>OX451735.1:1493901732-1494538890 GCA_948472305.1 Vicia faba | reverse complement strand
CTTTATTTCTTTTCGATCAAACTTCTATATTTAAATCCAAAGTTTGTTTTATTTGATTCCATCCTAATCCTCCTATATCTAACAATAACGGTCTGAACCCTAAGTATATTCAAGGCAAAATTCAATCGTCATGTTAACGCCTCCAACCACACTTCCTTGGGATTCCGATTCTACTTTCTCCGTTCCCCCTATTCGTATCAAGAAATCGAAGAAAGAGCGAAGGATCACCAACCTGTGATGACACCTAAGATTGATCCGAAGATGATGAATACAGTCACAGTGCACTGCAAACTCCTCCCTGATCGTCACAGATTCAATCGAACAGAAAACGAGAAGACTAATCAGATACATGTATTGTCTTCATTTACCTTGTGAAATCTTCGTCTTCTTTCTTCTTTTATCTCGGTTTTGTGTTGACGCTACGTTCTTGTTGAAGCAAAGGATGAGTACGATTGTTCGATGAAGAAGACGAAGCTCCGATTGTAATGAGAGCGATGGAGGGTCGAAGGGAAATTCCACGAGAATTCAGAGCGGAGAAGCCAAGAGATTAGAGAGTTTCTCTTATTCTTTCTGGAAGATGAAGATGAAGATGAAGATGAAGGTGAAGAGAAATTGAAGGTTGAAGGTGGAAGTTGAAGGTGGCGGTGGAAGAAGCGGGAAGAATCTTTCTCGGTGATTCTTCAGGGTCCTCTAGAATGAATCGATTCTGGTAAGATTTCTTTTTTTTTATATTCTGTTATCCTGGAAATAGTTAGTTACAAGGAAATGATTCCCTGCCCTAGAAAAAAAGATTTACTGGGAGTTGTTAAATTCTGTTAGGGATTTGGTTTCTATTAGGAATCAGTTGTAAGAGCTGGAAAATTAGCAAATATGTTAAGACCTTAAAACTGAAAACAGTTAAATGTTATCTAGGGCTTTGAAATTATGTTTGTAGTTAGTTATGGAAATTATGATGAGCTGGTGTTCTGTTACCTAACTGTTAATGAAAATTTTGAAGTTGTTTTTAGAAAATTTCTAGAAGGGAAAATAGACATGGTTTTAAACTGACAGTAGAGGGAAGAGAGGTTAGCTTTAGGGATTAATGATGGTTAGTTTTTTGTTGAATTTCAGTTTAGTTGTTAGTAAGTTTTTAGTTGTTGGTTAGAAGTTAGTTAGAGCTTACAGTTGGTTTAGCCAAAACTGTTAGATAAGTTGGGTAAACTGTTAGGAAATCCTGTTATGGTTAAAAACCGTTAGGAAGTTTTCTGTTAATTGATGGTAAGCTAGAAAGCTATGAGTTTTATTCTCCTTTTCCTGATTTTTTGTTAGGAAGTTTGGAGAGGTTTTAGTTAGAGGGAGTTATGAAATCAGTTAGGAGAAGTTGGGATTCTGTTTGGAAGTTCTGTTAGAGATTATTAGGAGGTTAGTTTTCTGTTAGGAAGTTTGATACAATTTTATTGTGAACTGGAATGAGGCTTAGGACTAGTTAGTTGCTATTGATTCAAATTTTTGTTAATTGCTTGAACCTGATTTTATTAGCCGGTGTATTTAGAGAACTGGTTTTTTGAGGTAAGGTCAGAAGGTTAATAGTTAGCTTCAACTTATGTTTAGCAGTTGTGGATGTGGTTTAGTAGCATAATTACTTTGGCTTTGTGGGTTGTGTTTACATTGCTAGGATGATATTGACATGGTTGAGTGGACTTAGAAGTTGTGGACTGTATATGTATGTACATGTTTGATTACTTTCTGTTTGAACTAGACTCACAACACAACATCTTCTAATCCCTATTTTAATTGAACCCAAAACTGTTTTAAAACTATAAGCAAGTCGTCCACTGAAGCATAATGCAAAGCGATTTATGGTGTAGCATTTACTCCAGTTTTCTGATGAACTTTCGTTTTTGTTTTGGGTAATCTTTGCAGACAATTATTTAAAGAATGCATCAGGTTGGTTCTTTTAGGAGACATAATGATTTAGAAGATTTGGACACGTTGGTGTAATCCATGATGAACTATCCTTATGCAACCTGAGATTGGTCCTTAAAAGAAACGTGAACTTAAAGCCCACTAGCAAGGCATGGCTGAAAGGGAAGATTGCAAGACATTCAACATAAAGCTTAGTCAAACGCTGGAACATGGAGAATGATTGAAATTAGGATAGACTTTGTTAGGTTTAAGTTTTCTTGTAGCTTTGAATGAATTTGAATATATCTTGTAATTGAACTATGCAATGGACACGTATGGAATTTGCATAGGTTTTGAATGTAATTTGAACAAAAATGGTGTATGATATTTGAAATTTAAAGGACTTGATAAATTTGTAAATGAACGATCTTGTTGGAATTTTTGCTGAATATGGAATGAAGAGGTTTTGAAATGGTTAATGGAACTTTGATCTGAAATTGGATGAAGAACTTTGCCTGAAATTTTGACTAGACAATTGGAACTTGAATCTTCCACTTGAAATTGAAAGTGATTTCATGCCTTGACTATTTGTTTGAAAAGTTGTATTATTTCCAATTTACACGCTTGATTAATGCGCCTCAAAATTAATTGAAATCATAAGTCCCAGCTAACTTGTGAAGAAATCCACATGAACTTCCTTCCAATACTAGCATGAATCACCTTCTGACAAACATGTGCTTGAGAACCTTAACTAATCTTGAGATCATGCTTTATAACCCTTGAATTTACTCATACCTTGTATTGTAGAAAATACTTATGACACTTACATCGCAAAGACATGGATGCATACTTCCCTAATTAGATCCCCAACTCCCCATGAAACTTTAACTTGTATTACAAGTAACAACAACTCGAGAACATAATAACCCCTCGAGTAATCCTTTGAAGATGAATATGGATCTTGAGACATAGGAGGAATAACCACCAAGACAACCTTAACATGTAAATGCCATGAAGCCCAATTGATGAATTGACACGCTTAATTGCCATGCATGAGAATTACAATATTCTTGAGATGCACTGTAATGAAAATGGCTCTGTCTCTTACCTTGAGGAAGATATCCTTGTAGCTTGATAAGGAAGAGATCCACAATGAACATAAATCAAAACCCTAAATTCACAATTCAATTATCCTCTGAACTATGATTCATCAAAATCGGAATTGGATAATTGAAGAGTGGATGAATGCCATGTGATAGTCCTTAAGCCTGACCAAATGATAATCACACTTATATGAAGAGACGCCTTGATTCAAAGCCCACGTACGCTAGGTCATGCCCTTGATTTCTTGACAAGAAACACCTTTCATATTGATATTCAGACGAAGAGAATAACCTTGTTGCTTGATGGAGAAGAAATCCAAACTGGTCATGAACCAAAGCCCTAATTCCACAGTCTCCCACACCAAGAAGAAACATAATGATTCATCTTATTCAACATATACGGCTCAAATCAGCTGTGAACCCTAGCTCCATAACTACTGATTTTTTAAACCTCGGGTGCTCTCTTTTTTTTATGAAAATTCATGCTATGCACATGACCTATTGGAATGATGCAGATGAATGCAAAGTCTAAGCCAGAATAGAAGTGCAATTAAGAGGACAAAGTTTGGGGTGCAACAGCTTCCCCTATTTAATCTCCTTCAACCTAAAGGTGAGATTGGCGTCAACCTTTCGAACTTTCAAAGTGGAAGAAGATTAAATACTAAAAGAACCCAAAATTTTGCGCTTCGAAGCCGGTCAGGCATTATTATATTTTTGGTTTTCTGTATTTTCTATTATTTTTTTCTTTTTTTGGATTGAAGTAGTTATTGGGGATAAATGTATGTCAAACCAGGGTTAGACACACAGAAGAAGAACTTGGTTATCAAGTAACATCTGTTCGGAGTTGGTAGCGAATGCATGACAAGAAAAGATATATGCCTGAGGTCAGTAGCAGACATATGAAAAAGGTAGTAAAGATACATATCCGAGGTCGGTGGCGGATACATATGAAAGAGACAGACCGAAAAAAGCTCTTACAAAGATATCAAGAATATATGTCTGGGGTTAGTAGTCGACTGTTGTACCCCAAAATTTGCCCTCTCATGTCTCAAAGACACTTAGAACTACTTCAATCAAGTTTCAAGCCTCTGATCACAATTTTCTAAGAAGAATCATTCAAATTATCAAAAGGGGGGGGGGGGGCAAAATGAGCAAAATCAGAGTTTTAGTTGAAAAAAGTCAATCAGACGCTAAAAAGTCAAACTTTGACTTTTTGACCAAATTTGAGTTCCAAAAATCACATTATGTCAAGACATCCAAAAATATGAAATTTGATCATCAAAAATCAAGAGAATCAAAATCCAACTTTGCAAGACTTTGAAATTTTTCTAAGTATTTTCTATACTTGGTTAATTTCATTTATTTCATGACATCTTTTACTACAATTCCAAATAATTCAAAATGATGCAAGTAATTCAAGTTATTACCAAGTGGCATTTTTGCAAAATTACAAATTCTAAAACTATGTCTTTATTGAGTTCTCTCAAAAAAAAAACCTTGCCACATTATTTTGCCATTGACATAATGTACATGAAATATTCCACAAGACCAAATTTGTGTCATGCTACAAATCATATTGTCCAAGTTGAACAAAATGTGATATGCCACATTGCCACGACACCCCATGCTGCCCTGCAATAAAGCTTGTGCTATGCTGCACCCCAAGTATGCATGCTGCCCAATACAGTCCAAAACTGCTTTATGTAGTCTGCCCAAGCCTGCATCATAACAGCCCCAAAATTGCAAAGGAAAATTGTGTGAAGAAAGTGTCAAAATAGTAGGCAAAAAGAATTCAAAATAACTTATTTGGTTTCCTCCCTAAACCACAGTCAAAGGTCTACAAAAGGGATTGTCTCATAAGACAAAGGGGCTTGATTTTTTGGAGAGGCTGGATTTTTGAACTGGGATTTTGAGTTAGAGAATAGAGAGTTTTTGTTGAGCAGAAAAACAACATGCTTTGAAAAAACTTGACTCATTCATTTTCAAAACAAAAGTTCTGTTTTTATTCAAAACAAGACCCCAACCCATTACTCTACCATACAAAATCTCTCATAAGCCAAACAACTCTTCATCTACAAAGACTATCCAAACATAAAAATAGTCCCTGTAGTGTTATTCATCTAAACCTTCAAAAAATACCAAAAACATCACAATATAGCCTAAATTAGTTTCAACAGTCCGAAGTAGCTTTCTGGAGATTCATTGAGGTCATCTTAACATTTGGAAAACATCCAGATTTAAAATAGCCAGTGCAACCCAAAAGGTAAGTGTTCTTGACTTGATATCTTTTCATACATCATTAATGATTTGTTGTTTTTGAAGATAAGATGTAGTATTTTATTATCCCTTTGAACTAATCATTTGCTTATGGTTTAGGCTTATTCAATCATGTTTTATTTACATTTATCCATCATATGCTAACCTGTACTGTCAGTAAAACAATGTTTAAGGCAGGAAAATGAAGCATGTATCAACACATGTCCTAATGTATCGACTCATCCTAGTGAAAAAACAGGGTATGAGTCGACACATAACCCCCATGCATCGACCCATAATGAGTTCAAGTTACAAAACAGAAGCTGGAAAAGCCTATGAGTCGATACATATGTGTTTCACATTGATACAAGAAGGTGTATGAGTCGACACATCCCATTATGTATCGACTCATACTGAACTGATTTTGTTTTACAGGGGTAGGGAAAAGCTATGTGTCGATGCATAGCAGCATGGGTCGACACATAGCAGTTCAAAATGCCTTTTTTCCTTTGTTTTTCACTGTTTTCACATTGTTTTCATTATTATTCGATATGGTTGTAATATTTCAGTAACCACTTCATCCCCATTGTAAATTTGTACACCCATCCCCCTAAAGTGATGTAATAACTTAGGATTTATTTCCCGCATTTTTACTTGCTTTTCACATATTGTTAGTAAATAGGATGTATGGCAAGATAAAATCAATAAATAAATGACTTTCAAATACAAGACAAAATGCATGCAAACCAACACACTTGCACACTAGCATCTCTAGGGTAATCTCATCTTTGTTGCCTTTCGGAAAAAAAGTCATGTCCCTCAAATATGGGACGTTTTTAGCAAAAACCCTTTAATACAAAAGGATCGTAGTCCCTCAATGACCCTCGATGTTGCCTTCGGTAAACGATCTAGTCCCTAAAACGAAATTGCTAAAACATCCCATATGTTGCCTTATATGACTATACAAACATCCCAACACTCGTCCCTTCACATCCAATGATGGGGTTTCTTATCAAATAAATGGTAAGATAGTCACATCTAAAGGAGAAGGAGAAGCACATTTAAGACCTTTCGAGTAGGTAGGTTCGCTCCTAGTTACTCGCTTGCTCACAACAAAAACATTTTATACACTCACACTTCCATTTGAAACATTTTCAAAAGATAACACTTTGTACGCGTTCTTATAGAAACGAGAGCCATTATAAAGAAAAACCTTTTCAAAATCACTTTTAAAAACACATCCCACAAACACCTCTGTGAACTATTTTCAAAATAAACACTTTGTACGCATTCTTATAGAAACGAGAATCATTACAAAGTTACATTTTCAAAATACTTTTTAAAACTACAACACAAGCACATTCAAACAAAAGCAAGTGATCTAGCGAGTAACTAAGAGCCCATGGAAAACCATGGATGAAAAGGGTGCTAATACCTTCCCTTTTCATAATCTACCCCCCGAACTCAAGAAAACATCTCTAAAGGTCTTTCCTGTGCTTTTTCACCTTTCCTTTTTGGATAAAAGAAAAGTCAGTGGTGACTCTTGCTAAACCGCAACATTTGCGAACACAAATGCAAAACACCTCAAGTCAGTTCTCCCACCGTATCACAGAACTGGCGACTCTTCTTGGAAAAGTATTTAAAAGTGGGGTTACCTTAGGGTTAGATCATATTTACTTGCTTACATTATTTGATTTGCATGCTTTACATTTTGGTTCCTTGTTTGAGTTTGTTTTAAATCCTACACCAGATCTGTGGAACCTTTTAGGTAAGTAGCAATAGATTGTGGAAACTGTACGGCATAAACCGATATGGTTAAAACAATGGCTACGTTAGTGTGACGCATTTGTTAGTACCGATATCCCTTGTGTTGAAACGGGGATAATACGGGGCCGCTGAGCAGCGTCATGAAGCACTAACTGATCTTAGAACCTTACTTGACCAACTTGGCCATTAGGATGTAGTGAGATAACCGGTTTCGGTGTAGAGCTGAAAATTGTTTGATACTCAATGCTACACTCATTGAGACCAGACTTTTAGGATATCTCGGCCACAAGAAAAGATTGATTAAGCCGAGACAATGCCTAAAATAAAGGTCAGTGATATTGAGATCCCTTAGAACCCGATCACTATTACTAGGATAGGTTGAGCCAACTAAACTTCAAGAGGGTACTTACCTACAAACTCCATGCAAGCCTAAAACTAAGGATTTGTTTGCCTTGTGTGAATATGATTATTTTAATATAAACTTGCTTACCTCGCATATTTGTACATAACATCATAAACATCATACCATAACATTTTCAATAACATTGAACCGTAGCATTTCAAGGATCTCAAGGGTCTTTGATGCAGGGTCACGTTGAACCAGACGTCTAGCAAGGGGCAGGGGGATTTATTTCCCTCTAACCAAACACCATCAAAATCAGGTACAATGAACCAGAGTCAAGGGCTATAACCCACTTGACACGGTGAACTTAATTCTTGTGGAAGGACATCCACCGATACAAAGTTCTCCAATAAAAGCTGCAATCAAATTCTAACAATTTCTTGTTTACCCCGCGAGATCCTTGAAAACATTGCATGCATATTATACACCTCATTACAGGTACCATTACAGGTTTCTCATCTTCTCCACATTTTATTTAAGCAAAAATGTCTTCCGAACAAAGCATCAAGGACCTTCAAGCACAGAACGCCCAGTTCCAACAAATGTTTATCAGTCTGGCAAAAGGGCAAGGGGATATGAAAGCCCTCATTCTGAAAGAGAAGAAGAAGAAGGAAGTCGGTATTCTGAATATGGGCATAAGGTTTGGAGAAAGGTTGAAGCAACAAACTGATCTGACCTCTTCATCCAGGGAAGAGGAGAACCAAGTAGGGGAAAAGGACCCTAGTCCTGCAGTCTGTGACAATGATACTGATTATAACGATGAGCAATATCCTCCTGTTGAGGATATATACAAACAACTGGAGGATCTCCTCAATGCAATGGAGATTCAACAGATACCCGGCTTGGATTTAGGAGACATGGGTTTGGTTTATGGAGTGGTCATCCCGCCAAAGTTCAAAATCCCTACTTTTGCCCTGTACGATGGAGTCTCTTCCCCTAAGATGCACTTAAAGTCTTATGTTCGCAAGATTAAACCATACACAACTGATCCAAAGCTTTGGATCCATTTCTTCCAAGAGAGCCTAGTAGGGACTCAACTCGAATGGTTCTATCAATTGGAGAGTTATCGCATCCACACCTGGGAAGATTTGGCTACTGCTTTCTATAAGCAATATCAGTACAATGCTGATCTTGCACCAACTCGTGTGCAATTGCAGAACATGACCATGGGTTCCAACGAGAGCTTCAAAGTGTATGCCCAAAAGTGGAGAGACCTGGCTGGTAGGGTGCATCCCTCTTTAACTGACAGGGAGCTAATTGACATCTTCATGGGAACTTTGACATGACCTTTCTTCAAACACCTGATTGGAAGTTCCTCAGCCGAGTTCACCGAGCTAATACTGACTGGAGAAAGAGTCGAAGCTAGCATCAAAAGTAGAAAGATCCAAGGAGCTACACCTTTTGATGTTCAGAAAAAGCCATACAATGGGAAGAAAGAGTCCAATTCTATGTATGGTCAAAAGAGTCGTCATGACCAACACGTAGGAGCAATCTGGATCTCTAATCCTATGTCTGCTCAACAAAGACAGAGGCATCAACGTAAGGAGGTCGCGCCTAAAAGACAATTCACTAAGATCAACATGTCACTGGCTCAAGCGCTACAACACATGTTGAAGGCAGAGCTGGTTACGTTAAAGGCTCCTCTCCGGAACCCAAATACTTCCGCTCCTACCTATCATCCCAATGAAAGGTGTGCATACCACTCTGATAGTCCGGGATATGACACAAACAACTGTTGGGCTCTGAAGAACAACTTCCAAGACATGATTGATGCCAAGGAGATCGAGTTTGACCCTCCGGAGACTCCAAACATAATCACTACTCCTATGACGAATCATTGAAAGCTTTTGTTCATTTGAATTTTCAAGTTGTAATTTCTTTTGCTTGTTCAAACAATTATCTGTTAATGTCAAACTTTGTTTCATTAATGCATTGCATATGTTTGTCTTGATTTTATCCACTCATTTTCATTACATTTAAACTATGCTTTTTACTCTCTTTATGACATTCAACTCTTGCTAAAAGTTACAAGCCTTTAGAGGGAGGATGACGAAAACAATGCCATAATCTCATATAGTATTCTTTTGAACAGATCTTGCTGACGATGTACATGCATTTTTAAAAAAAAAATCCTAAACACTGGAGTTATAAGGAAGATAATCCATAGTCAACCCCTTCGATCCAAAGAAGTAGAAGTTTTCTGTTTTAACACAAATTGAAACCTTTAATCAAAACCTTTAAGCAAGAATAATAATAAGAGATAATGCGCTGATATGCCAGAAAATAAAAAAAGTGCGCGAACATTTGAATGGTCCACTAGGGAATTGCCACGTCTCCGTCCCCAACCTCCAAACCCTGTAACTTTACCTGCGGATTTAGATCCGCAGCTAAATGCGCAGGTCGATCCAAAAATTAATTCCAGGCCATATAAACTCCTCCTAAGACCATGGTTGTGTTCGTCCTTCTCTTCCGGTCATGTCCATGGTCATTATTGGGGCTAATTTTACCTGTAAAAGAAATGCCCAAAAACAAACCACGAAACCCTAGATATGGCACTTGGCTTCACATATTAGATAAATGAAATTGGATAATACAGAAAGCTTGGAAATTTGATGAGGATCATGAATATGCAAATGGTTTGTATAAAAGGTGCAGGAATAAAGATTCACGATTTCAAATGCAGAGCGGTTTTTCGTGAGACTTATAGTGAGTTTGAGCGTGTATGGAGGCTTGCTAGGGATTGGTTCTGACACAGTGGACCTCCAGAAATCGATTGGTGTCAAGCTTTGCTTCTAAAATTGCCTCTAGACACGATTTTGGTTTCACACTTTTTACCACTTTTTTCAAGTTTTCTTTGGTTTGTTCTTGCAGCCTCCAGCCTCCAATTTTGTGCCTTTGCCTTCTATATGTATCATGGAATGTAATAGGTCAAGAATTATGGTCCAAATCTTCTCCCATCATGGCTTGCATATTTGATTTGATTTCCATTTAAAAGCTTGCCAAATTGGTCAAATCTCCATCTTTTTGTACATGATATGCTTGACACAAATTTTGATGATGATTATGATGATAATTAAGACCTGAAACAATCAAAAGATATCATGTAATCAAAGCTTTGGATTTTTTTATGATTTAATTTGATTTAAAATGAAATAATTCAATGAAAAATCAAATAAAATAATAAAAATAAGATATGGGCTCATGGCTGAAGCTAGGACACGTGTGAAATGTGGCAAGTTCTAATCAAGTGGAAAAGAATGGGCCCATTTGACAAAATTTGAAGTTTTGGGGATAGTTGACTTTTGGCAATATTGCAAAAATGCCCAACTTCAACAATGTATAACTTATTCAATTTTGAACTTTTGGAAGTTTTCTTGGACTTTTTAGAAATCTTGAGATGTCCTATAACCAACCCTTTTGGTCTCATATCATTTTGGTATTCCATGCTCAAGTTATAAGCTTTGGAAAAAAAGGTGTTTTTGTTGACTTTCAAACATGACCTATAATGTCCAAATTTATAACTTCTTATGAGTGCATTTTATGATCTTGGGGTATGAAGATGGATTGTAGGAAATTTCATCCTATCCAAAATGAGCTTTGGATGGGTCATTTCTCATAAAGTATGAGAAAGTTATGCTTGGTCAAAGTTGAGTTGACCTTTCCTACAAAACCCTAATTTAGCAACTTTTGAGTCTTGATGAATTTTGAGCAATCCTTGATGAATCATGATCAACCCTTGATCAAATTATGAAATATCCTTCAAAATGAGAATGTTGACAAAAAATCTTGAAGTTTGACTGTATTTGGGTCACAATTGACTTTTGCCCTAACACAGTCGATTTTTGGACCTTTGAGCAATTGACTGAGCAAACTTCCTCTGCAAGGCTTGAAATTTGACATGGATGACCTTGAGAACATATTAGGACATTAGGGAGAATTTGAGGTCATTTGGACTTAAGGATCTTGATGCAACACAAAACCATAATTTGGGGTTGACTGCCTTAGGAGATGATTTATCTGACCCACTCTTGAGCAAACTTGAGCAACTTGGAGATTTTTCTTGCAATGTTTTGAGAAATATGAGAGGGAAAATTTTGGGGTACAACAACTGCCCCTGTTCAATCTTCTTAAACCTTAGGATGTAGATTGGCTTTCGTGCCTTTCATGATCCGAAGGTGGAAGATGATTGAACACTAGAGTGCCCATAAATTTGCACTCGCATGAAGTGGTATCAACATTGTGATGTCGGGAATGAGCTTACAGATGCCATTTGGAGATTGTTGATAGGAGGTATGAACTTCGACTGGAATAAGAATCAGGGAGATCTTAGCGTCGATCTGACTGAACCAGAGAAGGTCTTGGATTAGCTTTGACTGGATAAAAATCAGAAAAATCTTAGAATCAATTTAACTGAACCAGACGAAAGTCTTGGAATATCTTCAACTGGAATAAGAATCAGGGAGATCTTAGCATCGATCTGACTGAACCAGAGAAGGTCTTGGATTAACTCTAACTGGATAAGAATCAAAAAAATCTTGGAATCGATTTAACTGAACCAAATGAAAGTCTTGGAATATCTTCAACTGGAATAAGAATCAGGGAGATCTTAGCATCGATCTGACTGAACCAGAGAAGGTCTTGGATTAACTTTGACTGGATAAGAATCAGAAAAAAAATCTTAGAATCGATTTAACTGAACCAGACGAAAGTCTTGGAATATCTTCAACTGGAATAAGAATCAGGGAGATCTTAGCGTCGATCTGATTGAACCAGAGAAGGTCTTGGATTAACTTTGACTGGATAAGAATCAGAAAAATCTTAGAGTCGATTTAACTGAACCGGACAAAAGTCTCAGAATATCTTCAACTGGAATAAGAATTAGGGAGATCTTAGCGTTGATCTTCCTGAACCAGAGAAGGTCTTGGATTAACTTTGACTGGATAAGAATCAGAAAAATCTTAGAATCGATTTAACTGAACCAGACGAAAGTCTTGGAATATCTTCAACTGGAATAAGAATTAGGGAGATCTTAGCGTCGATCTGCCTGAACCAGAGAAGGTCTTGGATTAACTTTGACTGGATAAGAATTAGAAAAATCTTAGAATCGATTTAACTGAACCAGACGAAAGTCTTGTGATATCTTTCTGAGGAATCCGCTGAAACAGCCCTCAATAGATGTAGTTTTTGAGGGGACTACCAGGTCATATAAGTAGTCAACGATGTTTATTGATTCGTCTTTCCCTAAAAAGGTAAAGAGTCAGTCATATGCAATGTCATGATGTATGAAATGCATGATATATATCAAGCAATGATGCTCTCAAAATAAATGAGATTGTGTGGTATGATGCGTATATGCCTGTATCATGATGTATGGAAATGTAATGTTTCTAGATGGGGGAAATAAATCCCGGATAGCTGTTGAAGAATAGAGCTAGATTCTTCATTTCTGCTGGGGATGGCGAACGAAGAGAATAAACCTGCAGGAGAGGATGACTCTGTTGGGGGAATAAACCGATGAGGAGATTACTCTGTGGGGAAGAGATGTTCTGCTGAAGATTCCACTGATAAATTCCGTCGGGATGAATTATCATCACTGGTGATATTGAATCCTATTGGGGATTGAATTCCTGTTTGTGAAAGGAAAGAAATCCGCTGGGGATGATCTTCAGTTGCGACTTCTCTGGGAATAACCTTTTAGACTCTTATGGGGATAATCCTTTGAGTTCTGCTGGGAATGATCCTTTGAACTCGGCTGGGGAGATTTATTTTTGTACTCCGCTGGGGATAAACTTCCAGAGTCTACTGGGGATGATTCTCCCAACCCCGTTGGGGAAGCTTTTTCAGACTACGCTGGGAAAATTTTAACTCCACTGGGGATATCTTGTACCCTGCCCGGGAGCATTCTTATACTCCGTTGGGGAATGTTAAGACTGCTGGGGATATCAAGCCTTTTTAGTGCTGATGGTAGATAAACTCTGCTTGGGGAGAATATTACCGATTCATTCACAGTTGCAAGTCTCAACTGGGGAGAGCTATCATTACTGTCTTACTTTGCGGGGAGTGAATGCATCTTAGCCATATTCTTCAACTGAATTTACCTTGTACCTGATGGATAGGGCAACTATACAGCTTGGACACTTCTTATTTCCCCTATTTCTGCTATTATCAGTAATTCGTCTTTTGTTTCGCATGTAAATATTTATGAGCAGCAATTAATATCAAATGCATATATCAAAAATGAACATTGGACGTTCTTTGCAAAACAAAATAGAAAAAGGAAAAACAGTTTGAAATTTGTCTGAAAATGAATCTGTATTGATTTGAAGTTTGGCCTGTAAATAGGCGTTTTTGTACAAGAGGCTGGCGTCCTAGTAAGAGAACACCGCCGAGCAGATAGAATTTACACAAATTGTGAAGAACAAAACAACTGTGTGAACAATCCCACTGGGTTCCAACTCTGCTATTGCCTTTATGTCCTCGAGCATCTCATCACTTTGCTACTTGGTTGAAGGTAGATCATATTGATTAGTGTCGTCCGAGCTTGATAGTCGATACCAAAGTCTGGATGCAAAGTGATCTAATGAGACATAGTGTTACGCTTTGATCCCTAATTTTTTCCTGGACCGCCCTTTCGGGTTTTCAGTCCACCGGGATACCCTTTTTTGCCCAAGTCGCCTTTTCAGGTTTTCGACTTGCCGGGAGTACATATTTTTCATTTTCATCCCTTATTTTTTCCCGAACCCTTTTGGCTCGCTGGGAAGCCCTTATTTTTGCCTAGGCTAGTCAACCTAGCGGGTCTTTGATTATGCGTAGTATCTTTTCACTATGTCTGCATTGACGGGGTGAGGAAGGTCATCACCATCCATGGTGGTTAAAATCATAGCTCCTCCTGAGAAAATGTTCTTAACCACAAATGACCCTTCATAAGTAGGGGTCCATTTTCCCCTGGGATCACCTTGAGGTAGTATGATGCGCTTGATCACCATGTCCCCAACTTGATACTCTTGTCGTCTGACTTTCTCGTTAAATGCCTTGATCATCGGCTTTTGATACGTCTGACCATGACAAATAGCAGTAAGTCTCTTTTCATCGATTAAGTTTAGCTGATCAAGCCGGGTCTGAATCCAGTCATCTTCACTCAAACTTTCATCCTTCATGATTCGGAGAGAGGGTATCTGAACTTCGATGGGCAAGACAGCCTCCATACCATATACCAAGGAATAGGGTGTTGCCCCTGTTGACGTTTGCGCTGAGGTACGGTACCCATGAAGAGCAAATGGCAACATCTCATGCCAGTCTTTGTATGTCACAGTCATCTTCTGCACAATATTCTTAATGTTCTTATTAGCCGCTTCAACAACCCCATTCATCTTCGGCCGGTAGGGAGAAGAGTTGTGATGTTGTATCTTGAACTGCTTGCAGAGCTCAGTGATCATCCTGTTGTTAGGATTGGTACCATTGTCCGTAATGATCCTCTCTGGTACACCGTATCGACATATCAGATTGTGCCGAATGAACCGTGCCACGGCGTTCTTGGTTACGGTAGCAAAGGAAGCTGCTTCAACCCACTTTGTAAAGTAATCGATTGCTACCAGGATGAAATGATGCCCGTTAGATGCTGTAGGTCTGATCTCTCCGATCATATCAATGCCCCACATTGCAAAAGGCCACGGAGCTGTCAAGACGTTTAGAGGAACTAGAGGTATGTGCACCTTATCAACATAGACTTGGCACTTGTGACATGTCCGAGAATGCTGATAACAGTCGGCTTCCATTGTGGACCAATAATATCCTGCCCGAAGGATTTTCTTTGCCATGGTGTGTCCACTGGAATGAGTTCCAAAAGTACCTTCATGTAATTCTGTCATGATCCTTTTTGCTTCGTTCTTATCCACACATCGCAGTAGGGTCGAATCATGGTTACGCTTGTAAAGGATGCCATTGTTGATGAAGAACTTTGCTGCGAACCTCCTCAGAAACTTCTTGTCATTAACAGATGCACCCTCGGGGTATTCCTAAGCCTCAAGATACCTTTTTACTTCGTGAAACCAGGGCTTTTCTGTTACCTCTTCAGTCTCAATGTCACAGCAATATGCAGGTTCGTCCAATCTTTCAATGATAATCCAGGGAGCCTCGTTGTCCCAATTGACTTTGAACATAGAAGACATCATAGCCAGCGCGTCCACCAACTGATTCCCCTCTCTAGGGAAGTGTTCAAAGGTTATCTCCTCAAAATGTGGAAGCAACATTAATACATACTCCTTGTAAGGAATAAGATTTGGGTTTTTCGCATACCACTCGCCTTTGATATGACTGATCACGAGAGCGGAATCTCCGAAGACACTCAGAAACTTAATACTTAGGTCAATTGCTGCTCGAAGACCCATGATGCATGCTTCATACTCCGCCATATTGTTGGTGCAGTTGAAACATAGTCGGGCGGTAAACGGAGTATGAGAGCCTTTAGGAGATATGATCACGGCGCTAACGCCATTACCCAAAGCGTTTGAAGCTCCATCAAAGTACATAGACCATCGGGATCCTTCCTCAGGTCCTTCATCCGGTCCAGGTGTCTCACAATCAGTTACCAACATGATATTCTCGTTCGGGAATTCAAAGTTCATAGACTGGTAATCATCCACTGCCTGATGTGCCAAATGGTCTGCTAACACAATTCCCTTGATTGCTTTTTGAGTCGTGTATTGGATGTCATACTTAGTCAATATCATCTGCCATCTCGCTATTCTTCCGGACAAAGCAGGCTTTTCGAAGATATACTTGATTGGATACATCTTCGATATCAATAGAGTAGTGTGAGTCAGCATATACTGTCTCAACCGACGAGCAGCCCATGCCAAAGTGCAGCAAGTCTTCTCGAGCAGTGAGTATCGGGTCTCACAGTCGGTAAACTTTTTGCTAAGGTAATAAATAGCATGCTCTTTTCGGCCAGACTCGTCATGCTGACCCAACACACACCCCATTGAATTGTCGAGTACTGTCAAGTATAAGATCAAAGGTATCCCCTCAACTGGAGGCATCAGAATAGGTGGCTCTTGGAGATACTCTTTGATCCTTTCGAAAGCGGTCTGGAATTCATCGTTCTAATGTACTACTTGATCTTTCTTCAGTAACTTGAAGATTGGTTCACAAGTAGCGGTCAGGTGTGAGATGAATCGGGCAATGTAGTTTAGTCGTCCCAGAAAGCCTCTGACTTCTTTCTCTGTTTGGGGAGCTGGCATCTCTTGTATGGCCTTCACCTTTTCCGGATTCTCTTGAATACCTTTATCGCTTACGACGAAACCCAACAACTTACCAGATCTCACCCCGAAAGTGCACTTGTTCGGGTTTAACCTCAGCTTGTACAACTTCAACCTGTCAAACAACTTCTGAAGGTGGTCAAGATGTTCTTCCTCCGTCTGGGATCTTGCAATCATGTCGTCGATGTATACCTCAATCTCATGATGGATCATGTCATGGAACAAAGCGACCATGGCACATTGATACGTTTCCCCGACATTCTTCAATCCAAAAGGCATGACTTTGTAGCAAAAGGTACCCCATTGAGTAACAAAGGTTGTCTTCTCCATGTATTTGGGAGCCATCTTAATCTGATTATAACCGGAGAAACCATCCATAAAGGAGAATACCTTGTGATGAGCGGTGTTGTCAACCAGAATGTCGATATGAGGTAGAGGGAAATCATCCTTAGGACTTGCCCTGTTCAGACCCCTATAGTCGACACACATTCGAACCTTACCATCCTTTTTCGGTACATGAACCACGTTGGCCACCCACTGTGGGTAAGAAGTAACTGCTAGAAAACCGGCGTCAAACTGTTTCATAACTTCAGCCTTGATTTTCTAAGACATCTCTGGGTGCATTCGGTGGACCTTCTGTTTCACTGGAGGACAGTCCTCCTTGGTAGGCAAGCGGTGAACCACAATATCGGTATCCAACCCAGGCATATATTCATAAGACCAGGCAAAGATTTCAACATAATCACGCAGCATCTGAATCAACTGTTGCTTCACACTAAGCTCCAGATTTGCACCAACCTTGACCTCTTTCTTGTCTATCTCTGTACCCAGATTCACTGATTCCACAAGCTCTTCATGCGGTTGAATGACCCTCTCTTCCTGAAGTAACAGTCTTGCAAGTTCACCCAGCACTTTGCAATCATCTTCACCTTCGTCTTCGGCTAAGTTGATCGGACTTTCGAAGTCATAACTGGCAGTAGCAGAGTCGTTACCAGTGAGATCCAGAGTGGATGTAGACCTGTATATGTGAGTGTGTGTAAAATAGCTGTTTTACAATATGTAATAAAAGAAAAACAAGGAGCACAAAATTTGAAATGCAAGAAACATCCAATGCTTTTATTAATGATATATGAAAATGACACACATAAAGCCCTCACAAATGAGGCCACGGTGCCCCGGGTAAGACACCAGGCCGTAAAGTTTGAAACATTGTCTGTTTCAAATTTAAAACAAAAGTCTCATTACTGGGTAACAAAAGAAATTGGAATGAAGTCCTTTGCGGTCCAGTTGCTTAGTCCTCCATCAGTAGTAGGATAGATCCAACTGTCAAACTCAAACTCTTCAACTTCGTCTTCAATGGCATTTACTCCTGAATTGCTGATGAACAAGGGAGGTCTTCCGATCCGTGCACTCCGAACATCCCTTTGAGCTTCTGCAGTGAAACCCAAACCAAACTTGTTAGTCTTATGTGCAAAATCAGGGAGTTGGCCCCAATTTGCACACCCACCTTTCTCAACAATAGCCCGGACATCCTTTAAGGAAGCCATCTTCATAGGAGAATCTTCAACAACAGTCTCAGTTGATGCCAGCGTCTGGGGAACCTCTTCAAAATGCTGAAATGGAGTCTCAATGAACTCCCCATCCATCACTACATATCGGAAAGAGTTGAGGTGGCTCACCATGTACTCCTCCTCTCCTTGTACTGTCACAATCTTCCCTTTCACTGGGTACTTCAGCTTCTGGTGGAGCGTTGAGGTCACTGCCCCAGCTTTGTGGATCCATGGACGACCCAGCAAACAAGAATAAGATGGCCGAATGTCCATCACATAGAATGTAGAGGCGAAAACCTGAGAACCAACCTTAATCAGAATATCCACTTCTCCATGCACCATCCTTTTAGACCCATCGAAGGCCCTGACGACAATGTTGCTTGGTTTCAACTCCAACCCTTCACAATCCAACCGTTCTAGAGCTTTCTTAGGCAAGACATTCAATGAGGGACCAATATCCACTAATACATGAGTAAGAGTAGTGCCCCTGCACTCAATGGAGACATGCAGGGCATCATTGTGATTCTTCCCTTTAGTAGTTAAGTCAGCGTCAGAGAAACCCAACCCATTATCAGCAGTCAGACTAGCCACGAAATCTTTAAACTGATCAGCTGATGTTTCTTGCGGTACGTGCGCAATCTTCAGGAAGGCAATCAGAGCCTTGGCATGGGCTTCTGAGCATAGCAACAAAGATAACATAGAAATCTTGGACGGGGTTTGCCCCAGCTGCTCGACTATATCGTAGTCGCTCTTTTTGATGATCTTTAAAATCTCTTCCATCTCTTGTCTAAAAGCTTCAACAGTAATCGTCTTTGGTGCCTCCGTCTGGGAAGGCTCATCAGTGGTCCCTTTGCCCCGATTGTCAGATGACTCGGTGATAGGGGTAAGAATAGGAACTTGAACAGGAATAGCAGTAGGTACACTGGCAGGTGTAATAACAACAGGTTTCCGAATAGTTGGTGGAGAGATATCAGGGGAGAAAAGTCTTCCACTGCGGGTGACTTTAGCAGGTCCAACAATATTGCTGACGTCAGTATCAACATCCAACTCTTGTTTAACTCCATGAAAATAAACATCAGCCCCGTAGTGCCAAGGGACAGATTTATCAGATGTATAGGGGATAGGCCCATGAACAGTGATGATCAATAGTGCGATTCTTGGAACAAATGTAATTGTAACAGGCTTTCTCGAGGAAGCCTTGGAAGAATTGTCGAAAATGGTGATTATAGCAACTTCTTCAGTATGAACTAAAGGAACAACAGTCTTCTCAAACATAATTTCTTTACTATCCATCAGGCGTTGGACACCTGATTTCAAAAGATGGCAACCGGTTGGTAGGGCAGAACACATACGACAACCTTCGTCACAACCCGGCTGACAAAAGATTCTTCTTCACAGTCATCAAGGGAGTAGCAATATCTTTCACAGAAACCACAAACGAGTCTTCCTCTACATCATTTACTCCATGCTTGGGCATAGGAGAAGTCACAACATTAGGTCTTTCGGGCGCCTCGAACTCAATCTCCTTAGCATCAATTAAGTCCTGTATTTTGTTCTTCAAATCCCAACACTCATCTTCAAGCTGAGTCCCTGAGAGACTGTCTTGAAAGAAGTGGATCCATAGGTTCTTATCAGCGGTGTACGACTGAATCTTCCTTACATACGACCGGAGGTACAGTTTCGGACAAGAAACTCCGTCGTACTTAGCAAAAGCTGGTGCTTTGAACTTGTGGGGAATCACCACCCCAGACGACAGTTCTAGATCACCAAATCCAGACCAGGAACTTTCTGAACTTCCATCGCACTCAAACGGTCTTCCAGTTGCTTCTATCTATCCTCAGCTAGAGGATACTGGTCTTCGTCGAAGTCCGTCTCATTGTCTGAAACCACAGGGCTAGGAGCCCTCCTTTCTTCCTGGCTATCTTTCCCTCCAGATGAGGTGGTCAAATCAACTTCATCTCGCAAATTGTTTCCAAATCTGCGACCCATGTTGAACAGGACCGTCTTCTTCTTCTTCTCTTTCAGAATAAGGGTCTTCAGATCTTGCTGACCCTTAGCTAGATTCATGAACAATTCTTGGAACTGGGAGTTTTGAGCCTGTAGAGCCTTGATTGCTTGCTCAGTTGATGGTTCGGAAGACATGGTGTTGAAATAAACAGCGAAGAAGATAAGAGACCTGTAAGGGTACCTGTTATGAAGTGCATGGGATGAAATGCGTATGATATGATTTAAAATACATCGAGAGATTCAAATTCGTAAACAAGAAATGAAACACACTTTTATTAGATAAAATTGAAATTCAAATTGTTTCAACAGATGCCCTTAAGGCATTACAAGAAAGGAAATACTGAAGAGTAAATAAAAACTGGAAAGGAAATAATCAAAGGACAATCAGTGCTCCCATGGTCGCTTCTTGTTGGTGCGGATATAGTCATTGAGGATCCGCTCATTCTCCAGCTTCCTAGTCAACTTTTGAGTCTTCTGCTCTTGCTCGTGATACTTTTCTCGGTAAGTATTCCGTTCTTCTCTCAGCTGCATCCAGGACCTCTTCAGTGCCCCAACGCCAGTGGGCATGTAAGGATGGATGATGGTAGGAAGAACCCCCTCTTCATTAGCAACTTCAACAATGATAGGCAAGACGGCTTCATACGACATTCCCAGCTTTTGGGCACGAATGCGAACCCATCTGAGATATGGCTCCATCGGAAGAGAAGTCTTTGGACCCAGCTCGTGTGGATCAGATATGTGAAATCTATCCCAAGCCCTTATGAATATGCGGCGTTGCTCGTCACTATCCCCTTGAAAATCAAATATGATACTAGGCATCAGCAATTCATGAGGACCTTCCCTCCTAGCACACCCAAACTGACGTAAGTCCAAGCACGAATTATAAGTGATCCCTCCATTGGTTCCTATCAGTGGAACATTGGGGTACTCCCCACAATGATCAATAATAGCCACCTCGTCCATACCCTTGATAGTCCAGATGATGTCATTATGAGAGAGAGACATAACCCTATAGGCCCAGCCCATGCCTTCTTTGTTCTTCAAATTTGACTTGGGAAGGTGAGAAATAAACCACCTTGCCAAAAATGGAGCACAACACATCAAGGTTCCCTGCTTTCGAGCAGTACGGGCATAAAGCTGATGAAGAATGTCACCCAGGAGAGTGGGTACAGGGTTACCAAAGATGAAGATTTTTACCGCATTCACATCAACAAAGGAGTCAGAGTTAGGAAACAATACCAAGCCATATATCATAAGAGCTAGAATATCTTCGAATGCCTTGAAGTATAGACTATCCCAGAAGTGATTAGCCTTACCAACCAAGAACTTAGTCAGAAAGCCCTTTGCTCCACTACGGGTTTCCCAATTAGCCATTACCTTATCCTTTGTCATATGAAGGGCTGAAGCAATCTCTTCCGGCCTGAGAATCTTCTCCCAACCAGTAAACGGGGTCTACTCCAGGATAGGGATACCAAGCAGATCAGAGAACTCCTCTAAGGTGGGGACCAACTGGTAGTCCTAAAAAGTAAAGCAATGGTACAGTGGATCATAGAATTGGACCAAGACACTCATCATCTGCTCGTCCAATTTGGAGGTGACCAAACCCAAGAGGTGACCATGTCTCCTGATAAAGGAAGTAGTATCTGACATCTTTGTAACCAATTCCTTAAGCATAGTGAGAACCTGGACAAAGTTGATCCGGATGGTGTTCCTACGCACGGGTCTCATGACCTACAAAACAGAACAAAGATGAATCCCTCCTGTCTTTGAAATAGGTTAGTACAATGCAAGATGTATGCAATGTTATGATGTCATGATAGAAAGCACATCACAAGTATCCATAAATAGCAAACATGGTAAAGGCACACAAGTCACACAGAGAGCCCTTAGATTTCAGGCTGGCAAGGAGCTTAGGTACTACCCTCTTTCAGTTTAGTTGGTTCTAACCTATCCTAAAAATTA
This sequence comes from Vicia faba, assembly GCA_948472305.1. Taxonomy (NCBI): domain Eukaryota; kingdom Viridiplantae; phylum Streptophyta; class Magnoliopsida; order Fabales; family Fabaceae; genus Vicia; species Vicia faba. The sequence goes on along the minus strand of OX451735.1, from coordinate 1,494,516,701 downwards.
GTAACCGGGTTCTAGAGGATCTCAATATCACTGACTACCCTCGATCAGTCATAATTCAAGTTTAGCAACCTTTTCTTGCTGCCAGAATCATCGCGAGAGTTTAGTCTCAATGAGTGTAGCATACTGCTACTGTTCTATGGCCAAGTTGGTCAATTTAAAGGTTCTAAGGTCAGTTGGTGCTTAATGACCCCTTAGAAGACCCATATTCTCCTCGTTCCAACACAAGGGATATCGGTACAAACTAAAGTGCCACACCAATGTAGCTACTGCTTCAACCGTATCGGTCTACGCTGTACAATTCCCTCACAGTTTATTGCTACTTACCTAAAGGGTATCCCCAGATCCGGGTTAGGATCTATAGTAACTCTGATTCAAGCCCACAAATATAAAGCATACAAAGCAAACAATTGAAAACACAATGATCTAATCCCAAGGTACACCCCACTTATAAGAATATTCCCCAGCAGAGTCGCCAGTTCTGTGATACAGTGGGAAAGAACTGACTGTTTTTTGGAATGCTGGTTTGTGTTTTGCGTTTGTTTTTGCAAAATGTCGCAGTAAGCAAGAGTCGCCACCGAATTTTATTTTATCCAACAAGGAAAGGAAAAAAGCACAGAAAAAATTCCTTTTTTGAGATATTTCTCGGGTTCGAGGGGTAGATTATAGAAAGGGAAGGTGTTAGCACCCTTTCTATCTGTGGTTATCCACGGGCTCTTAGGTACTTGCTCATATTGTTTTCAAAATTTTGCTTTCTTTGTGTTTGTGGGTTTGAAAACGTCTTTGTTTGAAAAGGAGTGTAAGTGTGAAAATTTTGTTTTGTTTTGAAAGAGCAAGTATCTAAGAACCATCTACCTACTCGAAAAAGGAATCCTTCTATGCTATCTTCCTTTAGACAATGCTATCCCACTATGAATGAGTAGGTAGCATCGTCGTTGGAGTTTAAGGGTCAATTCGAATAAGGAATGCAGTCACTAAAGCAACGTTAGGACGCCTTAGCGGTAACCCTATTGTCTTAGATCATTTTATCTGAGGCAACCGTTTCGAGGAAACTATGATCTTTAGACAAGAGGGCGACCTCTAAAACTTCCTATACTTAATGACCGCGTACGAAGGCAACCAAGTGGGGTGTACCCTAAGAGTGCGCATGTGCGAGTGTGTCGTTTTCAGTTAATTTTGTCTTTGTACATGTCAATGGTTATCTAAGTTGATTTTAGGTTCAACATCCATTCTTGTCATGCATACCTATTATCAAACATCTAACAATTATAAATTGTGGAAAATAAATTGCGGAAATTAAATTACAAGGCGTCGGGTATTTACATCGCCAAAAGCAACCCTTTGAAATTAAAATGCGGAAAATAAATAAAGCGATAAAAATATTTAAAGTCCTATTAAGCTATTACATTCCGGGAACAAGTACAATATTGGATAAATAGATCGCATTCGGAAAATTAAATCGGGCGCAAGTTCTAGGGTTTTGACCCTTTGTTATTTAAAGAAAAGATTTTTTTGTTTGTTTTTGAATTTTAAGAAATAAACTATCCTAAATTAATTATTGAATTAAATAAATAAGTTAATTAATGAAAATAAATATTTTTGGTTTTTTTGTTATTTAAAGAAAGAAATAAAAATTGATCAATGTTAATAAAAACCTAATTAAGTCTAATTGATTTTAATGATTGAAAAATATATTAAAGTTAATCCTAATTAATGGCCTAAATTAATTAAATTAATATTTATTAATAAATATTAAAATTTGGTTTTAATGAAGAAAAATATTTTTTGGTTTTATTTTTATAAAGAAAAATTTGATTGGTTAATTGATTAAAAATAATAAAACAAATAAAATTAAATAAAAGAAATAGAAAGAGATAAGATGTTTGGGCCTGATTTGGAGGTCTGAATAGCAATTCCAAGGCCCAATAACACGCTGGCCTGATGGACTTTTTGGATCCCCTGTGCGCTGGTTGACTTGGTCCCATGGTGGACCATCATCCTGGATCACCAGATCTGGCCTTGGGCCATCTGGCGCTTGATTGAGTGAGGGAGTATGGTAGGATATGCTCTTGGATATGCATGTGATAACCTGTAGAAAAATAACAAATGCAAATTTGGAGGACCTGGGATTTGAACCCAGGTCCTATAGGCGTTTTGATGCACACGTTTACCACTCAGCCAATGCGTTTCAATTGTTAATGTATTAAGCAAGAATAATAATAAGAGATAATGCGCTGATATGCCAGAAAATAAAAAAAGTGCGCGAACATTTGAATGGTCCACTGGGGAATTGCCACGTCTCTGTCCCCAACCTCCAAACCCTGTAACTTTACCTGCGGATTTAGATCCGCAGCTAAATGTGCAGGTCGATCCCAAAATAAATTCCAGGCCATATAAACTCCTCCCAAGACCATGGTTGTGTTCGTCCTTCTCTTTCGGTCATGTCCATGGCCATTATTGGGGCTAATTTTACCTGTAAAAGAAACACCCAAAAACAAACCATGAAACCCTAGATATGGCACTTGGCTTCACATATTAGATAAATGAAATTGGATAATACAGAAAGCTTGGAAATTTGATGAGGATCATGAATATGCAAATGGTTTGTGCAAAAGGTGCAGAAATGGAGATTCACGAATTCAGATGCAGAGCTGTTTTTCGTGACACTTACAGTGAGTTTAAGCGAGTATGGAGGCTTGCTAGGGATTGGTTCTGACTCAGTGGACCTCCAGTAATCGATTGGTGTCAAGCTTTGCTTCTGAAATTGCCTCTAGACACGATTTTGGTTTCACACTTTTTACCACTTTTTTCAAGTTTTCTTTGGTTTGTTCTTGCAGCCTCCAGCCTCCAATTTCGTGCCTTTGCCTTCTATATGTATCATGGAATGTATTAGGTCAAGAATTATGGTCCAAATCTTCTCCCATCATGGCTTGCATATTTGATTTGATTTCCATTTAAAAGCTTTCCAAATTGGTCAAATCTCCATCTTTTTGTACATGATATGCTTGACACAAATTTTGATGATGATTATGATGATAATTAAGACCTGAAACAATCAAAAGATATCATGTAATCAAAGCTTTGGATTTTTTTATGATTTAATTTGATTTAAAATTAAATAATTCAATGAAAAATCAAATAAAATAATAAAAATAAGATATGGGCTCATGGCTGAAGCTAGGAAACGTGTGAAATGTGGCAAGTTCTAATCAAGTGGAAAACAATGGGCCCATTTGACAAAATTTGAAGTTTTGGGGATAGTTCACTTTTGGCAATTTTGCAAAAATGCCCAACTTCAACAATGTATAACTTCTTCAATTTTGAACTTTTGGAAGTGTTCTTGGACTTTTTAGAAATCTTGAGATGTCCTATAACCAACCCTTTTGGTCTCATCTCATTTTGGTATTCCATACTCAAGTTATAAGCTTTGGAAAAAAAGGTGTTTTTGTTGACTTTCAAAAATGACCTATAATGTCCAAATTTATAACTTCTTATGAGTGCATTTTTTGATCTTGGGTTATGAAGATGGATTGTAGGAAATTTAATCCTATTCAAAATGAGCTTTGGATGAGTCATTTCTCATAAAGTATGAGAAAGTTATGCTTGGTCAAAGTTGAGTTGACTTTTCCTACAAAACCCTAATTTAACAACTTTTGAGTCTTGATGAATTTTGAGCAATCCTTGATGAATCATGATCAAACCTTGATCAAATTATGAAATATCCTTCAAAATGAGAATGTTGACAAAATATCTTGAAGTTTGACTGTATTTGGGTCACAATTGACTTTTGCCCTAACACAGTCGATTTTTGGACCTTTGAGCAATTGACTGAGCAAACTTCCTCTGCAAGGCTTGAAATTTGACATGGATGACCTTGAGAACATATTAGGACATTAGGGAGAATTTGAGGTCATTTGGACTCAAGGATCTTGATGCAACACAAAACCCTAATTTGGGGTTGACTGCCTTAGGAGATGATTTATCTGACCCACTCTTGAGCAAACTTGAGCAACTTGGAGATTTTTCTTGCAATGTTTTGAGAAATACGAGAGGGAAAATTTTGGGGTACAACACAACCGGATATCAAAGATGGAAGAAATCTGTCAAATCGATTTCAACCGGATATTAAAGATGGAAGAAATCAGTCAAATCGATTTCAACTGGATATCAAAGATGGAAGAAATCTATCAAATCGATTTCAACCAGATATCAAAGAGGGAAGAAATCTGTCCAATCAATTTCAACTGGATATCAAAGATGGAAGAAATCTGTCAAATCAATATCAACCGGATATCAAAGATGGAAGAAATCTGTCAAATTGATCTTAACCGAATATCAAAGATGGAAGAAATCTGTCAAATCGATCTCAACTGAATATACAAGATGGAAGAAATCTGTCAAATCGATTTCAACCGGACATCAAAGATGGAAGAAATCTGTCAAATCGATCTCAACCGAATATCAAAGATGGAAGAAATCTGTCAAATCGATTTCAACCGGATATCAATGATGGAAGAAATTTGTCAAATCGATTTCAAACAAATATCAAAGATGGAAGAAATTTGTCAAATCGATTTCAAACAAATATCAAAGATGGAAGAAATCTGTCAAATTGATCTCAACCAAATATCCAAGATGGAAGAAATCTGTCAAATTGATTTTAACCGGATATAAAATATGGAAGAAATCTGTCAAATCAATCTCAACCGAATGTCAAAGATGGAAGAAATCTGTCAAATCGATTTCAACCAAAGATATCAAGTAACACTAATCGTAAATAGAGTCCTGGAGAAAGAAAATCAGATGAAGGAGAACTGGGGGTAAAATATATGTGTCTGGCCAAAGTTAAACACATATAAGAAGGGACCAACTGAAGTAGACTCTCAACAGAGGACGTCGAAGGTATAATTTATAGGGATACCTCGTGACAGACCCCTTTTAGGGAAACCGGGCGAGAACTTTGACCAGGGTAAATTCACAGAGAGGGCCGAATCAAAGGCTAACTTTACAGGAGAAAGAAACCAGACGAGGGGTACTCTGACAAGAATACCAACTAAAGACGGATTTAAGGGAAAAGAACTTACTGAGGATTCACATATGTCTTGAATCCAAACAGAACACCGGTCGAGGGCGGATTTATGATTAGAAAAGAGAGACCAACTGTAGGGACTCTAAACACGGATTGCCAACACATGTTGGACTTTAAGAGTTGCAAATACACAAGAGCTACAAAATCCCTCAGACCAAAGGCGGGGTGTAATTTTTCAAGAGTGGCAATTATCTGAATTACCACACACAAAGCATGGATACTCAAGTACTTGACAAGCGAGAAAAAGATATACACCGACTCTCACTCGCACTCTAACAATAAAGCAAACATGGGTAAAACAATCAAAGGCTTGCAAGGGCAAGAGAAAATCATGACTTACAGGGGAAATGGAAGATACCAAAGACTCGACTGGTGGCAAACCGTAACAAACTCCACTGGAGAAACATAATAGGATCACCCTGGGCTCGCTTTGGAGATAATTCAAATCTGAGTGCATAACAAATTAGTCACCACAGGTGAAAATAATTGACTTATACTCATGCATGTTTGAATTGTTTTTAGCGTAATGCTCCATACAATGGAAATGCTACGCATTTTGGTGGATGCAATGTAATGATTCATGTTTATCGATGCACTGGGAAAGCACATCAATAATCTAATGTTAGGAAGACAATGAACTTTCGAATGATCATTCTCGCACATCTGATCTTCTGTAGAGAAAAGGAAATCTAAACTTCAATGGGGCACCGAGATTCGAAATCATCAACCTCAAACGATTGATAACATTGAAGAAGTAACTTCACGGGGAGTAATACTGCAAAAATAAGTTGCAGATTCATATAAAATCTTGAATTTTGATCAAACTTCCAACTTCCAGGGGAGTAATACTGTAAAAATAAATTGCAGTTCAGAAAAAGATCTTGAATTCGGATCAAACTCCCATCTTCCTGGGGAACAAAATCTTGATCTTCTATTAGAAAGAGGAGAGATTTGCCAGGGATAGGCACTTTTTGCATAAAATTTCTTGACGAAGATAAATTCTACTAGGGAGTATAGAAAATCTTAAATAAAAGAATTCTACTCATACCACACCGGGGATAATACCGCCTAGGCAAAAAAATCTTCGCTTGGAGAGGAAACAAACATCCTTGGACAGAAACTCCACTAGGGATATCTCGACAAAATATTTTGTCACCGGGGATGAAAGAGTTATGATTGACACTTCTATGTACACCCCCACTGAAGAGACAGGACACTTGCTCCACTAGGGAAAGAAAGTTTGCTCCACTGGGGAATAAGAGATCAGTTATTCTGGCAGGTCCTCGAAATTCGAATTTGACTGGGGATAAAGACTACCTCTTACACTGGGGAGCCAAAATAACTTTAGATGGAAACATCAACAATATCCATTGCACTAGGTGTAGCCATCTCTGTAAGATTCAATCCGGCAAGAAGTTCTATATTGGGGGGCATAAATTATTACATTATGGATGATGGTTGTCCTCATGATGATAACAAACTAGAATCACCCATAGGAAAACATGAGTCTCTTTAACAACTCTGATATAGGCAAACCATATTAAAGAGAGAGGGAGTGCATCCCTCACTGGGTAGGAAAATACATACTTGATGGGGAGAACAAGTGTGAACCTCAGCGGGGAAGCTGTAGAATTCAAGGGGAGTATATTAAGAATCTCCAATTGGTGAATAAAATGATTCTTCCTAGAAAACCTGGAAAGAAACAGACTGCACTGAGAAAGATTGATACTCGGGCGAAAGTACACCTTTACTGGGGAATATACTGCAAAAATAAATTATAATTCATATAAAATTATGCACTCTGATCCAAGTCCTAACTTCCATGGGAAAAAATCCAACATCTCCTTCAAGGAATAAAAATAATCTTGCTTGGAACTTGGACCTTTTGATGTAAGTTCTTAATAAAAGCGACTTCAACTAGGGAATCATAGAAATTCTTAAATAAACGAATTCTACCCATGCCACACGTGGAATACCACCGTCGAGGGTAACAATCTTAACTTGAGGAATAAGAGGGAATTTTGAACCATAAGCTTGAGGTCCAGCACTCCACCAAGGCATATTTCAGCATTACTCCATCACTGGGGATAAAAGAATGCTAAACAACATTCTTCCATGCACACTGCCCCAGAATAGGAGACCTGCTCCACTGGGTATAACAAACATATTAATCAAACATCTCTTCAATAAAACCCGGTAGGTGCAACCTTGCTTGGGGAGAAAAGATATGAACTTCATAGAGAAGATGAATGATAACCTCATGAGGAGGATAAATGGCAACCACAAAGATGCAGGGTATCGACTTCAAGGGATATAACAAAGGTATACAATCCAATAAAATGATCTTCCTAAATTTGTCTAAGCCAAGTAGACTACACTGAAGAATAACATTATACGAAACCTGTTGAAATGCACTTCTTAGAAGATAAGCCATCTAGAAGGGACAAACTCTTAAACAAACCTTTACCAAGATTGCTAACTTCAATGGGGATTACACATAGATATACTTATACTGAAGATAAAGGATTTTCACTGCAGATGAAGAATTATGTCTAGGAGAAAGTACGCCTTTACTGGGAATGAGTGATTCTGTTTTAAGCAAAAGTGAGAATTCACTAGGGAAAATGGATCTCATCACACAAAAATCCTCATGTTGGTCATATACCGACCTTTCTTGATTCATTTTTTGGTATGCTTCTTGTCATAAGAGACCAACAACACTTGCAAAAAGAGAAATTATGGAAACATGCCCCTATTTGGAATGGCAAACTTCACTGAAGAATAAATAGTTTGAACTACCAACCACTAGGTAAAAACTACGATGCAAGATTACAACTCCATCATGTTAACTCCAAGGAGGAATGCCACTGGAGATTGGACTTTGGAGAAGATACTGCAAAAATAAATTGCATTCCATTGAAAAGAAATCATCTCGACTTCAAACAACTTCTGAATTATTAGGGAGGAGAAGCATTCTCCTCCTTCAGAGAAATGAGAACGTTTTACTGGAGAATAAAGATCTATGAAGAGAAACCCCTTAGCAGACAAACTTTAGTCAAATAACAACAAATCTTCTACTGGGGAAAGGCGTCCTCCTAGGGAATAACATTTCTATCACGAACCTCATACGGGTAACAACCTCACATGGTCTTTGTGTTACTGCTCATATCCCACTGAGGATAACGATCCAACTTCGAATGGAGATAATGATCCTGACTTCTGATAAAGGAACATTAATAAATGAACCTAAGTATCTAATGAGACGAGGATAATAATTCTGACTTTCCGACATGATTTTCAAACTCATGAGTCATTTATCCTGCGTATGGCCTTAATCTGATCAACCCTTGAAGAGGAGAAAATCCCGCTGCATAAATTCTTGCCCCAGTATGTAAGGCTTTTGAAGAATATTGCCTCGAGAAGACTTTCTGAGATCTGTATCATCGAAGATAATTTGCCCCAGTGTTATGAACTTCAGAAAACTGCCCCTGACTGACCAGAGTCGGAAGCCGTTTCATCCATGCTTGAGTGAATGCCCCTGCATCTGTAGATTCTGAAAAGATTCTCCTCTAATTAACAAACTCTTAGAGAGATTTTTTCAAATCTCGACATAACTGCCCCAGTTTGCCTGCACTTTGAGGGATAAAATTCCGACTTGAATGCCTGAGATTGGTTGCATACCTACTCGATGGAGTATTCGTCACGCTTGCCCCTTCTCAACAGAGTCTTGACAAACCTTTTCTTCATTTCATGCTCACAGAAAAATGAGAAGCTCACAGAGTTTTGAAGACAACACCTCCTTAGCTTAGTTGTCTTGCATCTTGAATGTAGGCTACCAAACAACCCTATTTCTCAATTTGAATTGATTCATTCTTCAATCATATACTTGAATAAAATACGTCCATCGGGACCAACTGAAAGTAATGCACCACTGCTCGACAGAGACTCTAGGGAATCAACTTTTGCAATCTTCTTCAGATCATTTCTCCAACTGGTATTCTTTTACTCAACAGAGTCAATAGAAAGTATGCCTAGATTAAGATCATTCTCAAAAATGATTTACCTTCCAACGGTATTCTGAAGCAATTTGTCTCTCGGGATAATCAAACTTTCATCTGATGCTCATTATGCGAGCTTACTTGATGTTTAAGCACTTGTTCATATGCAAAGAATGTTTATTCTAAGAATGGTAATTGTAATGAAAAGCTCATGTTTGTCTTGAAGTTTAAAAACTTATATTGAAAAGATATTAAAACATAAAAAAAAATTTGTACAAAAGATAGTAAAAGGATGGAGTGATACCAACTCAAACAAGATTAGCAAACCTCATAGGAGTCAGGTTATCAACTCTCGTTACGATGCAATTTCAAATTAAACCATGCTTCAGTTAGGACTTTTCAGGGTTGTAACGTGGCCTGGTTCATGGTTTTAGAAAAAAAAGGATTTAAGGCTCGAAATTATTTGGTGCCCACTCCCTTCATGATATTCTCCAGTCCTAAATTCAGTCAACTTGATGCGAGCACTCATCCCTCAAGAAGAGTTTATAATGGTTGAGGAATTAAACGAGGTTTCTTGGACATGGAAGTCACTCACCTCTTTCATTCTTGTTGTTTGATCACACAACTTTATTCTTTGTGGAGGATCTTTATTTGGTAATCCCTCCTCCGCATTTCGCGCTTTTTTACTATCCCTAAATTTTTTCTGAACAAATTCTTTTTGAATTTGACTTTGAAGTCCAGCGGGATGCCCTGAATTTTTCCTAAGCAACTTGTTTTTCCAAGTTTCGACTTAGCAGGGATTTTTGTCTCTTTCTTTTTTATTTCCGATCATTTTGAACAAATCGTGTGATCCTGAGACTTTTGGTTTATTGGAAGTTTTGTGACTGCCTTATCGCTTCGTTGATGAGGGATAACTATTGTGGTATCATCATCTGTTGACCTCCTGATGTGCGAGAGATACCCGTTGGGATATCATTTTCTTTGATGCACACTGTTGATAAGAGGGTTAACCATTGCGGTTTTGTTCTTCCTCAACCTTCTGAAGGATAACCATTGTTATATCCCTTGATGCGGACTCCTAATGAGTTTTGAACGCTCGATCAGATTAACTGAAATCGACCATGCCCCGGGTTAAATGTGAGGGTTTTTTTTTACAAGAAAAGAAACTCCTACTTCAAGTCTCAAAGGGGTTAAAGAGGGTTTCACTCCCTTATATCTCCGGTGTTTAGGAATTGAAACAAGGCATGTACATCATCAGCAGGGTTTTACTCGAAAGCATACCGTTTGAGAATTTTTGGTATATTACTCATCATCCTCCCTCCAGAGTTTTTTTTTGCTTCATTTACAGGATTTAAGTATCAAAAACAAATAAAAACATTAATGAGTGAATACGAATGGATTAATTCAACACAAACAAATTTAATACATTGTGATTAATATTCAACAATAAGCAAGTTTTGTATACAAGAAAGTACTAAACCAAAGCAAGAAAGGTTACAAATGAGAATTGCAAATGAAACTAGAAATTGCCATGTTGAGGAGACTAGTCTTCGTATGGACTTGTTGCTTCACATGATAATCTGACAGTCTTGACATCTACTGAGTTAAAGGAGACTTTAAATTTAACTGGTTGGCCCGAAATTGATAGCCTTTGCATCGAGCAGGTCTTGCATATTTTCTTTGAAAGCCCAACAGTCTTCGATGGAATAACCTAGTGCCCTAGCGTGGTAGTCACATCGCACATTAGGACCAAAATCCAAAACATAAGGAGGAATGACAAGATTTAATGGCTTGGGTTCCACCAAAGAAAGCTTGAGCAAATGAGAGAACAACTGGCTATTAGTCATGGGAACAAAGTCAAACACCCTATTTGGCTTTGTATCCCTTTGTTTATCTTGTTGCATACGTATTTGTTGATAGGTTGGCTACTGAGTAGCACACTGAACTGGATGAACTTGAGAAACATTCTAATTTTGATTAACCAACCGACTTCCATAACTTGTAAACGGATGTTGGTAAGAAATATCTGAGAGTATAGGTTATGGAAGATTTGATTCAGATCGTGAGATTGAACTTTGAAGAAGAGAAGGCGTAGCCCTAATCTCTATAGCAGTTGGAATTAGATTGACTTGCACGCTCAGACCTTCGGGAGTGAAAAGAATTGTCCCTGCATCAAGCAAATCTTGGACTTGGTGCTTAAAAGCTATGCAATCTTCAGTATCATGATCGGGTTCCCCGGAGTGGAATTCACACCTAACATTGTCGTCAAAGCCACGAGGGAGCCTTTCACGTGTAGTGAAGATTCGGAGTTTGACCAAATGAAATCCTAGTAGGGAAGGAAGCAATTGTGCATACAACATTGGAATAAGATCAAATTGTCGTTCAGGCTGTTTTGGCCTCTACTGACGGACTTTTCCCTTTGGGTCCTCTTGGGAAGTGACAACTAGTTGCGAATGGGAAGATCCTGTAATGCAAGGTTGTGGAGGAGATACTCCCTGATTTGAAAGAGTCTCCAAATTATGGGGAGGAATGGTAACTCCTACTGCAGCAGGCATAAAACCATCTTCTTTCTTCAACATTGTCCCCAAAATTTTCATAACCAAACTCAATTGAGCCCTCAACTGAGTGTTCTCTTCTTTCAAGAGTTCTTGTCCACAAACCAAATCTTACATGTCTAGCATCAAAAATCCCATATGTTCTTTCATCTCATCCAATTCTCCACGAAGTTGTTCCATAATCGAAATCTGATCGCGGAGCGGCGACAAGTCAAGATTTGCAGTTCTGAAAAGAAAATAACGAGTCTGAATAAGGATTCCCCATTCTGAGTAGCTTCTGAGTACCTTCTATGGATGCATGAAGATGCATGAACGGATACGATGCCATGTTCAAACATCTTTTTTATGCATACAATCTTTCACATTTCTTTTTTTTGTGTAAAATAAACATGCTATAATGCAAGGTGCAGTAACATAGGTTCAAAAGTTTAGCATAGCAACTGTACAATCCTCTGGGTACTACTGTATAAATATGCTGAATAATCCTAATATCACATGATTTAAGGATCGACACCAATTTCAGAACACAATAGAACCAAGTACCATGAATAACCGTTGTATAATCTCTGGTCAAGTTGAATATATCAAGATCAAAGGTCCAGAACATAACCAAATAACCATAGTCACTGACAGAACTCAACGGTCACCATCATAACATAGTCACCACCTGTACCTATAATAATAAAGTCCCTCCCTACTCACGAGTAAAGACTAGGTCAAGGAAGGTCAAAGGTAACTCAAAATCATGGGTCCGCCTGAAAGTACTACCGCCTTACCCACAGACGTGGGTGTCGATAGCAATTCATTTGAACCTCATCCCAGCGTGGTATATGACATGATTGCACTAATCGGACCATGTCCTATAGCCGTCATGCCCCCACTCTATTCCTAGTGTCCTAGTGCACTCTGCCCTGGGTACTGGGCCTTTTACCTCAATAGTAACACCCACCCAACATGGAAAACCAGAATCCAGCGCCACAGATAACCAATATGGAAAGGAATAAAATTCAATGCAAACATATGGTCAGATAAACATGTACAAATGAGTAAACTAAAACATAAAAATAAACACCCAAATAAAAGGAAATAAAAGCTAGGATTGACTCCGAGATGGACCAGCAAAAGGTCAATCTATCCCCAATGAAGTCATAAGCTGAAACAACCGGTTGAACAATCAACTGATAATGAAATCAATGAAGTCGCCATCGAACATTTTTTATCCCACAAGAGAGGAAAGGTAACAATCGAGTAAACATGAGAAGGGTGAAATCAAGATCGAACGACCGAGAGATATAGGTAAGGGAGTCTGTTAAGCGGGGGGATGGTATTAGCTCCCCACACGCCCGTAGTACCCTACGGTATCCACTCTTGTTGTTCTAATCAAAGGGCGTGTTTAATCTATATCTAAGTTGTACAAGGAATGCTTGCAAAAGAAAGGAGAAAAGAATGTAAGGAAAATAAAAGTTGTGCTTGCTCGGGTCCTACCCCAATGCCAACGTATTCCTTTTAAGGAATCAGAGCAGCCGTAGTTCGGCTTCAAATGTTTTTGGTTGGTTTATGTTTTTTAATGAACAATATTAATTTTGCCTTTTGCCGCAGCTCGACCTTTGGAGACTCACGCGTTAGCACAAAAGTGAATTAACTTGTTCTCTCTTAAAAGTTTGAAAGAAAATCCCGAAGGTGCAAAAAGAGTTTGTGTTTGTTGGTGTTTTTGCTGTGGATAACAACTAATTGACCTCAAGAGAGATATTATCCACTTCTCTACTTATTCATGAAATAAGTCTTTGAGACATGAACCACACCAAGGCTTATAATGGAAGAACGATAAGATCGAGAAGAAACCCGCTTATCATTTCCCATGCTCAACAAAGATACGATTCTCATCAGTAATTTGTTAAGTGTTTTGAAGTTTGCAAGAAAAAGAAGTTTTTGTTTTAAATGAAAATGAAAATGAAAAAGGGGAAAGAAAATTCTTAGGGGAGACTAAACTAAATCTATCGCTAATGTTATCATACAATGGTGGTCATAAATTTGAGCTTTGAAGGGAAATCTCTACCCTAAGTTGACATGCTTGGATAACAATCCTAATGTCTATCTCAATACATCATCTATAGATGAATCAAGAATTACTAAAGGAGCATAGCAAGGGTCTATCACCTAAAACTATGTCTATCTCGAATCATCATCTATAGTTGAATCAAGAGCTCCTAAGGGAACATGCTGAGGGTGTCTCATCTCAAAACATGCAGACAAAGACGAAATCCAGCAAGCAAGCCAATAAGCTCAATAGAGCACACCTAGAGAGATCCTATCTAGGTTACATACCAAAGAAAGTCTAAAATATCCTATGGGGAACATGCAAAGAGAGCGAAGTCGTGATTTCAATTTCTAAATTGAGTGACTCATCGATCAACAAGAAATAAAGGAAAACGATAAAATCCTATAGGGAGCATGCACTGAGAGCGAAGTCGTGATCTCAATTTCTAAATTGAGTGACTCATCAATCAATAACCAAGAAAACAAACACAAGCACAACACATATAGAAAATGAAGTGCGGAATGCCTACTATAGGTCTTCAAACAGCGACTTCGAGCGCACGCTCTTTATTTCCTACTTCTCATGATATCTAGAAAGCATTAAAGTGTGAAATGAAATAAACAAGAGAAAATACCAAACGAATATCAATTTGTAGCAAAGTGTATGGAAACAAAGAAACCCGACGATCTTTGCGAAAGCTTCACCAATCAAATAAAAAAGTTAGAAATCAAATGCTCGGAATAAGTATCGACGCATCATCGATGTGAAAATAAATCACAATCGAAATCTCAAGCGCATCCGCATATCGTACACTAAACCTGCATAAGATTCACATCTCAACAAGCAAAGGTGAATTTCAAATTTCAAATAATCGAATAACCATGAATTAATTCCTAAAATAAAAAAATCTAACAAATTATTATATTTGATTTTACTATTTTTTATCATGTAATGAAAATTTTCAAACATATCTAAACAATTAACAAAAATTATTTAAAAGAAAATACTAAAATAATAAACTCAGGGGGTTCGGGCCAATAATCCAGGGGCGATGAAATAAACTACTCAAAATTCCAGGCCCAAGCATTAAGGTCCAAGAAGAGCTCTTTCTGTAAAATCAGATATGTTAATTTTTACAAAAAAAAAACACACATATTGAACTAAGGCCCAACAGATTTAATGCTCAGTTCACTAGTTTCTTCTCATCACCTTTTGATTATTGTCATTATGAGGACAACAAAAGTGAAGAAACAAACAAAAACAAATATATATATATATATATATATATATATATATATATATATATATATATATATATATATATATATATATATATATATATATATATATATATATATATATATATATATATATATATATATATATATATATATATATATATATTTATATATATATATATATAGAGAGAGAGAGAGACGTTTTCGTTTAGGATAGAGGATAGGGTTACAATCTCTGTCTATCAAACTTCTTCATGCACAAAACTCCTTTCTCTCTCTCATACTACGGCGGCCGAACCCCTTTTTTTCCATCCACTCAACTCGCGGCGGCGTACTACAAATCCTTCCCTTTCGTTTCTTTCCGATCAACCTTCTATATCCAAATCCAAAGTTTGTTTTCTTTGATTCTATCCTAATCCTCTTATATCTAACAAGAACGGTCCAAACCCTAAGTTGATTCAAGGCAAAATTCAATCGTCATGTTAGCCATTTGATTCTGATTCTACTTTCTTCATTCCCCCTATTCGTATCAAGAAATCAAAGAAAAAGCGAAGGATCACCAACCTGTGATGACGCATAAGATTGAGTCGGAGATGATAAAGACAGTCACAGTGCACTGCAAACTCCTCCTTGATCGTCGCGGATTTAATCGAACAGAAAACCAGAAGACTAATCTGGTACTTGTATTGTCTTCATTTACCTTGTGAAATCTTCTTCTTATTTCTTCTTTTATCTCGGTTTTGTTTTGATGCTACGTTCTTGTTGAAGCAAAGGATGAGTATGCTTATGTGATGAAGAAGGCGAAGCTCCAGTTGTAATGAGAGCGATGGAAGGTCGAAGAGAAATTCCACGAGAATTCAGAGCGGAGAAGCCAAGAGATCAGAGAGTTTCTCTTATTCTTTCTGGAAGATGAAGATAAAGATGAAGGTGAAGAGAAGCTGAAGGTTGAAGGTGGGAGTTGAAGGTGGCGGTGGAAGAAGCGGGAAGAATCTTTCTCGCGGATTCTTCAGGGTCCTCTAGAATGAATCGATTCTGGTAAGATTTCTGTTTTTATATTTTGTTATCCTGGAAATAGTTAGTTACAAGGAAGTGATTCCCTGCCCTAGAAAAAAGATTTACTGGAAGTTGTTAAATTCAGTTAGGGATTTGGTTCCTGTTAGCAATCGGTTGTAAGAGTTGGAAAATTAAAAAATATTTTAAGACCTTAAAACTGAAAACAGTTAAGTGTTATCTAGGGCATTGAGATTTTGTTTGTAGTTAGTTATGGAAATTATGATGAGCTGGTGTTCTGTTACCTAACTATTAATGAAAATTTTCAAGTTGTTTTTAGAAAATTTCTAGAAGGGAAAATAGACATGGTTTTAAACTAACAGTAAAGGGAAGAGAGGTTAGCTTTAGGGATTAATGATGGTTAGTTGTTTGTTGAATTTCCGTTTAGTTGTTAGTAAGCTGTTAGTTATTGGTTAGAAGTTAGTTAGAGCTAACAGTTGGTTTAGCTAAAACTGTTAGATAAGTTGGGTAAACTGTTAGGAAATCCTGTTATGGTTAAAAACAGTTAGGAAGTTTTCTATTAATTGATGGTGAGCTGGAAAGTTATGAGTTTTTTTCTCCTTTTCCTGATTTTCTATTAGGAAGTTTGGAGAGGGTTTAGTTAGAGGGAGGTATGAAGTCAGTTAGGAGAAGTTGGGATTCTGTTTGGAAGTTCTGTTAGATATTGTTAGGAGGTTAGTTTTCTGTTAGGAAGTTTGATACATGTTTTTTGTGAATTGGAATGAGGTTTAGGATTAGTTAGTTGCTATTGATTCAAATTTTGCTTAATTGCTTGAACCTGATTTTATTAGCCGATGTATTTAGAGAACTGGTTTTTTGAGTTAAGGTCAGAAGGTTAATAGTTAGCTTCAGCTTATGTTTAGCAGTTGTGGATGTGGTTTAGTAGCATGATTACTTTGGCTTTTTGGGTTATGTTTACACTGCTAGGATGATATTGACATGGTTGAATGGAATTAGAAGTTATGGACTGTATATGTATGTACATGTTTGATTACATTCTGTTTGAACTGGACTCAAAGCACATCATCTTCTAATCCCTGTTTTAATTGAACCCCAAACTGTTTTAATACTAAAAGCAAGCCTTCCACTGAATCATAATGCAAAGCAATTTATGGTGTAGCTTTTACTCCAGTTCTCTGATGAACTTTCATTTTTGTTTTGGGTAATCTTTGCAGGCAAGTATTTAAAGAATGCAGTAGGTAGGTTCTTTTAGGGGATAAAATTATTTAGAAGATTTGGACACGTTGGTGTAATCCCTAATGAACTATCCTTATGCAACTTGAGATTGGTCCTTAAAATAAACGTGAACTTAAAGCCCACTAGCAAGGCATGGCTGAAAGGGAAGATTTCAAGACATTCAGCATGAAGCTTAGTCAAACGCTCGAACATGGAGAATGATTGAAATTAGGATAGACTTTGTTAGGTTTAAGTTTTCTTGTAGATTTGAATGAATTTGAATATATCTTGTAATTTAACTATGCAATGGACACGTATGGAATTTGCACAGGTTTTGAATGTAATTTGAACAAAAATGGTGTATGATATTTGAAATTGAAAGGACTTGATAAATTTGTAAATGAACGAACTTGTTGGAATTTTTGCTGAATATGGACTGAAGAGTTTTTGAAATGGTTAATGGAACTTTGATCTAAAATTGGATGAAGAACTTTGCCAGAAATTTTGACTACACGATTAGAATTTGAATCTTCCACTTGAAATTGAAAGTGATTTCATGCCTTGACTAATTGTTTGAAAAGTTGTATTATTTCTCCTTGGTAGCTTGAATTTCAAGAGATTAACCACTGATGGATCTTCCAATTTACACGCTTGATTAATGCGCCTCAAACTTAATTGAAATCATAAGTCCCAACTAACTTGTGAATAAATCGACATGAACCTCCTTCCAATACTAGCATGAATCACCTCCTGACAAACATGTGCTTAAGAACCTTAACTAATCTTAAGATCATGCTTTATAACCCTTGAATTTATTCATACCTTGTATTGCAGAAAACACTTATGACACATACATCGCAAAGACTTGGATGAATACTTCCCTAATTAGATCCCGAACTCCCCATGAAAATTTAACTTGTATTACAAGTAATAACAACTCGAGAACATAATAACCCCTTAATTAATACTTTGAAGATGGATATGAATCTTGAGACATAGGAGGAATAACCACCAAGACAGCCTTAACATGTAAATCCCATGAACACCAGTTGATGAATTGACACGCTTAATTGCCATGCATGAGAATTACAATCTTCTTGAGATGCACTGTAATGAAAATGGATCTGTCTCTTACCTTGAGGAAGATATCCTTGTAGCTTGATAAGGAAGAGATCCACAATGAACATCAACCAAAACCCTAAATTCACAATTCAATGATCCTCTGAACCATGATTCATCAAAACCGGAATTGGTTAATTGAAGAGTGGATGAATGCCATGTCATAGTCCTTAAGCCTGACCAAATGATAATCACACTTATATGAAGAGATGCCTTGATTCAAAGCCCACGTACGCTAGGTCACGCCCTTGAGTTCTTGACAAGAAACACCTTTTATCTTGATATTCAGACGAAGAGAATAGCCTTGTTGCTTGATAGAGAAGAAATCCAAACTGGTCATGAACCAAAACCCTAATTCCACAGTCTTCCACACCAAGAAGAAACAAAATGATCAGTCTTATTCAACATATACGACTCAAATCAGCTGTGAACCCTAGCTCCATAACTACTGATTTTTTGAACCTCGTGTGCTCTATTTTTATATGAAAATACATTCTATGCACATGGCCTATTGGAATGATGCAGATGAATTCAAAGTCTAAGCCATAATAGAAGTGCAATTAGGAGGGCAAATTTTGGGGTGCAATAGGGTGTACTTGCAAGGTTCTCAGATGTTGAAGTAAGTAAGAGTGCAAAGAGATACAAGAGAGATTTTAGGGTTTTAGAAGTGAATATTGAATATTGAATACCTGGCCCTCACAAGTGTGATGGTTTATTTAGTGCCTCCGGCGCTTGGCCATTGGTTCCTATTTTTAGGCCTTAATATTAGATCTTCAAAAATAGGTAACTCCCAGGAACTAGCCGTTGTAACGGACAAGAATGCTCGGAACTAGTCGTGCTTCGAGCAGGAGCATGGTTACGAGCAAGCATTTATGGTCATTCCTGGATGCGGATAGAGGTACGACTAAGGGTGGAAGAGGTCTCGTTGGTCTTGGGGGAAAATCGACCACGCGTCCCCTACTTAGGGGAAGAAGGGAAAAACTCCCTCTATCCGTCTCAACTGATTGGGCCAAAGCTATTGGATCATCTTGGATGCAAAAGTGGATTGGGACATGCCTAGCCATTGAGCAAGTTTGGAACTGGAACCCCCAAGTCGTTTCTTATGGGCATAGGAGTGATGACTTAGATTCAACCCACGCCTCGAGGAAGAAAGTGCAACGTCGGTGCCTGGTGCTAGAGATGGGGACGTTTTGTGATTCTTCGAGGAAAAGTATGCATGAGGGACCCAAATGTTGCCTCATGTGTTCGGAGCATGGGGAGCCGAACATGTGATTGGATTTAACGATATTACATTTCATGATTTCCTTGAGCCATGCATTACAATTAAGGCATAATGATGGTCAGGCTAGGGCTAGGGTTTAATGATGACCCCTACGTTTCCCTAGGTTGTTGCGCAGGCACGTGCACGTGAATTTAGGGATTTTCTATAAATAGGGAAGGATGGAGTTTATTTTCACTTTTCGCCCATTTTCACTTTTGTCTGCTCTCATTCATTCCAGTTTCCATCGCCGTTGTCTACAATCATAACAGAACTTTTTGACCATAGTTTCAACTTCTGCGACCACGTACGCTTTCTATTTTTCTCCCACTTAAGCTAGATTTAGCTATGTTTTCGCCTAGATTGCATGTGGATAGGATGAATCTGGCTATTATGAGTGTTACTCCAACGATTGTTGATGTTTGACGCTGGTTGTGCCACTTTCAGATGCCATTACTGATGAGAGGTTGAGGTTAAGCTAGGGATTTCTGCATTTCCGATCGACCTGGGGCCATAGTCACGGCATGGAACGAGCTTGTTACCGGTGGGACTCCCGAGTCTTCTGGTGAAATCATGAGTTTTCTGGTGAACATTAGTCATTTCCTGGGCTTGTATGAGTTTTCATATGAATGTATGAATTTTCCAATAAACCTTCAAACAAAATTATGAGTAATATACTGGGGAGATTTTCCTCGTGAGGGTTTAAGGATTTTCCTGTTGGGGAGGATCCAAACCAATCAACGAAGATCTCCTTGCATCTTCACATGTCGTTTGAGTAAGGGCTTTGGACAAGGATGTAGTTCTCGTGCCTTTGTACGCCCTTTCACTTGATTAGCGGTGGGAGGGTGGATTTGATTTGATTGTTAAATTCACTTTTGTCTCTGCTTTTAAGGTAAAATGGCTAATAACGCGGAGGATGAGAACATGGTCTAACTAAGAAAGGACTCTGAGGAAGAGTGGATAGCTCTGGAGCCCCGGGGGATTGCTTCACTCTTTGCTTCCTTCCCTGGGGAGGCGTTTACCATTGTGGGAGAGGAGACGGCCTCGTCGAACCCCGAGGAGGATTGGGAAGTCCTTTTTCCAACGAAGATGAGCAAATTTTCTCGCCCTTTGGTACTGACCAATTTTCAATGTACGAGGTTGTCTTTAAAGAGATGGGGCTTCAGTTTCCCTTTTTGGATGTCCAGGTGGCAGTCTTTGCCCATTTGAACCCGACGCCCTCGTAGCTTCATCCTAACTATAACACCCTTCTAAACCCACATATTTTTCACATGTATTCTTACGAAAATAAAACAAATTAAAACCACGAAAGGGCGTCACATCTTCATTTAAACGTCATACCAAACATACTCCTGCTCCGTAACACGGGTTTCAAAATTACATAGGACAAAATCAATCATGGATAACAATCAATCAAAATATCCGTACTTCTCGCAGCGAAATTCATAGTTCAAAACATCTTATTATAAATACTTCATAAAATCTCATCATACTTCATGATCCATAAATAGAATTTCAAAATAACTCGGGTACCATGAAAGGTAACCCAACATCTTAGATACAAAACAAAGAACATAGTTCATATTTCGAACGATCCCATCCTCGATGTTATGTATCATAGCAAGACCCACTCTACTCAATGGAAAGAAAATAAATACACTCAGAAGCTATCCTCTAATTCTTCGTCGGGATAATCCTGATCACCTATAAGTTACCCATGGATAGAGGTAAAATTTCTAAGCAAAAAGGGTGAGTAAATCATAATCATTATAAAAGACATAAGAAATAAACATAGAAGATATTCACATAGGTAAGGCATCACACATCATCTGAATCTCATGCTATACTCACACCTTCACAACTTCATCAAGGTACAATAACATATCCTTACACGCCAATTGTCACCAAGTATCATCAAATTAAATCATTACACAATGTCACATAGAATTTAATGCAACTTAATAGGCTCATGCATGTGGTACCAAAACTTCACTGATTACTTAGTCATCGTTATCTCCAAAGATCCCCACCAATAGGATCGATTCCCACTTGGAACTATAGCACTTCCCAATTTTTCACTCAATCCAAACTATGGTATTTATGCCTTCATTGGACTATTGTCCTACCATCATCACTAGACCATAGTCCTAGTCACCATCACTGGACAGAAGTCCTAAACTATGCCATAAATGCATGATGCGTAACACATAATAAATATGACCATAACTAGTCAAAACGCATCATCATTCATAATTTTATCATGGCATCTTTATAGCATCATAATAAACCACACATCATAATAAAATAATCATAACATCATCATGTAAACAAAACATCATCATAACATCATCATGAATAAAGAATCATAATAATTTGACACGGGGAACCTAACCTTACTCTAACTTAGGTATTGGGAATACACTCATTATTTCTCATTTTATCCCATCAAACTAAAGTTCATTGCATCCTCTATCCAACGCTTTGAAGGGCACCTCAAACCAAGTTATAAACCTCAAGTTGTGGCATATTTAAGAAAATCCAAAGCATCCCATGAACTCTGCCATCTGTCGCCCAACGACCCACCTTCGTTTCGTGGCAACGCACCCTTCGCATCTTACCTCGCCCGATGATGCTTGGAGAAATGTACTCCAGTAGCTTTCATTATTTCACCATCCCATCTCTTCTTGGCTCACCCAGTGGCGACCTCATGATGCACCTTCACCTGGCGACACCTCCTCATCGTCCGACGACGCTGCACGAACAGGGTTTTCCTGTTGCGATTTCTTGCATAAACTAGTCGCAAATTCTTTTTATTTAACCATATTACAGGTCTCCTAACATCAATACTTCACATATTTTCATCATATAATAACATCCCTAAATACCATAGTTCATATACACCAATTGTTTGCAATTAAACATCATAATTTCATCAATTCATCATCAAACACCACATAATCATCATTAACCAAAACCTAATACAATTATACAATTGTCTAAACCTTAGATCAATTATAATAACAATGATAAACATCCCTTACCTCAGATTACTAGCAGCAATCATCTCTCTTCACGTTCTACCGAAAAATCCCCTTGCCTCTTTGTGCCCTAGCTCTCTTTCTCCACAACGTCTG
Source organism: Vicia faba (assembly GCA_948472305.1). Taxonomy (NCBI): domain Eukaryota; kingdom Viridiplantae; phylum Streptophyta; class Magnoliopsida; order Fabales; family Fabaceae; genus Vicia; species Vicia faba. The sequence goes on along the minus strand of OX451735.1, from coordinate 1,494,494,049 downwards.
TGCTTTTCACGATCGTTCCAAAAATAAATACTTCCTATATTCCTTGTTTTAACCTTTAGACCCATAACAATAGACTCCCCATCATGCCCTCACTTACTCTTCCCAAATAACTACCTTGGACCGTATTTCCTCTACACCAATATTACTTTATTTTACTAATTAAAACAATCCTACTTAATTATTCTAATAATTCTAAATTATCAAAAGTCCTCTTAATTACCAATAATCTTCATGACATACATGAACATCACATAACCATCATGTTAGTTATCATATTCATCTTAATTCATCATGGCATACTTCATACTTATCAAAATATCAAAGAATCTCACAATTACTCATATAAAACACCAAAACATCACATATATCAAACACTTCACAAAGACTCCTATATTCATGCTAATTAATTAAATAAATAACTAATCTAGAATTCGGGGCGTTACAACTCTCCCCCACTTAAAAGAATTTTTGCTCTCGAAAATTACCTAACGAAAACAACGTCGAATAAGACTCTTGTATTTGATCCTCGTGTTCCCAAGTCCAACTTTCACCAGCTGGTATACCCTACAATACCTTCACTTAGGAAATGTATTTACCTCGTAATTTTTTCACTTCCCAACCTTCTATTGACAATGGTAATGCTTCAATAGTTAGGATGTCACTCACCTATACATCATCTATTTGAATCACATGCGAAGGATCGGGAATATACTTTCTCAACTGAGACACATGAAACATGTCATGCAGATTCAAAAGTGACGATGGTAAATTAACTAGATAATCCACCTCACCTATCTTATCTGATATATGATATAGACCAACAAAACACGACATAAGTTTTCTCGACTTCAAAGCTCAACCAACACTGATTATCAGAGTAACTATTAAAAACACATGATCATCTTTTTGAAATTCTAAATCTTTCCCCCTCTTATCATGGTAACTCTTCTGACGACTCTGAAAAGCCTTTATCTTTTCATTTGTCTCTTGTACAACCTCAGGTATGAGTACAACACTCTCGCCCGACTCATACCAGCACAATGGAGTTCTACACCTCCAACCGTACAACGCTTCATACGGTTCCATCCCAATACTAGAATGGAAACTATTATTATAAGTAAACTCAATCAATGTCAAGTGACTATCCCAAGATCCCCCTTTTTCTAGCACACCAGCCCTCAACAAATTCTCTAAAGACTAAATAGTCCTCTCTGTCTGACCGTCCGTCTAGGGATGATATACAGAACTCAACTTCAACTTAGTACCAAAGGAATGCTATAAACATGTCGAAAATTTTGACGTAAACCTCGGATCTCGATCTGACACGATACTCGAACCATGTAGCTTCATAATCTCATCAATATATATCTCGACTAGCTTCTCCATAGGATGATTAATCTTCACCGGTAAGAAATGAGCCGACTTAGTCAACCTATTTACAATCACCCAAATTGAATCATTGCCCTTAGCAGTCTTCGGAAAACCTGGCACAAAATCCATGGAAACACTATCCCATTTCCACTCTGGAATACTCAAAGGTTGCATAAGACCCATAGGCTTCTGATGTTCAATCTTCGACTTCTGACAAGTTAAATAAGCATAAACAAACTTAGTGATCTCCTTCTTCATACCAGGCCATAAAAATAACTTCTTCAAGTATTGATACGTCTTCGTAGCAACAAGATGAATACTTAATCCATTTCTATGTCCTTCTTCAAGGATACTCTTCTTAAGTTCTGGAACATTTGGAACACATGCTTTATCGCTAAACCTCATTACACCACTCTCGTCAATTCTGAACTTATCTCTTTTACCTTGGTTAATCAAAGTCAATTGGTCGACTAACCTCAAATCAAACTTTTGACCTTCACGGATTTCTTCCATAATACCACTAGTCAGCTTCAACATTCCTAACCTTACACTATTATGAGTCTCTTTACACACTAAGCTCATATCTCTGAATTGTTCGATCATCTCTAACTCTCGAACCATAAGCGTTTATATATGCAGCGACTTCCTACTCAATGCATCAATAACTACATTTGCTTTATCAGGATGATAATTCAAATCAAATTCATAATCCTTCAAAAAATCAAGCCATCTTCTCTTCCTCATACTCAAATCCTTCTGGTCGAACAAGTATTTCAGACTCTTATGATCACTAAACACTTCAAATTTAGAACCAAAAAGATAATATATCTAAATATTTAATACAAACACCACTGCTGCTAACTCTAAGTCATGTGTAGGATAATTCCTTTCATGAACTCTGAATTTCCTAGAAGCATAAGTAACAAATTACCCATTTTGCATCATTATACCACCAAGACCCATCTTAGACGTATCACAATACACCATAAAATAATCACTCGGGTTAGGAAAAATTAATACTGGACCGGTTGTCAACCTCTTCTTTAATTATACAAAGCTTTCTTCACACACAACATCCCACACATAAGCTTGACCTTTTTGAGTCAATTGAGTTAACGGTAATTCTAACTTAGAAAAACCTTCAATTAACCTTCGATAGTAACCTGCCAAACCAAGAAAACTTCGAATCTCAGTTGCAGACTTCAAAGTCTCCCATTGCAATACCGCATCAACTTTAGAAGGATCCACAACTATCCTTCCACTAGAAAACACATGCCCAAGAAAACTAACTTCCTTTAGCCAAAATTCACACTTTGAAAACTTTGCATATAATTTATTTTCTTTTAACACTTGCAACACCATTGGAAAATTCTCAACATACTCTTCTTCTGATTTAGAATAGATCATAATATCATCAATGAACACCACGACAAACTTATCCAAATATGAATGAAAATTATGATTCATATACTCCATGGAAACACCTGGTGCATTAGATACACCAAACGACATCAATATGTATTCATAAGGACCATACCTCATTCGGAAAGCCGTCTTCGAAATATCACATGGTTTAACTCAAATTTGATGATAACCTGACCTCAAGTCAATCTTGCTGAAAACACAAACACCCACCAACTGATCCATCAAATCATCGATTCTCGGTAGTGGATACTTAGTCTTATCATCACCTTATTCAACTATCTGTAATCTACACTCAGTCTCATACTTCCATCTTTCTTCTTAACTAGCAGCACAGGCGCACCCCACGGTGAAACACTCGGTCGAACAAACTTCTTCTCGAGCATCTCTTATAGTTGTTTCTTCAACTCTCTCAGCTCAGAAGTTGATATCCTATAAGGGGTCGTCGATAACAGAATCGTACCTGACACCAAATCTATAGAAAACTCCACTTCACTTTCAAGAGGTAATTTAATGATGTCATCTGGAAACACCTCTGGAATTCATAGACAACCGGTAATTCCACATTCGCATCTTTACCATCAACTTGCAACGATGTAAACATTTCAAACATCAAGGATTCATCTTCTAAAAGTGCATTCACTTGCTTAGCAGTTAACAACATCAATTCTCCATTATCACCAAACCTAGGGAACCTCAAAGTCTTATTATAACAATTGATATGAACATAGTTTAACTTAAACTAGTTCATCTCAAGGATAACGTCGATTTGGTGTAAGGTTAGACACACCAGATCCATCACAAAACTCTTGCTATAGATAGTCAAGGGACATTTTGAACAAACATAAGTAGTAGTAACAGAACCACTAGTAGGAGTATCTATTACCATACTACCATTCATATCACACAATTTTAATTCCAACTTAGTATCACATTAAAGCTAAATAAATGAATGAGTAGCACCAATATCGATAATAGAAACCAATTTAACATTAGTCTGAAAAGTAACATCCTTCCTTGGTTTCTAACACTGGGTATTGATATGACCCTGCTCTCTATAATTGAATTAGGTTGGACCACCGTTCTTGTATTCAGGAGCACGATGACCCGTCTTACCACACTTGTAGCACCTCAGTACCTTATTCTCACACTCATTAGACTGGTGACCTTGCTCACCACACCTATATCACTTAATAAAAGCGGGAGCTCCTCCACCACTTGTCTTCTTCCCATCATAAGACTTTTATTTCCCTTTATTAGCCGAAGCATCATAAGGCTTCTTACGGTCTTGATATTTCTTCCCTCTTTTCTCGTTCAGGCTCTTGTAGTGAGCTAAATGAGTTTTGTTGTCTTCTTCATAGATCCTACAATTATCCACCAACTCTAAAAACACACAAATTTGTTGATATCCATTTGCCGGCTTGATTTCCTGATGCAAACCATTCTTGAACTTAATACACATCGAGAATTCAGCAGTTGCTTCACTGTAATGTAGATAATACTTTGTCGGTTCCACAAACTTCAAAGCATACTCAGTCATAGTCAAATTACCTTGTTTTAATTCCAAAAACTAAATTTCTTTCTTCCCATGCACATGTTATGGAAATTACTTCCTCAAAAACTCCCTAGTGAACACAACACAAGTAATAGCTTCACCTAATATTGTCAGTCTTTGACGGGTACTGACCCACCAGTCATTAGCTTCCTCTTCCAGTTGATGCATACCAAACCGCACCTTCTGCGCCTCTGAGAAATCCAAGAATTTAAAGATCCTTTCAATCTCCTTGAGCCAAACTTGTGCTCCATCAGGATCAAACCTACCCTTGAAAACATGCAGATGATTCCTCTGAAACGTCTCCAAAACATGAGATCCATCATTGGGCTGATGTTGCATAGCCTGAGCCATAACCTACAAAACTGTAGTAATCGCAGCATCGTTCCTTCCATCCATTTCTCTGTTTCACATCAATAACAGTCACAATGGTTAGAAATTATCTCAACAATATTACACTGTCATACACTACAGACTTAATAACATGCATGGATAAATCTACCTGCTCTGATACCATTAATGTAACAGCTTTCTAAACCCACATATTTTTCGCATGTATTCTTATGAAAAAAAATCAAATTAAAACCAGGAAAGGGTGTAACATCTTCATGTAAACGTCATACCAAACATAGTCCTATTGCGTAACACGGGTTTCAAAATTAATTAGGACAAAATCATTCATGGATAATAATAAATAGAAATATTCTTAATTCACGCAACAAAATTCATAGTTCAAAACATCTTATTATAAATACTTCATAAAATCTCATTATACTTCATGATTCATAAATAGAATTTCTAAATAACTCGGGTACCATGAAAGGTAACCCAACATCTTAGAAACAAAAGAAAAAACATAGTTCATAATTCTAACGATCCCATCCCTGATGTTACATATTAGAGAAAGACCCACTCTACTTAATGGAAAACAAATAAACACACTCTGAAGCTATCCTCTAATGCTTCATAAGGCTAATCCTGATCACATGTAAGTTACCCACGGATAGAGGCAACATTTCCAAGCAGAAAGAGTGAGTATATCATAATCATTATAAAAGACATAAGGAATAAACATAGTAGATATACACACAGGTAAGGAATCACACATTATTAAAACCTCAGGCTTTACTCACACCTTCACAACTTCATCAAGGTACAACAACATATCCTTACACGCCAATTATCACCAAGTATCAACAAATCAAATCAAATAATTATGCAATGTCGCATAAAATTTAATGAAACTTCGTAGACTCATGCATGGGGTACCCAAACTTCATTGATGACTCAGTCATCGTTATCTCCAAAGATCCCCACCAATAGGATCGATTCCCACTTAGAGCCAGAGCACTTCACAATTTTGCATTCAATCTACACTATGGGATTGATGCCTTCATTAGACTATTGTCCTACCATCATCACTGGACCAACGTCCTAATCCCAATCACTGGACTGAAGTCCTAAACTATTCCATGAATGCATGATGCTCAACACATAATAAATACGACCACGACTAGTCAAAATGCATCATCATTCATAATTTCATCATGATAAACCACATATCGCAATAACATCACGATGTAAACAAAACATCATCATGAATAAAGCATCATAATAATCTGACATGGGGAACCTAACTTTACTCTAACTTAGGTATTGGTAATATACTCCTTATTTCTCATTTTATTACATCAAACTAAATTTCATTGCATCCGCTATCCAACGTGTAATATGGTGGGTGAACTTTCTTGGTTTTTCATTTAATCGCAAATGTTGCAGATAGAAAGACCTGCCACCGACTTTTCTTTTGTCCAGTAAGGAAAGGGTGAAAAGAACAAGAAAGACCTTCAAGAATTTTGAGTTTGGGGGGTAGGTTATGAAAAAGGGAAGGTGTTACCACCCTTTTCATCTGCTATTATCTACGGGCTCTTAAACGCTAGCTCACTTTGAAAATGCTTTGTGTATGTGTTTTAAAATATGTTAAAAGTGCCTAAGTTCAGAAAACTTTATAATCATTCTCGTATCAGTTGAGAACACATACAAAGTATTTGTTTTGTAAATATTTCAGAGAAAAGTGTTTGTGAAAAAACATGTTTTATTTTTGTGAGCAAGCAATTAAGAGCTATCTACCTACTCAAAGATCTTTCGTGTTATTTTCCTTCTCCTTAGATAGTGTTATCCTACCATTAGTTAGTAGGAAGCCCTATCGTTGGTTGTGAAGGGACATGCGTGTGTCATCATACAGTCATCAAGGCAACTTATAGGGTGCTTTAGAAATTTATCATAAGGGAATAAGATCGTTTATCGAAGGCAGCATTAAAGGGTCGTCGAGGGACTACATGTATCAGAGGGACTTTGCTAAAGCATCCCCACATTCGAGGGACATGATTGTTTTATTCGAAGGCAACAAGCAAGGTTACCCTAGAGGTGAGAGTGTGAATAGTGTATTGAATTCCATTATTTAATCTTGATTAGGGTTATCTAATGTTTTGTTTTATGTCTTGTCATACAATCCTATTAAACTAGATAGTTATAAGAAAAGCAGTAAAGACAGAAATTAAATGTCCTACGCTATTACAAAGATTTGGGGAAGGGGGTACAAAACCACAAAGTCAGTGGAAAAAAGTAAAGCAAGCAAAAACCCTAGTTAAACTATTACATTTCGTAGCAATTACTTAATCAGGAAAAATACTAAATGTAAAAATACTAAAGGGCGCGAAGATGGTAAAATATGAGTTAAATTTTTTGATGAAAAAGACTTGATAATTAACCTAACGTCTAATTAATTTTAATTGATTAAAAATATTTAGGTAATTAAATTAATCGAGATTAATTATCCTAATTAATTATATAAAAAGTCAAAAATTAATTTATGAGAAAGAGACTGGACCTAATTTATTTTAATGTTGATTAAAAAATAATTAGGGTTTATTATAGAAAACTAGGGTTAAGGTAAAAAAGAGAAAATAATGTTAGTGAAAAAAATAGAGAAAAAGAATGTTGGGGGTGGGTGTTGAACCCACGCCCCCTGCATCTCCAGCATGCATGCCTACCAACTGAGCCAAGCGCTTGTTTGCGTTTAGGAATAGGAACAAAATAAGATATATTAAACTTGCATGACAGTTTGGAAAAATTAAACAAAAGAATGTCAAAAGGTTGGATCGAACCCAGGCCCTTCAGTACCAATGCCTTATTGTGCGTGCTCTTTCCACTGGGGTGGCTGTTTCATCCATGCATATAATCAATCAAAACAAATATAATATAAAACAACTCAAACGGACCAGAGGAGCGTCGGAGCCCTAACTCTGGTTGTCTTCTCCGGTGAGCGTATTTCCATATCCTGCAAAACAAGGAACATTAATGATTAAAGAAGACCCTACCCTCCTAAATCGAGGGTCCTGAATCCAAATATAGGCTTAGTTTTGACTGAAAACGCTGGGATCATGCGCTTCGAAGGAAAAAAATCTAATTTGGTCCCTCAATAGTAATTCATGATTTGGACGTCATGGATCCGATGTTATAGTTGTAATCTGTACTAAACACCATTATAAACACACATAAACACACATAATCATTAAACAAATGCAACAAGTAAAAATTCAAGGTTTTAAAATACTACCCAACCGGTGCTCTTGAGGAATGCTTTCTGGGATGCTTCAGGCTTCAAGAACGATTGGAATGGCTTCCTGAGAGCCTTAAAAGGCTAATGGAAGGTTCAACACTGATTGAAACTCGTTGTAGAATAGGGTTTGAGAATTTAGGGTTCTTGGTAAACTTTGGTGTTTTTTTGACAATTTTGTGGTGGAAGGATTTCGTGTTCTTTGTTCTTGTCTTGAGGTCTAAATATATAGAGAATTTTTAGGGAAAAAATAAATGGGCTTGGACCCTTGTGTAACAAGATATAATTTTATCTTATTATTTTATATTATTAATGAATTAAATAAAAATTAATTAAAATAAAACGAGGCCAAAGATGTGTGAATGAATTCTGAGGTGTATGAAAGGCATAAAACACGTTTGGACCTCAAAACCATGGCCCAATAGTCCAAAATATCAAGCTTGGTCTATTTAAACTTCATGCATTTACTCAAAATTTCCCAACTTGCAATGGTCATAACTAATTCATTTTTTATCTTTTGAAGGTGATATGGGACTTTTTGGAAAGCTCAAGGTGTCCTATACAACCTCTATGTTGATCATTTTTAATTTTGAAGATTTTATCATGATGTAAGTTGCCTTGACAAAAAGTGTCTTTTTGTTGACTTTTGAAATGACCTATAATGTATTGGCTTATATCTCTCAAATGATGCATTTTTTGGACTTGAGCATAGAAGTACTAAGTTGTAGATAATTGAATTTGCTTCAGAATGAGATTTTATTGGGGAAAATCTGATAAAGCATGTGAAAGTTATGCTTGGTCAAGGTTCAGTTGACTTCTCCTAAGGAAACCCTAATTTGGCAACTTTTGACTTTTAATGAATTGAGGGCTTTTCTTGAGGAATCATGATCAACCCTTGATAAAATGATGTATATCACTTCAAAATGTTGATGTTGATCAAAAATATTGAAGTTTGACTGTATGTTGACCATAGTTGACTTTTTAACTGATATAATTAATTTTCAGTCATCTGAGTCATTGACTAAACAAACTTGTGATGCAAGACTTGAAACTTGACATGAGCATTCTTTAAGACCTGTGAAGAACCATGAAACCACTTGAGACGATGAAAACTCAATCTTCCTTGAGAAATACCAAACCCTGGTTGTGGTCCCATTGCTTAGAAGGATAATTTGTCTGATCAATTCTTGAGACAACTTAAGCAAATGAGGATCTCATGAGAATATCTTTGAAGAAATATGGAAGGGAAAATTTTGCAGTACAATAGCTGCCCCTGTTCAATCTTCTTAAACCTGAGGAGTTAGATTGACACGTCCGCCATTCGTGACTTGAAGGTCGAAGATGATTGAACACCTAAGTGCTCAGAAATTTGCACTCGCCTGTGCACGAAATAACACTGTTGGTTGATTATATAGGGAATGGGCTTACAAATTTCATTTGGAGAGGTAATAGAGAATCATCAGAGATGGGCTTATGGATTCCATCCATGGTAAATGTTGATAAGAATATCATAATAAGTTTACGCCTGACTTTATCTTGAAAGATGTATTTGGAACGAGTCTACGTCCAACTTTGTCCAAAAGAGTATCAGAGTGAATCTACGCTTGATTTTCGTCTGAATGAGTGTACGCTTGACTTTTTCTAGAAGATATGTTTGGAATGAGTTAATGCTCGATTGTTCCAAAAAAGAGTATTAAAAGGAAATCTACGCCTGATTTCATTTGAACTAGAAGATGGCTATGCCCTCTTTAACTAGAAGAGGTTCCGAAAAGAGTCTACGCCTGAATTTTCCAAAAAGAGTATCAGAAGGAAATCTACTCTTGATTTCATGAACAAGAAGATGTCTACGCCCGACTTCAAATAGAAGAGGTACCAGAAAGAGTCTACGTCTGACTTTTCCAAAAAAGAGTATCAGAAAGAAATCTATGCTTGATTTCATCTGAATGATGTACTAGAAGATGTGTACGCCTGACTTCATCTAGAAGAGATATTGGAAGGAGTTTACGCCTGAATTTTCCAAATAGGATATCAGAAGGAAATCTACGTCTGACTTCATTTGAATGATGTATTAGAAGATGTCTATGTATGACTTCCTCTAGAAGAGATATCTTTCGAAATGACCTTCTGGGAAAAATGTTTAAGTAGCTACTTGTCAGATTTAGTCTCTAAGGGAAATACTTGTCTGTTTGCGAACTTAACCTGAAAAGACAAAGTTAGTTTTATCCAACACCATGATGTATGTAATGTGTTTCATAGTGATTCCTTCGAAATAAATGAGAGCGTGCTATATGCATTTCGTATGCATATGCTATGATAAATGATGTATGAATGTGAGATGTCATTGAAGTGTATCAGTAGCTTCGTATAACATTCTTGATAGGGAAAATAAATCCCTGATTATTTCTGGGGATGACGAATATGAATCTTTGATTTGCTAGGGATTCTTGCTTGCTGTTTGAGGAAACTCTGCTGGGGAATTTTGATTTCTGTTTGGGGAGGAGAGCTCAAGAACATTGGTCGTTCATCGCTCTACTGGGGAGTTTAATTTTTTATACATCCTGACTGGGGATAAAAGAGATGGATAAACTTTTGGGGTGTTGTCTGACCGAGTTTTTGATATGGATGTCGACTCGTCTGGGGAGGATAAAATTAACTGATACTAGTCCGGTTTCCGATTTCGTAGCGACTCTCTAGGGATACTGGTCTAGACTACCCTTTTCTTGTGAGAGAAGTTTTGCCGGTGATTTATAGTAGTCAAGAGGATAGACTCAAGCTGGGCGACTGAATTCCGCTGGGGAAATAAACCCTATTGGGGAAATAAACCCTACTTCTGTTGAGGAAATAAACCTGCAGGAGGAATATGTTCTACTGGGGATATGAGCCCTGGTAGAGAAGAGAAACCTGCAGGAGATTGAATCTGGCTGGAGAAATTAGCTCAGTCGGGGAAGAGAATTCCTCGTGAACTGTGTTGCCATCATAATCTACTAAAGATTGAAACTTCGTTGGTTGGAAACATTGTTGGGGAAACGATAATACTCCTTGGTCTGCTAGGGGGATCTGCTGGTGAGTACGGCCCGTTGGGAATATGTCCTTATTAAAGATGAGCTTGTGACGCTGATTCCGCGGGGGATAATCTTATGGGAACTTCTCTGTGGGGAAACTTTACTGGGGATTTATAGATGACTTGAACATTATCCTTACTCCTAAAGTCTTGAGTAAATACTTATTCCTATTTTTTTATGCATATTTTGTTAACATTAATCATGTTCATATGCATATGTTCATTCAATTTAGACATTGGACGTTTTTGCAAACAAAACAGAAAAAGTAAAATGAAATTTGAATTTTGAAATGGTGTTTATATTGATAGTTTTCCTATAAACAAGTGAGTGTTGTACAAAGAGACAGAAATCCTAGTAAGAGAAAAAAATCATGAAATAAAGAGAGTACAGAGTGAAAACAAAATATATAGCTATGTGTAAATGATCTCGTCAGATTCCAACTCTACAATTGCCCATATGTCTTAGAGAATATCATCCCTCGTTGTCGGAAGAAGTTTATTGAATTGATGTGTACCATTCGAACTTGAAGTTGGTAATAAAGCTTGTTGTATGTAGATGATCTAATGGAACATAGTCGTACCCTTTAATCCCTAACTTTTGCCTGGACCTTCCTTTCAGGTTTTCAGTCAATCGGGATACCTTTTTTTACCCAAGCCGCCTTTTCAAGTTTTTGACTTGTCGGGTGTACAATTTTTTATATATATATCCCTGATTTTCGCCCGAACCCTTTTGGTTCACCAGGATGCCCTTATTTTTTCCTATGCCAGTCAACCTAGCAGGTCGTTTTCATGCATAGTATTTTTTAACTATGTTAGCGTTCATAGAGTGTGGAAGATCTTCACCATCCATGGTGGTAAGTATCATAGCACCACCCGAAAATATCTTCTTGATTACAAATGACCCTTCATAGGTAGGAGTCCTTTTTCCACTGGGATCACCCTACGGTAGGATGATGTGCTTTATTCCAAGTCACTAGCCTGATATACCCGATGCTTGATTTTCTTATTGAAGGATTTGATCATACGCTTCTGATATATCTGACGGTGACAAACAGTCGCAAGCCTCTTCTCGTCAATCAAGTTCAACTGATCTAGCCTAGTATGAATCCATTCCTCTTCGTCCAAGTCTGCATCCTTCATAATTCTCAAGGAAGGAATTTGAACATTGACAAGTAAGACTGCTTCCATACTGTAAGCTAGAGAGAACGGGGTTTCCCCAGTTGATGTCCGAGCTGAAGTGTGATAGCCATGAAGACAAAATGGTAACATCTTGTGCCAGTATTTGTAGGTCACAACCATCTTCTGTATAATCTTTTTAATATTCTTGTTGGCAGTTTCCACTGTGCTATTCATCTTCGGTCGATATAGAGAAGAATTATGGTGCTTGATCTTGAACTGCGTGCAGAGTTCTATGATCATAGTGTTGTTCAGATTAGTACCATTGTCTGTGATAATCCTTTCGGGGATGCTGTGATCGGTGGATCTGGATATGACTGTTTAACGCTGGTTCGCGAAATGTCACGGAAGCAAGAGTCGCCACCGTCTTTTATTTTCTCCAAATGGAAAGGACAAAAGCACAGAAAAATTCCTTAAAGAGATTGCTCTCGGTTCGGGAGGTAGGTTATAGAAAGGGAAGGTGTTAGCACCCTTTCTATCCATGGTTATCCATGGGCTCTTAGATACTTGATCATTGTGTTTTCAAAAAATGGTTTGTTTGCTTTTCAATGTGGGTTTAAAAAAGTTTCTTTGAAAGTTTCAGATCGACTCTTGTGTTAGAGTGTTTGATAAATTGCTTTGAAAGCTTTTGAAAATGTGTCGGTGTGAAAAGATTTTTGTTTGTTTTTTTTTAAGAGAGCAAGTATCTACGAGAACCTACCTACCCTAAGGAATTCGTCTGTGTAAATGTCCTTTAAAGTAATGCCATCCCACCATTGAGAGGTAGGTAGCACCACCGTTGGAGGTGTTCGGGTCAATTCGAGTTTAGGGACATTGTGGTCACCGAGCAAAGGTAAGACACCTTAGAAGCTACCCTTATGCCATTGATCTTTTATTCCGAGGCAACCGTTCCGAGGCAACTTATCCGAGGCAACTTTGTTTTAGGCAACTAGATCAATGGACACAAGGACTTACTAAGACGTCCTATAGTCGACGGCCACGTTTCGAGGGACAAGGCAACAGTGTGATTACCGGAGTAATGGGAAGACACCTTAGAAGCTACCCTCATGCCAGGTTCCCGGATCATGAGGACTTACTAAGACATCCTCTACTCGACGATCACCTTTCGAAGGCAAGGCAACAGTGAGGCGTACCCTAGGGGTGGTGTGTGCGATTCGTGTGTCGTTTTCATTTTGCATTTGTCTTGTCATGTCATTGGTGTTCTACGCTTGATTTTATTATGGCCATTCATTCTTGCATGCTTTGTTTAACAGTTAATATTTGCGGGAAAAGTAAATTCTAAACTATTACAAATGGCGCGGGTCCACATCGCCAAAATTAAACCGGACCCGATTTGACAGAAAAGTAAATAAAGCAAAGTAAATAACGAGATTGAAAAGTGCGAGAAGTGGATGTTACAAAGCTTTGGGAGATGTACATAATTAATTAAATGACATAAAATAAATACGCGAAATTAAATAAATTACGAACGAGGGCGTTGGACCCTTTTGCAAAAAATTAAATTAATAAGGAATTAAAATTAATATTAAAAAGAAAATGTTTTTGGTATTTTGTGTTTTTTAAGATTCAATAGAAAAAAGAATTAATTAAAATTAAAATTGAATGCAAACCCTAATTCTAATGGCTTTTAAATTTATTGTGAAAATATTAAATTAAAACCTAAATTAAACCTAATATTTTTTATGTACAATTTAATTATAAAAATAAATAAACAATAATATTATGGTGAAAAAGAAATATTAAAAAGAATAAAGTTTATTAAACCTAATTCTACATTTTTTATATTTTTTATTATGAAAAGAATCAAAGTTGCAACCCTAATCTAAATTAATTAATTACATGCTAATTTATTCACAAAAAAAAATATCAAAATAAATAATCATTATATTTTTTATCTTTTTCTGAGTTTTTTATGTGTTTTATATTTTGTAAAAAATATAATTAAATTGAAACAACAAAGAAAATAATATAATTGAAAAAATAAAGTATAAGAAAAAAAAGATAGAAAATTGCAAACCAGGGGGGGTGGAAGTCCCAATTTAGGAGGTATGGGCTCAGCAATTCAGGCCCAGTTGATTTTGGCCTTATTGACTTTTTTTGAATCACATATGGTGCATTGACTCAAGGCTACAGCGTTCATCAATTTTCAGCCCTTAATTTGATCTCCAGGAACACGTGGACAGCTGGATCTTGAGGTGTATGGTGCGTCCTGGACGTTAGCGCTGCATAGGAAGACATATAGCAAAATAATATGGAAATTATACAGACCTGGGGCTCGAACCCAGGTCTTGGACATTGCAAAGCAACACCTGTGCCACTGAAGCTCTTCAACGTATTTGATATATAATAAGCAAATAAATATAATAAAGGAAAACAATCCCTTAGTGCATCAAGCGCGCGAAATTTTGAATTGGCCTATCCCCATTGGACACGACTTTGTCTTCTCCACCATCCCTGAAACATAAAAGCAAAAGCCACGGTTTTGGACGCGTTGTGTTAGGCCGCTTTAGAGAAAATAGCGAATAACGCTATAGGGTCAATAAATTTGGCGCGAGGGCATATTTAGGATCGTCCAGGTCTATTGATTACAACCATGGCATTGTGGTGGTCTGATTTTTCTTGGTCTGAAAACCCCTAATTAAAAAACCTGCAAACCCTAAAAAGCAATAATGGTGGAATCGCGTATGCAGCGTAAAAATTCAATTAAACATAATGGTTAGTCTCAGAACTTCATAATGAACATGAATCCATAAATAAAAAATGCAAAAGATGCGTGAATTATGATACACGATTCTGAAAATTTCTTGACACAGTTTGAGTCCTAGGTACCGATTCTTGGCGTTTGAGTGGAGGTTTTTAATTGGAACGTGATCAGCAATCCTTGAGGAAGCTATTGAAATAGTTTTTGTGCCTTGAATCAACTTCTAACAATGATTTCAGTTTTGAGTTTTATGGAGAAAATTTCAAGTTTGTAATGGCCTTTCTTGCGCAGCTGAGAGTCTGTGTGCATTAGGTTTATGATCTAGCATTTGTACTGAAGGCATTAGGTCAAAAATATTGCTCAAAATCTCTTGATTTAATGGATTGAAGATTTGATTTTTCTTAAGGATCTTTTCATATCTTTTTCACATGTTCTTGTATCAATTAGCATCCAATCACCCCAAATCTTTCCTAGTTTGCATTTACACGAAATATTGACCTTAAAACATGTATAAAAAGATTGGTTTGGTTAATTTAAACATTTTTCATATATTTAATTGATTTAATTGAATTAATATAAATAAAAATTCAAATAAATAAATAAAAAATGAGAAAATACTTCCCTTTGGGCCAAGTGGTCGTGCATATGCTTGGAATGATGAATCATGGAAGAAAAGTGGGCCCATTAGCAATTTTAGGTCATTTGAACCATTGTTGACTTTTCAAAATATCCAAAAATTTCCCAACTTCCACAAGGCATAACTTGCTCAATTTTTGATCTTTTCTCATGTTCTTGGACATTTTGGAAAGGTATTTGAGTCCTCTAACCAATGCCTTTGGTCCCATGTCATTTTGATTTACCAATCTCAAGTTATGGCCTTTGACTTAAAGTCCCTTTTTGTTGACTTTTGAAAATGACCTATAATGTTGAAATTGATAACTTTTTGTGAGAGCATTTCTTGGACTTGAAGTATGAAGATGAGTTGTAGGAAATGTCTTTCTCTTCAAAATGAGCTTTGGATGGAATTTTTATGATAATCCATGTGAAAGTTATGCCCTGGTCAATTTCAGTTGACTTTTTCAGCTGTCCAAATAAGGAAACTTTTGCATCTTGATGATTTCTGAGCCAAATTTTGAGAATCATGATCAAGAATTGATCAAATGATGTTTGTGGCTTCAAAATGATATGTTGACCAAAAATTTGAACTTTTGACTGTCAAATGACCATTTTGCCCCTACAGTTGACTGTAGTGCAATTTAGGGTTTTGACTGTGCAATTTTGAGCTGAATGCCTTGAAACTTTGTATGAGGATACTTGACCATGTTTGTATGCATGTGAGACTTGATTGGGCCTTTGAAAACTTTATTTTCTTGATCATAACACAAACCCTAGTTTTGACTGTATAGGGGATCTTTGCACTGTGCAACCCTTGGGGAATTTTGCAGCTTGACCTGGCAATTTCTTGGAGAATATGGGAGGGCAAATTTTGGGGTACAACAGTTGCCCCTGTTCAATCTTCTTAGACCTGAGGATGCAGATTGGCTGACGTGCCTTTCGTAATCCGAAGGTAGAAGATGATTGGACACTAGAGTGCCCAGAAATTTGCGCTCACATAGTAGCAGTGATGGTGGAATGGGCTTATAGATGCCATTGGGAGGTTGCTGGATAGGATGATGGGCTTATAGCTACCATCTGTATGTTGATTGCGTAAGAGATTCCTTGGCGAGAACCTGCATACCTGCAAAAGAAAAAATGAGTACCTGACACGTTGCAGGAGCTGATTTTAGATGTTTGGTATAGATGTGTCCTGACTAGTTACAGGAGTTGGATCTGGAGCTTCAAAAGATGATGAATGAACCAGGTATGGTTACTGTCTTAGCATGAATGATAAGAGAAACTTGGCGATTTTAACTTCAACAACGCTCGTTGAGAAAATCTTGATGGGAAATACCATCTTCGCAGGATCGGAGCGAGAACCATAGGCCATTATAATCTGAAAGGGGATCACCTCACTCGCCGTCGGAGAGGGAATCATAGGAAAAGGAATTGTCACCTCACTCACCGTCGGAGAGGGAACCATAGGAGACTATCACCTCACACTCACCGTCGGAGAGGGAAACATCTGAAGAAGGAATTACCACCTCACTCACCGTCGGAGAGGGGACCATAAGAGACTATCACCTCACACTCACCGTCGGAGAGGGAAACATCTGAAGAAGGAATTACCACCTCACTCACCGTTGGAGAGGGGACCATAAGAGACTATCACCTCACACTCACCGTCGGAGAGGGAAACATCTGAAGAAGGAATTACCACCTCACTCACCGTTGGAGAGGGGACCATAAGAGACTATCACCTCACACTCAACGTCGGAGAGGGAAACATCTGAAGAAGGAATTACCACCTCACTCACCGATGGAGAGGGGACCATAGGTTCTGCTGAGTCTTTATCAGGAAAATCTGTTGGGAATCGATTTAGCTGGGCTAGAGAAGGCTTTGGAATATGTTTGAGCATTTTAACTGCGTCTTTCCTGAAAGGTAAAGGTCAGTCATATGCAATGCATGATATGGATCAAGCAATGATGTTCTCAACATAAATGAGATTTGTATGATATGATGCGTCTATGCATGCTATAATGATGTATGTGATATTTTATGTATGTTTTTGTCTAGGAAAGTGAATCCTTGACGGGTGCCGGGAAGTCGTATCCTGGGCTGATGTTGAAGAATAAGCTTTTACTTCCGCTGGGGATGATAGTTGCAAGAATACTGGTAGGAGAAGATGACTCCGTTGCGGAATAAACTTGGCAAATGGAAGATTCTGCGGGGAGAAAAGATACTCTAGCGACCTTGCTGGGAAGTAATACTCTGTGGGAAGAGTGATGTCTTGCAGAGTGTTGATAATAGTTTGCTGGGGGATAAGAAGGCTTCATCGATGACGCTCTTTCCGTGGCTTTTGGCTGAGGATAACCCAGTTATACCCTGTTAAGGAAATAACTCTTTAAGTCAAGCCGGACGACGTGTTCATGCTCGGCGAGGGGATAAGCTTCCAGAATCTACTGGGGATAAGCTTACTGCTTGGGGATATGAATTTCCAACTTTCCTGGGGAAACTGGATTGGACTCTTCTGGGAGTTTTGATACGCTGGGGAAGTGATTCCTTTGAACGTTGATATGCCGCCGGGGAACAATCTTTAGACCAAGACTGTCGGGGATGCTTGTTAAGAATAGATGCTGCTGGGGAAGTATTGAGATCTACGGGAGGACACTTAATTTCCTTGAGATTTGATAACTCTGCTTGGAGAAGGATGTATTGTTGGCTCACTCTCTGGGGAATTCAGGTATACTGGTCATGTTCTTTAGCCGAACCTACCTTGGTACCTTGGAGGATAGAACAACTAGGTTGTTTAGACAACTCTTTATTGCCCCTGTTTCTAGTGTCACCTGTAATTAATCCCTTTGTTTCGTATGCAAATATTTATGAGTTAGCAAACTATTGTCAATGCATATATCACAAATTGAACCTTGGACGTTCTTTGCAAAACAAAACAGAAAAAGAAAAACACTTGGCACGTTTAACTGAAAATATATTTGTATTGATTTTTGAATGGCCTGTGAATAGGCGTTTTGTGTACAAGAGGCTGACGTCCTAGTAAGAGGACCGTCGCTGAACAAGAGAGTTTATACAAATTTTGTACAAAAGAAAATAAAACAGCTGTGTGAAATGAATGATCCACTGGGTTTCAACTCTGCTATTGCCTTTATAACTCCGAGCGTCTCATCACTTGATGACCTTGGTTGAAGGTGAAGCTGACTGATCGATGCCGTCTGAACTTGATGTAGATACCAGATTCTGGATGCAAAGTGATCCGACGAGACATAGTATTACGCTTTTATCCCTAATTTTTTCCTGGACCGCCCTTTCGGGTTTTCAGTCCACCGGGATACCCATTTTTGCCCAAGCCGCCTTTTCAGGTTTTCGACTTGCCGGGTGTACAGATTTTTTTCATTTTCATCCCTTCATTTTGCCCGAACCCTTTTGGTTCGACGGGAAGCCCTAATTTTTGCCTAGGCGTGTCAGCCTAGCGGGTCTTTTTTCATGCGTAGTATTTTTTTACTATGTCTGCATTGGCGGGGTGAGGAAGGTCGTCACCATCCATATTGGTTAATATCATTGCTCCTCCTGAGAATACATGTTTAACCACAAATGGCCCTTCGTACGTAGGGGTCCATTTGCCCATTGGATCACTTTGAGGAAGGATGATTCTCTTGATTACCAGATCCCCAACTTGATATTCCTGTGGTCTGACTTTCTTGTTAAATGCCCTGATCATCCGTTTCTGATACGTCTGACCATGGCAGATAGCAGCGAGTCTCTTTTCATCAATGAGGTTAAGTTGATCAAGTCGTGTCTGGATCCAATCTTCTTCGTTCAGATTTGCATCCTTCATTATCCGGAGAGAGGGGATTTGTACTTCGATCGGCAAGACTGCCTCCATGCCATAAACCAGAGAGAAAGGAGTTGCCCCGGTTGACGTCCTAGCTGAGGTACGGTACCCATGCAGAGCGAACGGTAACATCTCGTGCCAATCTTTGTAAGTCACTGTCATCTTCTGCACGATTTTCTTGATGTTCTTATTTGCTGCTTCTACAGCCCCATTCATCTTCGGTCTGTAAGGAGAAGAATTGTGCTGCTGTATCTTGAACTGTTCACAGAGCTCAGCGATCATCTTGTTGTTCAGATTGGTACCGTTGTCTGTAATTATCCGCTCAGGGACGCCATATCGACAGATCAGGTTATGCCGAATGAACCGTGCCACAACAGTCTTGGTTACCGTAGCATAGGATGCTGCCTCAACCCACTTCGTAAAATAATCAATCGCCACTAGGATGAAGCGATGTCCATTGGATGCCGTAGGTTTAATCTCGCCGATCATGTCTATGCCCCACATTGCAAACGGCCAAGGCGCAGTCAGAACATTCAGGGGAACCGGAGGAACATGCACCTTGTCTGCATAAATCTGGCATTTATGGCATGTCCTGGAATGTTGGTAACAATCAGCTTCCATTGTAGACCAGTAGTATCCTGCCCGTAGGATTTTCTTAGCCATAGTATGCCCACTGGAATGTGTACCAAAGGTCCCGTCATGTAGCTCTTCCATGATTCTTTCTGCTTCAGTTTTATCCACACAACGCAGTAAGGTCGAATCATGGTTTCGCTTGTACAAGATGCCGTTGCTAAGGAAGAACTTTGCTGCGAACCTCCTCAGGAATTTCTTATCGTTGACAGATGCACCTTCAGGGTATTCCTGTGTTTCCAAGTATCTCTTCACTTCGTGGTACCAAGGCTTCTCAGTCACCAATTCAGTTTCGAGATCACAACAATATGCCGGTTCGTCCAGTTTCCTGATGATGATCCGGGGAGCCTCATTATCCCATTTGACCTTGAACATTGAAGACATTGTAGCTAACGCGTCCGCTAACTGATTCTCTTCTCTTGGAAAGTGCTCAAAGGTTATCTCTGTGAAGTGGGGAATCAGGGTCAACACACATTCTCTGTAAGGAATCAGGTTTGGATGTTTCGTATCCCACTCTCCTTTGATCTGATTGATCACGAGAGCGGAATCTCCGAAGACACTTAGAAATTTGATCCTTAGGTCGATCGCAGCTTGAAGACCCATGATACACGCCTCATACTCCGCCATGTTGTTGGTACAGTTGAAACACAGCCGGGCAGTGAGTGGAGTATGAGTACCTTGAGGAGATATGATTATGGCGCCGATACCGTTTCCCAAAGCATTGGAGGCTCCGTCAAAGTGCATAGACCATCGGGATCCTGGTTCAGGTCCTTCATCCGGTCCAGGTACTTCACAGTCAGTTACTATCATAATGCTCTCATCCGGAAACTCGAAGTTCATTGACTGATAGTCATCTACAGCTTGGTGTGCCAGGTGGTCTGCCAATACACTTCCCTTGATGGCTTTCTGGGTTGTATATTGAATGTCGTATTCCGTCAAGATCATTTGCCATCTTGCAATTCTCCCAGACAGAGCAGGCTTTTCGAATATGTACTTTATAGGATCCATCTTTGAGATTAACAAGGTAGTGTGAGTCAGCATATACTGTCTCAGCCGGCGAGCAGCCCATACCAAAGCGCAACAAGTTTTCTCAAGCAGTGAGTATCGGGTCTCACGGTCGGTAAACTTTTTGCTAAGGTAATAAATAGCATGCTCTTTTCGGCCAGACTCGTCATGCTGCCCCAGCACACACCGCATTGAGTTGTCAAGCACTGTCAGGTATAGTATCAGAGGTCTCCCTTCAACCGGTGGCATAAGGATAGGTGGTTCTTGGAGATACTCTTTGATTTTGTCAAAAGCAGCCTGACATTCATCATTCCAACTTACTACCTGATCTTTCTTCAGCAGCTTGAAGATTGGCTCACAAGTAGCAGTCAGATGTGAGATGAAGCGAGCAATGTAATTCAGGCGTCCTAAAAAGCCTCTGACTTCCTTCTCTGTCTTAGGAACTGGCATCTCTTGAATGGCTTTGACCTTAGCAGGGTCCACTTGAATACCCTTATCACTGACCACGAAGCCTAGCAACTTCCCAGATCTTACCCCGAAGGTGCACTTGTTCGGGTTCAATCTTAGCTTGTACAGTTTCAACCGGTCAAACAACTTCTGCAGATGATCTAGGTGCTCTTCCTCAGTCTGGGACCTTGCGATCATGTCGTCAACATACACTTCTATCTCGTGGTGGATCATATCATGAAATAAGGCGACCATGGCACGTTGGTAGGTTGCCCCAGCGTTCTTTAATCCAAATGACATGACCTTGTAACAGAAGGTGCCCCACTGAGTAACAAATGTAGTCTTTTCCATGTCTTCAGGCGCCATCTTAATCTGATTGTAACCTAAAAAGCCATCCATGAAAGAGAATACTTTGTGCTGAGCTGTATTATCCACAAGGACATCAATGTGAGGCAAGGGGAAGTCATCCTTGGGGCTGGCCCTGTTCAGATCCCTGTAGTCGACACACATTCTGACCTTACCGTCCTTCTTAGGTACCGGCACCACATTAGCAACCCACTGCGGGTAAGAAGTAACTGCAAGGAACCCAGCATCAAACTGCTTCATGACCTCGGCCTTAATCTTTTCGGACATCTCTGGACGCATCCGACGGACCTTTTGCTTAACTGGAGGGCAGTCTTCCTTAGTTGGCAAGTGATAGACCACAATATCGGTATCCAACCCAGGCATGTCTTCATAGGACCAGGCAAAGATCTCCATATAGTCATGTAACATCTTGGTTAACCGTTGCTTCACGCTGAGCTCTAGGTTGGCACCAATCTTTACCTCTTTCCTGTCTGCGTCGGTACCCAAGTTTATTGTTTCTACTGGCTCTTCATGGGGTTGAATTGCCCGCTCTTCCTGAAGCAACAGTCTTGCAAGCTCGCCAGGCACTTCGCAATCATCTTCAACTTCGTCTTCGGCTAGGTTGATCGGATTTTCGAAGTCATAATTGGCAGTAGCAGAGTTGTTATCAGTGAGATCCAGAGTGGATTGAAACCTGTATGAGTGAGTGTGTGTGTAAATACAGCTGTTTTGAAAATTATGTAAAAGGAAAAGAAAGACAGAAAAGGAGCACAATTTTTGCAATGCGAAAATACGTCCAAGATTTTCATTCATGGTATATGAAATGACAATTTGTATGCCCTCACAAATAGAACCACGGTGCCTCGGGTAAGACACCGGGCCATAGAGTTTATCATTGTTTATTACAAAATAACGAAACAAATAAATTTATTACTGCGTCACAAAGGTAACAGGAGTATGATCCTTAGCAATCCAATTGTTCAATCCGCCTTCGGTCGTCGGATAGATCCAGCTATTAAATTCCGCTTCATCCACTTCGTTGTCTTCCCCGACCGCATTCACTCCTGAACTTTTAATAAATACCGGAGGTCTTCCGATCTTCGCTTTCCTCATAGCTCTCTGACCTTCTGTGGTAAAACCCAGCCCAAGTTTATCAGTCTTCTGAGTAAAGTCTGGAAGTCTGCCCCAGTCGGCACATTCACCCTTCTGAACCACAGCCCGGGCATCCTTCAGGGAAGCCATCTTCAAAGGACCACTTTCTTCTGTTGCTGTTTCTGCTGCAATTGGAAACACATCCTCGAAATGCTGAAAGGGGGTTTCAATAAACTCCCCATCCATCTCAATGTATCTGAAGGAGTTCAGGTGGCTCACCATATATTCCTCCTCCCCCTGCACGGTGACGATCTTCCCTCTGACGGGGTACTTCAGCTTCTGATGCAAGGTAGAGGTCACTGCCCCAGCCTTATGTATCCAAGGTCGACCCAATAGACAAGAGTAAGATGGACGGATATCCATCACATAAAAAGTGGAGTCGAACACCTGAGAGCCCACACGAATCAGAATATCAACCTCTCCATGAACCATCCTCTTTGAACCATCAAAGGCCCTGACGATGATGTTGCTGGGTTTTAATTCCAGTCCTTCACAATCTAGACGGTCCAAAGCCTTCTTGGGTAGCACATTCAAAGATGAACCAGTATCCACTAACACATGTGCCAAGGTAGTGCCCCTGCATTCAATAGAGACATGCAGAGCATCATTATGGTCTTTCCCCTTTGCGGTCAAGTCAGCATCTGAGAAACCCAAGCCATTGTCTGCCGTTAGACTTGCCACGCAATCAGTGAACTGGACTGCAGAGGTTTCATGTGGCACATGGGCCGTCTTGAGGAATGAGATTAGGGCCTTAGCATGGGCCTCGGAGCACAACAATAAAGAGAGCATGGAGATTTTGGAGGGCGTATGCCCCAGCTGTTCCACAACATTAAAATCGCTCTTCTTTATAATCTTCAGAATCTCCTCCATCTCTTGTGGGGAGGCCTCAGCAGCTATGGGTACGGGTGCCTCCATCTGGGCAGGCTCAAGTTCAATTCCCTTGCCCCGAGCATTGGATGACTCGGCAGCAGGAGAAACAATCGGATCAGCAGCATGAGCAGGTATACTTGCAGGGGTTATGAGAAGTGGTCTTCGGGCAGCAGGTGGTGCAATGTCAGGCGAGAAGAGCCTGCCACTGCGGGTAACTTTGGCTGGGCCGGTAATGTCACAAATGCTAGCGGCAGCGTTGAACTCTTGTTTAATCCCATTTACATATACATCTACCCCATAATGCCAGGGGACAGCTTTGTCAGATACATAGGGCAGGGGCCCTGGAACAGTGATAATAACAGGCGCAACGGTCATGATTTGGACGGGCTTCTTCGGGAGAGCCGGGATCGGATTATTGAAGATAGTCACCACAGAAACTTCTTCCACTGGAACCAACTGAACAGCAGACTTCTTGAATAGAATCTCCTTGCTATCCATTAAGCTTTGGATGCCTAACTATAGCAAGGGACAACCAGATGGGGACACAGCACAGAACAGGCAACCCTCACTACAACCCGGAAATAAACCGGCCTGCAGTAGGTTCTTCTTGACAATCTTTAGGGGAGTGGCTAGATCCTCCACAGAAACAGCATAAACGTCTTCATCAACAGCATTTACCCCATGTTGAGGCATAGGGGCAGTAACTACATTCGGCTTTGCAGGCGCTTCGAACTGTATCTCCTTTGTGTCGATAAGGTCTTGCACCTTATTTTTTAACGCCCAACAGTCATCAGTAGAGTGCCCTGGGCTATCTGAATGGTAAGCACAACGAGCATTCGGATTGTACTTGGGAGATGTAGTGTTGGGGAACTTCGGGGCTTCCCTGACAGTCACTAAGTTAGTGGATAGCAACTGTGGCAGGATCTGTGACAGGGTCATGCTTAACCGGGTAAACTCTCGCCGGGGTCTTTCAGCCCTTTGAGGATTGTTTGGCCGAGGAGCGGCAGCAGGCTTAGCAATCATCACCGCACTGACAGATTGGCGATGCTCAGGTCTCTCTGATTTCCTAGAACCATACACGGCACTAGACTCCTTCTTGAATGGTTTCTTTTCCGACCCAGATGATGCACCCTTTGCAATCTTCCCAGACTTCAGCCCAGCTTCAATTCTCTCTCCAGTCATAATCAAATCAGTGAACCCGGCCGAAGAATTTCCAATGAGATGGTTGAAAAATGGCCCAGATAGGGTCCCCAAGAACATGTCAACCAACTCCCGATCAGTCAATGGTGGCTGCACCCTGCCAGCCAGGTCTCTCCATTTTTGAGCGTACTCCTTAAAACCTTCGCTTGCACCTAACGACATACCCTGGAGTTGGGTACGTGTGGGGGCAAGGTCGGCATTATATTGATACTGCTTGTAGAAAGCAGTAGCCAACTCCTCCCAGTTACGAACCTTGGTCCCATCCAGCTGATAGAACCATTCGAGATGAGTCCCTGAAAGACTCTCCTGGAAGAAGTGGATCCATAAATTCTTATCCGCAGAGTACGGCTGAATTTTCCGAACATAGGACCTTAGATGCAGCTTGGGACAAGACGCCCCGTCATACTTAGAGAAGGATGGTGCTTTGAACTTGTGGGGGATGATCACACCAGTTGACAAACCCAGATCTCCGAAATCCAGCCCAGGTACCTGTTGAACCTCCATAGCCTTCAACCTATCCTCCAGTTGCTTGTATCTGTCGTCTGTAGGAGGGTACTGCTCTTCATCAAAATCTGTCTCGTTGTCGGAGACCACCGGACTAGGAACCCTTGCTTCTGCCTGAGGAGAATTCTTGTCAACAGAAGAACCAGCCTCTTCCTGTTGCAGAGTATTGTTAAACCTTCGGCCCGAGTTGAACATAACAGTTCTTCTCTTCTTCTTCTTCTCCTTCTTCAGGAGCATAGCCTTTAGTTCTTCTTGGCCTTTAGCCAGACCCTTGATTAATTCTTGAAACTGCGCATTCTGCGCCTGAAGAGCCTTGATTGATGTCTCAGTTGATGTAGAGTCGGTATTCATGATGCTGAAATAAACAGCGAAGAACTGTAAGCAACCTGAAAAGAGGAAAAACCTTCTATGCACATGATGTATGAAATGCGTATGCAATGCATTCAAGGGTTCGAAAGTTCAAATTTGTTGTAGACAAAAACGAACACACGTTATCATTA
The DNA here is from genome assembly GCA_948472305.1 of Vicia faba. Taxonomy (NCBI): domain Eukaryota; kingdom Viridiplantae; phylum Streptophyta; class Magnoliopsida; order Fabales; family Fabaceae; genus Vicia; species Vicia faba. Next base: position 1,494,468,046 of record OX451735.1, on the reverse strand, counting down.
AGGAAATCATTGTTTAATACATCAAAGCCTCATGGGCAAAATAATACAAAAGTCAAATCAATCCCAAAATACACTGCGCATCCTCTTCGGAGCTATATAAGTGTTGAGATTCCTCTCCTCATGCAACAGGCGGGTGAGCTCCAAGACCTTTTTTTCACTGGCATGCAGACTAGTCTCAAGAGAATTCCTTTCCTCCTTAAGCTGGATCCAGCTCTTCTGCATCTCCTCCCAGGATGTGGGCATATCAGGGTACTGAATAATGTGGGACACTTCCCCTTCCAAGACTGGTTCTTTGATCACTGGGAGCATATGAGGATAAGGCATTACTAACTTCTGGGAGCGGGCTCGTACCCACTTGAGATAAGGTTCCAGCGGGATGGAATTCCTGTGCCCCAGTGTCTTGCTGTCTATCCTACTGGGCATCCTCCAAGCTCTGATAAATCTCTGGCGAAGTCCTTGATATTCATTGTCGAAGTCAAAAACTATGTCAGGAATTAACATGTCATGAGGACCATCCTTCCGAGCATAACCAAACTGTCTCCAAGCCAGGCATGGGCTATAAGTAATACCTCCTCTGATTCCAAGTAAAGGAACATTAGGGTACTCCCCGCAACGATCAATGATAGTGACATCTTCTCTGGACCTAGGGCACCAATGTATATCTTCATGTGTAAGAGTCATCAACCGTTGTGACCATCTCAAACCCCGCTCATTCTTCAGGACCGATTGTGGAAGGTGCGAAATAAACCACCTTCCCAGGAGAGGAATGCAACACATAAGGACACCCCTTTTTCTCATGGTTCGAGTGTAACATGAGTGAAGGATGTCCCCCAGCAATGTAGGTATAGGATTCCTGGACATAAAGATCTGGACGGCACTGATATCAATAAGCTGATCTGGGTTAGGGAACAACACCAGACCATAGACAAGGAGGGCCACAACTTCTTCAAAAGCTTGCAAGTCAAGGGAGTTCCAACATTCATGGGCCTTTTCAAATAGAAACCTGGCTAAGAACCCTTTGATACCACTTCTAACTTCCCAATGTCCCTTGAGGTCAGATGACTGTAGGTGCAAGGCTTTAGCAATCTCTTCAAGCTTAGGTTCTTTTTCTGTACCGTTGAAGGGTAGCTGATCAAGGATAGGTATCTTCAGGAGCCGGGAGAACTCCTCCAATGTAGGTACCAACTGATAGTCCAAGAAGGTGAAACAGTGATGCCGAGGATCAAAGAACTGGAACAGGACCTTTATCATATCTTCCTCAATGTTGGTGTTGACCAAGCTGATGAGGCTTCCATGCCTTTCACTGAATGAAGAGTACTCGGGAATCCTGGATATAAGCTCCTTAAGCTGAGGAGCGACCCTTACAAGACTGATTTGAATTGTCTTTCTACGAACAGTTTCCATGTCCTACAAAACAAGAACAAAGATGCCTGAAATGGTTAGTCAATGCATATGATGCTGGATGATGTCATGATGCTATGATTAAACACACCACAGATATTTACAAAGACAAACATGTAAGGCACACAAGGCACACAAGACAAGCCCTTAAGGTTTAAGGCCAGCATGGGGTCTGGGTAGTACCCTCTTGAAGTTGGTGGGTTCAACCTGTCCTAATCAAAGTAACCGGGTTCTAAGGTTCCCAATATCACGGGATTGCTTTCATTGTTCATCGTTTCGATTTAGCCACTGAACTGGCGACCAAAATATTCCAGGAAAGCAATCCTCAATTGAGTGTAGTATCGAGTATCAACCAACCTCGGACTGCACCAAAGTCAGTTATCTCACTACCCTAAAGAGGCCAAGATAGTTCAATTAAGGTTCCTAAGGTCTGTTGATGCTTCATGACACCACGCGGAGGCCCCGTACTCTCCTTGACTGAACTCAAGGGTTACCGGTACACACCAAAGTGCCACATCAACGTAGCATACTGTTTCAACCATGTCGGTATACCCCGCACAGTTCCCTCACAGCCTTGTTGCTACTTTCTAAGAAAGGTATCCCCAGATCCGGGTTAGGATCTATAGAACTCCCAAGCAACCCACAATTTAAAGCAAACAAAGCAATACAATTGAAAACATAGTTTATGACCTAGCCCTAAGGTACACCCCACTTTAAGTATTTATCCCCAGCAGAGTCGCCAGTTCTGTGATCGGTGGATCTGGAACTGACTGTTTAACGCTGGTTCGCGAAATGTCGCGGAAGCAAGAGTCGCCACCGTCTTTTATTTTCTCCAAATGGAAAGGACAAAAGCACAGAAAAATTCCTTAAAGAGATTGCTCTCGGTTCGGGAGGTAGGTTATAGAAAGGGAAGGTGTTAGCACCCTTTCTATCCATGGTTATCCATGGGCTCTTAGATACTTGCTCATTGTGTTTTCAAAAAATGGTTTGTTTGCTTTTCAATGTGGGTTTAAAAAAGTTTCTTTGAAAGTTTCAGATCGACTCTTGTGTCAGAGTGTTTGAAAAATTGCTTTGAAAGCTTTTGAAAATGTGTCGGTGTGAAAAGATTTTTGTTTGTTTTTTTTGAAGAGAGCAAGTATCTACGAGAACCTACCTACCCTAAGGAATTCGTCTGTGTAAATGTCCTTTAAAGTAATGCCATCCCACCATTGAGAGGTAGGTAGCACCACCGTTGGAGGTGTTCGGGTCAATTCGAGTTTAGGGACATTGTGGTCATCGAGCAAAGGTAAGACACCTTAGAAGCTACCCTTACGCCATTGATCTTTTATTCCGAGGCAACCGTTCCGAGGCAACTTATCCGAGGCAACTTTGTTTTAGGCAACTAGATCAATGGACACAAGGACTTACTAAGACGTCCTATAGTCGACGGCCACGTTTCGAGGGACAAGGCAACAGTGTGATCACCGGAGTAATGGGAAGACACCTTAGAAGCTACCCTCATGCCAGGTTCCCGGATCATGAGGACTTACTAAGACATCCTCTACTCGACGATCACCTTTCGAAGGCAAGGCAACAGTGAGGCGTACCCTAGGGGTGGTGTGTGCGATTCGTGTGTCGTTTTCATTTTGCATTTGTCTTGTCATGTCATTGGTGTTCTACGCTTGATTTTATTATGGCCATTCATTCTTGCATGCTTTGTTTAACAGTTAATATTTGCGGGAAAAGTAAATTCTAAACTATTACAAATGGCGCGGGTCCACATCGCCAAAATTAAACCGGACCCGATTTGACAGAAAAGTAAATAAAGCAAAGTAAATAACGAGATTGAAAAGTGCGAGAAGTGGATGTTACAAAGCTTTGGGAGAGGTACATAATTAATTAAATGACATAAAATAAATACGCGAAATTAAATAAATTACGAACGAGGGCGTTGGACCCTTTTGCAAAAAATTAAATTAATAAGGAATTAAAATTAATATTAAAAAGAAAATGTTTTTGGTATTTTGTGTTTTTTAAGATTCAATAGAAAAAAGAATTAATTAAAATTAAAATTGAATGCAAACCATAATTCTAATGGCTTTTAAATTTATTGTGAAAATATTAAATTAAAACCTAAATTAAACCTAATATTTTTTATGTACAATTTAATTATAAAAATAAATAAACAATAATATTATGGTGAAAAAGAAATATTAAAAAGAATAAAGTTTATTAAACCTAATTCTACATTTTTTATATTTTTTATTATGAAAAGAATCAAAGTTGCAACCCTAATCTAAATTAATTAATTACATGCTAATTTATTCACAAAAAAAAATATCAAAATAAATAATCATTATATTTTTTATCTTTTTCTGAGTTTTTTATGTGTTTTATATTTTGTAAAAAATATAATTAAATTGAAACAACAAAGAAAATAATATAATTGAAAAAATAAAGTATAAGAAAAAAAAGATAGAAAATTGCAAACCAGGGGGGGTGGAAGTCCCAATTTAGGAGGTATGGGCTCAGCAATTCAGGGAATTTTTTTTATTAATAACCAAGTATTAAAAAAATATTTCGCAAATAACCGGGTTTCGGAAAAAATTACGCAAATAACCATGTTTGAGATGGCTCCATAAAGGAGGAGCCATCTCATTTGGCGCATCCTCCTATTTTTATAAGGGAGGCGCCATCTCATTTGGCGCCTAAGGGCAAATGGCAAGCCCTAAGCCAAATGAGATGGCGCCTATGTGGAAAAGTAGGTCAAAAAAAAATTTTTTTTTTTCCTTTCCTGCGCGTTGCGTATTAGACAGAGATAACCAAAATTGATTTTTTATTTGAAAAAAAATAATTACATTCAACTGTTTTACATTTAAATAACAGTAAAAAAATAGATACAAAAAATACTGAAAAAAAAAAAAGATACATCAATGATCCCCAGGAACCCGGTAATGACCCCCAGTTCCGCATCCCCGTCCTCGCCTTTCTCTTGCTGGGTGCCGTCTCGTTTCCTGTTGCGGCAAGGTCGATGGCCCAGCGAAGTCAATGCGATCCGAATCCATAAAATCAGTAAGATCTCCGTATCTCGAAGATCCGCTCTGGTACAGTCGGTTACCCATGCCCTCGAAGTTTGGTCGTGTTGGCGGTGGGTGGGGTTCCATGGTTGGTCGGTAGCATTGGTCGTCTGAGTATGGGGGGTAGAAAGGAAATGGATCTTGGGGTGTTTGGTACTGTGGATGTTGGGTTGTTTGGTGATATGGTGGTTGATGGTAGGTTTGGTCGGGTTGGTCGTAATCGTCTGACATTCCCATATCAGGGCTAAGGCTGGATGTTGAGGGCCCCATATTGGGATATGTGGAAGACTGAAATTGGGTATGGGGTATGTGGGTTTGCTGGTATTGGGGTTGGTATTGTGGTTGGGTTTGAGGCATATCTGGGTATTGGTAGTTTGGCGGTGACTGTGGTTGGTAGTACGGCATTTGGTTGTAGTTGTGTTGTGGTGGGGAATATGGTTGTGTGTTTGTTGGTCTGTTTCTTCTTGGGGGTGGGTTTGAGGTTGAAGGATTTTGGGTTTGTTGGTGGGGAATCGAGGGTTGTGCCCATTGTGTGCGTGGGTCAACCAAGTACCTCGGATGAGACACGTGCATATCTGGGTTACTAACCGACCTGTACCACGACATATATTGATCGGTGTGTCGCATGTTACCTTGAGTAAGGAAAACAGGGGATTGCAAGATGTAGCGGTGACGCCTTTGCCACATTTTACACCATTCTGGAGCAAAGTCTTTCCAGTTGGTTAGATTCCACTGGGCGTCGACCCTTTTTAGATGCCAGGGGGACAAATCTGTTGGGTCACTTGGTATCTCTTGGATCATTCCGAACTGCATCTTCACGCGGTCGCTGTGGTGCATCTCGACAATGTTGAACCGAATGAGTGCAGTCTTTGCAGTCCAAGTTGCTGCATCCTCTGGATTTGGAGAATGGTCCAAACCCAAATATGGTCTCCAGACGAACTGCGATAAAATTTAAATCAGGTAAGCGCAAAAGTAATGTATAAATAAATAAAATGACCAAAAGTTAAAAGCTACGACTTACGTCATCTGGGCCTAGGTGATCCAACAGATTCCGGTAGAGTGCGACATTGAATCTGGGATTCTTGCCGTAATCCATACCCCTCACGCAGTACCTATAGGAAATGAGAAACATGTTATTTTTAGCATATATTTTGGAAAGAGAAGAATAGTTATAAATGCTATAACTTAATGACTTACTTTGTTGCGTAAGGGAAACCAAAAGTGTTGTTGTTGATGGGGTTTAAGGACTCCATCCTCCACCAACCCCAGGCTTGTAGTAAAAATGCGCACCCATAAAATGTACATTTTTCCTTGACTGCGTTTTTGCACAAGGAACTGTACAGGTGGGCTAATACTGCAGAACCCCAACTAAATTTTCTAGTTTTATCAAAATTGGTTAGTAAATGTAAGTACATGAAATTTACACTATTTCCCGTACTTTCGGGAAATAAAAAAGTACCAAAAAGTATCATTATATACGTCCGGGCTTTTACTACTCGGTCATTTTCTGAGGAATTTTCATTTAATTCAATACTTGCATAATGCCGTTTCAGGTCAGTGAGTAGTATTCCCTGCCCTCTTGCTCCACCCCCTTCTACCATGTCCCTACCCAACAGTTCTTCACACTGTGAGTTGGGTTGTTGAACCGACCCGTTCACCGCTTTACCGTCAATAGGGAGGCCCAGTAGCATGTAGACATCTTCGAGAGTGATGGTACATTCACCTATTGGTAGGTGAAATGTATGGGTCTCCGGTCTCCACCTCTCCAACATTGCAAGGATGAATTTGGAGTCAATGGTGCAGTTGGAGATCTTTATCACGTGTCTAAAACCTGCATATTCCAGATAAGGGACGATAAAAGGGTCGGGGGCCAGGTATTTGTGCGAACGGATTCTGAATCTTTGTGTATCCTGAGATCATAATTAAACAAGAGTAAGATTAATTAAGATGAACAACACGTTTTTTAAAGTATGAAAAATGTATAACCAAAGAAGAGACTTACAAATGCAGCAATGTTTTCCCTTGTGCCTCTGTGAGTATCTCCCATTGTTAGAAGGGCCATTCTTCAGAACGCTTGAGTGAATGAAAGACTTAGGAAGAAATAAGGAGTATGATAGACTTAAGAAATATTTCGTAGCAGAGAGTGAGAGAGTGAAAGTTGTGTGGGTGTGAGATATGTTTCATAAGGTATGTATTTATAGGCAACTAATTCTGATGTAGTGGTTGCATGCATGCGAGGTGTCACATTTGCATGCTTAGGGAGTTACACATATGCATGCATGCATTTACAAATAATGTAAGGTGTCTTTCTCTGTTGCATGCATGCCTATTGGAGCTGACGGGTGGCAGGCTTAGACAAAACTTTTATGTGTGTATTATAGGGCCAGGCTAGGTGGCAGCATAAGCCCATGCATGTAATACGATTGGACAGTAAGGGAGGCGCCATCTCACTTGGCGAAATAGTACAAAAATGAATGTTGTCGCCACCCCATTTGGCGAATAAGAGGTGTCACGTTTTACAGCATTGTCTCAGGCTACGTGACAGCCTTTGGGATTCCTTTCTCTGTTGCATGCAAGGCTATTGGAGTAGACGGGTGGCAGGCTTAGACAAAACTTTTATGTGTGAAGAATAGGGCCAGGCTAGGTGGCAGCATAAGCCCATGCATGTAATACGATTGGACAGTAAGGGAGGCGCCATCTCACTTGGCGAAATAGTACAAAAATGAATGTTGTCGCCACCCCATTTGGCGAATAAGAGGTGTCACGTTTTACAGCATTGTCTCAGGCTACGTGACAGCCTTTGGGATTCCTTTCTCTGTTGCATGCAAGGCTATTGGAGTAGACGGGTGGCAGGCTTAGACAAAACTTTTATGTGTGAAGAATAGGGCCAGGCTAGGTGGCAGCATAAGCCCATGCATGTAATACGATTGGACAGTAAGGGAGGCGCCATCTCACTTGGCGAAATAGTACAAAAATGAATGTTGTCGCCACCCCATTTGGCGAATAAGAGGTGTCACGTTTTACAGCATTGTCTCAGGCTACGTGACAGCCTTTGGGATTCCTTTCTCTGTTGCATGCAAGGCTATTGGAGTAGACGGGTGGCAGGCTTAGACAAAACTTTTATGTGTGAAGAATAGGGCCAGGCTAGGTGGCAGCATAAGCCCATGCATGTAATATTATTGGCAGCCTTGGGGGGTTGCATCACTTACTTAATTGAAATATTTTGCCTTAGGTTGAACATAACATTCATTCACATAAACTGTAAAATTTTCCAACCTTCGAATCAGTCATCTAACCTTCAAACATTCCAGCATTCATACCTTCATATAATCAATAAACCCAAAACATTCCCACCTTCATACCTAAAACAATTCTACACAATGGCCTCTTCACCACAATTTGTTGTCAAAGCACATTTCAACGGTGAGACATACATGTGTCCCACAGTTGGGTTTTTGTTTAGAAACACCGACAATGTCCGATTTCTCTTAAACGGGAAAGCAAATTTCTCCTACTTTAAGAAAAGATTGGAGGCCAAACTTGAACGAGGCCCTATATCCCAGATATTTTATCAGAGTCCAGTCTATTTTGGAAACAACCAAGTCATATTTTATAAGGTTGCAATTCAAGATGACGAGGATTTCCAGAACATGATTTCCAGCCATGTCTATTCTGGAAACGACTCTATTGAGTTGTACGTTCTGTTTCAAGAGCCTCCGGTGACACAGGAGGTAGAGCCTCCGGTGTTACAGGAGGTTGATCCTTTGGAGAATGAGCAAGCCGAGGTGGATGCAGTTGATGATGAAGAAGAAGATAACGAGTTAGAGTTCGATGAAATGGTGAACGACGATTCTGACGATGATGGCATCCCAAGTATTCCTACCGACAAAATCTACACACCACCTACGCACATGACAAACTTCAACATGGGCGGAGATGAACCTTCTACGGACTTGTTTTTCCAACCGTATATGCAATCAGATGAAAATTTAAAAGAGAAGGACAAGTTTCGTAATAGAGAGGAATGCATAAGGGCCATCAAAAAGTTTCACATGCTCAACTCTGTTGATTATAAGGTGGATCGTGTAAACCCGGAAAGGTACAAGATCAAGTGTGTCCACCCTGACTGCATGTTCAAGCTGACCGCTTCATACAGACTAAGGGGTGACTGCTGGGTCATAGGTTCCATGACAACCCATACTTGTGTAAGTTCCACTCAATCACAAGACCACCGAAAACTCAACCATGATCTAATCTGTCAAGAAATCCTACCCCTGGTGAGCAACGACCCTTCTTTGAAGGTGAAAACAATCATCTCCCACATCACCGGGTCATTTTACCTTCTCAATGGTGCGATTGTGGCAGGTTTCAAGCTTTTCGTATGCCTTGCTCTCATGTCATTGCCGCTTGTGCGCATACCCATCAAGACGCGCTTCAACTGCTATCAAACGTTTATAAATCTGAGACGTTGCTAACTGTTTACAACAACAACTTTCCTTTGGTGGCAAAACCGGACTATTAGCCTGAATACAGCGGTGATATAGTTTGGCACAATGACCAAATGCGAAGGAACAAGAAGGGTCGTCCCAAAAGCAGGCGCATAACAACAGAAATGGACGATCTAGACAGGTTGGAAAGAAAGTGTGGTTTATGCCGTCAGGTCGGACACAATCGCAAAAACTGTCCGAATCGGGCGTCTGGCTCGACCACATAAATTTTGTAATACAATAAATCTTTTCAATATTTGTGTTGTAAACATTATGGGTTTTCCGTTAATAAAACTGTTCACACAATTTAAGAAATTCAATATAGGAAATTACATTAGGGTTTTCGCGTACAACAATGATTAACGATAATCAATCTAGGAAATTAAATTAGGGTTTTCGCGTACAACAATGATTAACGATAATCAATCTAGGAAATTACAACTGTTAACACAATTTTATCTGACCCATGCATCATCAGCATTACATCACTGTCTGTTTTGACTTCCTCCAACCACACATTAGGTCTTCCTGTCGCATGCGAGGTTGTTGTTCGTTTACGCTGGATCCTTCGAATTTTTTCCCCCTCGGCGATGTCTCCATCTAGCCACCGCATCAACTCCCGCTTCAGACGCTCCATGGAGTGAATGTGCCAGAATTTCATTTTCATCGCGGGTTTCGTGGCGGAGAATATAACGTAACCATCTCTGCTAAAAATCATAGGCGACGTCATTACGTAAATAAGGGAGTACAAAATAAAAATACAGTGCGAGAAAGTGTGAGAAATTTCAAAGAAACGGACGAATTATTTATAAAACGGCAAAAAACCCTAGTTTTGCCCTAGGCGCCAAGTGAGATGGCGCCTCCTCTCCTTTTTAAGGAGCATGCGCCATCTCACTTGGCTAAAAGCCAATGGAGGCGCCAAGTGAGATGGCGCCTAGGGCAAAACCCTAGGTGCATGCGCCAAATGACTTGGCTCCTCCTTTATGGAGCCATCTCAAACATGGTTATTTGCGTAATTTTTTCCGAAACCCGGTTATTTGCGAAATATTTTTTTAATACTTGGTTATTAATAAAAAAAATTCCAATTCAGGCCCAGTTGATTTTGGCCTTATTGACTTTTTTTGAATCACATATGGTGCATTGACTCAAGCCTACAGCGTTCATCAATTTTCAGCCCTTAATTTGATCTCCAGGAACACGTGGACAGCTGGATCTTGAGGTGTATGGTGCGTCCTGGACGTTAGCGCTGCATAGGAAGACATATAGCAAAATAATATGGAAATTATACAGACCTGGGGCTCGAACCCAGGTCTTGGACATTGCAAAGCAACACCTGTGCCACTGAAGCGCTTCAACGTATTTGATATATAATAAGCAAACAAATATAATAAAGGAAAACAATCCCTTAGTGCATCAAGCGCGCGAAATTTTGAATTGGCCTATCCCCATTGGACACGACTTTGTCTTCTCCACCATCCCTGAAACATAAAAGCAAAAGCCACGGTTTTGGACGCGTTGTGTTAGGCCGCTTTAGAGAAAATAGCGAATAGCGCTATAGGGTCAATAAATTTGGCGCGAGGGCATATTTAGGATCGTCCAGGTCTATTGATTACAACCATGGCATTGTGGTGGTCTGATTTTGCTTGGTCTGAAAACCCCTAATTAAAAAACCTGCAAACCCTAAAAAGCAATAATGGTGGAATCGCGTATGCAGCGTAAAAATTCAATTAAACATAATGGTTAGTCTCAGAACTTCATAATGAACATGAATCCATAAATAAAAAATGCAAAAGATGCGTTAATTATGATACACGATTCTGAAAATTTCTTGACACAGTTTGAGTCCTAGGTACCGATTCTTGGCGTTTGAGTGGAGGTTTTTGATTGGAATGTGATCAGCAATCCTTGAGGAAGCTATTGAAATAGTTTTTGTGCCTTGAATCAACCTCTAACAATGATTTCAGTTTTGAGTTTTATGGAGAAAATTTCAAGTTTGTAATGGCCTTTCTTGCGCAGCTGAGAGTCTGTGTGCATTAGGTTTATGATCTAGCATTTGTACTGAAGGCATTAGGTCAAAAATATTGCTCAAAATCTCTTGATTTAATGGATTGAAGATTTGATTTTTCTTAAGGATCTTTTCATATCTTTTTCACATGTTCTTGTATCAATTAGCATCCAATCACCCCAAATCTTTCCTAGTTTGCATTTACACGAAATATTGACCTTAAAACATGTATAAAAAGATTGGTTTGGTTAATTTAAACATTTTTCATATATTTAATTGATTTAATTGAATTAATATAAATAAAAATTCAAATAAATAAATAAAAAATGAGAAAATACTTCCCTTTGGGCCAAGTGGTCGTGCATATGCTTGGAATGATGAATCATGGAAGAAAAGTGGGCCCATTAGCAATTTTAGGTCATTTGAACCATTGTTGACTTTTCAAAATATCCAAAAATTTCCCAACTTCCACAAGGCATAACTTGCTCAATATTTGATCTTTTCTCATGTTCTTGGACATTTTGGAAAGGTCTTTGAGTCCTCTAACCAATTCCTTTGGTCCCATGTCATTTTGATTTACCAATCTCAAGTTATGGCCTTTGACGTAAAGTCCCTTTTTGTTGACTTTTGAAAATGACCTATAATGTTGAAATTGATAACTTTTTGTGAGAGCATTTCTTGGACTTGAAGTATGAAGATGAGTTGTAGAAAATGTCTTTCTCTTCAAAATGAGCTTTGGATGGAATTTTTCTGATAATCCATGTGAAAGTTATGCCCTGGTCAATTTCAGTTGACTTTTTCAACTGTCCAAATAAGGAAACTTTTGCATCTTGATGATTTCTGAGCCAAATTTTGAGAATCATGATCAAGCATTGATCAAATGATGTTTGTGGCTTCAAAATGATATGTTGACCAAAAATTTGAACTTTTGACTGTCAAATGACCATTTTGCCCCTACAGTTGACTGTAGTGCAATTTAGGGTTTTGACTGTGCAATTTTGAGCTGAATGCCTTGAAACTTTGTATGAGGATACTTGACCATGTTTGTATGCATGTGAGACTTGATTGGGCCTTTGAAAACTTCATTTTTTTTATCAGAACACAAACCCTAGTTTTGACTGTATAGGGGATCTTTGCACTGTGCAACCTTGGGGAATTTTGCAGCTTGACCTGGCAATTTCTTGGAGAATATGGGAGGGCAAATTTTGGGGTACAACAGATGCCATACTGACAAATAAGGTTATGCTTAATGAATCCGGCAACCACATTCTTAGTAACAGAGGAAAACGAGGCTACTTCAACCCACTTTGTGAAATAGTCAATAGAAACTAGGATGAAATGATGTCCGTTAGAAGCAGTAGGATTGATCTCTCTAATCATATTAATTCCCCACATTGCAAACAACCAAGGAGCAGTCAAGACATTTAGAGGTACTCGAGGCATGTATACTTTGTCAGCATAGATCTGGAACTTATGACAAGTTCTCGAGTGGTGATGACAGTCAATTTCCATAGTCGACCAATAGTAACCCGCTCTTAAAATCTTAGCCATAGTATGCCCACTAGAGTGAGTACCAAATATACCTTCGTGTATATCTTCCATAATCTTCTCCGCCTCTTTCTTGTCCATACAATGAAGAAAAATCGAATCATGGTTGCGCCTGTACAAAATTCAGTTGCTCATGAAGAACTTAGCTGAGAACCTTCATAGGAATTTTTTGTCATTGATAGATGCTCCTTCAGGATACTCTTGAGCCTCAAGATATCTTTTCACTTCATGAAACCAAGGCTTCTCTTCTACTCCATCAGTGTCAACTTCGTAACAATGTGCAGGTTTATCTAGCCTTTCAATAGTAATTCTGGGAGCCTCGTTGTCCCATATGACTTTAAACATAGATGAAATGGTAGCTAACGTGTCTTCCAACTGATTCTCTTCTCTTGTGATGAGCTTAAAAGTGATCTCCTCGAAATACGGAATTAAGGTCAACACATGCTCTCAGTACAAAATGAGATTCAGATGCTTAGTATCCCATTCTCCCTTAATCTGACTGATCACTAGGGCTAGGTCCCCGTATATGTTCAAGAAATTGATTCTCAGGTCAATAGCAGATTTAATACCCATGATGCATGCTTCATATTAAGCCATATTGTTGATACAGTCAAAGCATAATCTGGAAATAAAGGGTGTATGGTAACCTTGGGGAGAGATAATTACGGCACCAATCATGCCGCTAATTGCATTAGAAACTCCATAAAAAACCATAGTCCATCGGGATCCTGGCTCAGGTCCTTCATATGGTTCGAGTTCTTCACAATTTGTAACTATCAGGATATTCTCATCCGTGAACTTAAAATTCATAGATTGGTAATCGTCTACAGCTTGATGCGCCAAATGATCTGCCAGTACACTTCCTCTAATTGCCTTATGAGTGGTGTACTGAATGTCGTATTTTGTTAAGACCATTTTCCATCGAGCTATCCTTCCTGAAAGAGCTGTCTTCTCGAATATGTATTTGATGGGATCCATTTTAGAAATCAACAAGGTAGTATGAGCCATCATATATTGTCTTAGTCGGCGAGCAGCCCATGCCAAAGCACAACAAGTTTTCTCGAGCAGTGAGTATTTTATTTCACAGTTGATAAACTTTTTGATAAGGTAGTATATTGTATACTCTTTTCGACCAAACTCGCCATGTTGGACCAATACACACCCCATGGAGTTCTCTAGCACTATTAAATACATGATCATAGGTCTTCCTTCAACTGGTGGCATCAGAATTGGAGGTTCTTGTAGTTACTCCTTTATTTTGTCAAAGGCTATATGACAATCGTCATACCATTTCACTACCTAATCTTTCTTCAGCAACTTAAAGATCGACTCATAAGAAGCGGTCAAGTGAGAAATAAATCTGGAAATATAATTTAGTCGTCCCAAGAAACCACTGACTTCCTTTTCGGTACGGGGAGGATGAATTTCTTGAATAGCTTTGATTTTAGCGGGATCAACCTCGATTCCTTTACCACTGACCACAAAACCTAGGAGTTGACCAGATCTCACTCCAAAGGTGCACTTGTTCAGGTTCAATCTCAACTTGTATTTCCTTAGTCTCTCAAACAACTTGTGCAGGTGGTCAAAATGTTCTTCTTCAGTCTGAGACCTAGTTATCATGTCATCAACGTATACCTCTATCTTATTGGATCATATCATGGAACAAATCTACCATAGCACGTTGATATGTTGCATCGGCGTTCTTCAAACCAAAAGGCATAACTTTGTAACCGAAAGTGCCCCATTGTGTAACAAAAGTAGTGTATTCCATGTCTTCTAGTTCCATATTGATTTAATATACCCTGAGAAACCATCCATAAAGGAGAATACCTTGTGTTAAGCAGTTTTGTCGACCAAAACATCAATATGTGGAAGTGGGAAGTCATTTTGGGGCTCGCCCTGTTCAGATCCATGTAGTCTACACACATACATACCTTGTCGTATTTCTTTGGTACCGGAACAACATTCGCGACCTATTGAGGATATGATGTCACTGCTAAGAACCCTGTGTTGAATTGTTTCATAACCTTAGCCTTGATCTTCTCTGACATCTCAGGACACATACGACGAACATTCTATTTTATCGGAGCACAACCCTCTTTCATCGGCAGACGGTGAACCACAATATTGGTATCCAGCCCTGGCATGTCTTCGTATGACCAAGCATAGATCTCAACATATTCATGCAACATTTGTATCAGCCTGTTCTTGACACTGTCCTCTAAGTTAGAGCCTATGTTGACCTCTTTTTTGTCTGTTTCAGAACCCAAGCTTACCATTTGAATGGCTCTTTATGTGGTTGAATAACTTTCTCTTCTTGTACTAACAATCTGGAAAGTTCTCCTAGTATTTCACAATCTTCCTCACCTTCGTCCTTGGCTTCATACATCAGATTTTCAAAGTCATAAGTGGTAATAGTACAATCGTTATCAACGAGATCCAAAGTGGATGTGGATCTGCAATGTATTGTGTGGGTATGTGTAAGAACACATAGATATTTGAAAGTGATAAAAGTACAAAGAAAGACAGAGAGCACGAAATTTGAATTCAAAACATCCAATACTTTATTAAATGAGAATATGTTTATGAAATGATAACCCTTAACAAACAAACTGTTGTGCCCCGGGTAAGGCACAAGGCTTAAAGTCATTGTTCAAATATTACAAAGTCAAAATTTGAAAGCAATAAAAAACAAAAATGTAGCTATTACTCCTGACTAAAGGAGATAGAGATAACGTCTTCCTTCTTCCAGTTTCTAAGCCATTTGCCAATAGTAGGAAAGATCCAACTGTCAAAGTCATAATCATTATCTTCTATAGTAGAAACAACATCAATAGCAATAATACCCTTGTCGTGCTTAGGTGTGGGTGCGGTAATCACATTTGGAGTGTCTGGAGGATCAAAATCAATCTCCTTGTTGTCAATCAGATATTTAATTTTGTTCTTTAGAGCCCAACAGTTGTTGGTGTCATGCCCAGGACTGTTGGAATGATAAGCACACTTCGCATTTAGATTGTACTTATGAGAGGAGGTGTTGCGATTCTGAGGAAGATCCCTTAGTGTAATCAGCTCTGCTTTTAGTAAATGTTATGATGCATGAGACAATGGCATATCAATCTTGATAAACTGCCTTCCTTGAGTGTCTGACCTATGCCCATTTCCCTATTGTTGTTGAATAGGTGCAGGATTAGAAATCAATACTGCTCCCACAGACTGATTGCGATCATTTTTACCACGGCCCTTCTAGCCATAAACAACATTGGTCTTCTTATTACCATTAAACGTCTTCTTTACAACATTTGAAGACGCAACCACTTGAATTTTTCTGCTCTTAATACCACTTTCAACTCGTTACCCAGTTGGAATTAGCTTAGTAAAACAAGATGAATAACTCCTAATCATAGGATTAAAGAATGGACCTGACAGAGTGCCCATGAACATATCAACTAGCTCTCGGTCAGACAAGGGAGGTTGCACCCTTCCAGCTAATTCTCTCCACTTCTAGGCATATTCCTTGAATCCTTCATTCGAACCCATAGTCATGTTTTGTAATTTCACGTGATTTGGTACAAGATCAACATTATATTGATACTGCTTGTAGAAAGTAGCAGCGAGGTCTTCCCAACTACGAATGCTGGTTCCTTCCAGCTGATAGAACCACTCGAGTTGTGTACCAGACAAACTTTCCTGAAAGAAGTGCACCATAACTTTCTGTTAGCAATATGGGGTTGGATCTTGCAAACATAAGATCGCATATGAAGTTTCGGACAAGACACACCATCATATTTAGCAAAAGCATGGACCTTGAAATTGTGAGGGATAACTACCCCTGAAATAAGACCCAGTTTTCCGAAATCCAATCCAGGAACTTTCTAGATTCCATAGCCTTAAGACGGTTTTCTAGCTGCTTGTATATGTCATATGCAGGAGGATACTATTCATCAGAATAGTCTTCATCCTCATAAATTTTACCAGAACCAAGATTGCTTCCACCTTCATCCCTGACACTTCTACCATCCACCTCTTGGTTGTCATCTTCATCAGAGGTGATATCAGTAGTTTGGACTGGCTTAGCAGGATCTTTGAATCTTCTTCCCATGTTGAGGATAGCAATTGGCTTCTGAGTCTTCTTCTTTTTGGCGATGAGGGCCATCATATCTTTCTGTCCTTGAGCAAGATTCAGGAGGGTCTCTTGGAATTGGGAATTCTGAGAATGGAGTTCCTTAACAGCCTATTCAAGAGCCATCTTTTACTAAAATAAATAGCAAGAAGGTGAGAAAACTTGTATGGGAAAACTGTTTATGTAATGATGCATGATATGCAAATGCAATGTTTTCAAGGATTGTCACGGGATTTAAAGTTGTTTAAACAAAAGGAAATAAGATAGATTTTAGTAATAAACTCAAATTACAATTGTTTTTAATAAAAAGAGTTATAAAACAGAAAAATATAAATTCAAGTCTCCCATGGACGCTTCCTCTTTGTGTTGACATATGTGTTAAGGCTTTGTTCTTCGTGAAGTCGTTTTGTCATCTCCAGTACTTTCTTCTCACTAGCATAGAACTGAGCTTCGAAGGTATCTCTCTCTTCCTTAAGATAAACCTAGGACTTTTGTAGTTCTTCGAAGTCGGTAGGCATATCGGGATGAAGAATAGTATGAGGAACATCCCCTTCAACAATAGCCTCTACGACCACAGGTAGGATAGCAGGATACGACATTTTGAGATTTTGAGTACGAGACCGCACCCATATGAGGTAAGGCTCTAGAGGAATGGAATTCTTGTGCCCCAAAGTCTTGCTATCAATTTTGTTGACTGGGCGCCCAAGCATGTATAAACCTTTGACGGTAGCCATGAGGATCATTCTCATAGTCGAATACAATATCCTGAATGACCATATCATGAGGACCGCCCCTCCAAGCATAACCAAACTGGCACAAAGCTAGAGAAGGGTTGTAAGTGATTCCTCCTCTTATACCGAGGAGTGGTACATTAGGGAACTCCCCACATCGATCAATAATAGTGACATCTACCTGAGATCGAGAACACCAGTGGATATCTGCATGAGTGAGCGACATCAACCTTTGTGACCACCTCAAACCTTGTTCATTCTTTATCACTGATCAGGGCAGGTGCGAAATAAATCACCTGGACAGTAGAGGTATGCAACACATAAGAGTTCCTCGCTTCTTCATAGTACGAGTATGGAGGGAATGCAGGACATCTTAGAGCAAAGTAGGTACCGGATTAGGAGTTAGAAATATATTGATGGCACTCATATCTATGAATTGGTCCGGATTAGGGAATAGTATCAACCCATAGATCAGCAAGGCCAAAATATCCTCAAAAGCAAGAAGATTCATGGCATCTAGAAATCCCTGAGCCTTCTCTATCAGAAATTTAGGGGATAAACCCTTGACTTCATTCCTTGTTTCGCAATTAGATACAATGTCTGGTTATTTCAGGTGTAGGGCTACTGCGACGTCTTCGGGTTTCAGAGCTTTCTCTAGAATGGTGAAGGGTATCTGATCAAGAATAGACACTTCGAGCAACTTATAGAATTATTTCATTGTGGGTACCAATTGATAATCCGGGAAAGTAAAATAGTGATGCTTCGAATCAAAGAACTGGAAAAGAACGCTCATCATGTCTTCCTGGAAACCAGTAGTAACCAGACTTAGTAGATGACCATGTCTCTTGGTGAATTGAGAATCATCTGGAACTTTTAAGACTAACTCCTTAAGCAGAGAAGGTATCCTTATGAATTTGATTCGGATGGCATTCCTACAACTGGAAGCCATGACCCTGCAACATAGAACAAAGATAAATCCCCTAGATCCTTGAAATGGTTAGCCATGATATGATGATGTTATGATGTCATGATAACATGTTTAAATAGATAATCAAACACAAGCAAAGCACACAAGGCCTTAGGTTCAGGATTTCATGGGGTTTGTAGGTAAGTACCCTCTTCAAGTTTAGTTGGATCAACCTGTCCTAGAGAAGTAATCGGGTTCTAGGGATCTAAATATCACTAATATTTCCCACAAGTTTTGTCTAGCCCATCAACTGACTTGCCACCAAACAAAACCCGGGAGTCGAATCTCAATGAGTGTAGTATCGAGTATCAACAAACTTTGGACTGCACCAAATCCGGCTATCTCACTACCTTCTAATGGCTAAGTTGGTTCAATTAAGGTTCTAAGGTCAGTTAGTGCTTATGACACCACACAACAGCCTAGTATGCTCCCCGACTAACTCGAGGGATAACAGTACAAACCAATGTGTCGCACTAATATAGCCATCATCTCAACCATATTGGTATACACCGTATAGTTTCCATGATCTATTACTACTTACATAAAATGTTCCCCAGATCCGGGTATAGGATCTCTGCAAGAAATAAAACCTAAACACCCTTTAAAAATAAATCAGACAAATCAAACAAGGAAAGCAGTAAAAGTGATCTAACTCTAAGGTAACCCCACTTTTAATTATCTCCCCAGCAGAGTCGTCAGTTCTGTAATACGGTGGGAGAACTGACTTGGTATTGCATTTTATCGCAAATGTTGCAGATAGCAAGAGTCGCCACCGACGTTTCTTTTATCCAATAAGGAAATGGTGAAAAGAACAGGAAAGACCTTAAATAATTTTCTGAGTTCGGGGGGTAGGTTATGAAAAGGGAAGGTGTTAGCACCCTTTTCATCCGCAGTTATCTACGGGCTCTTAATCTCTATCTCACTTTGTAATTTCTTTGTGTATGTGTTTAAAAATATTTTGAAAATGCCTAAGTTCGGCAAACTTTATAATGATTCTTGTATCAGTTGAGAACGTATACAAAGTGTTTGTTTTGAAAATAATTCAGAGAAAAGTGTTTGTGAAAAAATATGTTTTATTTTTATGAGCAAGCGATTACGAGCTATATACCTACTCAAAGATCTTTCATTTTATTTTCCTCCTCCTTAGATAGTGCTATCCTACCATTAGTTAGTAGTAATCCCTATCGTTGGATGTGAAGGGACAGACGCGGGTCATCGTACAAACATAAATGCAACTTGTAGGGCACTTTAGCAATTTATCGTAAGGAACTAAGATCGTTTACTAAAGGTAGCATTGAAGGGTAATCGAGGGACTACGATCTTTTGTATCGGAGGAACTCTGCTAAAGCATCCCCACGTTCGAGGGACATGACTTTTTTATTCGAAGGCAACAAGCGAGGTTACCCTAGAGGAGAGTGTGTGTATAGTGTATTAAATTCCGTTATTTAATCTTGATTACGGTTATGTATCGTTTCGTTTTATGTCTTGTCATACAATCCTATTAAACTAGACAATTATAAGGAAAGCAGTAAAGACAAATTAAAAGTCATGTGCTATCACAAATCTTCGGGGAAGGGGGTACAAATCCACAAAGTCGGGGAGAAACAGTAAAGCAAGTAAAACCCATAGTTAAACTATTACATTCCGTAGCAATTACATAATCAGGAAATATAATAAATGTGGAAATAGTAAAGGGCGAGAAGATGGTAAAATAAGAGGAAAATTTTTTGACGAAAAAGACTTGATAATTAACCTAACGTCTAATTAATTTTAATTGATTAAAAAAAGTTAGGTAATTAAATTAACCAAGAATAATTATCCTAATTAATTAAATAAAAAGTCAAAAATTAATTTATGAGAAAGAGACTAAACCTAACTTGTTTTAATATTGATTAAAAAATAATTAGGGTTTATTAAAGAAAATTAGGGTTATGGTAAAAAATAGAAAATAATGTTAGTGAAAAAAATAGAGAAAAAGAATGTTAGGGGTGGGTGTTGAACCCATGCCCCCTGCATATCCAGCGTGCATACCTACCAATTGAGCCAAACGCTCGTTTGCATTTAGGAACAAGAAAAAAACAAGATATATTAAACCTACATATCAGTTTGGAAAAATAAAACAAAAGAATGTCAAAAGGCTGGATCGAACCTAGGCCCTGCAGTACCAATGCCTTATCGCACACGCTCTTGCCACTAGGGTGGTTGTTTCATCTGTGTATATAAGCAATCAAAACAAATATAATATAAAACAACTCATAGGGACGGGACAAGCGCCGAAGCCCTAGCTACGGTCGCGTTCTCCGGTGAGCATATTTCCATATCCTGCAAAATAAGGCACGTTAATGATTAAAGAAGACCTTACCCCCCTAAATCGAGGGTCAATATAGGCTCAATTTTGACTGAAAACGCTTGGATCATGTGCTTCAAAGGAAAAATTCTAATTCGGTCCCCCAATGGTAATTCATGATTTGGACGTCATGGATCCCATGTAATGGTTGTCATCTGTACTAAGCACCATTATAAACACACATGAACACACAGAATCAGTAAACAAATGCAACGAGTAAAACTTCAAGGTTTTGAAATACTACCCAACCGGTGCTCTTGAGGAATGCTTTCTGGGATGCTTCAGGCTTCAAGAATGATTGGAATGACTTCCTGGGAGTCTTAAGAGGCTAATGGAAGGCTCAACACTGATTGAAACTCGTTGGAGAATAAGGTTTGAGAACTTAGGGTTCTTGGAAAATTTTGGTTTTTTCTGGACAATTTTGTGGTGCAAGGATTTCGTGTTATTTGTTCTTGTCTTGAGGTCTGAATATATAGAGAATTTTTAGGGTAAAAACAAATGGGCTTGGACCCTTGTGTAACAAGGTATAATTTTATCTTATTAATTTGTATTATTAATGAATTAAATCAAAAATAATTAAAATAAATCAAGGCCAAAGGTGTGTGAATGAATTCTGAGGTGCATGAAAGGCATAAAACACGTTTGGACCTCAAAACCATGGCCCAATAGTCTAAAATATCAAGCATGCTCAATTTGAACTTCATGCATTTGCTCAAAATTTCCCAACTTGCAATGGTCATAACTCTCTCAGTTTTTATCATTTGATGGTGATCTTTGACTTTTTGGAAATTTAAAGATGTCATCTAAAATATTTATGTTGTTTATATTTGCATTTGAATAATTTATCTTGATGTAAGTTGCCTTGACAAAAAGTGTCTTTTTGTTGACTTTTAAAATGACCTATAATTTATTGGCTTATATCTCTCCAATGATTCAATTTTTGGACTTGAGCATAGAGTTACGAAGATGTAGAGTATTTAATTTCCTTCAAAATGAGCTTTGGTTGGGGAAAAGATGATGAAGCATGTGAAAGTTATGTTTGGTCAAAGTTCAGTTGACTTCTCCTAAGGAAACCCTAATTTGGCAACTTTTGACTTTTAATGATTTTAAGGGCTTTCTTGGAGGAATTATGATAAACCCATGATTGAATGATGGATATAACTTCAAAATGTTGATGTTAACCAAAAATCTTGAAGTTTGACTGTATGTTGACCATAGTTGACTTTTTACCCTATATAGTTGATTTTCAGTCATCTAAGTCATTGACTGAGCAAACTTGTGATGCAAGACTTGAAACATGACATGAGAATTCTTGAAGACCTATGGAGAACCATGAAAACCACTTGATACCATAAAAATCCAATATTCCTTGAGAAATACCAAACCCTAGTTGTGGACCCATTGCTTAGAAGGAGAATTTGTCTGATCAATTCTTTAGCCAACTTGAGCAAATGAGGATCTTGAAATTCTGGTAACAAATATATGATGTTGAATGAGATGTAACGACACAAATATTTGTTTTCAATTAAAGTGTATTAAAATAAAAAAGAAGTAAAAACACAAGAGATTGTTCACCCAGTTCAGTGTAAAACAACACCTACTCTGGGGGCTACCAAGCCAGGGACAAGTTCACTAAATAGTATCAATTCATAAACCCTCAGTAAACAACCAGTTTACGATCTAATCACTTAATCACTACCTATGCTAAACTTCTACCTAAGACTCACCTAGGTATGAGGCCCTCCTCAAATCCTTTAAATCACTTACAGTGAAAAACTAACATAAATAATAAGTTTAAAACACTTCAATCATTCAATGCTTAAAAGTTTATGAATGATACATGATTAATAATCCAAATAATAACACAAGTATTCAATCAATACTAGAGTGTTTGAAAATTAAAATACTTAGACTTTTTAAAACAGAAATAAAGTATTCTTCTTCAAAAGTTGCAGTAGTTTGAATAAGGAAGTAAGTCCTTATATATGCACAGTTATTGGCTTGGGCTTTAAAACCAAATATTCAAATTCTTTTGAATATTTCCATAAAAATAGGTCAAGATAAATTACATGCATTTTGATAAATATTCCTCCATATTTTTTGCTGCCTGTGAGTTACAAATCTTGAGTTATGGAGCGCTGGAAAACAGGAAACAGAAAACTTAAACTGATGTTGGGTTGAGATCAGTTCATGAGGAAGATGTCAAGACATCTGCTTTGACATCATACAAAATAGTTTTTCTCCAAATGTTAAGACATTTAGAAAAACATTATTATTAAGTCATTTTTTTACTAAAATTGCTGCCAAAAAACACTTACAAACTCCCCCCTTTGACAAATTTTGGCTAAAACATTATCATAGCATTATCAGAGCAGCAGCATAAGCAAAGCAATCAAAACAAAAACTCAGTTAGCAGTTAGCTGTTAGCAAAGGAAGATGTCAAAATATCTTCTGAGACATGAAGCTCCCCCTCAATCAATGGTCAGTGGACATCCAGTGGTCAGTGGTTGGTCAGTCACTCACTCACTTTCTCTCCCATTTTTTAGTCATAATATGCCAAATATAAGGATGCATTCAAGAGAATATCAGTATTTGGGTACAAACCATAAAATTCAAATGTCAAGCACATGAAAGTGCCAAAAAAACAAGAAACAAAAGGATCATATCAAGAAACATCAATTAGTCTAACTGTCATCAGGACCAGTTGACTTGTCTGAGCCAGAACTTTCTTCCTTACTAGAGTCTTCACCTTCAGAGTTCACTGTATCATCAAGCTTTATGTCCTTTTGCAGGTCCTTGATCATCTTTTCAAAGGTTAGCTTCCTTATTGAGCTAAGTCTGATCACATCATCCAATTCCTTGCAGGCTTCTCTTAATTCTTTGATCATATCATCCTTGGTAGAGGTCTTTTCAACAGGTGCAAATGTTAAACAATGTTTGGGACATGTTTTCCTGAAAAGAGCCTAAAATGAAGGGTCAAGGCAGACTCCCTCTTGCACACTACATCATTTCCACTTAGGATTCTAGGATGCTGGTTAAGGATAATTCCAAAAAGGAGGGAAGGAAAAGCAATTGGAATCTTAATGGAACAAGTTCATGCATGTTTAATGGTTTGATCAAAGATATAAGTCCCATAATCAAAATGTTTCTGGTTTCTAATAGCATAAATGAACTTTCCTAATCAAATGGAGATGGTTGAAGTGTGATTAGTGGGAACCTAATTTTGTAGCTACAATCCTATATAAAATAGCATATTTCACACTCAGTTTGCTGATAGGAAGTTTTTTTTTTCATGGGCCACTCACTTACTTGATTAGCAGTAATGGTTATGCAAACTTGATTGTCTGTTACTTCCATCTCACAACAAACATCTTCAGACCTATCTAGAAATCTATTTATAATGGCAGTAGAAAATTCTACACACTTTCCTCTAACAAAAACCTTTCTATACTCCTTACTTTTATGATCAACACAATCAACAAGAATATTAACAATAAACTCCTTAACAAGAGTTTTATAGCAATTGGCAAACCTGGTAATTGTTTTCATCAATCCAACATAAGATATCAGCTAAATGATTTCTTTACATTCCAAGGCACCAGCTCCCAGTTCTCTCTCCATGGAAATCCTTCTTTGATACACATACTTCCACTTTTCAGCATTCCCAACAGAATGAAAGGAGATGTTGTCAAGTGGGGCATTAAGAACCCTGATAGACAGTTTCTTACTTGCAAACTTTTTGATCGGAGAGATGTCCTGGACATCTTGCTCGACATCATACTCAGAGTCAACCTCTTCAACTAGAAAAACTTTCTTCTTACTCTTGGATATTTTTACAGCATCCTCATCATCATCAGTGGAGCTAACAGGTCTAGCTTTTATTTTGCTAGAGGGAGGGATCACTTTACTTCCTGCTTTTGGGGGTCCATACATAGTTTTCTTCTTTATTGTCTTGGGAGGGGGTGTGACACTTACATATTTCACTTTCCTAGATTTAGTTTTCTTGCAATACCAGGTACAACATTAGTAATGAGCTCATTGTCAGAAAGCACTTCTACATTGATTACATTCTTAGCATTTTGACCCTCTGCATCCTTGGAGGAAGTAGCATCTTGTTCAACATTTTCCTTAGCATCTTGTTCAACATTTTATTCTTCCACTTCTTTTAGGGAAGAGGTAGCAAGCTTCTTAAGTTTGCTTTCAGCAGCATCTTTCTTGAAAGTGGATGATTCAGCAATAGTATTTTTAGGGTTACTTCCTTTGTCAGTAGGAGGAGGCATGCGAGCAAGGGGAGTAGAAATCCCAGGCACATCAAAGCATTCATTTAATACTCTATCTACTAGCCTTCTGATTCTTCTATCAACATTAACAATTTCTTCTTTTGTCCTATTGTCAGTAGCAGTAGAAGAGTTTCCTTTATCATCTTTAGATTTCTTAGCAGGTGATGATCTAGGTTTCTTGACCTTTTTCTCAAGCGGAGGGATTGTTGATAGAGTAGGAACATAAAGTACTCTTTCAAGTGAAAAAATTTCATTTCCAGATTTTGAGGAAGATGATGTGTGATGTTGAGACATGTTTGAGAATTTTTTAGCAAGGAGATGAAGAATGGAAAGGGTCATTTTTCTTTGGAGGAGAATGAAGTGTTTGTGAAAGTAGAGAGAATAAATTTCATAGCGTGTGAGAAATAATTTGAGGCAGTCTTGTAATGATTACTTTCTAAATTTTATTTGTTGGAAACACAAATAATACAATATCACTTTAATGATATTCCCACACACTTTTAATTTCTACAAACCCTCATATAACAGATCCCTAATTTTCCTCTTAAATTCTCAAATTTTGATTAGCATCCAAAGCCTTTGTGAAGATGTCAGCCATTTGCAATTCAGTGGCTACATGTTCTAAGGCAACAATATTTCATTCAACAAGCTCTCTTATGAAGTGATGACGGATGTCAATATGCTTGGTCCTGCTGTGTTGAATGGGATTCTTTGATATGTTTATGGCACTTAAATTGTCACAGAATAATGTCATGACATCTTGTTTGACATTGTATTCTGTTAACATTTGTTTCATCCAAACCAATTGAGAACAATTGCTTCCTGTAGCAATATACTCAGCCTCAGCAGTGGACAGAGACACACAATTTTGTTTCTTTTTGAACCATGATATGAGATTATTTCCCAAAAAGAAGCATCCTCCTGATGTACTTTTTCTATCACCAACACTTCCTACCCAATCAGCATCATAAAAACCAGTTAAGGCAGAATTTGATCCATGAGAGTATAGCATACCATAGTCACTTGTCCCATTCACATATTTAAGAATCCTCTTAACATGGTTGGCATGGCTAACTTTAGGATCAGCTTAATATCTTGCACACTCCCCTACAACAAAGTCAATGTCTGGTCTGTTAGCTGTAAGATATAGAAGACTATTTATCATGCTTCTGTAGAGACTTTGATCTACACTTACTCCTTTTTCATCTATAGTTAACTTCAGATGTGTGGGAGCAGGGGTTCTTTTTTTATTGGAATTATCCATTCCAAAATTCTTTACTATATTCTTGGCATACATGCTCTAAGATAAAAATATGGAATCTTCCATTTGTTTAAATTGCAGACCAAGAAAATAGGGTAATTCACCAACAAGACTCATCTCAAATTCATACTGCATTTGCTTGACAAAATGTTGAACCATCTTATTTTACATCCCACCAAATGCAATATCATCAACATAAATTTTAGCAATCATAATCTTCCCTTCTTCTTCTTTGACAAAGAGGATTTTGTCTATGCCACCTTTCCTATATCCATTCTCCCCAAGGAATTTTGTCAGTCTCTCATACCAAGCTCTTGGAACTTGCTTCAATCCATACAGAGCTTTCTTCAGTTTGTAGACATGTTTAGGAAAACTTGGATCAACAAATCCCTTTGGTTGTTCCACATAAACTTCTTCATTCATATATCCATTTAAGAAGGAACTTTTTACATCCATTTGAAACAATTTAAATTTTAGTATGCATGCAACTCCCAATAGTAGTCTGATTCACTCAAGTCTGGCCACAGGAGCAAATGTTTCATCAAAGTCCACTCCTTAAATTTGAGCGTATACTTGTGCAACTAACCTTGCCTTATTTATAGTGATCTCCATTTTTTCATCAGATTTATTCTTGTATACCCATTTAGCGCCAATCACATTTGTCCCTTCAGGTCTTGGAACCAGATCCCAAACTTCATTCCTACTGAATTGTTCTAGCTCCTCTTGCATAGCATTAATCCAAAATTCATCAGTTAGGGCCTTTTTGACATTTTTAGGCTTAATTTTTTATACATAGCAAGAGTTTGAAATCCCTTCTCTTGATCTGGTAGTAACTCCTTTATTTGGATCTCCAATAATAAGCTCCTTAGGATGATCTTTCTGAGTTCTAATTGAAAGCCATTTATTGAGGTGACTAGGCTGGGGATCTTCTTGAGGAGGATTAGCATCAATACTTATGTCATTTGATTCAGTTGGACTATCAGGAAAAGATGTTCCAACATCTTCTGAGACATATTCTTCAACATTTCATCCTATATCATCAATAGTAACATTTATTGATTCCATCATAACTTTGGTTCTGGAGTTAAAAACTCTGTAAGCTCTGTTTTTTGTAGAGTAACCCGTGAATATTCCTTTATCACTCTTGGGATCCATCTTCCTCCTTTGTTCACGATCAGCTAAGATGTAACATTTACTTCCAAAAACATGAAAGTATTTAACATTTGGTTTTCTTCCCCTCCATATTTCATACAAAGTAGATGAAGTGTCTTTCCTTAGAGTGACTCTGTTATGGATATAGCACGCAATATTCATTGCTTCATCCCAAAAATGGTAGGGTAGCTTCTTAGCATGAATCATGGCTCTTGAAGATTCTTGAAGAGTTCTATTCTTGTGTTCTATAGTCTGATTCTGTTGAGGAGTAATGGGATAAGAGAATTCATGGTTGATTCCTTCAAAAGAGAAAAACTCAACAAATTTGTTATTCTCAAATTCCTTCCCATGATCACTTTCGATTCTTATAACATGGCTTTTCTTTTCCCTTTTAATTTTTTGACAAATATCTTTGAACACTTCAAAAGTTTCTGATTTTTCTCTAAAAAAGCTTATCCATGTGTATCTGGAAAAGTTATCTACAACAACATAGGCATACTTCTTACCACCAAGACTTTCAACGTGTATAGGTCCCATCAAGTCCATGTGAAGAAGTTCCAAATATTTTGATGTAGTAAGATGTTGAATCTTCTGAGGTGACATCTTAGTCTGCTTTCCAATTTGGAAGTCACCACATACCCTTCCTTCTTCTATTTTGAGCATAGGAATCCCTCTCACTGATTCTTCAGATATAATTCTTTTCATACCTTTCAGATGCAAGTGTCCTAATTTTTTATGTCATAGTTTAATTTCATTCTCTTTGGTTAAAACACATGTTGAGGAGAGGTTCACTTCTTGAGGAACCCATAGATAACAGTTGTCTTTAAATCTAATCCCTTTCATAATAACTTCATTCTTTTCATTTCACACAAGACATTCTTCCTTGGTGAAGTTAACTTTGAATCCTTGATCACATAATTGGCTTATACTTATCAGGTTAGTTGTCAACCATTTAACAAGTAACACATTATCAAGCTTAGGGACTCCTGAATAGTCAAGCTTGCCAGCACCTTTGATTTCACCTTTTTCCCAATCACCAAAAGTCACATAACTGGTGGAATGAGATTTGACATCCACCAACAGATTCTTGACATCTGTCATGTGTCTAGAACAGCCACTGTCAAAGTAACAACCATTTTTGGTTGATACTCTGAGAATGTTGTGAGCAATAAAACTACCAATATGGACTTGGGAACCCGCTGTTTCTTCTTTTTGCTATTTTGGGGAATCTTATCAGTTTTGGGAAATGAAATATTTTTAGGATACTCATACAATTTGAAACAGAAGGGCCATATATGTCCAAGCCTTCCACAGTGATGACATCTCCAGGGCTGGGGGTTCTCTCTAGTGTGATTAAGCTTTTCCTTCCCGTGATGTTTTCCATGATGTCCTTTCTTCCCATGATGTTTTCTAATATGTTAAGACATTTGATTTGACATCTTTGGTTTAGGCTTGGCATGAGTGGAAACTAATGAAGGCTTTTCTGAGTTAGGTTCCTTTTTCTCATGAAAACCTATACCACTCTTATCTCCTATAGCTCTTCTTGCTTGGAGATCTTCATCTAATGTGTTAGTCCCATTATTCAACATCTTGAGATATTTGACCATTCTATCAAGATTTAATTTCAGAGAAGACACTTCACTTTCTAGATCAGAAATAGTTTTAAGATTCTCTTCCCTTTCCTCATTCAGCTGAGTTATAAGGGCTTTCTTTTTCTCCCCTTAAAGACACACTTCTGCACTTCTGAGACATAATTCTTTGTATGAAGCAGCTAACTCATCAAAGGTTTGTTCCTCATCACTAGACTCTTCATCAGAAACATATTTGTCTGTCAATGCTTTAACATATTTGGCATATTCTTTAAGATCACTCTCTGAGTCCTCTTCAGACCAAGTAACATATAAATTCTTCTTCTGTTTCTTAATATATGCTGGGCGTTCAGCTCTAATGTGACCAAAGCCTTCACATTCATGAATTTGAACTCCCTTCCCTTGAGAAGATTTTTCTTTAGCCCTTTTTCTTCCAAACTCATTTTACTTATGGATGTCAGATGAGATTTTCTTGATATTTGATCTTTGGTTCCTATCCATTCTTTTTATCACTTTGTTAAATTATCTTCCAAGCATATCTAAGGCATTTGATATTCCTACATTTGTATCTAGATCACGGTCCTCTTCTTCATCTTTAGTATTTGATACAAAGGCTATGTTTTTGTTTTTCTTTTCATATCTTTCATTGATACTTAATTCAAATGTTAGAAGGGATCCAACAAGTTCATCCACTTTCATTTTGTCAATGTCTTGAGCTTCTTTTATAGCAGTCACTTTCATATCAAATCTCTCGGGAAGAGACCTGAGCATCTTTCTCACCAATTTGTCTTCAGGAATTTTCTCTCCTAAAGCACTTAAGGCATTAACAATTTCAAGAATGTTCATATGGAAGTCATTTATACTTTCATCACCCTTCATCTTCAAATTCTCAAATTTTGTGGTGAGTAACTGAAGTCTTGACATCTTAACTTTGGATGTGCCTTCATGAGTAGATTGAAGAATCCCCCGTGCATCCTTAGCAACTTCACATGTATTCACTAATCTGAAAATGTTCGTGTTGATGCCATTGAATATAGCATTCAAGGCTTTAGAATTTCCAAGATAAATTTCATCTTCTTTCTTAGACCAATCTTCTTCTGGTTTTAATTCAAAAGTAGGTTCTCCATCTTCTCCCAATTTAACAGGGTGTTTCCATCTTGTTAAAACAGCTTTCAAAGCCCTGCTGTCTAAGGACTTTAAAAAGGCAACCATTTGTGGTTTCCAGTAGTCATAATTGCTTCCATATAGAATGGGTGGTATGTTCACAAATCCACATTCCTTGTCCATGGTACTAGAAAGTATCTTCCCTGGATCTCATCTAGATAGGAGCAGGATGCCTGCTCAGATACCAATTGAAATTTTGGTATCAGATATATGATGTCGAATGAGATGTCACGACACAAATATCTGTTTGTAAGTAAAGTGCAGAAAAATCAAAAGCAGTAAAAACACAAGAGATTGTTCACCCAGTCTAGTGTATAATAACACCTACTCTGGGGGCTACCAAGCCAGGATCAAGTTCACTAAATAGTATCAATTCATAGACCCTCAGTAAACAACCAGTTTACGATCTAACCAGTTAATCACTACTCGTTCTAAACTTCTACCTAAGACTCACTTAGGTATGAGGCCATCCTCAAATCCCTTCAATCACTTACAATGAAAAACTAAAAGAAATAATAAGTTTAAACACTTCAATCATTCAATGCTTAAAAGCTTATGAATGATACACAATTAACAACCCAAATAACAACACAAGTATTCAATCAATACTAGAGTGTTTGACAATTAAAAGACTTAGACTTTTTAAAACAGAAAGAAAGTATTCTTCTTCAAAATTTGCAGTAGTTTGAATAAGGAAGTAAGTCCTTATATATGCGCAGTTGTGGGATTGGGCTTTAAAACCAAATATTCAATTCTTTTGAATATTTTCATAAAAATAGGTCAAGATAAAATCCATGCATTTTTAAAAATATTCCTCCATATTTTTCGCTTCCCGTGAGTTACCAATTGTGAGTTATGGAGCTCTGGAAAACAGGAAACAAAAAACTTAAACTGATGTTGAGCTGAGATCAGTTCAGGAGGCAGATGTCAAGCCATCTGCTTTGACATCATACAAAGCAGTTTTGCTCCAAATGTTAAGACATTTAGAAAAACATTATTAAGTCATTATTTTACCAAAATTGCTGCTAGCAAACACTTACAGATTTCATCAGAATGTCTTTGAAGAAAAATGGATGGGAAAATTTTTGGGTACAATACAAAGCTTCGAACAACACTTCAAATCGAGTTCTAAAACTCAAGTTATGGCACATTTAAGAAAATCCAAAACATCCAATCAACTCTGCCATCTGTCGCTCGGTGACCCACCTCCATCGTCTAGCGATGCACCCTTGGTGTTTTTCCTTGCCCGAAGACGCTTGGAGCGACGTACTCCAGTAGCTTCCATATTTTTACCATCCCATCGCTTCTTGGCTCGCCCAATGGCGGCCTCGCGATGCACCTTCACCCGACGACGTTGCGCAAACAGGGTTTTCCTATTGCAATTTCCTGCATAAACCAGTCCTAAATTCTTGCGATTTCACCATATTACAGGTCCACAAACATCAATACTTCACATATTTTCATCATATAACAACATCCCCAAATACCATAATCCATATGAATCAATTTTTGTGCAATTAAACATCACAATTCTATCAATTCATCATCAAACACCACATAATCATCATCAACCAAAACCTAATACAATTCTACAATTGTCTAAACCTTATATCGATTATAATTACAATAATAAACACCCATTACCTCAGATTCCTAGCAATAATTCTCTCTCTTCGCGTTATACCGAAAATCCCCTTGCCTCTTTGTGCCCTAGCTCTCTTTCTCCACAGTGTCTGCTCTTTTCACGATCATTCCAAAAATAAATATTTTCTCTATTCCTTATTTTAACCTTTTTACCCCTAATAATGGACTCCCCATCATGCCCTCACTTACTCTTCCCAAATGACTATCTTGGCCCTTATTTCCTCTACACCAATATTACTCTATTTTACTAATTAAAATAATCCCACTTAATTATTCTAATAATTCTAAATTATCAAAAAGTCCTTTTATTTCCCAGTAATCTCCATGACATACATGGACATCACATAACCATCATGTTTAACATCATATTCATCTCAATTCATCATGGCATACTTCATACTCATCAAAACATCAAAGAACCTCACAATTAGTCATATAAAACACCAAAACATCACATATATCAAATACTTCACAAAGACTCACATATTCATGCTAATTAATCAAATGAATAATTAATCTAGAATTCAGAGTGTTTCACTAACTTGATAGCCTTTATTCAAGCATTCGAGATCGTCTGTGATTATCTTAAAATCGGGGCCACAATTCCTCTCTTATTTTCTTATTTTCACCTCCAGTAACAGTGCTTGGATAGACTGTTTGGATGGGTTTCCATGAAGCAGATGAGGAATCCATTTAAGTCGTTCTCATATTCATCCATACGTTCAAGGAGAGGTATTATATAGTTCTCCCTGGGAGGTTATGATAGATGACAATGGGAATCCCTTCCTTAGCGAGGATGGTAGGTGGAAGAGGTGTCACATTAAGAATTTTGTTTCACTTGGAGCCGAGATCACTTTGATCGGAACACCAAGGAGTACCTTGCCCAACCGTTCCAATTGGAATAGGAGGATCAGGCTAGGTATAACAAGCTTGTGGCCTTCTCCGACAGTTTTATCCCTGCCTAGTGCGTCACTAAGGGAGGGGAGACAATCCTTGATGATGATGGGGAGCCTATGATGAAGGCTCGACTTATTAATACCAATGGGCTCCTCAAGTGTGGCACTAGCGAGGATGCTCTAAAACTCTTAGGTATCCATTTATGTTGTTGATTTCTTTATTTTTGTCTTCCTCATTTTGTTGATTTGTGCTTGTCTTTCTCGTTTTACTGATTTGTGCTTGTTGCTTATTGCAAGTGAAATGCCTAATATTTAGGAGTGCATGGTTAAGATGGTTGTATCCAACAAAGTGAGTCAGTTGAAGAAAACCTAGATTCATAAGAGCTATTTTGGCGGTACTATGTTTCCTCCTTCTACTGGGTCGGGGACCTCCTCCTCGACCCCTATTGGCGAGCAGTCTTCTCCCATGCAGGTGGCTTCAACCAAAAAGCATCATCGCGTGGAGGGGGGACCGTCGACATGACCTTGGATAGGAATATAGTCCAGTTCGAATTTCCTCCTTGTTGGTTGGAAAGGGGTTACTTTGATAGGGGTCCCTCTTTGAAAGTCCCACAGACAGAATACTTACATTTAAAGGGTATGGATCAACTGAGTAAGAGGTAGACTCTTGCCCAGTATATTCCCTCCAAGATGAGGATCTTAGAACTGACGGTGATTCATATCAAGAAGGGGACCCCGACTATCAAGGAGGTGAAGAATGTATACGCGAACAAAGTGGCTCTCGAGGAGAGGATTGCCAAGTTGAATTTTGAGAAGGGGGAACTAGAGGGGAAGAAGTCTGAGCTGGGCAAGCTGGTCGAGGAGGTTTCTGATATGAAAAATGACCATGCTAAGGAGAATAAAAGGCTTGAAGAGAGGATTCCCGTTTTGGAGGTGGAGGCGGCAGCGGTCGAAGACGAAGGCGGGGATTTGAAACCCTGAAGACTTGTGCTGACCTGATTGCCCAATTCAATTCCTCTAGGAGGATTTCCTAACTGTAGGGGAGGTATTTTTTAATAACACTTTGGACTAGATCAAGGTTAAGAATCTCGGGATTGAGTTTTCCACTGATGGTACTGGGTTTTTGCACTCGGTAGTTGATGGTCATATTATAGCTCCTGATTTCCTCGAACTTGGCGACAAAGTCAAAGAGGAAAGGAACCCTGGCCAAGGGGAATAAATTCCTGGATCCCAAGCCACTCCTGTTGATAATTTATTGACTCGTGTCTTGTTTTTTTTATGTTCGTCCTGCGTGCCGCGACTTTGATATATTTATGGGGCCTTTGCTCGTCCTATTTAATATTTTGATAAATTCGGCCCTTGTGGCCGTTAGATTTATTATTTTTAAATGGGGGATTTTCCCTCCCCATGTAATATCTTGACAATAACGATCTTTGTGGATGTTTGAGGTTTACTTTATTTTGTTTCCCTTTTTTCTCGTCTCTGCCTCTATTTGTTCGTGCATGTTTTGAACTGTTTCGTACGTTATTTTCACTAAGTTATTTTGGGGTTTGGATTGACACATATTGATATTCGACAGTGGGGCCTTATCTTTGCATCTTGAACGTCCCATCGCGAGTTGGGTGTTCTACCATCGTGGTACGAAGATGGTGGAGCTCGTTTGAGTTTTCCCTGTCGGCTAAGAATCTACTCGTCAAAAGAGCGGAAAACTACCTTTTTGTTTGAGTTTGAGGTGTTATGCTTGAACCTGAGCAGGCACGTGTGGTCGAGAATTCTCCATTCGTCATTGTTAGATATTTTTGACCTTTTAGCTTTTAACTGTAATATTGTTTTAGCTTTTCAACGTTCCATGGTCGAGCAAGTTGTTCCCCATGTAGATTTTCTAAAAAGTAGGTCCCGTTCTCCGTTTTTACTCGGGCGCAATAGTGGCCTTCCCAGTTTGCAGTGAGCTTTCCTTTGTGAGAGTCTTTTTGATTTCTTCTTAAGACTAGGCTACCGACTTTGAATTCTTGTTGTATGACCTTAGCGTCATGGTATGGCAATTTTTTGTTTTAAGGAGGCTTCTCATATGGCTGCTCCTGATCGAACTTATTCGACAAGGTTGAGTTCCTCTCTTAATTCCTCGTCGTTCATATCCTGGTCGAGAGGGGCTTCAGTTCTCCTAGAGGGCTCTTTGATCTCGATCGAGATTACCACCTATTTTCCATAAGCTAGTCGGAATGGGGTTTCCCCTGTGGTCGAGTGAGGAATTGTTCGGTAGGCCCAGAGTATGTTGTGTAGCTCCTCGACCAACTTATTTTTTGTTTCATCTAGCCTTCATTTGAGGCCTAGCGGGATCACTCTGTTTGCATCTTCATCCTATTCATTCATTTGTGGATGCTCGACGGAAGCGAAGTGCTTAATGGTGCCTAATTTGGTGACGAATTCTTGAAAATTTATGTCGGTGAATTGTGTCCCGTTATTGGTCACAATTGCTTGAGGTATGCTGAACCGGGTAAGTATGTTTCGCTTATAGAAGCAGAGTATGTTTTATGCCATGATTTTGGCCAGGGCCTCTGCTTCTATCCATTTCGTGAAGTAATTGACGCCCATTATTAGGTACTTTTCTAGTTTGAACTCACGATGAATGGACCGAGGATGTCTAACCCCCACCATGTGGAGGGCCACGGGGATGAAAGGGTTTTGAGCTTCTTTGGCAGTGCCAAGTGTATTTCCTCATGACGTTGAAATTTATCATACCTTTTACGTGCTCCTTTGCATGGTGTTGCATGGTAGGCCAGTAATATCCTTCTCATAATGCTTTTCTAGCGAGCGATATCCCCCGAGGTGTTGGGTGTTAATTCCCTCATGGATTTCGTGTAATATGTGGTCGACTTTGGGCTCTTCGACACACTTGGGGAGGGGGATGGATAATCCCCATCTGTATATTTTGTTTTTGACCAAGACCAACGAGCAGGATCAATGCCTGACAACACTAGCCGCCTTCTAGTCTGTTGGAAGTTCCCCCTTTGTGAGATAGTTGTATACCAGGGTCATCCTGAATTCACTATCGCTGATGGCATTTACGTCCAAAGTTATGGAAGGTTTCTCGATGCTAGGTCGAGGAAGTATTTCCTGGACACTGACTTGTTTCCTCCTTTCCTTTTTGTGCTCACCAATTTTGACAGAATATCTGCTCGAGTGTTATGTTTGCGGGGAACGCATTATACTTCTACGAACTTAAAATTCATCATTCTTTCCCAAACTAGGGCCAAGTATTCAGAGAGGTTATCTTTCTTGACTTTATATTCTCCCCGTACATGAGAAGCGACAAGCTGGGAGTCCGTGATAATTTTCACTTCTTCGGCTCCTAGGTCTCTGGCCTGATGCAGCCCTATAAGGAATGTTTCATATTCTTCCTGGTAGTTGGAGGTTAGGAAAGATAACATGAGGGAGACTTCGATTAGGATTCCTTCCTCGTTTTCGAGTATAATGTCCGCTTCTCTTCCAAATGAACTTGAGGCTCCATCCAAAAAGATGGTTCATTTGTGTGTCCCACATGTTGGGGGAGATGGTGAAGTCATTTGTGCCACGAAGTAGAATAGTAATTAGGCTTTAAGGGCCTTTATCCCCTCATACCTAATGTCGAAATCATATAACTCTAATGACCATCTGAGCATCGTTCATGCCATGTCTGGACGACCGAACAATTGTTTTATAGGCTGGTCTGTTCGTACGATGATCGTGTGGGCTAGGAAGTAGTGCCTTAGCCTTGTTGCTACGTTAATGAGAGCCAGAGCCACCTTTTTGATCTATTGATACCTGAGCTCTGGGGATTTTATGGCCTTGGTCATAAAGTATATGGGTTTTTTCCCTTCAAGGGTTTCCCGAATGAGAGTCGCACTAACAGCCTCGGCCGCAACAACGAGATAGAGGTAGAGAATTTCTCCATTATCTAGTCGCAAGAGTACCTGTGGTTACGAGAGTTCTTGTTTGAGGTGGAGGAGGGCTTTCTCGCACTCCATGGTCTACTCAAATTACACTTCTTTGCGAAGAATTTTGAAAAGGGGAAGTGTGTGTTGGGCAGATTTTGCCACGAAGCGAGATAACAAGGTGAGCATCCCGTTCAGAGATTGTATAGATTTTTTTTAATTTGGCATTGGAAACTCATAAAATGCACTGCACTTGTCGGGGTTGACTTCAATTCTTCGCTCTGTTAGGTAGAAGCCGAGGAATTTTCCTGCATGTATGTCGAAGATGCATTTCTCGAGGTTGAATCGCATTTTGCACTTCCTTGTTTGGTCGAACACCATTTTTAGGTAGAGCGTATGGTCTGATTCCTTTTTGGATTTCACGATTATATCGTCCATATAGACCTCGAGCATTTCTCCAATCTCTCCTTGGAAAACTTTGTTCATCATTCTTTGGTACGTGGCACCGATGTTTTTCAAGCTGAAGGGCATTACTTTATAGTAATAATTGCCCGAATTGGTCATGAAAGCAGTGTATTTTTTGTCGCTTTTTACCATGGGGATTTGGTTATATCCAGAGTATGCATCCATAAAAGACAATAATTTAAAACCAGCAAAATTATCAACTAATTTATTTATGTTGGACAGGGGATAAGCATCTTTAGGACAAGCCCTATTAAGATCGGTATAGTCAACACATATTTTCCATTTTCTATTCGATTTATTTACAAGTACAACGTTAGATAGCCAGGTTGTTTATTTGGCTTCACAAATGAAAATTTCCTCTAGGAGGTCTTTTACAGCTTGCTCGGCAGCCTCCGTTTTCTCCGGAGACTGCTTTCACCAATGTTGGGCGACCGCCTTAAGGGAATGATCTATTGTTAACTGGTGAGATGTTATCTCTAGATCCAGACTGGGAATCTCTGTGGCGCTCCATGAAAACAAATATGTATTGTCCCTTAGGCATTCCTTTAGATGCTTACTCGTCAGGTCAGGGAAACCGGTCCTAATCTTTACTCCTTTATTGAGGTTGTTGCCGAGGGGGGTGATCTCGAATTCCCCGTCTAGAATTGGTCGTAGGGGATGTGTAGGTTCCTCATTGCTTGTTAATGTCGAGGAATTTTCTGAAGTCAGCTGGGCTTCTTTCCTCATGGCCACTCTAGAATTAGGGGTGGGAATAGGTCAGGACAATTAACAAGGGCCTAAGGTCTAGCCTACACAAGCCAAGGCCAGGCCATATTTTTTTTTAAGTAGAAAAGGCCTAGGATTTTTTATTAGCCTATTTAGTTAAATATGCTAGGCCACATGCCATAAGAAAAGCCTTTTAAGCCTATCAGGCCTACCTATTTTAATAAATATGAATAAATTTATTATTTTTATATTATATTTTGTACTTTATATTAAAATACAAAATTAAAGCTTGATTATCTTAAAGAACTTGTGAAAATAATTTGAACAAACCTTATGAATAATGTCATAAGTTGTTTTCATAAGTTTTCTCAAACAAATAAACTCATAAAACTTATGCTACTATGTAAGCTCAAATAAGTCAATGCAAACAAATATTTAGCCTGATTCTATTTTTGACTCTCTAGTCTATTTGAACATTAGTGGAATTGTTTATTTATATATGTTCAAATGATATAGGCTTTTTAAGTAGGATAATAGGCTAATCAGGCCTTTGAAACGGCCAGACTCAGGCAGAAAAATAAGCCTATAATAGCCCACAGGCTAGGCTTAGGCTTTGAAATTTTAGCAGGCCAGGCTTAGGCTAGGAAAAGCCTAGCTCGGCCCAGCTTATTGCCACACCTACCTAGAATACACTAATACAGAGATGGACAGTCAACCTCTAGGAAATGGACCTTAATGGCTCTGGCTGTCTCTGTTGTCCCGAAGGTTACTATCAATTCGACGTAGCCATATGGTTTGGTGATTGTGCCATTGAAACCTTGTAAGTCTGAGCTCACATAGGGCATTAGGTGTGTCTCGTCGAGCTGTAAGATGGTGAACAACTGGGAGTACATAATGTTGACCGAGCTACCCTGGTCGACTAGAATCCTTCGGATATCAAAATTTTCCATTTCTGCTCTCACGAGCAAAGGGATGGTTGAGTTAGGAGACCCGTCGGGGAGTTCCTCACGGTAGAATGCAACGGGGATGAGTTTTCCTCTAAACTTGTCGAGGATGGAGTTTTTGTTGGAGCTTGCATTGATCAACTACTCAAACTTTCTTTTTACCTAGCCCATAGTGACTTTATTGAATCCTCTTCTAGATATGACCATAGCGGAGGGGAAAGTCTCCCAGGGAATATGCGTTGAGAAGTGAAGGGGGTGCTCGACATCGTCGAGGATGTAGAAATCCTCTGATCTAGATACGCATATGGCGACTGGCATGCTGTCATCGTTGGAAGATGGTTTCTTTTCCTCGACCTTCTTCAACTAAGGGGCGTCCTTGCGGGGAACTTCTTTTTTCTTGTATTGCTTGAGATGTCCATCTCTGATGAAGATCTTGATGGAATCCTTCACATGGATGTTGTAACACCCCATTAGATTATTCATTTAATTATTTAATTTATATATGATGAGTATTTGTGATGTTTTTGTGAGTATATGTGATGTTTTGATGAATATGATGTGTAATATGATGCTATGTGCGGCATAGTGGAAATTAAGTGATATTGTGTGTTATAATTTTAGAATAATTAGAGTAATTATTTATAATTATTCTAATTAGTGAAATAAGATAATATATTGTGTAAAAATAATAAGGGCAAGGTGGTAATTGTGAAGTGATAAGTGGGGGTAATATAGGAAGACCAAAGAAAGGGTCCAAGTGTTAAACAAGGAAAAAGTGAGTGTCGGTGTTTCATTATGTGTAATCGTGAAAGTTGGGAAGAAGCGGTGAACGAGAGCTAGAGCACAAGAATTCATGGATTTTGTAGAATGTGAATAAGATTTAATTGCTGGATATAATTTAAGGCAAGGGGGGTTATCCTTATCATTATGATTGGTATGGGCTTAGGTATTGGTAGGTTTTTATTTGGGGTTTTGTTTGATGATGATAATATGATGATCTATGATGAGAAATATGATTTATAATGTGCAAAATGCCATGAAAGGATGTATATGATGCCTATTATGATGTATTATTGTGATGTTGTGAAATCATGAGGAATTGTTTGAATTTTGGATGGATTGGGTGTCGAAATCGCAGGGAATTATACTGGTTCTATGTAGAAAATGCAACAACAAAGTTGTTTTTTTTGCGCCCTCACCGGGAGAGCTTCCTAAGTCGTCGGGCGCAGCATCTTCGCCCAGACTTTTCCAGCCAAGAGTGAGGTGAGAGAAAGAATTGGGTTTTGGTAGGTTTCTAAAAAATACATTGAGGAGGTGTCTTACTCCAGCTTCGTCGAGCGAACGAAGAGGTCGCTGGGTGAAAGAGGTGGTGAAAAATAAGTGTTCCTGGAATATTGTATAGGGGAAGGTGTTTTGCCCCAGTACAGCCAAGCGAGCTTCAGGCGAGCAAACTGCTTCTCCAGGCGAGCCTCGGGCAAGACGACCATGCAACAAACGATCCTATTGCATCTACCACCAATGTTGCATCTGCCACATCGTCAGGTAGTGGTAACAACGCACCCCCCTCTAAAACTACATTGACCGATACTTTCAAAAATCCATATGGGAGCGGTCTATGGTGAAGAATTTCTCCCGAAGTATTATACACTTTTTCCTTGCCAACCATCGATAAGTCGGTGCCGACAAATAGAGTTGACACTGTGAAATGCCCTATAATTTAATAAATATGGTTATATAATTAATAAATATGGTTATATAATTAATAAGTATGGTTTTATAATTTATAAAGATGGTATATAATTACCTCGGGAATATTTTTTTCAAAGTTACCATTGATACTATCTTTGTTACTAGTATCTTTAAAACCTGTAACTTGATCGATTTCCTTTTCCTTTCTCAGCTCATATACTTCTTGTTGTAACTTTTCCAACTTCTCCTGAAGTTCTTTATTGCTTGGAGCTTTTGTCTTTGATTTTTTTTCAAGGATGTTGGAG
Source organism: Vicia faba (assembly GCA_948472305.1). Lineage (NCBI taxonomy): Eukaryota > Viridiplantae > Streptophyta > Magnoliopsida > Fabales > Fabaceae > Vicia > Vicia faba. The sequence goes on along the minus strand of OX451735.1, from coordinate 1,494,427,379 downwards.
TGATCCCAAATCCCTTACCCCTCACCCGACCAAAATACTCACGAATATCTAATGCTCATGAGAGTATTCTCCTACAATCATTATCTTCATCTGGAGGTATAGACTGGGAAAGAGTCTCCTGAAATTCATATAAATATTGTAATTAAAGAATGATATGTTAATATAAGAATGATGTAATTAAATAAATAAAAGTATGATGTAATTAAATAAATAGTGTTATACTTACACATCTCTCGAAAATTTGTTGAACTTTTTCTTCAACAGCTCCATCCTTACACACACGTGCTTCCTTTCACAAAATGTGTTTCGGAAGACATGTTTCAGAACTATTCTCCTTTGTTAGCTACACATTAAGCCAAATAACATGATCAAATATAAGCGTGTATATATTATAGATACTTTGCAATTTATAGATACTTACAATAGATTATTGTAAGTGTGCATATCCCATACGACCTTTTTCTATATGGATATGCTGGACTTGATGCTCGTTGTCGATTTACGACACTTAAACTCTCAAATTTTTGGGTATTTCTTTTGGATTTAAAATTTTCCCATTCTTTAGCTGTAACCAAATCTGCATATTTCTTTGGAAGCTCTGCATCGACAAAAATTTTATCCATATCCCTAAGAAACTTATGTAGTTTCCTAGCAAACTTAAGAATATAATCTCTCCTGGTATCCTCAATGATGAAAGACCTCTATTAAAATCATACACAAAGTGTGTTAGTATAAGTAATTTAGAGACATAATCGTCATTAAAAACAATTAACATCACATATGGTACCTGTATCTCACTCCATATTTTATCTTTATCATCGTCCAACACTCTTTCTCTCCAATCTTCACATGTAATTGGATTTTCTTTCCTTACCACCGAACCGAGATAACTCATCAACATTGAACCGTTAGGCTCAATTAGTTGGCCTTCTTGACTCCAATGCACATCATACTTTATGCTTTGGTCTCTATCCCGAATTATTCTCTTCATTATTGTTATTCCTCATCTATATTCCATTTCCGTTTTACTAACGGCCTTATCTCCATCATGCACAGAATCATCACGTGGGTGATCGTCGTTAGTATCCATCTAACCTGTAATAAACATAAACATAAACCCAATATAAAATTCCATAGTCATTTAAATATATATAAAATGACAATGCCAAAAATTAACATAAACATAAACTTAAACGTAAACACAAACATAAACATAAACATATTAATATGCTACCTCTTTCACTAACATCTCTTTCTTTTCTTAGTTGGAACATGAATTACTTATTTCTTAACAATGCGGACGGATGGGTTTATCCAAATTCCCTCATTATGATCATTTCTGATATATGATTCATCCGCTATAATATTCTCATCATCAATATCACCTTGGTCTACACCATTATCATCAACCACTTTGTTAAATAAAAGCACTATAGACCATTTTGTACTCGCCAGGTCAGTGACATAGAACACTTGTTTAGCTTGAGAGGCTAGAATAAAAGACTCTTCTTTGTACCCCTCCCTATTAAGATCCACTTGCAAAAATCCTGACTTATCCATTCGTATGCCACCACTACTTACTCACTTGCAACCAAAGATAGGAATCTGAAACTTCTCATAATCAAACACCCAAATATGCCTGATAACCCCAAAATATGACAGATTTGCATATTTGGGGTTTAGGTCCTTCATACTTGAAATGTGCATTGCTTCAGCAAGCACGGTGGCACCACTATTTTGCATAGTACTTTTATCATCTTGTTATTTGGTATAAAATGTGTATCCATTAATTGCGTATGCGCTATAGGAAAACACATGCAAACTTGGACCATATGCCAAACATCTCAACCTTTCTGTTATTGAAGCGGGATCTGAATGAAGCTTTGAAAAAATATGATCCTTAAACCATGGTATAAAACTTTGATTGTGCTCCTGTACTATCCAATTTTCATTTCTATTCTGATTTAACCATCGGAGTACATCGTTGTGCATTTCAACATATGGCTCAACCTCACTGTCATTATGCATAACATACAGATGCACTTGATCCCATTCATCTTTTGATCAAAGGTGTCAACTATACGTCTATGTCATTCCCTAGTTGTTTAGTCCCAAATATTAACATAGATAACATCATGTACTTACGCTTCATACATAGCCATGGAGGTAGGTTATAAATCATAAGAATCATAGTCCATGTGGTATGTGAGATACTTTGAAGACCATATGGGTTCATTCCATCAGTAGATAAAGCCAAGCGAAAGTTTCTTGCTTCTTCTCCAAAATCAGGATAATCATTACCAATTTTCGATCACTGTGGTGAATCTTCCGGATGTCAATACTTTCCATCAATAATTCTTTCATATGCATGCCAAGTAAGGTGTCTTGCATCGGTTTCACTGCGAAACATGCGCCTAAATCTCGGAATTATAGGAAAATACCTTAAGACTTTTGCTGGAGACAATTTTTCTTATATCGAGACAAACCGCATTTAGGGCATTCATTTAACGATGCATATTCGTTTTGAAACAAAACACAATCGTTTGGACAAGCATGTATCTTATCATAACTCATGCCAATAGAGCACAACATTTTTTTGGCCCCATAGGTTCGATTAGGAAGAACATTATCCTCCGAAAGCATATCTCTCATAAGGGCTAATAACTTTGTGAAACTTTTATCTGACCATCCATTTCCCGCCTTTAAGTTGTACAACTTTAATACCACATACAATCTTGTGAATTTAGTGCAACCTTGATACAATGATTTCTCTGCATCGTTTACCAATCTCTCAAACATTTTGGGACAATCCTGAAGATCTTCTTCAAGTGCATCTGCAATCTCTCCGACTCGATCAAAATCGTATGTATCTGTGTCCTTTTCGTCTGAAGCATATGACGTACTACTTTTCTCCCTCGGTTCAACGTTGTCGTTACTTTTTTCACTGTGAAATATCCAACACGTATAACTTCTATCAATTCCATGTGTTGTACCCCAAAATTTGCCCTCCCATATTCTTCAAAATTTGCAAAGAACATGCTTCAAAATCTCCCCAAGGGTTGCACAGTTCAATGGCCTCCTAACAGTCAAAATTAGGGTTTTGGTTATGGCAAAGAAGTTGAAGTTTCCAAGGGTCCAAACAAGTCCCACATGCCTTAAAACATGTTCAAGCATCCATATGCCAAGTTTCAAGACTCACAGCACAAAATTGCACACTCAAAAACCCTAATTGCTCAGCATTCAACTGTAGGGGCAAAATGGTCATTTAACAGTCAAAAGTTCAAATTTTTGGTCAACATCTTATTTTGAAGCCAAAAACATCATTTGATCAATTCTTGATCATGATTTTCAAGTTATGGTTCAAAAAGTCTCAAGATGCAAAAGTTTCCATATTTGGACAGTTGAAAAAGTCAACTGTAACTTGACCAAGGCATAACTTCCACATGGTTTATCAGAAAAATTCCATCCAAAGCTCATTTTGAAGAGAAAGACATTTCCTACACCTCCTCTTCACACTTCAAGTCCAAGAAATGCTCTCACAAAAAGTTATCAATTTAAACATTATAGGTCATTTTCAAAAGTCAACAAAAAGGGACTTTAAGTCAAAGACCATAACTTGAGATTGGTAAAACAAAATGACATGGGACAAAAGGCATTGGTTAGAGGACTTCAAGACCTTTCCAAAATGTCCAAGAACATGATTAAAGCTTTATAATTGAGCAAGATATGCCTTGTGGAAGTTGAGAAATTTTTGGGAATTTTGAAAAGTCAACTTTGCTTCAAATGCCTCAAAATTGCTAATGGGCCACTTTTTCTTCCAAGAATCATTATCCAAAGGCTATGCACGACCATTTGACCCAAAGGGGATTTATTTCATCATTTTTTTTTATTTATTTGAATTTTTATCACCATTAATTCATTTAATTAAATAAAATATGACAAAAATACTAAACAAATGTTTTTGAATCCTTTTATGCAGCATATGCCTTCATTATTCACTCAAGATCTCGTGCACATCAAAAAAGGAAAGATTTGGTGCAAATTGGCATGTTCTTCATGAGGAAAAGATTGGAAAAGATTCCATGGAAATCAAATATTTGATTCATCAATGCAAAGGTTTATGGACTCAAATTCTTACCCTAATTCATTCCCATACATAAACAGAATGCAACCCTAATGCTAAAGACCTTCAAGCTGCGCCCAAACCTGAATACAAACTTGGCATTTTTTGTGAAAAAGTTCAAAACTGAAAACGCACTTAGAGTTGGTTTCAAGGCAAAATAACCATCCCAATAGCTTGCCAAGGCATCAAGGAAACTTTCTGAATCCTTTTCCACGCTTCTAACCTCAGGAATTGGTACATAGAAGTCAAACTTCCTCAAACTTTTTGCATAATCGTGTCTCATAATTCATGCCATATTTTTGATTTCTAATGCTTGATTTGTACTAGTTTAATCATTCTAAAGCTAACCATGCCATTCAATTGAGTTTTTAAGGCCAGTACGTGAATCTACCATGGAAGCTTTCTAGGTTTTCAAAGATGTGAAATTGGGGACTTTTGCATATGGTAAAATCAGACCATGAGACTAGGACCATTGAATTCGTAGCCTTCCAACGAATCTAAAGCACCCATCGCGCTCAATTTATCATTGGCCAATTTCTAATTGCTATTTTCATGTTCTTCATTTAGTAGGGGTTTAAAACCCCCGCTATCTCTTTTCTGTTTACAGGCACAACGAGGATGAAGCCTGTGTGTCCTCTCTTGGTTGGATCGTTTGAATTTTTAGCGTGTTTTTATCATTAGCGTGACTCATTAATTATTATATTTGTTTTGCATGATATACACGAATGCGTTGAATGGTGTGGTGGTTGGGAACCTTGTTGGCAAGCCTTGGGACCTGGGTTCGATTCCCAGGTCCCACATATGTCTTTCTATTTTTTCTTGCAACGTGATTAGGTACTCAACATGTCCAGACGTCCACCAAACATCCAGCGCTGAAGCTTGCCAAATGTCCTGGAAGATGAATCTGAAGGTCAGGATGGGAGGTCCAGGGAACACCCCAGTCAACGCATGTGCACACGCGCCAGGAAAGTCAATATGGGCCTGCATTCCATGGGCCAAAATACTTCCTATATACCTCCATAATTGGCCAGAAAACCCCCTATGGTTTGCATTTTTCTTCTTTTTTTTAATTCTCTTTTCTTTTCTTTTGATTAATTATTTTATTTAATTCCATAAAAATAATTTTATAACATAAAAATACAAAAAAATCAGAAAAGACAAAAATAAAAATATATTTTATTTAATACATTTTTTTTTGTAAATAAATTCTAATAACTAATTTAGTTTTAAATTCTAGGTTTAATTCAATGTTTTTCTAATAAACTAAAAAGGGTAGAAATTAGGGTTTTATACTTTTATTCCTTTTTTTTCTTCTTTTTTCACCATATTTAATTATTAATTATTTTTGTAAATAAATTTATCATTAAATAATTAGGTTAAAACTAGGTCCAACTTAAACATTTTTTTTAACAAATTAAAAATAGTTTAGAATTAGGGTTTTTAATTCCATTAATTTTCTTAATTTCATAAAATACAAAAACTCCAAAAAAAATTCTTTCTTTTATTTAAATTTAATTAATTTCATAATTTCAATTCAATTTCTTTAAAAGGGTCCAACGCCCTCGCTTTCGATTATAATTTCGTTTCGCGCGCTTATTTTATTTATTTTCTTATAAATTTCATGTAATTACTCCAAAGCCTTGTAATAGATTAATTAGGATATTTATCTTTCCGCATTTTATTTCTATTCAAATCGGGTCTTGGATTAATTTGGCGATGTAGACCCGCGCCTTTGTAATAGCGTAGGACTTTTAATTCCGCATCTTTTAACTGTTAATAACTTGCATGAAAGAATGAATGCCAAAAATAAAAACAAAGCGTAGATCACCAATGCATGAACAAGATAAACATAATTGAAAATGACACACAATTCACACACCACCCCTAGGGTACGTCTCACTGTTGCCTTACCCCTCGAAAAGTGGTCGTCGAGTAGAGGATGTTTTAGTAAGTCCTCATGTCCATGAACATGGCATGAGGGTAGCTTCTAAGGTGTCTTCCTATTGCTCTGGTGATCACAATGTCCCGAACCCTCGAATTGACCCGAACACCTCCAACGGTGGTGCTACCTACCTCTCAATGGTGGGATGGCACTACCTTAAGGACATTTACACAGACGAATTCCTTAGGGTAGGTAGAAGACTCGTAGATACTTGCTCTAATTTCAAAACAAATCAAAAACTTCTTTTCACACCGACACCTTTCAAAAAGCTTTCAAAAGCAATTTTTCAAACACTCTTGAGGACTGATACAAGAGTCGAACTGAAATTTTCAAAGAAACTTTTTTAAACCCACTCTGAAAAGCAAACAAACAATTTTGAAAACACAAATGAGAAAGTATCTAAGAGCCCATGGATAACCATGGATAGAAAGGGTGCTAACACCTTCCCTTTCTATAAATCTACCTCCCGAACCGAGAGCAATCTCTATAAGGAATTTTCTGTGCTTTTGTCCTTTCCATTTGGAGAAAATAAAAGACAGTGGCGACTCTTGCTTACCGCGACATTTCGCGAACCAGCGTTAAACAGTCAGTTCCAGATCCACCGATCACAGAACTAGCGACTCTGCTGGGGACCTTTATAAAGTGAGGTGTACCTTAGGATTGTTCATAACTGTGTTTTCAATTGTAATGACTTGTTTGCTTTAAATTGTGGGTTGCATGGGAGTTACATAGATCCTAACCCGGATCTGGGGATACCCTATTTAGGTAGCATAAGCTGTGAGGGACCTGTCCGGCGTAGACCGACATGGGTGAAGCAGTGGCTACGTTGGTGTGGCACCTTGGTCTGTACCGATATCCCTTGTGTTGCAACGAGGAGAATACGGGTCTTCTGAGGAGTCATCAAGCACCAACAGACCTTAGAACCTTAAATGACACGACTTGGCCAATAGAACAGTGGCAGTATGCTACGCCCATTGAGGCTAAACTCTCGTGATGGTTCTGGCCGCAAGAAAAGGTTGCGATGCTGGAGTTATGACCGATTGAGGGTAGTCAATTATATTGGGATCCTCTAAGAACCCGGTTACTTTTGATAGGACATGTTGAGCCCACCAACTTCAAGAGGGTAATACCCAGACCCCATGATGGCCTAAACTCTAAGGGTTTCTCTTGTGCGACTTGTGTGCTCTCCAACTTGGCTATTTGCATGCTTGTTATCTGACACTTGAGTTCCTTGTAGGTTTTGTTTATAGTCCTTAATTGGGACTCATAGCAGGGTTTACTAAGTTTCTTGCAGGTTTTGTTTACAGTCCTTAATCTGGACTCATAACAGGGCTTATCCATATTACTCCATGCATAGCATACCATCATACCATTGCATACATCCTGCATGAACACTAACCCATTTCAAGGATCTCAAGGGCTTGTGATGCAGGTCATGATGAACCAACTGTCCAGCAAGGGGAAAAGGGGATTTATTTTCCTCTAGACAAGGTTGTCAGGGGCTATGACCCACTGGATATGGTGAGCCTTTGACCCTTGAAGAAGGACTCTCAACAAACATGAAGTTCCTTCAAGCTACTGGATCCTAACTCTAACAAATTTTCTTGTTTATCCCGCGAGGTCCTTGAAAACATTACATGCATATCATACACATCATTGCATAACAGGTACCCTTGTTGCAGGTCACTTACCTTTCTCGCTGTCTATTTCAGCAATGGCTTCCCAACAAGATAACCAGGACCTTCTTGCTCAAGAGACTCGGTTCGGGGAAATCCTCCTGAATCTATCCAAGGGGCAGGAGGAGCTGAGGACACTTCTCATGGAGACTTCGGTCAGGAACAGAGCTGAGGACGAACGGCTGAAACATCTGCAAGCTGAAGTGGATGCAATGAGAGCCCAGATGTTGGGGCAGGTGACTATCATCCAAGACTTAGCTCAAAGACAAGATGAGCTCGGGGTTCTCGTCAACCAACTGCTTCGGGGTAACCAACTGGGGCAAACATCTAAGGTTGAAGGGCCAGTCATCATTCAACCACCTTTGAGGCAGGAGGATAAGAGAGCTCCTCAAATGGCTTCAATGTCACAAATTCAGCATCAACCTCACCAGCTTCAGACAGACAAGCCCAGGAGGCAATTCACCCAGCTCAATATGTCATTGTTTCAAGCTTTACAACGTCTGTTGAGATTGAATCTGATCACATTAAGGGCTTATCCCCGGAACCCCAACACAGCATCTCCTACCTATCATCCCAATAAAAGGTGTGCCTACCACTCTGCCAGTCCAGGACATGATACAAATGAGTGTTGGGCTCTGAAGAACAAGATCCAGGACCTGATTGATGAAGGAGCATTGGAGTTCACACAAGATGGTCAGGCTGAGTTTTTCTACCATCCCTCCAAGGCTCACCATTTGAAGTGACAGGCCCTGAGACTAGAAAACTTTTGTTCATTAGAATTTTTCAAGTTGTAATTTTCTTTTGATTGTTCAAACATTTACTCATGATAAACGTGGTTATTTCATTGATGCATCGCATATGTCTGTTTTGAAGCAATATATTCGTATTCACTATATGCAAATTATTTTCATATTTTTTTTCTTCTGATGATCAACGCTCGATTAATAATTCTAAGCCTCTTGAGGGAGGATGACGAAAACGATACCGCAATCTACAGTATGCTTTTGAACAGACCCCGCTGATGAGGTACAGGCATTGTTTCAATTCCTAAACACTAGAGTTATAAGGATGATAATCCCTCGTCAACCCCTCTGAGCCAAAGAAGTAGGAGTTTTTATTTTCAAAAATTAAAACCCTTTATCATAACCTGGGGCAGGGTAGTTCTCTCAGTTGATCCAAGTGCATAACAAATGGCACCAAAGAGGTCCTTACACAAAAAAGAAGACCGTGATGATTCCGAACAATCGTAAAGACAGGCAGTCATTATATATCAAAAAATAAAAACCCAGTAAGTCAAAACCTATGAAGGAGACTTACAAAACTGGGGCATCCCGCTGACTTTAATCACAAAAGAACAGTTCAGGAAAAAAAAATAGGGATAATAAAAATCAAAAGAAAGAGGTCCAACAAACTCTCAACGGAAAAAACAATGACTGCCTATTCAAAATAAATTGTCAACATCCGAACCATCACTAGAATATCAGAGCAAAGACTCAAACAAGGTCTAACGCATGATCAGCTGAGTTTAGGTTTGAAGAACATCACGAAGAATGGGTGGGTACAAATATGCTTTGAGCCTTTATCCTTTGTTTCTTAAACCGTGAACCAGGCCACGTTATAACCCTTAAAAGTCCTAGCTGAAGCATGGGTTAGTTCGAAAGCATACTGTTACGAAAGGTATCCTGACTCCTTAAGGCCTACGGTAAATACGGAGTTGACATCACGTTTTACAAACATTCACTTGTTTTATGAAAAAGAATGCATTTTCAAAATCTTCAAGACAGACATAAACTTTGCATTTTTGATATAACATTGTTTGCATATGACTATTTGTTTGAACAGCAGGGAAATTCGCACGATGAAAGCCTAGTGAACAAAGGCACTTCCAATTAAGGGGCATGACATGATCATGGTCCATCATCTGGGGAAATTAAGTCAAGATTCAGAGAATCTCTCAAAAAGGCCAAACAGCCAGGGGCAAACCTCCACCTGAGTCACTTGGGGCATTCCAACAACGAATCTTGCCTGATCAAATACCTTCTGATGGCATGACAAAACACTCCTAACAGGGGAAACTCCCTACATTCTGAGAGCGTGGATATAGTCGAAAAGAATATTACGCGTAATCAAAGACCCGCTAGGTTGACACACCTAGGCAAAAATAAGGGCTTCCCGGCGAACCAAAAGGGTTCGGGAAAAAATAAGGGATGAAATAAAAAAATCTGTACACCCGGCAAGTCGAAAACCTGAAAAGGCGGCTTGGGCAAAAATGGGTATCCCGGTGGACTGAAAACCCGAATGGGCGGTCCAGGCAAAAATTAGGGATCAAAGCGTACGACTATGTCCCGGTATCTTGTCACCTGCCTACCAGAAGAAGGTTTGTCCATCAACAACTATCAGCACCCCACAAGTGCCTTCTCCCATAGAAACAAGGGCAATAATGAGTGGTCTAAGCGATCTAATTGTTCTGTCCACCAAGGTACCAAGGTAGGTTCAGCTAAAGAACGTAACCAATATATCTCAATTCCCCAGAGAGTGAGTCAGCAAGTCAACGCACTCTCCCCAAGAAAAGCTATTATCAGCCTTGAGGAAGTTGAGTATCCCCCGCAGATCTCAATATTCCCCAGCACAATATACAGACACTCTTAACAAGCATCCCCGGCAGTCTTGACCTAAAGATTGTTCCCCGGCGGTATATCAAACATTCAATGGAGTCACTTCCCCGATACAGTTCAAAACTTCCCCAGGAGAGTCCAATCCAATTTCCCCAGGAAAGTTGGAATCCATCTCCCCAAGCAGTAAGCTTATTCCCCAGTAGATTCTGGAAGCTTATCCCCGCAGAGCACGAACGCGTCCCCCGGCTGTATTCAGAAGTTATTTCCCTATCAGGATGTAACTGGGTTATCCTCAGCCAAAAGCCACGGAAAGATCGTCCTCGACTCAGTCTTCTTATCCCCAGCGGAGTCTATTAACACTTCCAACATAACAATGGTATCCCCAGCGAAGTTATCATCAACCTCCCAGCAAGTACCTCTCTCCCCACAGAGTATTGCTCCTCAGCAAGATCGCTAGAGTATTTTTCTCCCCGCAGAGTGTTCTATTCGCCAAGTTTATCCCCCAACGGAGTTATCTTCTCCTACCGGTATTCTTGCAACCATCACTCCCCGGCGGAAACAAATATTCTTTTCTTCAAACATCAGCCCAGGATGTGACTTCCCGGCATCCGTCAAGGATTTATTTTCCTAGGACGAAAACATATGTTCATAAACATCACACTTCCATACATTATAGCATGCATATATGCATCATATCTTACAAATCTCATTCATGTTAAGAACATCATTGCTTGATCCATATCATGCATTGCATATGACTGACCTTTACCTTTCAGGAAAGATCCAGTTAAGTTCTCAGCTATATTTCAAGACTTTAGTCTGGTTCAGTTAAATCGACCATAAGATTTTCCGGATTCTTATCCTGTCAAAGGCCTTCTCTGGTTCAGTCAGATCGACCCTAAGATCTCCCTGATTCTTATCCAGTTGAAGATATTCCAAGACCTTGTCCGGTTCAGTTAAATCGACCCTAAGATTTTCCTGATTCTTATCCAGTCAAAGGCCTTCTCTGGTTCAGTCAGATCGACCCTAAGATCTCCCTGTTTTTTATCCAGTTGAAGATTTCAAGACCTTGCCCGGTTCAGTTAAATCGACCCTAAGATTTTCCTGATTCTTATCCAGTCAAAGGCCTTCTCTGGTTCAGTCAGATCGACCCTAAGATCTCCCTGTTTCTTATCCAGTTGAAGATTTCAAGACCTTGCCCGGTTCAGTTAAATCGACCCTAAGATTTTCCTGATTCTTATCCAGTCAAAGGCCTTCTCAGGTTCAGTCAGATCGACCCTAAGATCTCCCTGTTTCTTATCCAGTTGAAGATTTCAAGACCTTGCCCGGTTCAGTTAAATCGACCCTAAGATTTTCCTGATTCTTATCCAGTCAAAGGCCTTCTCTGGTTCAGTCAGATCGACCCTAAGATCTCCCTGTTTCTTATCCAGTTGAAGATTTCAAGACCTTGCCCGGTTCAGTTAAATCGACCCTAAGATTTTCCTGATTCTTATCCAGTCAAAGGCCTTCTCTGGTTCAGTCAGATCGACCCTAAGATATCCCTATTTCTTATCCAGTTGAAGATTTCAAGACCTTGCCCGGTTCAGTTAAATCGACCCTAAGATTTTCCTGATTCTTATCCAGTCAAAGGCCTTCTCTGGTTCAGTCAGATCGACCCTAAGATCTCCCTGTTTCTTATCCAGTTGAAGATTTCAAGACCTTGCCCGGTTCAGTTAAATCGACCCTAAGATTTTCCTGATTCTTATCCAGTCAAAGGCCTTCTCTGGTTCAGTCAGATCGACCCTAAGATCTCCCTGTTTCTTATCCAGTTGAAGATTTCAAGACCTTGCCCGGTTCAGTTAAATCGACCCTAAGATTTTCCTGATTCTTATCCAGTCAAAGGCCTTCTCTGGTTCAGATCGACCCTAAGATCTCCCTGATTCTTATCCCAGTAGAAGACATCCAAGATTCTCTCAGCGTTCCTGTTGAGGTAGTAATCGCCCCAGATTCTCTCAGCATTCCTGTAATCGTCCAAGGTTCTCTCAGCGTTCCTGTTGAGGTAGTAATCGTCCAAGGTTCTCTCACCGTCCCGTTGAGGTAGTAACCATCCCTGTTTCATTCATCACCTTTTGAAGCTCCAGATTCAATTCCTGTAACCAGTCAGGGCACATCTACATAAGAGCTTGAAGACCAACTCCTGTAACAGGTCAGGTAATCATTTTCTTTTTCAGGTACGCAAGTTCTCGCTAAGGAATCCCTTACGCGATTGACACCCATATGGCATCTATAAGCCCATCCACCTTCCATCTTCTCTTAGCATGGCATCTATAAGCCCATCATCCTATCCATCAATCTCCAAATGGCATCCATAAGCCCATTCCCACCATCACACTGCTAACATGTGAGCGCAAATTTCTGGGCACTCTAGTGTTCAATCATCTTCCACCTTCGGACTACGAAAGGCACGACAGCCAACCTACATCCTCAGGTCTAAGAAGATTGAACAGGGGAAACTGTTGTACCCCAAAATTTGCCCTCCCATATTCTTCAAAATTTGCAAAGAACATGCTTCAAAATCTCCCCAAGGGTTGCACAGTTCAATGGCCTCCTAACAGTCAAAATTAGGGTTTTGGTTCTGGCAAAGAATTTGAAGTTTCCAAGGGTCCAAACAAGTCCCACATGCCTACAAACATGGTCAAGCATCCATATGCCAAGTTTCAAGACTCACAGCACAAAATTGCACAGTCAAAAACCCTAATTGCTCAGCATTCAACTGTAGGGGCAAAATGGTCATTTGACAGTCAAAAGTTCAAATTTTTGGTCAACATCTTATTTTGAAGCCACAAACATCATTTGATCAATTCTTGATCATGATTTTCAAGGTATGGTTCAAAAAGTCTCAAGATGCAAAAGTTTCCATATTTGGACAGTTGAAAAAGTCAATTGTAACTTGACCAAGGCATAACTTCCACATGGTTTATCAGAAAAATTCCATCCAAAGCTCATTTTGAAGAGAAAGACATTTCCTACAACTCCTCTTCACACTTCAAGTCCAAGAAATGCTCTCACAAAAAGTTATCAATTTCAACATTATAGGTCATTTTCAAAAGTCAACAAAAAGGGACTTTAAGTCAAAGACCATAACTTGAGATTGGTAAATCAAAATGACATGGGAAAAAAGGCATTGGTTAGAGGACTTCAAGACCTTTCCAAAATGTCCAAGAACATGATCAAAGCTTAAAAATTGAGCAAGATATGCCTTGTGGAAGTTGGGAAGTTTTTGGGAATTTTGAAAAGTCAACTTTGCTTCAAATGCCTCAAAATTGCTAATGGGCCACATTTTCTTCCAAGAATCATTATCCAAAGGCTATGCACGACCATTTGACCCAAAGGGGATTTATTTCATCATTTTTTTTATTTATTTGAATTTTTATCACCATTAATTCATTTAATTAAATAAAATATGACAAAAATACTAAACAAATGTTTTTGAATCCTTTTATGCAGCATATGCCTTCATTATTCACTCAAGATCTCGTGCACATCAAAAAAGGAAAGATTTAGTGCAAATTGGCATGTTCTTCATGAGAAAAAGATTGGAAAAGATTCCATGGAAATCAAATATTTGATTCATCAATGCAAAGGTTTATGGACTCAAGTTCTTACCCTAATTCATTCCCATACATAAACAGAATGCAACCCTAATGCTAAAGACCTTCAAGCTGCGCCCAAACCTGAATACAAACTTGGCATTTTTTGTGAAAAAGTTCAAAACTGAAAACGCACTTAGAGTTGGTTTCAAGGCAAAATAACCATCCCAATAGCTTGCCAAGGCATCAAGGAAACTTTCTGAATCCTTTTCCACGCTTCTAACCTCAGGAATTGGTACATAGAAGTCAAACTTCCTCAAACTTTTTGCATAATCGTGTCTCATAATTCATGCCATATTTTTGATTTCTAATGCTTGATTTGTACTAGTTTAATCATTCTAAAGCTAACCATGCCATTCAATTGAGTTTTTAAGGCCAGTACGTGAATCAACCATGGAAGCTTTCTAGGTTTTCAAAGATGTGAAATTGGGGACTTTTGCATATGGTAAAATCAGACCATGAGACTAGGACCATTGAATTCGTAGCCTTCCAACGAATCTAAAGCACCCATCGCGCTCAATTTATCATTGGCCAAATTCTAATCGCTATTTTCATGTTCTTCATTTAGTGGGGGTTTAAAACCCCCGCTATCTCTTTTCTGTTTACAGGCACAACGAGGACGAAGCCTGCGTGTCCTCTCTTGGTTGGATCGTTTGAATTTTTAGCGCGTTTTTATCATTAGCGTGACTCATTAATTATTATATTTGTTTTGCATGATATACACGAATGCGTTGAATGGTGTGGTGGTTGGGAACCTTGTTGGCAAGCCTTGGGACCTGGGTTCGATTCCCAGGTCCCCCATATGTCTTTCTATTTTTTCTTGCAACGTGATTAGGTACTCAACATGTCCAGACGTCCACCAAACATCCAGCGCTGAAGCTTGCCAAATGTCCTGGAAGATGAATCTGAAGGTCAGGATGGGAGGTCCAGGGAACACCCCAGTCAACGCATGTGCACACGCGCCAGGAAAGTCAATATGGGCCTGCATTCCATGGGCCAAAATACTTCCTATATACCTCCATAATTGGCCAGAAAACCCCCTATGGTTTGCATTTTTCTTCTTTTTTTTAATTCTCTTTTCTTTTCTTTTGATTAATTATTTTATTTAATTCCATAAAAATAATTTTATAACATAAAAATACAAAAAAATCAGAAAAGACAAAAATAAAAATATATTTTATTTAATACATTTTTTTTTGTAAATAAATTCTAATAACTAATTTAGTTTTAAATTCTAGGTTTAATTCATTGTTTTTCTAATAAACTAAAAAGGGTAGAAATTAGGGTTTTATACTTTTATTCCTTTTTTTTTCTTCTTTTTTCACCATATTTAATTTTTAATTATTTTTGTAAATAAATTTATCATTAAATAATTAGGTTAAAACTAGGTCCAACTTAAACATTTTTTTTAACAAATTAAAAATAATTTAGAATTAGGGTTTTTAATTCCATTAATTTTCTTAATTTCATAAAATACAAAAACTCCAAAAAAAATTCTTTCTTTTATTTAAATTTAATTAATTTCATAATTTCAATTCAATTTCTTTAAAAGGGTCCAACGCCTTCGCTTTCGATTATAATTTCGTTTCGCGCGCTTATTTTATTTATTTTCTTATAAATTTCATGTAATTACTCCAAAGCCTTGTAATAGATTAATTAGGATATTTATCTTTCCGCATTTTATTTCTATTCAAATCGGGTCTTGGATTAATTTGGCGATGTAGACCCGCGCCTTTGTAATAGCGTAGGACTTTTAATTCCGCATCTTTTAACTGTTAATAACTTGCATGAAAGAATGAATGCCAAAAATAAAAACAAAGCGTAGATCACCAATGCATGAACAAGATAAACATAATTGAAAACGACACACAATTCACACACCACCCCTAGGGTACGTCTCACTGTTGCCTTACCCCTCGAAAAGTGGTCGTCGAGTAGAGGATGTTTTAGTAAGTCCTCATGTCCATGAACATGGCATGAGGGTAGCTTCTAAGGTGTCTTCCTATTGCTCTGGTGATCACAATGTCCCGAACCCTCGAATTGACCCGAACACCTCCAACGGTGGTGCTACCTACCTCTCAATGGTGGGATGGCACTACCTTAAGGACATTTACACAGACGAATTCCTTAGGGTAGGTAGAAGACTCGTAGATACTTGCTCTAATTTCAAAACAAATCAAAAACTTCTTTTCACACCGACACCTTTCAAAAAGCTTTCAAAAGCAATTTTTCAAACACTCTTGAGGACTGATACAAGAGTCGAACTGAAATTTTCAAAGAAACTTCTTTAAACCCACTCTGAAAAGCAAACAAACAATTTTGAAAACACAAATGAGCAAGTATCTAAGAGCCCATGGATAACCATGGATAGAAAGGGTGCTAACACCTTCCCTTTCTATAAATCTACCTCCCGAACCGAGAGCAATCTCTATAAGGAATTTTTCTGTGCTTTTGTCCTTTCCATTTGGAGAAAATAAAAGACGGTGGCGACTCTTGCTTACCGCGACATTTTGCGAACCAGCGTTAAACAGTCAGTTCCAGATCCACCAATCACACCATGCATTTGTAAATGAGATTTCAATCCATCTGCGTTAACCCGGCCCACATAACAACAACCCAAGTAAGGACACTTCATTCGACTGGGGTCTTTGGCATGTTCAACAACAAACTTAACGAATTCAAATACCCATACAAAGAACATGTCCTGACATTGTTGCCTCATTTCGAGCAGATTACCTTTGAGCACTTCCAGCGAGAAGAAAATCAGCTAGCGGATGCTCTGGCTACAATGTCTTCCATGTTTAAACTCAATTGGAATAATGAGGCACCTCAAATTACCATCAAACGAATGGACGAACCTTATCATTGTCATGAGATTAATACCGAAGGAGTGATGGACCGACCTTGGTTTCATGACGTCAAAAGGTATCTCGAAGCACAAGAGTACCCTGAAGGAGCTTCAGTCAACGACAAAAAGTTCTTAAGGAGGTTCGCTACCAAGTTCTTTCTGAGCAACAGTATCCTATATAAGCGCAATCTTGATTGTGTCCTACTCCGTTGTGTGGACAAGGTTGAAGCTGAGCAGATCATGGCTAAACTACATAATGGCACCTTTGGCACCCACTCCAGCGGTCATACGATGGGTAAGAAGATTCTAAGGGCAGGCTACTACTGGTCTACTATGGAAGTTGATTGTCATCAACATTCTCGTACTTGTCACAAATGCCAAATCTATGCTGACAAGGTACATATTCCTCCAGTTCCTCTCAATGTCTTAACATCTCCTTGGCCATTTGTGATATGGGGAATCGACATGATTGGAGACATCAAGCCTACATCATCCAATGGACACCGTTTCATCCTGGTGGCCATTGATTACTTTACCAAGTGGGTCGAAGCAGCTTCCTTCGCCTCCGTTACAAAGAATGTGGTTGCCCGCTTCATCAAGCAGAACCTCATATGCCGGTATGGTATCCCCGACAGGATCATCACTGACAACGGTACAAATTTGAACAATACTATGATCACCCCTCTGTGCGAGCAGTTCAAGATTCAACATCACAATTCATCTCCCTATAGGCCAAAGATGAACGGTGTTGTTGAAGCTGCGAACAAAAATATCAAGAAGATCATTCAAAAGATGACAGTCACTTACAAGGACTGGCGTGAGATGTTACCGTTTGCTCTGCACGGGTACCGTACCACGGCACACACTTCAATTGGGGCAACTCCCTTTTCTTTGGTATATGGCATGGAGGCTGTTTTACCCATGGAGGTTCAGATTACCTCTTTGAGAATCATGAAAGATGCTGGTTTGAGTGAAGATGATTGGATTCAAACCCGGCTTGATCAACTTAACTTGATTGACGAAAAGCGACTTACTGCTGTTTGCCAT
This sequence comes from Vicia faba, assembly GCA_948472305.1. NCBI lineage: Eukaryota > Viridiplantae > Streptophyta > Magnoliopsida > Fabales > Fabaceae > Vicia > Vicia faba. The sequence continues at coordinate 1,494,409,499 of OX451735.1, read as the reverse complement.
GGTCAGACGTATCAAAAACGTATGATCAAGGCCTTCAACAAGAAATTCAAGAGACAAGTATATCAAGTCGGAGACCTTGTAATCAAGTGAATCATCTTTCCGCAAAGTGATCCCAGGGGAAAATGGACTCCTACTTACGAAGGACCATTTGTGATCAAAAACATCTTTTCTGGTGGGGCAGTGATTCTGACCACCATGGATGGCGACGATCTGCCGCACCCTGCGAACGCAGACATAGTCAAAAGATACTACACATAAAAACGACCCGACAAGTTGAAAACCCGAAAGGGAGACTTGGGCAAAAATGGGCATCCCGGTGAATCGAAAACCCGAAAGGGCGGTTCAGGCAAAAATTAGGGATAAATATAAAAATTTGTAAACCCGACAATTTGAAAACCCGAAAGGGCGACTTGGGCAAAAAAGGGTTTCCCAGTGGATCGAAAACCCGAAAGGGCAATCCAGGCAAAAGTTAGGGAATTAAAGCGTATGACTATGTCTCGTCGATAACTTTAAGGACAATCTCTTCACGGACAAACTCCAAGCTTCTGATCAATCCAATCATCTGCGGACGAAGCAACGAATGGACAAGATACTCAGAGTTGTGAAGGCTATAGCAGAATGGGAACCCCATGGAATTGTTACACATAGCCATCTTTCTTTGTATAAATTTTTCTCATTTTTATGACAACATTCTCTTACTAGGATGTCTGTCTCCTTTGTACAAAAATACTTACAAAGTTAATACAAAGATACTTCAAAGTGCAGAAATTTTCTTGCCTTTTCTTTCTTTTTACACTTATGTTTTATTTGAAAACGTCCAATGATTTGTTAAATGAGCATATGCATTTGAATATAATCACTGCTTACAAATAAAACGAAATGAGAAAGGATAATTACTGATAGGTCGAAAGTATAGGAAAACATCTTTAGGCTATTCCAAAAGAAATCCCCTACAGTATGTCATTCAGATCCTCAATAGAGCTAAAACCTTGGAGTATATATCCCCAGTGGAGTTAAGTTTCAAAATTCCCATCAGAGTTAAGTTTCAAAACTCCCGATCCCCAGTGGAGACCGAAAACTTTGAACTACAGATGCCCAGTGAAGATGAAACTTTCTTCCCCAACGGAGTCCAAAACTCCAAATCATAAACCCCGGTGGAATAATATCCAACTTCCTCTGATTCCCCAGTAGATTGGCATACAACCCAAGCTTTCTAAGAATTCTCCAACATGATAAACATTCTCCCCACAAGAGTTACTTCCCAGCAGAACGAAGATTCTTGTTCTCATTTCTCCAGTTGAAGCCTCCCAGGTTTTAATTCCCCAGTAGAGATCGTCGGAGTTGTCCTTATTTCCCCAAGAAAGTCATAAAGGATTCTCAACTCCCCACAAGTTACCAAGAATTTTCAATCCTCAACAGTAGTCCAAAGGACATTCTCAGTCTCAACAATTAAAGGTTTTTGAATCCCCAACAACAGTCAAGGGTTTATTTTCCCCAACAGCAGTCAAAGGTTTCATTATCTCCAGTTATCAATGATTTATTTTCCTCAGCAAGACAGCTAATCAGCTTACATGCGCATATATTACATTCATATATCATAAACATTGATAGAGTACATTTTATTGCATCATACATATCATGCAACATAACTTTGTGTTTTAGCTAACATTTTACCCTTTTCAGGATAAGATTAAAAGCTATCTTTAACAAATATTCAAAGACCTCAGATACAGTATGGATACACCCCAAACACGGTAATTCTATTACTCATTCAAACTTCAGCAATCAGATACATACTAGATACGCTCTAGACACAGAAGCCATTCTATCTCTCATTCAGATTCAACTATCAACTTCAGGTTCAGATACACTCCAGACATGGAAGTCATTCTGTCACTTATCCAGATCCCAGTTACAGTAAGGATACACTCCAGACACGGAAGTCATTCTGCTACTCATACATATCTCAACTTCAGATACAGTCCAGATACGCTCCAGAAATGGTTTCCATTTTGTCGCTCATTCAGAATTTATCCCCAGCCCGGAGATGCTTCATACACAGATGTTTCTCTGTCGCCCATTCAGATTTCGGATACAATAAAGATACACTCTAGACACGGAAGTCATTCTGATATTCATTCAAGAATCAAATACAGTTACAGCTTGGATACGCTCCAGACAAAAACGCCATTCCTTTACTCATACGAATCCAATCTCCGGATACAACTCAGATACGTTCCAGATACGGATACCATTCTGATGTTCATTCTACTGATATTCAACAAACACTTTGGATGGCATCTCTAAGCCCATCTCCAGAAATATTCTGTCATCTCCAAATGGCATCTTTAAGCCCATTTCCTCAACCTGCATTTTGATGAGTGCAAATTTATGGGCACTCTAGTGTCCAATCCTCTTTTACCTTCGAGTCATGAAAGGCAAACTCGCCAATCTAACTCTTCAGGTTCAAGAAGATCGAATAGAGGCATCTGTTGTACCCCAAAATTTTCCCTCTCATTTTATCAATATTTCCCCTCACAAAGCTCCTTGAACTCCAGACAGGATTAGGGTTTTGCACTGCCCAAGACATCTCCTTGCACTGATGACCTAAATTAGGGTTTAAGTTTGCACAGAGAATTTTGGACTTCTAATGCTCAAATTGACTTTCATACTTCATGTTGGACTCATAAGTTTGTCCATACCAAGTTCTAAGCCTTGAATCAAATTTTTGCCCAGTCAATTGGACAGTTGACCTAGAAATCAACTGTATTAGGGAAAAAGTCAACTATGGCCAATTTACAGCCAAACCTCATGATTTTTGACCCACGTCAACATTATAAACTCATATGAACCATTTGATCATGTTTGGACCACAACTCCACAAGAAATTTGATCAGATCACCAAAAGAGCAAAATGGTCATCTTTAGGGTTTTGACTATACAAGGGCAATTTCTGACTTTTAACCTAGCCAATGGCAAATTGGGCTCAACTATGGACTCAAGGACTCAATGGCATCATCTTGACCTATTCAACAAGTTCAAAAGATCTCAATTGCATTGGATTGACAGGTGAATTTTTCAGTAAACTGATCAAAATTTGACTGTACACTGAAAAGTCAAACTTTGACTTTTTGGTCAAAAGCAAGTGCCAAGGGTCACTTTTCACCAAGATATGTAAAAACATGAAACTTGTTCATCAAGAAACCCATTTTTGCAAATTAGGGTTTAAAGTTGAAAAATTTCATAACTTTGAATTTTTCTAAGTTATGAAATTTTCTTAATTTTTCCTAACTTTGCCCAACATTTTCACCATGATGCATTTGGATTCAAACAAAACTTCCAACATGAAAGTGGTAGTCCTACACAAAGTCTACAACTTTTATTCACAAAGTTTTCCCAAAAGGAGCTTGGATCTCAAGTTATTATTTTTGGAACAAGGGTCCCTAAAACTTTTAACTTAGTGAAATTTTGCCCTAATTTAGGCAGGATTTTGACCTATCTTCATGGCCATTTTTCACATAATTTAACTTGGAATCTCAAGTTACATTTCAAATATGGATTGTATAGCATGTTACAATCTTTACAAAATGTCAAAGAACTCCCCAAACTCATTTGTGGTTAAGGAGAATCGAAGGCTTGAAGTTGGAAAAAACTCACTTTTCATCCATGGCATGTTCATGTTCATACAAATTGCAATTTCAAGTTAGCTTGCTTTGCACTAGAATACAGGCCTCAAAACCATTTCACACTCAATAATTAAGTGCAAAACCATTGGTCTAAGGCATTGTTTTGGTCATTAGAGCATTGCACCTTGGATTAATCCCTAAGTAGAAAAAGCAAAATTTCCATTTTTGTTTAAATCATGCTTTATGTCAAAACTGATTTCTTGAGCATTGGTCCATATCTCATACAGAAAATCAATCTTTAAGTTGGAGGGGCCAAAGGCAAAGTGTGCAAGCATAAGGATAGCCTGTACAGGCCTGTTGGACATGAATTCCCACTTTTGCTTCATATACAAGAAATATGCCAAATACATGAGAACGGGAACATCAGCCAAAACAAACTTGTGCAAACATTTGAACCATCTTTCTCACACCTCTCTGAGCTAGAAACACGATCTCTTGAGCCTTCAAACATCCCACAACAAGAAATCACCTTCCATTGGCAAAACAGGGCAGCATCTGCAACTTAACTTCCATAGCTCAATTGGCTCGTGCGTTTTGTCCCAAACTGGTTCAAACACCTTCCATTCAATCCATCCAAGCTATCCCAAACCTCAAACACTAACTGTAACTCCATTTACAGGGTTTGCCATTTTCATTTTGAGCTTGTGCAGGTTGAGTTCTGTAGGCTGATTCAAGTACATTCAAGGCAAGCTAGACATTGGAGAAGGTCAAGTGAAGTTCAAGCAAGCTCCCAGACATCTCAGGCCTTGTTGAAAAGCTCCACATTTCCATACACGAAGTCAGCTGAAATAGGTTTTTGTCAACTTCCTATCTCTCTATTTAGGAACATTTAGACTTAGGTTTGTGAATAAGAAATGTAGTATTCATTGCCATGAAGCTGTACATATGCTCAGTTTTTATTTTTATTAAGCATGCTAAGAGAATTTGATCCATGAACATACTGAAAAAATTAGGTTAGATTTTAGGGCCAGAGAAATTCTCTCTGGTCTTTGAGAGTTAGGATTATTTTTTATATGGTTAGATTCGTCTTGAAAAGCTCTACAACTTTGATGTTATGTGTTATTGCAATAGAGCTCGTATGCAGGATGTCCATGCTTGATAACAGGCGCGCGCGTTTTGTTTGAAAGTCAGAGGTTGAAGATGAAGTGGTGGGTTGGGCTTAGTCCTGGCTCACTATTGACACCCCCTTTTACCTTTTGCACCCCCTGGCCCAATTTTTATGTATTTTATATTTTTGTATTTTATTTTCATTTCTGACTTTATTTTATTATTTCCAAATATAGAAACTACTCAAAAATATTTTTATAAATTTTTTATATTTATTTTGTATTTTATTTTCATTTTTTCTAACATAGAATTAATTTATTGATTATATACTTTTATTTTATTTTTTGAAAACTTAAAAATAAATTATATTTTTATCTTATCCTTTATTTTATTCACACCAAAAAATATCATTCTAAATATGTTTTTATTTTTTGTATATATTTTATTTTATTTTTATACATATTTAATATAATTAATATATATACACACTTTTATTTTATTTAAATAAATACTTGGGAATAAAAAACATGAAAAATATACTTTTTTTATTATTATTACTTATATTTAAAATAATACCTTTTTCTAAATATATTTAATTTTTTGTATATATATTATTTTATATTGTATATAAATAATGTAATTAATATATTTATTTTGTTAAAGAAAATTAGGGTTTACCCTTTATAAAAATAATAATCCCTTTTTATTATTCCTTTTATATTAAATACTTTTTTACATACATAAATAAACAAAAACCTTTTTTGCATAATTCATATTATTTGATATATTTATTTATTTTGTTTATTTAAATATTGTCCATTTATTATTTATGCATTTGATTCAATTTGGATGTAATAGTAAACTAGGGTTTTTATTTCTTGTCAAATACACCCCCATTCAAAGATTGTACCCCCATCCCCATAATCATGTTGTAATAGCTTAGATTTTTAATTCTCGCACTTTATGCTTTCAATTATGCCATGATTAGAGATTAAGGTTTGTATGCAAAAATCCAAAATCAACAAGTAGTTTGACCTAATACAAAGACAAAAATGCATGAAAATCAATACACAATGCACACTTGCACCCCTAAGGTTACAATCCACTTGTTGCCTCAAAAATGGGCCATGTTATGCATGTTGGGTACTTTGGCAAAACAAAAACAAAACAAAAGATCATAGTCCCTCGATGACGCTATCTTGGTTGCCTAAACAAAATGATCAAGTCCCTTAAAAATTTGCCGAAGATACTTAACACAATTGCTATCATGGTCTATACGATGACCCGCGCCTGTCCCGTTTAACATCCTAACACAAGGTTGTTCACCAAATGCAATGGTGAAATAACACTGTCAAAAGGGTTAAAAACACATAGGAAAGATCTTTGAGTAAAATAGGGTAGACAATTCTTAGTTACTTGATCAAACTTGCAAAACATCCTTGCTATTTTCAAACACACTTCACAACACAATTTAAAAATATTTCCCAAATCAAACTCTCAAACATTGAAACCTCTTTTCAAAAGACAAAACACCTTTGTATACATTCAAACAAGAATCATTACAAAGGTTGCCACAACGATGGCCTCTTTTCAAAACATTTTCAAAACCACACACAAAGCACCATTTCAAACAATTGAAAAGCAAAGGCAAGTGATATAAACAAGTAACTAAGAGCCCATGGATAAACCATGGATGAAAAGGGTGCTTGCACGTTCCCTTTTCATAATCTACTCCCCGAACCCAAGAAAACATCTCAAAGGTCTTTCCTGTGCTTTTTGACCTTTCCTTAGGATAAAATAAAAAGTCGGTGGCGACTCTTGCTAAACCGAAACATTTGCGAACACAAATGATCGGGACTTTATGAGTCTATTTGGATACTAATTGTAAGTATACAATTTAGTCGTTCTAGTTTTAAATGATTATCGAACCCACAGAGATTGAGGATCAATCGCATACGATCTAATGTTACAATTGTTTAACTAAGCGATGAATATTTGGTTTTAGGGGGGAAATAGTTTAATTAAAAACAATAGTAATAGCTATACCGGTATGTGATAGTCGAACTTCGGGAATTCGGTGAATCACTTGGCATATAAAGTATTTCGGCAAAAACGAATTGTTTAAAAACCTGAGACATACACTCTCGTGTTCATGAAATAAGTCATACTACTAAACCTAGTGGATGCACTTTAAATTTAATAACACTTTTTGAAAACAATTTGAGTTTAATTAATTTGTTAAAACACTCTCGTGTATTTAAAAATTGATGTTTCGTTACCACTATCTGGGTCGAACCCCAGCTCTCGCATGCAGGTTCTTGCCTTAATTAATTTCCCACTCTCGTGGAAAAATCGTGTTAAATATCCTCTCACTCTCGTGACAAGGGTAGTTAAATTAAACATGGAAATTGGAAACCATAAATTGTTTATAAAGGTTTTTAGCCAATTTATCACCAAATTCCTTCGGTGCTTAGGAGTCACATACCGGTACAAACGAATTTAGTCAGACATAGTATATTTAGTAATCATGCAAGGTAAAATATAATTCATAAAAATAACTAACATGGCATAAGAATACATAAAAACCAATTGCATAAAAACCTGTAAATAATGTTGTTGTGGTAATCTTGAGTGCGTACAAATTCCTTGCAATTAATTGAAATCTACGACCGTGTTAATTCTTAGATGAATAACTAACACTTTGGAAACTAATTCTGGAAACTAAAAGTTACAGTAGGTATAAAATGGTTCAAAAGAAAATAAAATAGAATAATGCAGAAAAGCAGAACTTTGGCTCTGTAGAAAATTCTCCGACCCTGTTCCATTAAAATGCCTCATATTTATAAAAGAATATTTTGTAGTTGAGAGAATTTAGGAACAACTTGAGTGGAGGAAGACTCGGACTGTACGTTGCTGGAAGTTGAGGAATTGCAGGAGAAGAAAACTGTCCACTACGTTGCCCACGTCTCCTGTAATACATAACGTTGCTTTAAGCGTGTGACGGTCGTCATGAGGAGGTGACGGTCGTAATGTGATTAAATAGCGCGTTATGTTCGTCAATGATGTGTGATGAGAGTCCTTCAAGTTGTGAGCGCGTTACGCTCGTCACGGGGTGTGACGGTCGTCACAGCAACAAAATATGCAGACTTTGCAGATTTGGTTCTTTTTCTTCTAATTCTTGGTTAGCTTCCTTCATGTGATCCTTTTTCACTGATTTGATTTGAAACATGTTGTACCTGTGAAAAGACACAAAAACTCGGAACAATCAGGAGTTAAACGACTTAATGTAATATGAAAATAGATAAAAAAATGTAGTAATTATATGATATGGTTTCTCGTTATCAAATTCCCCCATACTTAAACCTTTGCTTGTCCTCAAGCAAATAGTCATTTAGAAATATCGGACAAGTTTTATCAAATTCCCTCATACTTAAACCTTTGCTTGCTCAACTCTTATATGTGACCTTGTATTTTGGTGCACAAAATTTTCTTTTCTTTTAGCAGCGAGATAAGAAGGATATTTCATTGATCAGGCATCAAACACTTATATTCATCGATTCACCACGTGGTTTGTGTCAAGACGGTGCTGACTGCTAGTATAAACTACTAGGGGTTACTTTAGAACTAAAACTCAAGATATAGGTATAATGGTTATTGAAACGGATCGCGTAAGTAGGAAGTCTACGGTGTCATAACCGTATCGATCTTGTTGATTCGTTTTTGGCTTCCTCAACTGGGATTATGTTAAAATAGGTATGTCGGGCTAAGGCGAAGATAAAGTAAAAAATTTCGGTATGGATAAATAAAGCGAAGAATTTGAATTGAGACATATCATAAAAATTTACTTGTTTATAGAAGATGGAAAGGTATCTCTCCCACACTAAATCCGACATTGTCCTCAATGTTGCGGTATATAGGCGGGGAAATACAAATACAAAAATAAACAGAAAGGAAATGAAACATAAAAAGTAAACTACTTAGAAAATAAAGAAAACTACTGATGACCACGTCCTCTACTCCTGGTGCGAGAGCGCCTGGTAGGAGTGGCTTCTGTGTCAGTGTCCTGGTAGCCAAGGGTGCTGACGTCCAACCTTAATGCGTTGAGTTCCGACAGGGCCTCTTCCAACCTCTCATTCATGCTTCGCTGGCCAGTCAGAATCTGAGTGTTTTGCGTGCATAAATACTCATATTGTTCATGTTGTCTTCTTTCAAGTGCGGCGCTCATATGGTTTTGCTGATGGATGGCGCGGAGAACGTCTTCAAGAGTAAAAGGAGGTGGTGCGGATGAAGGTCCTGGAGTGTCATGGACGGGGGGAGCACTGTCCAGCTCTTCTTGCATTTCGTCTGCGGGGGCATTAGGCTGGTCTTCATGAGTAGGAACACGCCCCTCGGGAGTTGCAAGATCGAATAACCAGATGGCTCTATTTTGTGGATCGATTTGATCCCTACAAGGCAAAGTGATGTTTTGATAAACAACGTTTCTGATCACAGGATGGAATCTTCCATCCTCCCGCTCATAAATGAGGTGTGCGGCCTTGCAGTGGTCCAAAGTCAGCAAAGTCGGTGCCATAGAAGGCATATCTGCGAGAGCGGCACCATAATTCAGGGCTATGGCAAGAGAAGTGACAAGCCCTCCGAAATAGAAGGGTTTTCCGCCTCTAGCACAAATAGAGTGAATATGAGCCAGTAAAAATGGGGCGGCGTTGATTTTTTGGCCGGTGAATGCTTAATGCATGAAGAAGAACTCCTTGGAGTTGAGCTTGTGGTTGCTGTCACGGGCGAAGATGGTGTTGCAGAGGATGCGGTGAAAGTATAGGATAGCAGGATTATGAATATGTGTGGCGTTGAGGTGGTCGTAGGATCCGACACAAATGTTCGTCATACTGTGCCATAAGTTAAAAGCTTCCTCGCCGAAATTATCCGGCACCCGGAGGTGAACACCTTCGTCAGAACAGAAACCGAATAGTCGTGTGATGTCGGTTTGGGGCAGCTGATGCTCAATGCCAAACATACGAAATTTGGCCACGCCTGAGAGTTGGTTCGTGGCACCAGGGGGAGTGATGTATGCAAAGGAACTCAGAAACTCAAAGGTGAGAGTTTCATAAATGGGTTGCGGTTCCCGGTACAGGTTCCATAACTTCACGCTCTGCAAAAGTTGTCGGACGATGTCTAGCAGTCCCAAATTCCTCAAACAATCAAGGTCAACATACCGTGTAGGTTGGAGACCGCGGGCTTGGAACTTCTGGAATTTGAGTCATTGGGTATCGCCTTGCTCGTCGGATCTGAAAGTGAGATTGGGGACTTGCTGATTGTTGGCCATGGCGCGTGCAAAAGGGCATAATCGTGAAAATGGTTTGGAATGTGGATTGAGTAGTGGGTTGATGGAGTTTTAAGTATTAGAGTGTTGGAAGTTGAGGAAAAAAATTGAATGGGTATGTTACGGTTTTGGGAAAAATGGAGGAATGAGAGGAAAGGTGGAATGGCTTCTGTAATAGGAGATTCTGCTATTGGGCACGCGTGACGGTCGTCACATTGGGCTGACGGGCGTAACACGGTGAAACGCATGTTACGCTCGTCATCGGGACGTTACGAGCGTCACACATTCAAATAATTATATTAATGAAATGAACATAACACTTTAATTTCCAACGTTATAACTCAGTATCCTAGCACAGTAAACAGGCACAATATTTCCAACACACGTTGTATGACAAAAATTTTGCAGAAAATATAAACAGTAAATTTAATATCTGATGTAACACACAGTAAAATTAATAAAAAATGAAAAATATACTGAAATTGAAATAAAATGTATGTTTCTAAAAAATTGTAAAGAATAAACTTTGTTAAAAATGAAATAATAGCAGTAAGACAATAGAATTGAAACTTGATGAATAAATCAAATTTCATTAACTAGTAAATTGTTTGGAAATAATAACTTAAATGCTCAGAATAATAATAGAATACTAAAACAAACTAGGTTCCTCTCCCACACTTAAACTAAACAGTGACCTCACTGTGTATACAAATGCAAGAGAAGAACAAATCAGCATAACGACGGCAACTCCTAGCCACGACGAGTAGGGAACATATGTTGGTGCATGAAATCCAGTTGGTCTGTCACCAAATCCATAAAAGCAATGAAATCCACACGTAGAGATATAAGCTCACCCCTCATTCCCGTTATTTCTGCATTTAAAGAGTCGAGGGTGACAGTAGGTGGAGGTGGTGGTGGTATCTCAGGAGCCTGGAAGGTGGACTCAGTAGAAACTACATGCTGCTCCCATGGGTCGGGAAATTGATGGTATCCAGGTGGTGTTTCAGGATCTTCAGCATCTCGAGAGGTATTTGGGACTTCATAGATGTCAACAGTGGAAGGAGACGAAGGTGGTGTAGGAGGATGGTGGAGATCAAAAAGCCAATTTGCTCTATTGTGGACACTAGTGATAGGGTTTGGGAGCACAAACTGGTGGACAATTTCATGGTTAATTAGCAGCTCGAATTCATTTGGCCCAAGATTTCCTATAAAACTAGTGTTGAAGCAAAATTTAATATTCATTGGCTTGATTCCATAGTGCGGAGTTGATCCTAACATAGGCCTTCGGAGTCCAATGGCATTGGATATCATAGTGACTAACCCACCTAAGAGGATTGGGGCATTTGGTGTTTGTATAATGCGTTCCATATTAGCAAGCATATAGGTGGAACCATTTACTGGACGGTTCTGAGAAGCACAATACATGATGAAAAGCTCATCACGTGACACTGATGTAACATTCTGCTCTTTTCCAAAAAGGGTGTGGGCAATGATCTTATGGAAGTACCTGATAGCAGGGTTATGGATGGACTCCGAGTAAAGGTCAGATGGCTCGGGATGGTTGTTTCCATCAATGCTACCCCAGAAGAAATCAAGGTCAGTATCTAGCAATAGGCCTTCCTGGGTCATGGTGATAACATCAGGGCCATTAGGGAATCCTAACAGGTTGGTAAACTCCCTATGATTATAGCGGTAGTCCATATCAAACAGTCCGAAGGTGATCAGCCCGCAGTTGAAACCTAACCCATGATTTGGTAGATAGCTCAGTATGCTCAAGAACTCAAGGGTCAAATTTCGGTAGGTACAATATCGTCTCCGAATTGGAGCAACATCCCAGCCTATTTGGTGTAGCAGATACATGACACTCTCACGAATGCCTAAAGCAGTCATAGCATGGTCGTCAGCATAAATTGTAGGACACATCTCACGCTCCTCTAGATCCTCAAAGCGCCTTTTCTGATTCCTACCTCTCAGGGTTATGCTCATGTAGTTTATGCGTGCCATGGAGCTAAATATGAAAGCTAATGAATTACCCTGAAAATGTTTAATAAATTTATGAAAAACTAAGTTAGTATTTTCAGGTTTAAAATGCCGAAGTTAAATCAAAAAGAAAAAGAAGTTTAAATAAATAAATAAATAAATAAAAGAAAAATAAAATAAAAAGGAGTAAGGGATACAACATGAAAGTTCTAAAGATTAAGAAAAAAAAGAAAAATAAAAACATATCAAAACAGCAAAAATAATTAAAAGTAAACATGGGTTGCCTCCCATGAAGAGCTTTTGTTTTATGTCGATGGCTCGACAGACAGTACCTATTCAGTTAGGTATCAGGGTAGGTGGATCACTTAACTGCAAATAAGCCGAATAGTTTAGATTTCTGACGTTAAAATAATGCTTTAAGCGCTGGCCATTGACTATAAATGGTTCGATAGAATTTCCTTTAATTTCTATCGCACCACTTGGGAAAACTTTATTAATTTCGAATAGTCCAGACCATCTGGAATGTAATTTACCCGGGAAGAGTTTCAGTCTAGAGTTGAATAGGAGTACGATGTCTCCTTCCTTAAATTCTTTCTGCGAGATACGCTTATCATGCCATTTTTTTGTTCTCTCCTTATAGATTCTAGCATTTTCATAAGCGTCTAAACGCAATTCTTCTAATTCATGCATATCTAATACTCGTTTCGCGCCAGCAGTCTTGTAATTTAAGTTAAGGGTTTTAATGGCCCAGTAAGCTTTATGTTCTAATTCTACTGGCAAATGACAAGATTTTCCATAAACTAATTTAAACGGCGTTGTTCCAATAGGGGTCTTAAAAGCTGTCCTATATGCCCAAAGAGCATCATTTAGGTTGGAGGACCAATCCTTTCTGGATGTGGCTACGGTTTTCTCAAGGATTTGTTTAATTTCCCTATTTGACACTTCCACTTGTCCACTCGTTTGAGGATGGTATGGTGTGGCTATGCGATGTTTAACGCCATATTTTGAAAGTAGTTTTTCGAAAATTCTAGAGATAAAATGGGAACCGCCACTGATTACTAGTCTTGGTATACCGAATCGTGGGAAGATAACATGCTTGAATAGTTTAAGTACTACTCGTGTATCGTTTGTGGGTGCAGCGACGACTTCAATCCTTTTTGATACGTAGTCAATAGCTATCAATATATACTTATTTCCAAAATATGCGAGAAACGGCCCCATGAAATCAATTCCCCATACATCGAAAATTTCTACTTCGAGAATCCCTTTTTGCAGCATTTCGTCACGTCTAGATATATTTCTTGTGCGCTGACATCTATCGCAGTTCATAATTGCTACATGGACGTCTTTCCATAAAGTAGGCCAAAAGAAACCATCTTGAAGTATTTTTGCACAAGTTTTCGATGTACTAGCGTGTCCACCATAAGGGGCGGAATGGCAATGAGCAATGACGTCGTCTATTTCATTGTTAGGAACACAGCGACGGTAGATACCATCGGCGCCTCTTTTAAAGAGTAGTGGTTCATCCCAAAAGTAGTGTTTAAGATCATGGAAAAATTTCTTCCGCTGTTGGTACGTAAATTGGGTTGTAAAACACCAGCGGCTAAGTAGTTAACGAAATCAGCATACCATGGTAATATGGTGTTGGTACAAATGGCTTTTACTACCGCAGTTGTTAAATGTTCATTGCATTGATCTAAATTGTCGGTAGGAGCTATCTCTAGTTTAGCAATAAGGCGTTCATATGGGAAATCTTCGTTTATGGGAACACTCTCGGTTTGGATTCCATCCAATCTTGATAAATGGTCCGCTACCACGTTTTCATTCCCCCTTTTGTCTTTTATTTCCAAGTCAAACTCTTGTAGGAGTAAGATTTATCTGAGTAGTCGTGGTTTGGAGTCTTTCTTACTTAGCAAGTATCGGATCGCAGCATGATCCGTGTAAATAATGATTTTGGCGCCTACTAAGTAGGAACGAAATTTGTCTAAAGCGAATACCACAGCTAGGAGTTCCTTCTCCGTAGTGGCGTAATTCATTTGTGCGGGATCGAGTGTTCTGCTTGCGTAGTAGATATCGTGAAGCTTTTTATCCTTGCGCTGTCCTAGGACTGCGCCTAAAGCATAATCGCTCGCATCGCACATTATTTCAAATGGTAGGTTCCAATCAGTAGGTTGCATTATAGGCGTTGAAATTAAGGCTTCTTTAAGGGTCTCAAATGCGTTTAAGCATTTATCATCGAAAATAAACTCAGCTTCTTTCATTAATAATTCAGTTAGTGGCTTAGTGATTTTAGAGAAATCTTTTATAAAACGTCGATAAAAACCAGCGTGTCCTAGAAAACTTCTTATTTCTCTAACTGTTTTGGGAGGTTGAAGGTTTTTGATAACTTCGATTTTTGCTTTATCGACTTCAATTCCTCTGTTTGATACAATGTGACCCAACATAATTCCTTGTCTCACCATGAAGTGACATTTTTCCCAATTGAGCACTAGGTTGACATTGACACAACGTTTCAGTACTAGTTCAAGATTTGATAAACATCCGTCAAAACTTTCTCCACAGACAGAGAAATCTTCCATGAATACTTCCATAATTCCGTCCAAAAAGTCAGCGAAAATCGCCATCATGCATCGTTGGAAAGTTGCAGGTGCGTTACATAGTCCAAATGGCATTCTTCGGTATGCAAAGGTACCATAGGGGCATGTGAACGTGGTTTTCTCTTGATCATCAGGTTGAATGGGAATTTGGAAGAATCCTGAGTATCCGTCAAGATAGCAAAAATGGGAATGTTTGGCTAAGCGCTCGAGCATTTGATCAATGAATGGTAATGGGAAATGGTACTTGCGCGTAGCTTTGTTTAGTTTTCTGTAATCGATACACATTTTTCATCCTGTTTGGGTACGTTGTGCCACCGATTCGCCTTTTGTGTTTGTTATAACCGTAACACCTCCTTTCTTAGGTACGACATGAATTGGACTGACCCAGTTGTTATCTGATATTGGGTATATGATGCCTGCCTCTAGTAGTTTCTGCACTTCTTTCTTAACGACTTCACTTAGGATAGGATTTATTCGTCTTTGATGTTCTCTAGAAGTCTTGCAGTCCTCCTCTAACATAATGCGGTGCATACAAAGAGAAGGGCTTATTCCTTTTAGATATGATATATTATATCCTAACGCGGTTGGAAACTTCCTTAATACATTAAGAATTTTTTCAGTTTCGATCTTCCCTAAATTGGCATTGACTATAACTGGTCGTTCGAGTTCTTTATCTAAAAATTCATACCTAAGATCTTCAGGTAACAGTTCTATACCAGTTTTCTTATCAGTTGGGGTAGGATCGAGTGTTAAGGCGAAACATTCGCTTAGGTTGGCATCTTGATATTCTTGTTTCCAGTCATCGTCCTTGAAGATAGTTGGTGTCAGAATTTTCAACATCCCAGAATAGGTGTCTTCTTGGCTTTCTAGTTCTTTGATACATTCATCAATAATATCTAGGAAACAGCATGAGGCATCTATAGCAGGGGCTTTAAAGAATTGGGAAAGAATGAATTCTACTTTTTCTTCTCCTACCTCGAAGGTAAGCTTTCCTTTCTTAACGTCAATAATGGCTCCTGCAGTGGCTAAAAATGGTCTTCCTAATATGATGGGAATGTTTGAATCTTCCTTTATGTCCATTATTATAAAGTCAGTCGGTATGTAAAATTGTCCTATTCGGACAAGAATGTTTTCTAGCATACCAACGGGGAATTTGACTGATCTGTCGGCTAGTTGTAGGGACATCTTGGTTGGTCTCATGTCACCTAGTTTGAGCTTCTCGCAAATAGATAAGGGAATTAGACTAACACTTGCTCCTAGATCGCATAGAGCTTTGTCTATGACAGATTTTCCAATTACACATGGTATGGAGAAACTACCAGGATCGTTTAGCTTTGGAGGCATGTTATTTTGAATTATGGCGCTACATTCGGTAGTTAGCATGACAGTTTCGTTTTCAACAATTTTTTTCTTATTAGATAATATCTCTTTTAGGAATTTATCATATGACGGCATTTGGGTTATAGCTTCTGTAAACAGAATAGTAACATTTAATTGTTTCAGAAGTTCTACAAATTTCTTGAACTGCCCCTCGTTTTTGGATTTTGCAAGTCTTTAAGGGTATGGAATTGGTGGTTTATATGGCGGTGGAGGTACGTAAGGTTTTTCTGAAACCTCTCTGTTATCATTCTCGTCTTCCTCTACATTCTCAGATTGTTCTTTCGATTTCTCTGCTTCCTTTTCAGGTTTCTGATACATGGTCGGGTTTTGGAGTGTAGGATCTACCGGTCCATCAAGTGCTATCCCACTTCGTAATGTGATAGCATTAGCATGTCCTTTAGGATTGGGTTGTGGCTGTCCAGGAAATGTACCAGCAGGTGCGGCAGAACTAGCTTGGTGTTGTGCTACTTGGGAGATTTGGGTTTCTAACATTTTATTATGAGTCACTAGGGCATCTACCTTATTTGCTAATAGCTTCAATTGTTCACCGGTGTGAACGTTTTGATTGAGGAATTCTTTGTTTTGTTGAGCTTGATTAGCGATAAAATTTTCCATTAGGATTTCAAGGTTAGATTTCTTAGGAATGTTAGGAACATTAACAGCGGGTTTTTGATAGCCTGAAGGTATAGCAGGTGCTTGGCCAGGTGCATATAAAGCATTATTGTTCTTGTACGATAAGTTAGGATGGTTCTTCCAACCAGGGTTATAGGTATTAGCATAAGGATTACCTTGAGCATAATTCACCTGATCAACTGATATTCCTGCTAAGATTTGACATTCGGTTCCAACATGACCAGGAACTCCACAAACTTCGCAGTTCGGGGTAACTGCAGCCACGGTGGCTGCAGGAGGTAAGGTCAAGCTTTCTATCTTTTGGTAAGAGCATCTACCTTAGCATTAACTTTATCTAGGCTACTAATCTCGTACATCCCACTTTTGGTTTGAGTTTCTTCCACAGGTGTTCTTTCTCCTCCCCACTGGTAGTGGTTTTGAGCCATATTTTCAATGAGTTGGTTAGCTTCATCGTAAGGCTTGTCCATCAGTGTACCACCTGCGGCGGCATCTATAGAGAGTCTTGTGTTGTACAAGAGTCCATTATAAAACGTGTGGATGATCAACCATTTTTCTAATCCGTGATGTGGGCACATTCACATCATATCTTTGTAGTGTTCCCATGCATCAAATAGCGATTCAGTATCCTTCTGCCTAAATCCGTTGATTTGAGCTCTTAATGTAGCAGTCTTGCTTGGGGGAAAGTATCGTGCTAAAAATACAGTCTTAAGTCCTTCCCACGTAGTGACGGAATTTGACAGCAAGGATTGCAACCAAGCCCAAGCTCTATCTCTTAGCGAGAAAGGGAAAAAGACGTAATCTTATTTCATCTTTACTAACACCATTTGCTATAACTGTGTCGGCAAATTGAATGAATTTTGTAAGATGTTCATTTGGATCCTCGGTGGGATTTCCAGAGAATTGGTGTTGTTGGATAGCTGATATCAATGACGGTTTCAACTCAAAATCGTTTCGATTTATTTCTGGAGCAGCAATGCTATTGTGGGGGTTCTTGTTGTGATGGAGCTGCGTACTCCTTCAGTGGACGGGTCCTTCGTTCTTCAGCCATGTCTAATTCTGGATTAGTTTCGGTTTCAGAGGAAGAATTAGAATCTGTTTCGGAATCAATCTTGATTTCGGGTTTGGGTAAAGGAATAGCGTGATTTAAACAGTAATCCCGGACTGTTCATCTTATGGAAAGGATGTGTTCAGGTCCTTCCGTTGATTTGTCAAGTGGTTCGCCTTGTGAGCGAGTCCTTGGCATATAAATCGAAAAAGGGTTTCTGTTTCCTAGTCTAAACGCGCAACAGAAGAATCGTACTTAATTGACTAATCAGTCCCCGGCAACGGTGCCAAAAACTTGATCAGGACTTTATGAGTCTATTGGGATACTAACTGCAAGTATACAGTTTAGTCGTTCTAGTTTTAAATGATTATCGAAACCACAGAGACTGAGGATCAATCGCATACGATCTAATGTTACAATTGTTTAACTAAGCGATGAATATTTGGTTTTAGGGGGGGAAATAGTTTAATTAAAAACAATAGTAATAGCTATACCGGTATATGATAGTCGGACTTCGGGAATTCGGTGAATCTCTTGGCATATAAAGTATTTCGGCAAAAACGAATTGTTTAAAAACCTGAGACATACACTCTCGTGTTCATCAAATAAGTCAAGCTACTAAACCTAGTGGATGCACTTTAAATTTAATAACACTTTTTGAAAACAATTTGAGTTTAATTAATTTGTTAAAACACTCTCGTGTATTTAAAAATTAATGTTTCGTTACCACTATCTGGGTCGAACCCCAGCTCTCGCATGCAGGTTCTTGCCTTAATTAATTTCCCACTCTCGTGGCAAAATCGTGTTAAATATCCTCTCACTCTCGTGACAAGGGTAGTTAAATTAAACATGGAAATTGGAAACAAGAAATTGTTTATAAAAGTTTTTAGCCAAGTTATCACCAAATTCCTTCGGTGCTTAGGAGTCACATACCGGTACAAACGAATTTAGTCAGACATAGTATATTTAGTGATCATGCAAGGTAAAATATAATTCATAAAAATAACTAACATGGCATAAGAATACATAAAAACCAATTGCATAAAAACCTGTAAATAATGTTGCTGTGGTAATCTTGAGTGCGTACAAATTCCTTGCAATTAATTGAAATCTACGACCGTGTTAATTCTTAGATGAAGAACTAACACTTTGGAAACTAATCTGGAAACTAAAAGTTACAGTAGGTATAAAATGGTTCAAAAGCAAATAAAATAGAATAATGCAGAAAAGCAGAAGTTTGGCTCTGTAGAAAATTCTCTGACCCTATTCCATTAAAATGCCTCATATTTATAGAAGAAGATTTTGCATTTGAGAGAATTTAGGAACAACTTGAGTGGAGGAAGACTCGGACTGTACGTTGCTGGAAGTTGAGGAATTGCAGGAGAAGAAAACTGTCTACTACGTTGCCCACGTCTCCTGTAATGCATAACGTTGCTTTAAGCGTGTGACAGTCGTCATGAGGAGGTGACAGTCGTAATGTGCTTAAATAGCGTGTTACGTTTGTTAATGATGTGTGACGAGCGTCCTTCAAGTTGTGAGCGTGTTACGCTCGTCATGGGGTGTGACGATCGTCACAGTAACAAAATCTGCAGACTTTGCAGATTTGGTTCTTTTTCTTCTGATTCTTGGTTAGCTTCCTTCATGTGATCCTTTTTCACTGATTTGATTTGAAACATGTTGTACCTGTGAAAAGACACAAAAACTCGGAACAATCGGGAGTTAAACGACTTAATGTAATATGAAAATCGATAAAAAAATGTAGTAATTATATGATACGATTTCTCGTTATCAACAAACGCAAAACCTCAAGTCAGTTCTCCCACCGTATCACAGAACTGGAGACTCTGTTGGGGACAACTTTAAAAGTGGAGTAACCTTAGGGTTTAGATCACCTTTGCATGCTTATCTATTTTGCTTTGATTGCTTTACATTTGGTTCTCTTGTTTGGGTTTGAATCCTCCACCCGGATTTTTGGAAACATTCATAGGTAAATAGCAATACATTATGGAAACTGTGCGGGGTATACCGACATGGTTGAAGCAATAGCTATATTAGTGCGACATATTTGTGGGTACCGATAGCCTTTGAGTCAATCAAAGAGAATACGGGGCCGCTGAGTGATGTCATGAAGCACTAATGAATTCTTAGAACCTTACTTGACCATCTTGGCCTTGTTAGGGGTAGTGAGATGACCGGCTTTGATGCAGTCCGAAGTTGGTAGATACTCGATACTACACTCATTGAGGGTTGTTTTCTTGGAATATTTCGGTCGCCAGTTAAGTGGATAAACTGAAACAATGAACACATAAAATAATCCAGTGATATTGAGCTTCTTAGAACCCGGTTACTATTTATAGGACAGGTTGAGCCAACTAACTTCAAGAGGGTACTTACCTATGAAACCCCATGCAAGCCTGAAACTAGGATCTTGTGTGATTTGCTTGTACACATACTTGTGCATACATCATGAACATCATAAAGCATCATATGCATCTACTAACCATTTCAAGGTTTTGGATCTTCATCTTTGTTCTCGTTTTGTAGTGTGATCGGTGGATCTAGAACTGACTGTTTAACACTGGTTCGCGAAATGTCGCGGAAGCAAGAGTCGCCACCGTCTTTTATTTTCTCCAACATGGAAAGGGCAAAAGCACAGAAAAATTCCTTATTGAGATTAGTTCTCGGTTCGGGAGGTAGATTATAGAAAGGGAATGTGTTAGCACCCTTTCTATCTGTGGTTATCCACGGGCTCTTAGATACTTGCTCATTTGTGTTTTCAAAATTGTTTGTTTGCTTTTCAAGGTGAGTGGGTTTGAAAAAGTTCCGTTTAAAATTTCAGTTCGACTCTTGTATCAGTCCTCAAGAGTGTTTGAAAAGTTGTTTTGAAAGCTTTTTGCAAAGTGTCGGTGTGAAAAGAAGTTTTTTTGATTTGTTTTGAATTAGAGCAAGTATCTACGAGTCATCTACCTACCCTAAGGAATTAGTCTGTGTAAATGTCCTTAAGGTAGTGCCATCCCACCATTTAAAGGTAGGTAACACCACCGTTGGAGGTGTTCGGGTCAATTCGAGGGTTAGGGACAGTGTGGTCACCGAGCAATAGTAAGATACCTTAGAAGCTACCCTTATGCCATTGATCTTTTTATTCCGAGGCAACCGTTTCGAGGCAACTGTTCCGAGGCAACTTGTTCCGAGGCAACTTGTTCGAGGCAACTAGATCAATGGAACATAAGGACTCACTAAGACGTCCTATACTCGACGACCACGTTTCGAGGGGCAAGGCAACAGTGTGATCACCAGAGCAACAGTAGGACACCTTAGAAGCTACCCTTATGCCATGTTCATGGACATAAGGACTTACTAAGACGTCCTGTACTCGACGACCACGTTTCGAGGGGCAAGGCAACAGTGAGGCGTGCCCTAGGAGTGGTGTGTGAATAGTGAGTCATTTTCAGTTATTATTTGTCTTGTCATGTATTTGGTGAGCTACGCTTTGATTTTATTTGGGCATTCATTCTTTCATGTGATTAGCAGTTTAAAGGATGCGGAAATTAAAAGGCGGAAAAAAATAAAGGTCCTACGCTATTACAAGGAGCGGGTCTACATCGCCAAATTAAACCAAGACCCGATTTGAATAAAAGTACGGAAAGTAAAAAACAGTAAAAAGGTCCTATTTACTATTACATATCTGGAGCAATTACATAATAATCGAACAAATTAAATACGCGCGAATAAAGAAAAGGGAATTAATTTTTTTGTCTTTTTTTTGGTAATTAAATGAAATTGAAAACTAATTAATTATTTTAATTACAAGAAAATATTTTTTGACCTTTTTTATGTTTTTATGAAATAAAATAAAAAAAGAATTAAAAATGTCAAAAGAAAAAGCCTAAGTCTAAATTTGTTTTTATTTATTGTGAAAAAAGGTTAAAATTAACTAATTAAACTAATTAATTTGTTAGTATTTTATTTACAAAAATAACTACTAAAGTGAAATTAATAATAATAATAATAATTACATTTTTTTTTGTTTTTTTTCTGAATTTATGAAAATAATTATTTGTGAACTAACTAAATAATAATAATAATTAATAAAAGGAAAGAAAATAAGAAAAGAAATGCTAAACCAAGGAGGTGAAGGCCGGATTTTGGAGGTTTTACTCAAAATCATCCTTAGGCATCAAAAATTCCATCTAAGCTCATGGTTGTGATCGTCCATGTCTCCTGATCACGTCTATGCTTATGGTTTGTCCCAATTTCACCTGTAGACAAAATACCTAAAAACAAAACCAACGAACCCTAGGCACGGGTATTGTTATACGAAGCCTAAAAATGAAATTGAATATAGCAGTTACATTGGAAATTAGGCATGGAGTATGAATATGCCATTATTTTCCAGAAAAAGTGCAAGAATGGAGAAACATGATTTCGTGTACAGGGGTGAGTTTGAGACAACTTACAGCGCTTGGGAGTGGACCTTAGGACGCGTTTGTGGTTGCTTTGGCTTCAGGGAGTGGCAAGGAAGAAAGCCACGTGCTTGCTTTGATCTGAAAATGTTTACAACACCGCTTTAGATCTCTCACTTTTTTGGACAAATTTTGAACTTTTCCTCTGGCCGTTTGTGCACACTCTCCTTTTTTTCTAGGTCCTGAATGAGGCTTGCAAGGCTTGTATATATAGGCTTGGATGAGAATCAGTCACATTAAGGAGCTTTTAAGCCTTGCAATGAAGTTTTGATTTTCTCCATAATCACCATTGAAATAACTTGCCATATTTGCTCCAAATTTGATTTTTTTTGCTTGAAATAGGTTTTGAACGAATTTGGTATATGTTTTATAGTGTATCAAAGCTATTCAAACCACAAAATATCCTCCCATTAATTTTCTTGATTTTTATTTGAATTTTAAAGATTTAAAATGAATTAAATCAAATAAAATTAAACAAAAATAGAAAAATTAATTTTTATTCTTGAAATAAAACATGGGACACGTGGGAGGTATGGCAAAGCTGAATCAAGTGGAAAAAGTGGGCCCCTTTTGTCAAAAAATGAAATTTCAAGGATAAATGATTTTGGCCATTTCACAAAAATTTCCCAACTTCTCCAATGCATATCTTGCTCAAGTTTTAAGCTTTGATCATGTTCTTGGACATTTTGGAAAGGTCTTGAAGTCCTCTAACCAATGTCTTTGGTCCTATGTCATTTTGATTTACCAATCTCAAGTTATGGTCTTTGACTTAAAGTCCCTTTTTGTTGACTTTTGAAAATGACCTATAATGTTGAAATTGATAACTTTTTGTGAGAGCATTTCCTGGACTTGGAATGTGAAGATGAGTTGTAGGAAATTTCTTCCCCTTCAAGATGAGCATTGGATGGAATTTTTCTGATGAACCATGAAAAAGTTATGCCTTGGTCAAGTTA
This sequence comes from Vicia faba, assembly GCA_948472305.1. NCBI lineage: Eukaryota > Viridiplantae > Streptophyta > Magnoliopsida > Fabales > Fabaceae > Vicia > Vicia faba. The sequence continues at coordinate 1,494,386,398 of OX451735.1, read as the reverse complement.
CAGTTGACTTTTCAGCTGTCCAAAAAATAGAAACTTTTGACACCTTGATGATTTTTGAGCCATACTTTGAGAATCATGATCAAGCATTGATCAAATGATGTTTGTGGCTTCAAAATAAGATGTTGACCAAAAATTTTGACTTTTGACTGCCAAATGACCATTTTGCCCCTATAGTTGACTGTTGAGCAATTAGGGTTTTTGACTGTGCAACTTGACCTTGTGAGCCTTGAAACTTGACATGTAGGTGCTTGACAATGTGTATGAGCATATGGGACTTGATTAAGCCCTTGAAAACTTCAACTTCCTTGCAAGAACCAAAACCCTAGTTTGACTGGCTTAGGAGGATGGTTGACTGTGTAGCCCTTGAGTAGACCTTGAGCCATTTGAGGTGATGCTTGGGAAAACCTTGAAGATTATGGGAGGGAAAATTTTGGGGTACAACAGTTGCCCCTGTTCAATCTTCTTAGACCTGAGGATGTAGATTGGCTTGCATGCCTTTCGTGATCCGAGGGTGGAAGATGATTGAACACTAGAGTGCCCAGAAATTTGCACTCACATAGTAGAGTATCAGCAGTGCGATGGCGGGAATGGGCTTATAGATGCCATTTGGAGAGGTGGTGGATAGTTGTGGAGATGGGCTTATAGATGCCATCGGGAGGTGTCGATCGCGTAAGAGATTCCTTAGCGAGAACTTGCGTACCTGAGAAAGAAAGAAAATTACCTGGTCTGTTACAGGAGTTGACTTTCAAACTCTTTATGTAGACGTGCCCTGGCTGGATACATGAATCGAATCTTTAAACTCTTCAGACGTGCCCTGGCAGGATACAGGAATCGAGTCTGGTACTGTAGTCGTCAACAGATACACCCTGGCAAGATACAGAAATCGGATCTTCGAACTCTTCAGACGTGCCCTGGCAGGATACAGGAATCGAGTCTGGTACTATAGTCGTCAACAGATACTCCCTGGCAAGATACAGGAATCGGATCTTCAAACTCTTCAGACGTGCCCTGGCAGGATACAGGAATCGAGTCTGGTACTGTAGTCGTCAACAGATACTCCCTGGCAAGATACAGGAATCGGATCTTCGAACTCTTCAGACGTTCCCTGGCAGGATACAGGAATCGAGTCTGGTAATGTAGTCGTCAACAGATACACCCTGGCAAGATACAGGAATCAGATCTTCGAACTCTTCAGACGTGCCCTGGCAGGATACAGGAATCGAGTCTGGTAATGTAGTCGTCAACAGATACACCCTGGCAAGATACAGGAATCGGATCTTCGAACTCTTCAGACGTGCCCTGGCAGGATACAGGAATCGAGTCTGGTAATGTAGTCGTCAAAAGATACACCCTGGCAAGATACAGGAATCGGATCTTCGAACTCTTCAGACGTGCCCTGGCAGGATACAGGAATCGAGTCTGGAGCTTCAAAAGGTGATGAATGAATCAGGGATGGTTACTACCTCAACGGGACGATGAGAGAACCTTGGACGATTTCTACCTCAACAATAACGATGAGAGAACTTTGGGCGATTACTACCTCAACAGTGACGATGAGAGAATCTGGGGCGATTACTACCTTAACGGGACGATGAGAGAATCTTGGACGATTTCTACCTCAACAGTAACGATGAGAGAATTTGGGGCGATTTATACCTCATCAGTAACGATGAGAGAATCTGGGGCGATTACTACCTCAACAGTGACGATGAGAGAATCTGGGGCGATTACTACCTCAACAGTAACGATGAGAGAATCTGGGGCGATTACTACCTCAACAGTAACGATGAGAGAATCTGGGGCGATTACTACCTCATCAGTAACGATGAGAGAATCTGGGGAGATTACTACCTCAACAGTGACGATGAGAGAATCTGGGGCGATTACTACCTCAACAGTAACGATGAGAGAATCTGGGGAGATTACTACCTCAACAGTAACGATGAGAGAATCTAGGGCGATTACTACCTCATCAGTAACGATGAGAGAATCTGGGGCGATTACTACCTCAACAGTGACGATGAGAGAATCTGGGGCGATTACTACCTCAACAGTAACGATGAGAGAATATGGGGTGATTACTACCTCAACAGTAACGATGAGAGAATCTGGGGCGATTATTACCTCATCAGTAACGATGAGAGAATCTGGGGCGATTACTACCTCAACAGTAACGATGAGAGAATCTGGGGCGATTACTACCTCAACAGTAACGATGAGAGAATCTGGGGCGATTACTACCTCAACGGGACGATGAGAGAACCTTGGACGATTTCTACCTCAACAGTAACGATGAGAGAACCTTGGGCGATTACTACCTCAACAGTGACGATGAGAGAATCTGGATGTCTTCTGCTGAGTCTTCATTAGGAAAATCTTTAGGAATCGATTTAACTGGACCAGACAAGAGTCTTGGAATATAGCTGAGAACTTAACTGGATCTTTCCTGAAAGGTAAAGGTCAGTCATATGCAATGCATGATATGGATCGAGCAATGATGATCTCAACGTAAATGAGATTTTGCGATGCGTTCATGTATGTATCATGATGTATGTGATGTTTATGAATGTATGTTTTTGTCTAGGAAGGTAAATCCTTGACGGGTGCCGGGAAGTCACATCCTGGGCTGATGTTGGAGAATAGTGCTTTGTTGTTTCCGCTGGGGATGATGATTGCAAGAATACCGGTAGGAGAAGATGACTCCATTGGGGAATAAACTTGGCGAATGGATTACTCTGCGGGGAGAAAATTACTCTAGCTACCTTGCTGGGGGATAGTACTCTGTGGGAAGAGAGGTACTTTGCTGGGAGATAGTACTCTGTGGGAAGAGAGGTACTTTGCTGGGATGTTGATGATAACTCCGCTGGGGATACCGTTTGTTATGTTGGAAGTGTTAATAGACTCTGCTGGGGATAAGAAGACTTCGCCAAGGACGATCTTTCCGTGGATTTTGGCTGAGGATAACCCAGTTATATCCTGGTAGGGAAATAACCTTTGAATAAAGCCGGGGGATGCGTTCGTGCTCTGCAGGGGAGAAGCTTCCAGAATCTATTGGGGATGAGTTTCCTGCTGGGGAGATGGATTCAAATTTTCCTGGGGAAATCTTTAACTATACTGGACTCTCCTGGGGAACTCTTTGAGATATATTGGGGAAGAGATTCCTCTGAATGTCTGGCATACCGCCGGGGAACAGTCTTAGACTAAGACTGTCGAGGATGCTTGTTAAGAATATCTGTATGATGTGTTGGGGAATGTTGAGATCTGCTGGAGGATACCCAACTTCCTTAAGGCTGACAGGATAACTCTGCTTGGGGAGAGTGCATGGACTTGTTGGCTCACTCTCTGGGGAGTTAAGATATCTTGGTTGCGTTCTTCAGCCGAACTTACCTTGGTACCTTGGTGGACAGAGCAACCAGATTGCTTAGACAACTCATTACTGCCCCTGTTTCTGAGGTGGGAGAGGAAGACCTGTGAGGTGCTGATAGTTGTTGATGGATAAACCTTCTTCTGGTAGGCAGGTGATAAGATGACAGGACATAGTCGTACGCTTTGATCCCTAACTTTTGCTTGGACTGCCCTTTCGGGTTTTCAGTCCACCGGGATACTCATTTTTGCCCAAGCCGCCTTTTCAGGTTTTCGACTTGCCGGATGTACAGATTTTTTTCATTTCATCCCTTATTTTTGCCCGAACCCTTTTGGTTCGCCGGGAAGCCCTTATTTTTGCCTAGGTGTGTCAACCTAGCGGGTCTGCGTAGTATTTTTTCGACTATGTCCACGTTCTCAAAATGCAGGGAGTTGCCCCTGTTAGAAGTGTTTTGTCATGCCCCAGAAGATGTTTCATCAGGCCAGATTCGTTGCTGGAGTGCCCCAAGTGACTCAGGCGGAGATTTGCCCCAGGCTATTTGGCCTTTGAGAGATTCTCCGAATCTTGATTGGACTGCCCCAGATGATGGACCATGATCATGTCGTGCCCCTTGATTGGAAGTGCTTTTGTTCACTAGGTATTCATCGTGCGAATTTCCCTGCTGCTCAAACAAATATTCATATGCAAACAAAATTATGTTAAAAATGCAAAGCTTATGTCTGTTTCGAAGTTTTTGGAAATGCATTCTTTTTCATAAAACAAGTGAATGTTTGTAAAATGTGATGTCAACTCCGTATTTTATCGCAAGCCTTAAGGAGTCAGGATACCTTTCGTAACAGTATGCTTTCGAACTAACCCATGCTTCAGCTAGGATTTTTAAGGGTTGTAACGTGGCCTGGTTCACGGTTTAAGAAACAAAGGATAAAGGCTCAAATTTTATTTGGATCCACCCGCTCTTCGTGATGTTCTTCAATCCTAAACTCAGCTGATCGTGCGTTAGGCCTTTTTTTGAGTTTTTTGTCCTGATGTTCCAATGATGTTTCGGATGTTGACGATTTATTTTGAATAGGCAGTCATTTCCTTTTTTGTTGAGGGTTTGTAAGACCTCTTTCTTTTTGATTTCGCTATCCCTAAATTTTGCCTGAACTGTTTCTTTTGTGATTACAGTCAGCGGGATGCCCCAGTTTTGTAAGTCTCCTTCATAGGTTTTGACTTATTAGGTTTTTATTTTTGAGATATAATGACTGCCTATCCTTATGATTATTCGGAATCATCAGTGTCTTCTTTTTTTTTTGTAAGGACCTCTTTGGTGCCATTTGTTATGCACTTGGATCAACTGAGAGAACTACCCTGCCCCAAGTTATGATAAAGGGTTTTAATTTTCGAAAAGAAAAACTCCTACTTCTTTGGCTCAGAGGGGTTGACGAGGGATTATCTTCCTTATAACTCCAGTGTTTAGGGATTGAAACAATGTCTGTACCTCATCAGCGGGGTCTATTCAAAAGCATACTGTCAGGATCGTGGTATCGTTTTCGTCATCCTCCCTCAAGAGGCTTAGAATTATTAATCGAGCGTTGATCACCAGAAAAAATATGAAAATAATTTGCATATAGTGAATACGAATATATTGCTTCAAAACAGACATATGCGATGCATTAATGAAATAACAATGTTTAACATGAACAAATGTTTGAACAATCAAAAGAAAATTACAACTTGAAAAATTCTAATGAACAAAAGTCTTCTAGTCTCAGGACTTGTTACTTCAACTGGTGCATCTTGTAGGGATGGCAGAAGACCTCAGCTTGACCCACTTGGGTGAAATCCACTACTCCTTCATTAATCAGATCCTGGACCTTGTTCTTCAGAGCCCAGCAGTCGGCAGTGTCGTGTCCAGGACTATCAGAGTGATATGCACACCTTTTGTTGGGATGATAGTTAGGAGCAGAGATGTTGGGGTTCCGGGGAGGAGCCCTTAATGTAATCAGATTCAACCTCAGCAGGTGTTGCAGTGCTTGAAACAAAAGGCATGTTGAGCTGGGTGAACTGCCTCTTGGACCTGCTTGGCCTACTCAGATCCACCTGTTGCTCTGGGTGAGGTTGTAGTTGGACCTGTGAGGTAGTAGCAATTTGGAGAGTTCTATTCTTCACCATGCCAGGTTCTTGTCCTCTTGGAAGCTGATCAAAGACCTGGTCCCTGACTTGGGAAGGTTGCTTCATATGGTGTCTCTCTTGGTGGAGCTGACTGATCATGGTCCTCAACTCTTCTTGCTCCCGGGCTAGACCTTGGATGAGAGCCCTTTGCCCCAGCATCTGGGTTTTCAATGTATCTACTTCAGCTTGTAGACGTTTCAGCCGTTCATCCTTGTCATCTTCAGCATTGCTATTGGCCAAATTCCCCATGAGGAGTGTTCTTAACTCTTCTTGCCCCTTGGATAGGCTTACGAAGATCTCCCTGAACTGAGTTTCTTGAGCACGAAGACCCTGGTTATCTTGTTGGGAAGCCATTTCTGAAATAAACAGCGACGAAGGTAAGTGACCTGTCGAGGGAGTACCTGTAATGCAATGACATGTTTGATATGCATGTAATGTTTTCAAGGATCTCGCAGGGTAAACCAGAAAATTGTTAGAGTTGGAAACTGGTAACTTGATTGAAGGAACTTCATGTTGTCGAGAGTCCTTCTTCAAGGGTCAAGGCTCACCATATCCAGTGGGTCATAGCCCCTGACAACCTTGTCTAGAGGAAAATAAATCCCCTTTGCCCCTTGCTGGACAGTTGGTTCATCATGACCTGCATCACAAGCCCTTCGGATCCTTGAAATGGGTTAGTCTTTATGTAGGATGCATGCAATGGTATGATGTCATGATGCATGGGGTAATGTGGGTAAACCCTGTTATGAGTCCCTAATTAAGGACTATAAACAAAACCTGCAACAAACTCATGGGTCAGATAACAAGCATGCAAGTAGTCAAGTTTTAAGGCACACAAGACAACCCTTAGAGTTTAGGCCAGCATGTGGTCTAGGTATTACCCTCTTGAAGTTGGTGGGCTCAACCTGTCCTATCTGAAGTAACCGGGTTCTAAGGGTCCCAATATCACTAGATTGCTTTCATTGTTCATCGTTTCGATTTAGCCACTGAACTGGCGACCGAAATATTCCAGGAAAGCAACCCTCAATTGAGTGTAGTATCGAGTATCAACCAACCTCGGACTGCACCAAAGTCAATTATCTCACTACCCTAAAGAGGCCAAGATGGTTCAATTAAGGTTCCTAAGGTCAGTTGATGCTTCACGACACCACGCGGAGGCCCCGTACTCTCCTTGACTGAACTCAAGGGTTACCGATACACACCAAAGTGCCACATCAATGTAGCAGACTGCTTCAACCATGTCGGTATACCCCGCACAGTTCCCTCACAGCCTTGTTGCTACTTTCTAAGAAGGTATCCCCCAGATCCGGGTTAGGATCTATAGAACTCCCAAGACAGTACCCACAATAATAAAGCAAACAATTCAGACAATTGAAAACACAAGTGATCTTAGTCCTAAGGTACACCTCACTTTAAGTAATCCCCAGCAGAGTCGCCAGTTCTGTGATCGGTGGATCTGGAACTGACTGTTTAACGCTGGTTCGTGAAATGTCGCGGAAGCAAGAGTCGCCACCGACTTTTATTTTCTCCAACATGGAAAGGACAAAAGCACAGAAAAATTCCTTATTGAGATTAGTTCTCGGTTCGGGAGGTAGATTATAGAAAGGGAAGGTGTTAGCACCCTTTCTATCCATGGTTATCCACGGGCTCTTAGATACTTGCTCATTTGTGTTTTCAAAATTGTTTGTTTGCTTTTCAAGGTGAGTGGGTTTGAAAAAGTTCCGTTTAAAATTTCATATCGACTCTTGTATCAGTCCTCAAGAGTGTTTGAAAAGTTGTTTTGAAAGCTTTTTGCAAAGTGTCGGTGTGAAAAGAAGTTTTTTTTGATTTGTTTTGAATTAGAGCAAGTATCTACGAGTCATCTACCTACCCTAAGGAATTAGTCTGTGTAAATGTCCTTAAGGTAGTGCCATCCCACCATTGAGAGGTAGGTAGCACCACCGTTGGAGGTGTTCGGGTCAATTCGAGGGTTAGGGACAGTGTGGTCAACGAGCAATAGTAAGATACCTTAGAAGCTACCCTTATGCCATTGATCTTTTTATTCCGAGGCAACCGTTTCGAGGCAACTATTCCGAGGCAACTTGTTCCGAGGAAACTTGTTCGAGGCAACTAGATCAATGGAACATAAGGACTCACTAAGACGTCCTATACTCGACGACCACGTTTCGAGGGGCAAGGCAACAGTGTGATCACCAGAGCAACAGTAGGACACCTTAGAAGCTACCCTTATGCCATGTTCATGGACATAAGGACTTACTAAGACGTCCTGTACTCGACGACCACGTTTCGAGGGGCAAGGCAACAGTGAGGCGTACCCTAGGAGTGGTGTGTGAATTGTGAGTCATTTTCAGTTATTATTTGTCTTGTCATGTATTGGGTGAGCTACGCTTTGATTTTATTTGGGCATTCATTCTTTCATGTGATTAGCAGTTTAAAGGGTGCGGAAATTAAAAGGCGGAAAAAAATAAAGGTCCTACGCTATTACAAGGCGCGGGTCTACATCGCCAAATTAAACCAAGACCCGATTTGAATAAAAGTACGGAAAGTAAAAAACAGTAAAAAGGTCCTATTTACTATTACATATCCGGAGCAATTACATAATAATCGAACAAATTAAATACGCGCGAATAAAGAAAAGGGAATTAATTTTTTTGTCTTTTTTTTGGTAATTAAATGAAATTGAAAACTAATTAATTATTTTAATTACAAGAAAATATTTTTTGACCTTTTTTATGTTTTTATGAAATAAAATAAAAAAAGAATTAAAAATGTCAAAAGAAAAAGCCTAAGTCTAAATTTGTTTTTATTTATTGTGAAAAAAGGTTAAAATTAACTAATTAAACGAATTAATTTGTTAGTATTTTATTTACAAAAATAATTACTAAAGTGAAATTAATAATAATAATAATAATTACATTTTTTTTTGTTTTTTTTCCTGAATTTATGAAAATAATTATTTGTGAACTAACTAAATAATAATAATAATTAATAAAAGGAAAGAAAATAAGAAAAGAAATGCTAAACCAAGGAGGTGAAGGCCGGATTTTGGAGGTTTTACTCAAAATCATCCTTAGGCATCAAAAATTCCATCTAAGCCCATGGTTGTGATCGTCCATGTCTCCTGATCACGTCTATGCTTATGGTTTGTCCCAATTTCACCTGTAGACAAAATACCTAAAAACAAAACCAACGAACCCTAGGCACGGGTATTGTTATACGAAGCCTAAAAATGAAATTGAATATAGCAGTTACATTGGAAATTAGGCATGGAGTATGAATATGCTATAATTTTCCAAAAAAGTGCAAGAATGGAGAAACATGATTTCGTGTACAGGGGTGAGTTTGAGACAACTTACAGCGCTTGGTAGTGGACCTTAGGACGTGTTTGTGGTTGCTTTGGCTTCAGGGAGTGGCAAGGAAGAAAGCCACGTGCTTGCGTTGATCTAAAAATGTTTGCAACACCGCTTTAGATCTCTCACTTTTTTGGACAAATTTTGAACTTTTCCTCTGGCCGTTTGTGCACACTCTCCTTTTTTTCTAGGTCCTGAATGAGGCTTGCAAGGCTTGTATATATAGGCTTGGATGAGAATCAGTCACATTAAGGAGCTTTTAAGCCTTGCAATGAAGTTTTGATTTTCTCCATAATCACCATTGAAATAACTTGCCATATTTGCTCCAAATTTGAATTTTTTTTGCTTGAAATAGGCCTTGAACGAATTTGGTATATGTTTTATGGTGTATCAAAGCTATTCAAACCACAAAATATCCTCCCATTAATTTTCTTGATTTTGATTTGAATTTTAAAGATTTAAAATGAATTAAATCAAATAAAATTAAACAAAAATAGAAAAATTAATTTTTATTCTTGAAATAAAACATGGGACACGTGGGAGGTATGGCAAAGCTGAATCAAGTGGAAAAAGTGGGCCCCTTTTGTCAAAAAATGAAATTTCAAGGATAAATGATTTTGGCCATTTCACAAAAATTTCCCAACTTCTCCAATGCATATCTTGCTCAATTTTTAAGCTTTGATCATGTTCTTGGTCATTTTGGAAAGGTATTGAAGTCCTCTAACCAATGTCTTTGGTCCCATGTCATTTTTATTTACCAATCTCAAGTTATGGTCTTTGACTTAAAGTCCCTTTTTGTTGACTTTTGAAAATGACCTATAATGTTGAAATTGATAACTTTTTGTGAGAGCATTTTCTGGACTTGGAATGTGAAGATGAGTTGTAGGAAATGTCTTCCCCTTCAAGATGAGCATTGGATGGAATTTTTATGATGAACCATGAAAAAGTTATGCCTTGGTCAAGTTACAGTTGACTTTTCAGCTGTCCAAAAAATAGAAACTTTTGACACCTTGATGATTTTTGAGCCATACTTTGAGAATCATGATCAAGCATTGATCAAATGATGTTTGTGGCTTCAAAATAAGATGTTGACCAAAAATTTTGACTTTTGACTGCCAAATGACCATTTTGCCCCTACAGTTGACTGTTGAGCAATTAGGGTTTTTGACTGTGCAACTTGACCTTGTGAGTCTTGAAACTTGACATGTAGGTGCTTGACAATGTGTATGAGCATATGGGACTTGATTAAGCCCTTGAAAACTTCAACTTCCTTGCAAGAACCAAAACCCTAGTTTGACTGGCTTAGGAGGATGGTTGACTGTGTAGCCCTTGAGTAGACCTTGAGCCATTTGAGGTGATGCTTGGCAAAACCTTGAAGATTTTGGGAGGGCAAATTTTGGGGTACAACATGTAGGTCATGGAATCTCTTCGCAGGAAAATAATCCAGGTCAATCTTGTGAGAATCCCTCCTCAACTCAAGGAGTTTACTTCCAAGATTCCAGAAAATTCTCTCTTCAGTGAAAGACATGCTAGACTCCTCAACTTGGTCAACTCCAACATTGAAGAAGACATGGTGAAAGTCCTCTTCCAGTTCTTTGACCCCCTACACCACTATTTCACATTCCCTGATTACCAACTAGTACCTACTTTGGAGGAATTTTCTCAACTCCTGAGGATTCCTATTCTTCATCAACTACCCTACAACGGTACGGAAAGAGAACCAAAGCCTGAAGATGTTGCTCAAGCCTTACACTTGCAACCATATGATATCAAAGGTTACTGGGAAACCAGAAGTGGTGTCAAGGGTTTCTTGGCAAAATTTCTGTTTGAGAAGGCACAAGACTGCTGGAATTCTCTAGATCTGCAAGCTTTTGAGGAGATTATATCACTTCTCATCTATGGGTTGGTCTTGTTCCCAATCCCTGATCAGCTTGTAGACGTGAATGCTGTTAAGATTTTCATATCTCGGAATCCTGTGCCTACATTGCTTGGGGACATTCTACACTCATTTCACACACGAACAATGAGGAAAAGAGGTGTTCTCATGTGTTGTACTCCTCTTCTAGAAAGGTGGTTTATTTCTCACCTTCCCCAAACAGTTTTGAAGAATGAGCAGGGTTTAAGGTGGTCACAACGGTTGATGACCCTCACACATTCTGATGTTCATTGGTGTTCTCGGTCCAGAGAAAATGTCATCATCATTGACCATTGTGGGGAATTCCCTAATGTCCCACTACTTGGCATTAGGGGAGGCATTACCTACAACCCCTGTTTAGCTCTGTGGCAGTTTGGATATGCTCGGAGGGATGGCCCTCATGACTTGCTGATTCCTGACTTGGTTTTTGACTTCGACAACGATGCTCAAGGACTTCGACAAAGGTTTATCCAAGCTTGGAGGATGCCTAACAAAGTGGACAGTAAGACACTGGGGCACAAGAATTCCATCCCCCTTGAGCCTTATCTCAAGTGGGTACGAACCCGCGCCCAGAATCTTATGATGCCATACCCTCACATTCTCCCCATGATCAAAGATCCTGTTATGGAAGGAGAGGTTCCATACACTGTCCTACATCCAGACACGCCAACATCATTGGAAGAATTACAAAAGAGTTGGATACAACTCAAGGAAGAGCATAACACTTTTGAAGCCAGCTTTTATGCCAGTGAGAAGAAGGTTTTGGAACTCACCCGCCGACTTCACGAAGAGGAGACTCTCAACACTTACATCGCACCAAAGAGGATGCACAACGTCTTTTTACATTAAGAAGCTTTGTAATATTTTGCCCATGCGGCATTTATGTACTAACAAATTTCTTCTTATTAATATGACGTGTGTTCTTTTTGTTTACAACAAATTTGAATTTCAGAATCCTTGAATACATTACATGAATACACATCATTCATCATATGCATTAACAGGTCTTCACACCAGGTTTCCTTATCTTTCTGCTGTTTATTTCAGCAAGATGGATATAGAGCAGACGGTTAAAGATCTGCAAGCACAGAATTCGCAATTCCAACAATTCCTCATAACCTTGGCAAAGGGTCAAGAGGATCTTAAAGCACTGTTAGAGAAAGAGAAGGAACCAGAAAAGAAGAAAAAGAAAAGAATTGGTGTGGCCACTATGGGAAGAAGATTTGAGCATCAGGCTAGGAGAGTTCTGGAATTCCCCTCAATGTCTGATGAAGGGGTTGGTAAGGGAAAGGGAGTTGTAATGCCCTCTGAATCTGAAGCTGAAGAAGAAGAAGAGGAAGAGGATGGAGATTACTCCGAACAGCAGTACCCTCCGGCGGACGATAAGTATAAGAATCTTGAGGAACGGTTGGCAGCGATGGAAATGCAAAGGGTACCTGGGCTAGATTTCGAATAACTAGGGTTGGTTGCTGGGATCGTCATTCCTCCCAAGTTCAAAGTGCCTACATTTTCTAAATACGACGGTTTGTCCCTGTCCAAAGATGCATCTGAGATCCTACGTCAGAAAGATCCAACCTCACTCTTCTGATAAGGATCTGTGGGTCCACTTTTTTCAATATAGTTTGTCGGGTACGTAATTGGACTGGTTCTATCAACTTGAGAGATCTGATATCCATAACTGGGAAGATTTGGTTGCTGCTTTCTACCGAAAATACCAATACAATGCAGATTTAGCGCTTACTCGTACTCAATTACAGAGTATGGGTATGGCCTCTAATGAGGGATTTAAGGAGTATACCCAGAAGTGGCGGGATCTGGCTGGTAGGGTGCAGCCACCATTGTCGGATAGAGAGCTGGTTGACATGTTTTTAGGGACTCTGTCAGGTCAATTCTTCAATCACTTAATCAGGAGCTCATTTGCAGGGTTCACCGAATTAATTCTGACCGGTGAAAGGGTCGAAGCTGGAATTAAGAGTGGTAAAATTCAGAAGGATGCCTCTGCTTCCACTGCTATCAAGAAGACCTTCCCAGCCAAGAAGGAAGTTTCTACTATTCATACCCAGATAAATCAAGGGAGAATGGAGCGCCGACCCGTGGTGGGGGCTGTGATGATCCAGAACTCCTCAGTCGATCAACCTCACAGCAATCAACCAAGAGCTAACCAACAAAGGATAGAAAGGCCACAACGGCAATTCACCCGGATCAATATGACACCGGCTCAGGTCCTCCCTCATCTGTTAAATTTAAACCTTACCAACTTGAAAGAAGCGCCAAAAACCCAAGTACCTATTCTCCCTATTATCATTCAAATGCAAAATGTGCATACCATTCGGACAGTGTAGGGCATGACACCAACAACTGTTGGGCCCTTAAAAACAAGATCCAAGATTTGATAGATGCCAAGGAGGTAGAGTTTGATGCCCCCGAAAAACCTAATGTGATATCCGCTCCTATGCCAAAACATGGTCATAATGTCCATGCAATTGTGGAAGATCTTCATGTTACCACTGTTTATGACCTAATGACTCTGTTGCCAATGATTAAAATGAATCTGTTGAAAGCCGGGATATTCCCAGGCTATGAAAAAGATTGCTACTTCTGTTCAACCTTGCAATCCAACTGTCCACTGTTGAAATCAGGCATCCAATGCCTGATGGATACTCAAGAGATCCTCTTTCAGAAAACTCTTGTTGCTACTATCACTCATGTTACTCCTGTTACCCTTGTTATTCCAATCAATGACATTGCTATAATCACCATTTCTGATAATCTTTCCAAGACCTGCAAAATGCCTATTAAGATTATGCCTGATCCAAAGTTTGTACCGCTAAAGATTACCATGCCGGGGCCTATCCCATATAAGTCCAACAAGACGATACCATGGAATTATGGAGGAGAGATCTTCTACCATGGTGTCAAGAAGATTGAATCAGTCGAAGAAAATTCCGATGAAGAAATTCCTGATATAGGAAATATTGCGGGAACAAGTAAGATCACTCGTAGCGGACGAATCTTCTCTCCGAAGATTACTCCTCCACGGGTAGTCTTCGGACCCTCAAGTGCTCCTGTGCCTGTCAAGATATTTGTGCGGAGTCCGATTATTGAAGAAATTGATGCTCCCGAAGCTATACCCTCTGCTGTTACTGCCGATAAAGGTAAGGGGATCCAAGAAGCGCCCGTTAGGACGAGGGCTCGGACTTTGGTTATCCCCGAAACCACCCAAAAGGAGATGGAGGAAATTTTAAAGATAATTAAGAGGAGCGACTATGATGTCGTAGAGCAGCTGGGGAAAACCCCTTCAAAAATCTCTATACTGGCTCTATTACTCTACTCTGAGGCTCATGCCAAAGCCTTGATCAAATTTTTAAAGACAGTACACGCGCCTCAAGAAACTTCTGCAGATCAGTTTCAAGAGTGTGTGGCTAGCCTTACAGCCGACAATGGTCTTGGCTTCTCCGATGCTGATTTGACCCCTAAGGGAAGAAAGCATAATGATGCGCTGCATGTCTCGGTAGAGTGCAGAGGGACCACACTTGCTCATGTTCTGGTTGATACCGGTTCATCTTTAAATGTTCTACAAAAGAAAGCATTGGACAGATTGGACTGTGAAGTTTTGACCCTAAAGCCCAGTAATATCATTGTTAGAGCCTTCGACGGTTCTAAGCGGATGGTTCACGGAGAAGTGGACATCCCAATCAAGGTGGGAACAGAAATTTTCAACTCTACATTTTATGTGATGGACATCCGTCCTTCATATTCATGCTTGTTGGGAAGGCCATGGATCCACAACGCTGGGGCAGTCACTTCTTCTCTACACCAAATGCTAAAATACCCAATCCAGGGTAAAATCATAACGGTTCATGGTGAGGAGGAGTATATGATAAGTCACCTTAACTCTTTCCGCTATGTGGAGTTAGACGGCGAATTCATAGAAACACCTTTCCAACACTTTGAAGAGGTTTCTCCTGAGGTCGCGGTAGCAAAGACAATGACTGATGTGCCTATCATTACCAAGCCTGTGTCCCGGATGTCATCCCTTAAATATGCGGAGGCTGTAATCAAGGAAGGAGGAAGTACAGTGTGGGGTCAACTGCCAGATTTTCCTCACAAGACAGACAAATTCGGATTGGGTTTCACTGCTGCTAGCCAGAAAGTTGTGCGTCGCTCCCGGGCTGGAGGACCGCCACTGAAAATCACTCATCACGGAGTTCATGCTTTAGAGGATGATGAAGAGGTAAGCAATTTTGAAGACTGGATCTTTCCAACCATTGAAGGAGGACTGAACAGCTGGGAGGCGAAAGACTTCGTTCCCATTACTTTCATCAATCAGTAATTTATCTTTTGAATATTTCCTGTTTGGTCTGTAATAATTAAATAATTCGTACACTCTTTTCGCCTTATGCCTTACCCGGGGCATATAGGTCCATTTGTAAGGGTTTTGATTTTTCATTTTCATATGCCATTTTTAATGATTCATGGATGTTTTCATCTATAAATTGTTGTGTTCATTTTCTTTCCTTTTACATTTTATTTTGTTTAAGGATTGTTATCCCTTACACACACCCACACTCACAAAATACAAGTACCCATCCACTTCGGATTCCATGGGTGACTATTCTGCTTTGGCCTTCAGTGACTCTGAGGATTTGGTCAATCATGCCGAGTACGAAGGTGACGAAGACTGTGAAGTGCCTGGAGAGTTTGCTAGACTTTTGCAACAAGAAGAAAGGGCTATTCTGCCCCATGAAGAGTTGTTAGAGACTATCAATTTGGGTATTTCCGAAGACAGAAAAGAGGTTAAAGTGGGTGCCAACTTGGAGCCAAGTGTCAAAGAGCGCTTAGTTCAGCTGTTGAATGAGTTTGTTGAGATCTTCGCGTGGTCCTATGAGATATGTCGAGACTGGATACAGATATCATGGTTCACCGTCTCCCTACAAGAGAAGATTGTCCACCAATCAAACAAAAAGTCCGCCGAATAAGGCCCGACATGTCCAAAAAGATCAAAGCTGAGGTGATGAAGCAGTTCAATGCTGGCTTTCTGGTTGTTACTTCCTATCCATAATGGGTTGCTAAGATTGTGCCCGTGCCTAAGAAGGACGGCAAAGTCAGAATGTGTGTGGACTACAGAGATTTAAATAGGGCTAGCCCTAAAGATGATTTTCCACTACCACACATTGACATCTTTGTTGACAACACAGCTCAACATAAGGTATTCTCTTTCATGGATGGATTTTCAGGGTATAACTAGATCAAAATGGCCCCTGAAGACATGGATAAGACTACTTTTGTTACGCAGTGGGGTACCTTCTTCTATAAAGTGATGCCATTCGGACTGAAGAATGCCGGGGCAACCTATCAGCAAGCCATGGTAGCTTTGTTTCATGACATGATACATCATGAAATCGAAGTCTATGTAGACGACATGATAGCTTGTTCACAGACAGAAGAAGAACACCTCGACCATCTGCAAAAGCTGTTTGTTAGATTGAAAGAATATAAGCTCAGTCTGAACCCTAGCAAGTGCACTTTTGGAGTCAGGTCCGGTAAACTTTTGGGATTCATCGTCAGTAACAAAGGCATCAAGGTTGATCCTGCCAAAGTCAAAGCTATACAAGAAATGCCTGCCCCCCGCACTGAGAAGGAGGTTAGAGGTTTCTTGGGACGCTTAAACTATATTGCAAGGTTCATCTCTCACCAAACATCTACCTGTGAGCCAATCTTCAAGCTGTTGAAGATATATCAGGTGGTTGAATGGAGCAATGATTGTCAAGTTGATTTTGATAAGATCAAGGAGTAGTTGCTGGAGCCTCCTATCTTGATGCCACCCGTCGAAGGAAGACCTTTAATCATGTATCTGACTTTTTTGGATAACTCAATGGGGTGCGTACTCGGCCAACATGACGAGTCTGGCCGAAAAGAGCATGCCATTTATTACCTTAGCAAAAAGTTTACCCACTGTGAGACTCGCTACTCACTGCTCGAGAAAACTTGTTGCGCTTTGGTATGGGCTGCTCGTCGGCTAATGCAGTATATGTTGACACATACCACTTTGCTGATTTCCAAAATGGATCTGATCAAGTACATCTTCGAGAAGCCTGCTTTATCCGGAAGAGTCGCTAGATGGCAGATGATCCTGACTGAGTATGATATCCAGTACACAACCCAAAAAGCTATAAAGGGGAGTGTACTAGTTGACCATCTAGCTCATCAAGCCTTCAAAGATTATCAATCTATGAGGTTCGACTTCCCTGACGAGGATATTATGACATTGGACAATATTAAAGGTAACGGACCGTATGACAGACCTGAACAAGGATCCCGATGGACCCTGTATTTTGATGGTGCTTCAAATGCACTTGGAAACGGTATCGGCGCGGTACTTATCTCTCCAGAAGGTTGCCATACACCTTTCACTACTAGACTCTGCTTCAGCTACACCAACAACATGGCTGAGTATGAAGCTTGTATCTTTGGTCTCAAGGATGCTATTGACTTGGGAATCAAATCTCTGGTTGTATTTGGGGACTCAACTTTGGTTATCAGTCAAATCAAAGGAGAGTGGGACACTAAACATCCTAATCTTATCCCATACAAAGAACATGTCCTAACATTGTTGCCTCATTTCGAGCAGATTACCTTTGAGCACTTCCCGTGAGAAGAAAATCAGCTAGTGGATGCTCTGGCTACAATGTCTTCCATGTTTAAACTCAATTGGGATAATGAGGCACCTCAAATCACCATCGAACGAATGGACGAACCTGCTCATTGTCACGAGATTAATACCGAAGGAGTGATGGACCGACCTTGGTTTCATGACATCAAAAGGTATCTCGAAGCACAAGAGCACCCTGAAGGAGCTTCATTCAACGACAAAAAGTTCTTAAGGAGGTTCGCTGCCAAGTTCTTTCTGAGCAATGGAATCCTATACAAGTGCAATCTTGATTGTGTCATACTCCGTTGTGTGGACAAGGTTGAAGCTGAGCAGATCATGGCTGAACTACATAATGGCACCTTTGGCACCCACTCAAGCGGTCATACGATGGCTAAGAAGATTCTAAGGGCAGGCTACTACTGGTCTACCATGGAAGCTGATTGTCATCAACATTCCCGTACTTGTCACAAATGCCAAATCTATGCTGACAAGGTACATATTCCTCCAGTTCCTCTCAATGTCTTAACAGCTCCTTGGCCATTCGCGATGTAGGGAATCAACATGATTGGAGAGATCAAGCCTACAGCATCTAATGGACACTGTTTCATCCTTGTGGCCATTGATTACTTTACCAAGTGGGTCGAAGCAGCTTCCTTCGCCTCCGTTACAAAGAATGTGGTTGCCCGCTTCATCAAGCAGAACCTCATATGCCGGTATGGTATCCCCGACAGGGTCATCACTGACAACGGTACCAATTTGAACAATACTATGATCACCGCTCTGTGCGAGCAGTTCAAGATTCAACATCATAATTCATCTCCCTATCGGCCAAAGATGAACGGTGTTGTTGAAGCTGCGAACAAAAATATCAAGAAGATCATTCAAAAGATGGCAGTCACTTACAAGGACTGGCATGAGATGTTACCGTTTACTCTGCACGGGTACCGTACCACGGCACGCACTTCAACTGGGGCAACTCCCTTTTCTTTGGTATATGGCATGGAGGCTGTTTTACCCATGGAGGTTCAGATTCCCTCTTTGAGAATCATGAAAGATGCTGGTTTGAGTGAAGATGATTGGATTCAAACCCGGCTTGATCAACTTAACTTGATTGACGAAAAGCGACTTACTGCTGTTTTCCATGGTCAGACATATCAAAAACGTATGACCAAGGCCTTCAACAAGAAAGTCAAGAGACAAGTCTATCAAGTCGGAGACCTTGTAATCAAGCGAATCATATTGCCGCAAAGTGATCCCATGGGTAAATGGACTCCTACCTACGAAGGACCATTTGTGATCAAAAACATATTTTCTGGTGGGGCAATGATTCTGACCACCATGGACGGTGACGACCTGCCGCACCCTGCGAACGCAGACATAGTCAAAAGATACTACGCATAAAAACGACCCGACAAGTTGAAAACCCGAAAGGGCGACTTGGGCAAAAATGGGCATCCCGGTGAATCAAAAACCCGAAAGGGTGGTTTAGGCAAAAATTAGGGATAAATATAAAAATCTGTACACCCGGCAAGTTGAAAACCCGAAAGGGCGACTTGGGCAAAAAAGGGTTTCCCGGTGGATCGAAAACCCGAAAGGGCGATCCAGGAAAAAGTTAGGGAATTAAAGCGTATGACTATGTCTCGTCGGATCACTTTAAGGACAATCTCTTCACGGACAAACTCCAAGCTTCTGATCAATCCAATCATCTGCGGACGAAGCAACGAATGGACAAGATACTCAGAGTTGTGAAGGCTATAGCAGAATGAGAACCCCATGGAATTGTTACACATAGCCATCTTTCTTTGTATAAATATTTCTCATTTTTATGACAACATTCTCTTACTAGGATGTTTGTCTCCTTTGTACAAAAATACTTACAAAGTTAATACAAAGATACTTTAAAGTGCAGAAATTTGCTTGCCTTTTCTTTCTTTTTACACTTATGTTTTATTTGAAAACGTCCAATGATTTGTTAAATGAGCATATGCATTTGAATATAATCACTGCTTACAAATAAAACGAAATGAGAAAGGATAATTACTGATAGTTCGAAAGTATAGGAAAACGTCTTTAGGCTATTCAAGAAGAAATCCCCTACAGTATGTCATTTAGATCCTCAACAGAGCTAAAACCTTGGAGTATATATCCCCAGCGGAGTTAAGTTTCAAAATTCTCATCAGAGTTAAGTTTCTAAACTCCCGATCCCCAGTGGAGCCCGAAAACTTTGAACTACAGATCCCCAATGAAGATGAAACTTTCTTCCCCAACGGAGTCCAAAACTCTAAATCTTAAACCCCGATGGAATATTATCCAGCTTCCTCTGATTCCCCAGTAGATTGGCATACAACCCAAGCTTTCGAAGAATTCTCCAACAGGATAAACATTCTCCCCACAAGAGTTACTTCCCAGCAGAACGAAGATTCTTTTTCTCATTTCTCCATTTGAAGCCTCCCAGGTTTTAATTCCCCAGTAGAGATCGTCGGAGTTGTCCTTATTTCCCCAGGAAAGTCATAAAGGATTCTCAATTCCCCACAAGTTACCAAGAATTTTCAATTCTCAGCAGTAGTCCAAAGGACATTCTCAATCTCAACAATCAAAGGTTTTTGAATCCCCAACAACAGTCAAGGGTTTATTTTCCCCAGCAGTAGTCAAAGAGTTCATTATCTCCAGTTATCAATGATTTATTTTCCTCAGCAAGATAGCTAATCAGCTTACATGCGCATACATTACATTCGTATATCATAAACATTGATAGAGTACATTTTATTGCATCATACATATCATGCAACATAACTTTGTGTTTTAGCTAACATTTTACCCTTTTCAGGATAAGATTAAAAGCTATCTTTAACAAATATTCAAAGACCTCAGATACAGTATGGATACACCCCAGACATGGTGGTCATTCTATTACTCATTCAGACTTCAGCAATCAGATACATACTAGATACGCTCCAGACACAGAAGCCATTCTATCTCTCATTCAGATTCAACTATCAACTTCAGGTTTAGATACACTCCAGACACGAAAGTGATTTTGTCACTTATCCAGATCCCAGTTACAGTACGAATACACTCCAGACACGGAAGTCATTCTGCTACTCATACAGATCTCAACTTCAGATACAGTCCAGATACGCTCCAGACATGGTTTCCATTCTGTCGCTCATTCAGAATTTATCCCCAGCCCGGAGATGCTCCATACACAGATGTTTCTCTGTCGCCCATTCAGATTTCGGGTACAATACAGATACACTCCAGACACGCAGTCATTCTGATATAAATTCAAGAATCAAATACAGCTACAGCTTGGATACGCTCAAGACACGAACGCCATTCCTTTACTCATATGAATCCAATCTCCGGATACAACTCAGATACGTTCCAGATATGGATACCATTTTGATGTTCATTCTACTGATATTCAACAAACACTTTGGATGGCATCTCTAAGCCCATCTCCAGAAAGATTTTGTCATCTCCAAATGGCATCTTTAAGCCCATTTCCTCAACCTGCATTTTGACGAGTGCAAACTTACGGGCACTCTAGTGTCCAATCCTCTTTTACCTTCGAGTCACGAAAGGCAAACTCGCCAATCTAACTCTTCAGGTTCAAGAAGATTGAACATGGGGCAGCTGTTGTACCCCAAAATTTTCCCTCTCATTTTATCAAGATTTCCCCTCACAAAGCTCCTTGAACTCCGGACAGGATTAAGGTTTTGCACTGCCCAAGACATCTCCTTGCACTGATGACCTAAATTAGGGTTTAAGTTTGCACAGAGAATTTTGGACTTCTAATGCTCAAATTGACTTTCATACTTCATGTTGGACTCATAAGTTTGTCCATACCAAGTTTCAAGCCTTGAATCAAATTTTTGCCCAGTCAATTGGACAGTTGACCTAGAAACCAGTTGTATTAGGGAAAAAGTCAACTATGGTCAATTTACAGCCAAACCTCATGATTAACCCACATCAACATTATAAACTCATATGAACCATTTGATCAATTTTGGACCAAAACTCTACAAGAAATTTGATCAGATCACCAAAAGGGCAAAATGGTCATCTTTAGGGTTTTGATTGTACAAGGGCAATTTCTGACTTTTGACCTAGCCAATGGAAAATTGGGCTCAACCATGGACTCAAGGATTCAATGGCATCATCTTGACCTATTCAACAAGTTCAAAATATCTCAATTGCATTAGATTGACAGATGAATTTTTCAGTCAACTGATCAAAATTTGACTGTACACTGAAAAGTCAAACTTTGACTTTTTGGTCAAAATCAAGTTCCAAGGGTCATTTTTCACCAAGATATGTCAAAACATGAAACTTGTTCATCAAGAAACCCATTTTTGCAAATTAGGGTTTAAAGTTGAAAATTTTCATAACTTAGAATTTTTCTAAGTTATGAAATTTTCTTAATTTTTCCTAACATTGCCCAACATTTTCACCATGATGCATTTGGATTCAAACAAAACTTCCAACATGAAATTTGTAGTCCTCCACAAAGTCTACAACTTTTATTCACAAAGTTTTCCCAAAAGGAGCTTGGATCTCAAGTTATGATTTTTGGAACAAGGGTCCCTAAAACTTTTAACTTAGTGAAATTTTCCCTTAGTTTAGGCAGGATTTTGACCTATCTTCATGGCCATTTTTCACATAATTCCACTTGTAATATCAAGTCGCATTTCAAAGATGGATTTTATAACATGTTACAAGCTTTCCAAAATGTCAAAGAACTCCCCAAACTCATTTGTGGTTAAGGAGAATCGAAGGCTTGAAGTTGGCAAAAACTCACTTTTCATCCATGGCATGTTCATGTTCATACAAATTGCAATTTCAAGTCAGCTTGCTTTGCACTAGAATACAGGCCTCAAAACCATTTCACACTCAATAATTAAGTGCAAAACCATTGGTCTAAGGCATTGTTTTGGTCATTAGAGCATTGCACCTTGGATTAATCCCTAAGTAGAAAAAGTAAAATTTCCATTTTTGTTTAAATCATGCTTTATGTCAAAACTGATTTCTTGAGCATTGGTCCATATCTCATACAACAAATTAAATCTACAAGTTGGAGGGGCCAAAGGCAAAGTGTGCAAGCATAAGGATAGCCTGTACAGGCCTGTTGGACATGACTTCCCACTTTTGCTTCATATACAAGAAATATACCAAATACATGAGAACGGGAACATCAGCCAAAACAAACTTGTGCAAACATTTGAACCATCTTTCTCACACATCTCTGAGCCAGAAACATGATCTCTTGAGCCTTCAAACATCCCACAGCAAGAAATCACCTTCCATTGCAAAATAGGGCAGTATCTGCAACTTGACTTTCATAGCTCAATTGGCTCGTGCGTTTTGTCCCAAACTAGTTCAAACACCTTCCATTCAATCCATCCAAGCTATCCCAAACCTCAAAAACCAATTGTAACTCCATTTACAGGGTTTTCCATTTTCATTTTGAGCTTGTGCAAGTTGAGTTCTATAGGCTGATTCAAGTACATTTAAGGCAAGCTAGACATTGGAGAAGGTCAAGTGAAGTTCAAGCAAGCTCCCAGACATCTCAGGCCTTGTTGAAAAGCTCCACATTGCCATACACGAAGTCAGCTGAAACAGGTTTTTATCAACTTCCTATCTCTCTATTTAATAACATTTAGACTTAGGTTTGTGAATAAGAAATGTAGTATTCATTGCCATGAAGCTGTACATATGCTCAGTTTTCATTTTTATTAAGCATGCTAAGAGAATTTGATCCATGAACATACTGAAAAAATTAGGTTAGATTTTAGGGCCAGAGAAATTCTCTCTGGTCTTTGAGAGTTAGGATTAGTTTTTTATATGGTTAGATTCGTCTTGAAAAGCTCTACAACTTTGATGTTATGTGTTTTTGCAATAGAGCTTGAAGAAGTGAAAAACACAAGAAGGGGGGGTTGAATTGTAAAACTGAAAATCAATTGCAATGAACACGATATTTTTATCCTGGTTCGTTTGATCTCAAACTACTCCAGTCCACCCGTCAAGGTGATTTCGCCTCTCTCCAACGAGGTCTTAATCCACTATATTCAACTGAATATTACAATCTGCTTTAACAACTGCTAAAGCCTTCTTGATGCAAACCACAACCCGGTTTGTCAAGGAAACACTTTCTTACAAAGAAGAGAAATCTAGGTGTGTGAATGTTTTCTACAAAAACAGTTTATCACAACTGTGATATTACACAACTTAAGCTTATGAAACTAGATTGCTAAAATATAATTGAGTAAGGAATTATGGAGCTTTTTAGCAAACTGAGAATGAGAAGATGTAGAATAGCTTTTAGGCGTGTAATATGATGTAGAGCATTAGCCAATTCAATCTTCATTGTGTTGTTTATATAACACTGAAAATGTTGAACGTTGGAGCAATAATCTTGATTCAATGCCAATAACAAACTTTCCTTATTGAGCAGATCTTGTCTGGAATGATGCTGTTGGTAATAATTCGCTTTGAATGCACAGTACCGTTGCTACTTAAAGCGTGTTCTGGCTTGGCTCATTCTGACTCTGCTTAAGTGCTGATGAACTGTTGTTGTCTTTATCAGAGTGTTGAGCGCAGTTCTGTTCATCAAGCTTCAGCATACGCGTGAGTTATTCTTCTGATTCTGGTATTCTGATATAGCATCTTCTGATGCTGATGTTGATGACCAATATTCTGATGCTGATTAGGTGTGCTCCTGCTGATACCTATCAGAGTTTCTGCAAAGCAGAAAGTAATATTTTAGGTAGAAAGTAGTTCTTACATGAATCACATAAATAATATATCTTTTCATTTTGTTATCATCAAAACTTAAACATAGGGTAGTAGATTCAAACTTTGTTCTAACAATCTCCCCCTTTTTGATGATGACAAAAACTAGATATTTTTAATTGAAAATAACGTGAAAAGTATCAGAGATAACTAAATGATAATATGTATCAGATTAAGAGGTTATCAAAGATAAGGGATAAAGAGATATCAGAGTTGAGAGATACTCCCCCTGAATTTATTACTTCCCTTTTTAATTCCAAGAGTTCTTCAAGATCAGATCTTTATTGCCTTTCTTTGAACATCAGAATCTCAGAGTTTTGACTATCAGAGGCTTTAGATCAGAATATCAGAGCAGAGCTTCAGATCAGAATATCAGAGCTTTGTCAGAGCTTTGCTTTGGATCAGAGTATCAGAGCTTTAGTCTTCAGTGAGTATCAGATAGCATTCTTATACCTGTAGACTTAAGCAAAAACAGAAAACATATTCAAGTATATCAGAGTTAGAATGTTTGAGATTTTCTGTCTTAGTAATCCGTTATTGAAAAATATCATTCTTGTTCTCCCCCTTTTTGTCAGCAATCAAAAAGTGTAAGTGAAGTGCTAAAACAATTTAGAGCAGAAAAACTTGTCATATTAAGATATTCAGAATCAAACAAAACAGTACAGAAGATATGCAAAGAAAACATGAAAATGGCATGAATGAAAATCTAAGGTTGGGGAGGAAGGCGTGTGAACAGAGTCTCCAGCAAAGTCAGCATCGCAGTAGCCTACTAAACTGTAATCACTAGATTTTCTATAAAACAAACCCAGATTAGTAGTACCTTTCAGATACTTGAAAATTCGCTTAACAGCTGTTAAGTGAGATTCTCTAGGATCGGATTGGAATCTAGCACAAATACATACGCTGAATAATATATCAGGTCTTGAAGCTGTCAGATAAAGGAGAGAACCAATCATACCTCTGTAGACTTTCTGTTCTACATTTTTGCTTACCTCTTCTCTTTCCAGAATGCACATGGGATGCATTGGAATCTTTGATGGCTTACATTCTGAGAGGTCAAATTTCTTCAGAAGATCTCTGATGTATTTGCTCTAATGAATGTAAGTTCCCTCTGGAGTTTGATTGATCTGAATTCCTAGAAAGAATTTCAGTTCCCCCATGAGGCTCATCTCAAATTCTGCCTGCATACACTTAGCAAATTTTCTTCCAAGAGAAGGATTAGTAGAACCAAAAATAATATCATCAACATAAATTTGACAGACTAAGATGTCATTCTTAACTGATTTACAGAATAAGGTAGTGTCCACCTTCCCTCTGGTGAATTCATTTTCTAACAGAAAGTTACTTAGTCTTTCATACCAAGTTCTGGGAGCTTGTTTCAGACCATATAGTGACTTCTTTAGTTTAAAAACATGTTTTGGATGTTTTGTATTTTCAAAACCAGGGGGTTGGTGCACATAAACCTCTTCTTCTATATAACCATTTAAGAATGCACTTTTGACATCCATCTGATACAGAGTGATGCCTCTATTAACAGCAAATGAAATTAAAAGTCTGATAGATTCTAACCTGGAGACTGGGGCAAAGGTTTCTGTATAGTCTATCCCCTCTTGCTGACTATAACCTTGTGCAACCAGTCGTGCTTTGTTTCTGATGACTTCACCTTGTTCATTTAGCTTGTTTCTGAACACCCATCTTGTTCCAATGACGTTGAATCTTTTTGGTCTGGGAACAAGATCCCATACGTCATTTCTGGTGAATTGATTCAGCTCTTCTTGCATTGCCAGAATCCAGTCATTATCCAGAAGTGCTTCATCAATAGAAGAAGGTTCAATCAGAGACACAAGTCCCATGAGGGTTTCTTCAGAGTTTCTGAAGCTTGCTCTTGTTCTGATTGGATCTTCCTTTCTTCCTAAGATAGTCTCTTCTGGGTGATCCAAGCTGCTTCTGGGTAATCTCTTCTGAGGTTGATCAGCAGTTGTTGTAGGATTGCTAGCAGTGCTCCTTTCAGATGTTGAAGGAGTGTCTGTGTTGAGAGCTTCTGATGACTTGTCTTCAGAACCTGTAAATTCAATTTCCATACCTGCAAAAACTTCATTCTGCTTTGACTTTTCAGAGTTAAGCTTATCATCAAAACGAACACTGATTGATTCTTCTACAATCTTTGTTTCTGTATTGTATACTTTGTACCCTCTTGAGCGTTCAGAGTATCCTAACATAATACACTTCTGTGCTTTAGAGTCAAACTTGTTCAAATAATTCTTTGTATTTGACATAAAACAAGTACATCCAAATGGATGAAAATATGAAATGTTGGGCTTTCTGTTCTTCCATAATTCATATGGAGTCTTCTCCAGAATAGGTCTTATTGAGATTCTATTCTGAATGTAGCACGCTGTGTTTATTGCCTCTGCCCAGAAGATCTTAGCAACGTTTATCTCATTGATCATGGTTCTGGCCATTTCTTGCAACGTTCTGTTCTTTCGTTCTACAACTCCATTTTGTTGGGGAGTTCTAGGACAAGAGAAGTCATGCAGAATGCCTCTGTCATTAAAGAATGACTCAAAATCTTTGTTTTCAAATTCTCCACCATGATCACTTCTGACTTTAACGATTCTAAGATCCTTTTCATTCTGAACTTGGTTACAGAAGGTAACAAACACATAGTGTGACTCGTCCTTGTGTCTTAAGAACTTTACCCATGTCCATCTGCTATAGTCATCTACGATTACTAACCCATACTTCTTTCCACTGACTGAAGAAGTTTTAACTGGTCCAAATAAGTCAATATGCAGAAGTTCTAATGGCTTAGAGGTAGAAACAACATTTTTAGATTTAAAAGAAGGTTTTGCAAACTTGCCTTTCTGACATGCTTCACACAGAGCATCTGAATTGAACTTCAAATTAGGAAGTCCTCTGACCAGATTGAGTTTGTTAATCTGAGATATTCTTCTCATACTAACATGCCCCAATCTTCTGTGCCAGATCCACTGCTCGTTGTTAACAGACATAAGACACTTTACATTCTGACTCTTCAGTTCAGAAAGTTTGATTTTGTAAATGTTGTTTTTCCTCTTTCCATTAAACAGGATAGTCCCATCTTTCTGACTAACAGCTTTACATGATTTTTGATTAAAGATTATATCATAACCGTTATCACTTAATTGACTTATGGATAACAGATTATGCATTAATCCATCTACTAGCAGAACATTATTAATAGAGGGAAGATTTCCATTACCTACAGTTCCAGAGCCAATTATCTTTCCCCTCTGATTGCCTCCAAAGCCAACGTGGCCTCCAGGCTTAAGTTCCAGGCTTTGGAACATATGCCTTCTTCCCGTCATGTGTCGCGAGCAGCCAGAGTCCAGGTACCATGACTGGTGTTTCTGATTTGCTGCTAAAGATATCTGCAACATGTATTATTTTATCCTTAGGTACCCAGATTTTCTTGGGTCCTGATTTGTTAGATTTACCAAAACTCTGGTTGAATTTTGGTTTCACAGAGTACTTACTGCTAGTGTATTTAATATCATGTGTGTGACCATACACAAAATGTGAATTCAGAGGAGTGTGTTTAATGGTTAAATCCATGACATTCTTTGGTGTAGGAACCTTACCTTGGTATCCTATTCCCTTCCTGCCGTTTCTGCTAACTCCATAGATCATTGAAGCCATTTTGCTTCTATCTATGCTTTTAGCAAGGAACTTCTGGAAACTGTGATCATACTCCTTGATGATCTCATCAGCGTTGCTGGGAGTTTCAGAAATTGGTTCCTTCTGAGAGTTTTGTAAAGTATTTTCTAATTTTGAAATCTTAATTCTCAGCTCAGAATTCTCCAATTTAAGACTCTCAGTCTTATTAGAGTCAGATTCAAGATTCCTTTTCAGGTCTCTGAATTTAACTCTAATCTGCTGATACCTTTCCAGGATTTCATTAAGGCTTTCAGCAAGTTCAGCCTTGGTAAAATTAACAGCAAAGTTAGGAAATACCTCTTCAGTATCTGATTCTGAGTCTGATTCAGAAGCTTCACTGTCTTCTGAAATGTTGGCCATGAGAGCTATGTTGGCTCTCTCATCATCTGATTCTGAGTCAGCTTCAGACGAGTCAGAGTCATCCCATGTAGCCATGAGACTTTTCTTCTTTTCTCTTCCAAACTTCTTTTTGGGCTTTTCCCTCTGAAGCCTTGGGCAGTCACTCTTGTAGTGTCCTTGCTCATTGCACTCATAGCAGATGATGTCCTTGGTGTTTGGCTTTCTGCTTCCTGAGGAGCCTTCAGATCTTTTGTATCCAGAGGAAGAATTGTCCTTCTGTATCTGGAAGAAGACTCGTTCTGATCAGATCTTCTGGGATTCCTGAACTTCCTTTGCCTCTGCTTCCACAGTTGATTCACTCTTCTGGAGAGGAGGGAGAGTTCGTCTTCTTCTGATGAGGATCCATCAGATGTTTCTTCAACTGCCTACAAAACTTTAGACTCGGATTTTTTGTTAGATTTTAATGCTAAAGGCTTACCTTGCTTCTGGGGTTCATCAACTTCTAGCTCTATCTCATGACTTCTGAGGGAGCTAATAAGTTCCTCCATAGAAATTTTGTTGAGATCTTTTGCTAGCTTCAAAGCTGAAACCATTGGCCTCCACTGCTTGGGTAAGCTTCTGATGATTTTCTTGACGTGATTAGTAGTAGAGTAACCTTTGTCCAGAACCTTGAGACCAGCTACCAGAATCTGGAATCTTGAGAACATTGTTTCAATGGATTCACTTTCTTCCATTTTGAATGCCTCATACTTCTGAATGAGCGCCAGAGCTTTAGTTTCTTTGACCTAAACGTTGCCCTCATGCGTCATTATGAGTGAGTCAAACATGTTCTTTGTTGTGTCTCTGTTGGAGATCTTTTCATATTCAGCATACGAGATGGCGCTGAGAAGGATGGTTCTGGCCTTGTGGTGATTCTTGAAGTCACGCTTTTGTTGGTCAGTCATTGTTTTTCTATCAATCTTCTGACTGCTTGCATTCACAGGGTGCGTGTATCCATCTGTCACCATATCCCACAGATCAGCATCATGTGCCAGAAAGAAGCTTTCAATTCTGTCTTTCCAGTAATCAAAGTTTTCTCCATCAAAGACTGGAGGTTTCCCGCTGAATCTGTCTTTGTCCTCATGGTTGTCATTGCTGGTGTGAGAATAATTTCCTGCCATTGTGTTTTTCTGACGCTGGATCTTGTACTGACACGGTTAAGTGTTTTAGCTCAGAACCAGGAGCTCTGATGCCAATTGAAGAAGTGAAAAACACAAGAAGGGGGGGTTGAATTGTAAAACTGAAAATCAATTGCAATGAACACGATATTTTTATCCTAGTTCATTTGATCTCAAACTACTCCAGTCCACCCGTCAAGGTGATTTCGCCTCTCTCCAACGAGGTCTTAATCCACTATATTCAACTGAATATTACAATCTGCTTTAACAACTGCTAAAGCCTTCTTGATGCAAACCACAACCCGGTTTGTCAAGGAAACACTTTCTTACAAAGAAGAGAAATCTAGGTGTGTGAATGTTTTCTACAAAAACAGTTTATCACAACTGTGATATTACACAACTTAAGCTTATGAAACTAGATTGCTAAAATATAATTGAGTAAGGAATTATGGAGCTTTTTAGCAAACTGAGAATGAGAAGATGTAGAATAGCTTTTAGGCGTGTAATATGATGTAGAGCATTAGCCAATTCAATCTTCATTGTGTTGTTTATATAACACTGAAAATGTTGAACGTTGGAGCAATAATCTTGATTCAATGCCAATAACAAACTTTCCTTATTGAGCAGATCTTGTCTGGAATGATGCTGTTGGTAATAATTCGCTTTGAATGCACAGTACCGTTGCTACTTAAAGCGTGTTCTGGCTTGGCTCATTCTGACTCTGCTTAAGTGCTGATGAACTGTTGTTGTCTTTATCAGAGTGTTGAGCGCAGTTCTGTTCATCAAGCTTCAGCATACGCGTGAGTTATTCTTCTGATTCTGGTATTCTGATATAGCATCTTCTGATGCTGATGTTGATGACCAATATTCTGATGCTGATTAGGTGTGCTCCTGCTGATACCTATCAGAGTTTCTGCAAAGCAGAAAGTAATGTTTTAGGTAGCAAGTAATTCTTACATGAATCACATAAATAATATATTTTTTCATTTTGTTATCATCAAAACTTAAACATAGGGTAGTAGATTCAAACTTTGTTCTAACAGAGCTCGTATGCAGGATGTCCATGTTTGATAACAGGCGCGCGCGTTTTGTTTGAAAGTCAGAGGTTGAAGATGAAGTGGTGGGTTGGGCTTAGTCCTGACTCACTATTGACACCCCCCTTTTACCTTTTACACCCCTGCCCAATTTTTATGTATTTTATATTTTTGTATTTTATTTTCATTTCTGACTTTATTTTATTATTTCCAAATATAAAAAATACTCAAAAATGTTTTTATAAATTTTTCATATTTATTTTGTATTTTATTTTCATTTTTTCTAACATAGAATTAATTTATTGATTATATACTTTTATTTTATTTATTGAAAACTTAAAAATAAATTATATTTTTATCTTATCTTTTATTTTATTCACACCAAAAAATATCATTCTAAATATGTTTTTATTTTTTGTATATATTTTATTTTATTTTTTGTATATATTTTATTTTATTTTTATACATATTTAATATAATTAATATATATACACACTTTTATTTTATTTAAATAAATACTTGGGAATAAAAAACATGAAAAATATACTTTTATTATTATTATTACTTATATTTAAAATAATACCTTTTTCTAAATATATTTAATTTTTTGTATATATATTATTTTATATTGTATATAAATAATGTAATTAATATATTTATTTTCTTAAAGAAAATTAGGGTTTACCCTTAATAAAAATAATAATTCCTTTTTATTATTCCTTTTATATTAAATATTTTTTTACATACATAAATAAACAAAAACCTTTTTTGCATAATTCATATTATTTGATATATTTATTTATTTTGTTTATTTAAATATTGTCCATTTATTATTTATGCATTTGATTCAATTTGGATGTAATATTAAACTAGGGTTTTTATTTCTTATCAAATACACCCCCATTCAAAGATTGTACCCCCATCCCCATAATCATGTTGTAATAGCTTAGATTTTTAATTCTCGCACTTTATGCTTTCAATTATGCCATGATTAGAGATTAAGGTTTGTATGCAAAAATCCAAAATCAACAAGTAGTTTGACCTAATACAAAGACAAAAATGCATGAAAATCAATACACAATACACACTTGCATCCCTAGGGTTACAATCCACTTGTTGCCTCAAAAATAGGCCATGTTATGCATGTTGGGTACTTTGGCAAAACAAAAACAAAACAAAAGATCATAGTCCCTCGATGACGTTATCTTGGTTGCCTAAACAAAATGATCAAGTCCCTCAAAAATTTGCCGAAGATACTTAACACAATTTCTATCATGGTCTATACGATGACCCGCGCCTATCCCGTTTAACATCCTAACACAAGGTTGTTCACCAAATGCAATGGTGAAATAACACTGTCAAAAGGGTTAAAAACACATAGGAAAGATCTTTGAGTAAAATAGGGTAGACAATTCTTAGTTACTTGATCAAACTTGCAAAACATCCTTCCTATTTTCAAACACACTTCACAACACAATTTCAAAACATTTCCCAAATCAAACTCTCAAACATTGAAACCTCTTTTCAAAAGATAAAACACCTTTGTATACATTCAAACAAGAATCATTACAAAGGTTACCACAACGATGGCCTCTTTTCAAAACATTTTCAAAACCACACACAAAGCACCATTTCAAACAATTGAAAAGCAAAAGCAAGTGATCTAAACAAGTAACTAAAAGCCCATGGATAAACCATGGATGAAAAGGGTTCTTGCAATCTTCCCTTTTCATAATCTACTCCCCGAACCCAAGAAAACATCTCAAAGGTCTTTCCTGTGCTTTTTGACCTTTCCTTAGGATAAAATAAAAAGTCTGTGGCGACTCTTGCTAAACTGAAACATTTGCGAATAGAAACGCAAAACCTCAAGTCAGTTCTCCCACCGTATCACAAAAGGGATCATCAAAAACAAGTTGTATATATATATGTTCAAAATACTAGTAAAAAATACTAGTTCATGGAGAATATAAACATGATAAACAATTCATAAAACAATTAAAATAACAAAAAAACCATCATATATATCATCTTTTTTATTCCAAAAGAAAATGCAATAATGCTAAATGCTAAAAGTGTTGTTGTTATATATCAAGCCCTACCAAGAACCCAAAAATCAAAAT
The DNA here is from genome assembly GCA_948472305.1 of Vicia faba. Taxonomy (NCBI): domain Eukaryota; kingdom Viridiplantae; phylum Streptophyta; class Magnoliopsida; order Fabales; family Fabaceae; genus Vicia; species Vicia faba. The sequence continues at coordinate 1,494,353,828 of OX451735.1, read as the reverse complement.
GCATACATATAATTCATTTTAGACATCAATAGGAGTATAATGTCTTAATGGTTAGCATAGTACATTATCAATAAGAGGATAACTCAGTTTGGACATCAATGGAGATAAAGACATTTTCAAGAAAGAAACTATCTTGAGAACCGACCGGTGTGGGTGGAGGAAAACCGAGAGAGACGGTGGAGGACAGAGGGGGCTGGTACGACAACGAAGGATTTACGGTTTCGGTTCAAGGAGAGAAAGGGTTACGCTTTATGTTCGTGAATCTGTGAATACACTAATTCTATTTTTTTAATTTTCATTTATATGGCTTTAGACAGCGCTTTCTAAAAGCGCTGGCTAATATGGACCTATAGCAGCGCTTTTTAAAAGCGCTGGCTAATAGGGTCCTTTAGCAGTGCTTTTCTGATTTTTTTAGATAATTTTTTATGACTTTAGACAGCGCTTTCTTAAAGCGCTGTCTAAAGTGGACCTTTACTAGCGCTTTTGATCAAGTACTTTCTAAAGCAATACTTTAGCAGCGCTTTTTAAAAGCGTTGTCTAAGGTCATATTTTTAGCAGCGCTTTTACTAATTATTTTATACAGTTTCCGTGTTTTTTTTTAATTCACTTATAGCAGCGCTTTTGTATAAAAGCGATGTCTAATGTGCGCTGTTAAAAAGAACTTTTGGCGTAGTGTCCCCAAAAATAGGTAACTTCTAGGAACTAACCGTTGTAACAAGAAGGAATGCTCTGAACTAGTCATTTCTTCGAGTAGGGGGCGTGGTTACGAACAAGCGCATTATGGTCGTTCCTATAAAGTTTCTCTGCGCGTGACGAGCAGAGTGAAACTAGTCGTTGACATGGCAGAGGTACGACTAAAGGCGACGACGATCTCGTTGGTCCTGGGGGACAACCGTCCATGCGAATCTGTTGAGGGGAAGAAGGGAGAAATATCCTATGTCTATCCTAATTGATTGGGCAAAAGCTATTGGGTTGTCCTGGACGCAGAAGTTGATTGGGTCATGCCTAGCCGTTGGGCCAGTCTGAAACATATCATCTCTTTTTTAAACCTTGTCTTGCATATCTTTTATGAAAAATGTTTTATGCCATGCTTTAGTATAATATACAAGATTTTTTTACACGTCAAATATGTAAAGAAATATACTATCTTCTGTTAAATGTGATATCTTAGTTTGTCAAAAATGCATATGCCATGTCGATGCTTTATGATATTTTCACTTAATTAAATCCTTGCTTTACATGTAAAGATATACAATAGATTATCTCATGTCTACTTATCATTTACTTCCATAAATATCTTGTAAATGCATATGTTATATTTAGGAAAATATGTAAAGTTATATGATGTTTTAAAAATTAAACATGTTTGTATATATGCATATTTTTTCCATCTTTTTTATTTTGATAAGGGGGGAGAAGTATACTTTCAGGAAAGGGTATATATTTAATCTAACTCAGGAGGAGTTTTGACACTCCAAGTATATCATGTTTATTTTACCATCTTCCTTGAGAGATGCATTGTCATCATCAAAAAGGAGGAGAATGTGGAACTTTGTTTTGCATGTAATAGACCTTTAATAAAGATCAACATCTGAGATTTTGATGACGATAACACGTGAATATCTATATGTGCTTACAGAAAAGGACTCGAGATAAAGGTGTCTATACAATCAGCTAATATCTAGCAAGAAGTCTTGACGCCTCTCTGTAGAAAGATGTAAAAAGCTCTCCAGGTCTTGCTTATCGGTCTGTTTGAGTGAACTGAGTACTGTACAAATAAGGTAGTAGATTAAAAGTACTAAGGCAACTCACATACACACTAAAAACATTTTTTCCAAAAATAAAATCACTTAAAAATGTCTTGGAAGTTGTGTCAAATAACTTAAGAGCTCTAGAAATAAATATATGGAATTTTTTGTCTAATTTAATCGATTAAAATCTTAGTCTAATCAATTAGAAAAGATCAAACTTACGCTCCAAGACATTTCTACAACTCCTAGGTGATTGGCAACAAAACTATATCACAACCTTCCATTTTTAGAATCATAACAGACATATTCAATTAAACTAATCGATTAGATCAATCGGTTAAATAGTTAATGAGGCTCATGGATTATTTTCTTATTTAGTGATTTTGACTACTATATAAAGGGGTGACTTCTTCCCTTGAAATCACGCCACTTTCCAACATTTTCATATTTTTTTGGAATTTATCTCTCTAAGTTTTCTCCTTCTCTCACTATAAACTTTTTTCTTCACTTGTGGTTGCTGTAGTGCTTTAGAGTGAAATTTTATTTGTGAGGAGAATATTTTTATAAGTGGTAGTGTTGTTCATTTATAATCTTAAGGGTGCGATACCTTTAAGAAATCAAGTTTTAGTTTTTGAGATAAACCATAAATCCCTGATATTGGTTTATTAAGCTTTGCCAGAAAATATTTTGTTTTGGTTAAAGAGGTCAACCACAAATCTCTAACAGTCTCAATAAAATAAGATTTGGGTAAAATTCGTCTATAGGTTGAGAATAAGCTTGTTTAAATTCAAAGATCAGATTGTATTAAGGTTTATGGGTATAACCGATAAAATCTCACAAGTCTATAGTGAAAAATCTCAAGAAGGCCTCTTATGGACAAGACTAGGCCAACATACGATCAAATCTGAATAACTCTTTGGTACAATCTTTCTACTATTACTCTCTTTAATTTTCTGCAATTTATTTACCTTACTTCTACTATGCTTTATTACTCAAAAACATTACTAATGTGGTCTTAATTGAAAAAAGAAAAATTAATCACGTTTTCAAAAACCACAATTCCCCCCCCCCCCCCCCCCCCCCCCCCCCCCCCCCCCCCCTCCTCTTGTGCTTGAGGTCACTTGTTAAACAGTATCTAGATTTTTATCTCTCATTGGTTCCTAAAGATTGGTATAATCCACTAAAATCTTGGGTTCTTTCTTTACTCACCACATTATTGGTCTCATTATTAGCTTTCGTATACTTTTTCCAAGTTTTGGCATTTTTACGCCTAGATAATTCTTTAAAACAATTTTTTACTCTAAACCAATATCATTCCACCACCATGATTCTTTACCCCAAGGTCCAAAATCTCTTAATTATTCTAACGTCTCTTTAGTCACTTTTCTAATCTCTTGGGCTTTTTATTCCACATATCATTAACACTTCCTTGTGGGTTTCCAAACCCTTCCTCCAAGATCTTGCTATGAAAATTTTCTTGTTTTTCACCATTCAAGTGCCACCACTTGATATGTGGCACCCCCATGTGATTCATTCTATTTGCTTTCCCCTCGATTTTTACATCTATAACCAATATTGTATGTTGGGAACTTAAGCTCTCTCCTAGAATAACTTTACAGTCCACGTAAATATTCCTATCTCACTTTCTAATAAGAAAGAAATTTATCTGAGAATATGTCGATCATGATCCTTAATAAAGTTCTACAAAGTCAACCTAGGGTGGCTAGGCACTAATAACATTAAAGATGTCTTGTTCTACTACAAATTTTAAGGCTATGAATTAATCTCTTATTCTTTTCACATCTGCAATATCCTTCTTCCACTCCTTGGACACAATAATCCCTGCCCCATTTCTCAGTTTAACTTTTCCAATATACCAAAGCTTAAATTTAAAATTGTCTAATTCTTTTGCTTTTTCACACGTCTACTTAGTTTCTTGTGGGCACATAAAATTGATCTCCCTCGTAATCATAGTGTTTACTATTTCCATAAAATTTCCAGTAAGCGTGTTTATATTCCACGATCTTAAACGAAATCTTACTCTCATTAACTAATTTCTTTACCCACACTCGTCCACGAAAATGTGGGAACTCTTTCTTATTTTTCACTGCATCCAAGCAGTGATGCAAAGGCCATTGCTCTTTTGTCGTACTAGAGTCATACAATATATGCAATGACTTGACATTGACATTGTTTCGTAGTTGATCAATATCATAGAAATTCGACAAAATTTTACATTGACTATCAACGATCTAACACAACTTTTTTTTATCCGAGTTTGACAACGGTTATGCATAACAAACATCACATCTTATTTAATTCAGTGGTATAATTTCTTGATCTAATAGAAAAACAAATTTGTACATAGTAATAACAAACTAATAACTTGTGTACATAGAACTAGCTTGCAAAGTCAGAGCAAAACAATTTAGATGTCATTATGATGGAGTGAGAATAAAATTAGAGGATTAATGTGATCTTTGTTTAGGATATAACACTTTTTCTTTTTTTCTACACTTATTTATTTACTGGGAGCATAAAAGTTACAAGTGCTAGTGACTGTGATTACATTTTTAGTGGGGACAATTAGTCTGTAAAGTTCATGCTTTCAGAGCTAAATGTAAAAAGTCAATAAGCAAGAACGCAACCTAGTCAAATATCCATGCGTTCAAATTCTATATTTGTTATTCGTCAACCCCTAGAGACAAAAAGAGGATAGGGAACTGCAAGTGAACAATTGGAGTCAAATGCTAGTTTTGATTTTACTCCAAAAAAGAACATATATAAAACGACAAAAATATGAAGGGACACACAAGCCGACCCCACGACAAACTTTGTCATCTATTGTTTAGTATGCGGTATGCCTACTAAGGACAAAAACTGTTCATTTCATAGAGTGGAATAATTTTTGAAAACCTTTGTTTTGTGTCTCATTCTTTGACAATTGGAATGCTGAACGCTTCAAGGGTTCTTGTCGTCCAAAGTATTTTAATAACGAACATTTCAGTACTATAGAGTTTGATTATGTATAATTATCTGATCATGTTATTTTTCTATAATAATTTTATATTTGTATTATCAAAAATTTGTTAAATATATGTGTTATTACGTAAAAATATTAAACCAGTGATTTTCTTATAAGAACAAGGAGAGAGTTATAAAGAGTAGGTTTCTCTATGATTTTGGAGAATTTGGGTGCTACGATGATACGTATCGTCTCAAGAAAAGCGTCTTGCTTATCTCTCTAGCGGGAACTTCTCTATGAGTTTTCTGTATTGTGTATGGTGTCTCTCTTTCCTCCCAGGTTCCAATCTCAAATGACCCTTTAAATAGGCCCTCCTTTTCCTTCAAAAAGTCACCATTATAAAGCTTTATGGCCTAATAAACGTAACCACCTATTAAATTGCCTGTAACATATTAATAAGTGTTTGTAACGTTTGTCTCATCATTAAGTCGACCGTTACAACCTTTACTTTCCTTATACTCGGTCTCGTACCCGGTAGCCTATCTAATCCCCACAGACCAGGGCCTTACCTGACATGACTCTCACATGATAATCGTGGTTGGCTTCGTACCTAGATGAGGCCTAATTGTGGAATCAGATCCGACCTCTTGATACACCTCAACACATTGGCCCACATCTCCCTATTTTCCAAAGTCTCATCTCGGTCGGGATAAAAATATCTAGGATTGTACATAAGCCCTGCGAACACAAGATCCGAAGGAACGAGGTGTTTAGATAAAAGAAGTCTGATGTTTTATCCCGGGACCATCATACTCGAGTGATTTCTACAAGCACTTCTTCCTGATTAGATGATGTGCCACATCGAGTTTACTTAAGAATAATGATTTATGGATATTAAATTTCTTTCTCTTTCTCTCTTGTCATGGACTTATAAAAAAGGATTTCCAATTTTAAATAGCGGGTATAAAAACCAGAGAATCTTGATTGGTCCTTGACCTATGGTCGTTGCAGTACTTGGCTGAATTCTACACCCCGGGAAGTCGGAAAGCCCTTAGTGGATCTCGACCAGTTTGAAGTCTTTGAATCTGGAAAGTTTTAAGCATAGATAAATTGGGCAACCCTAATGGATGGGTTTTCGACTAGTTGTCAACATTTGAATAATGGAAGGCTTTCAACATTTCATAAGTTGACACTTCTGAGTAGATTTTTCTTATGACCCCAAAGGACTTTTGGCATGATTAAAGTCATGATTTTCTCTTTATCAACTCATAATTGTTTTTTCGTTTTAGTCATCCTTCGAGGATGTAATGCTTGGATAATTTCTCTTTGGTGCGATGTTTCATGCATATCTGAGGCCTTTTATTATTATTTTTGAACGTTTTTCGTTTTCTCCTAGCTATTCATGTATAGCCCCATGCGTATATCTAGCAAATTTTAGTACCTTGCAAGTATATATTACGCCCACGTCAGAGATATATCCCACCCGACTTTAGTATAAGCCAAATGTCTAAATTTTTTCTTTGATCTTTTATCCACAGAACTATGAATAAGAGTTTTTAAATGACAACTCTCAGTTTAAGCTTTAGTTTTGTCGAGACGCGCTCATATTTTTTTTTTGTTTCTTGACAAACCTTGTTTCTTTACCAACCGAACTTACCTCTTCCGGTTTATAAGTTCAGCTTTACTTACTTGTTATTAAATTTACAGCCCAATGCCTTGTATCTACATCCAATATTTTCATAAGACGATTTGTGATTTTGGCCTTAGTATGGGGCCCTATTATTAATTTCAACCGCAAAAATTGGTTTTATAAGCCCCAAGCCTTTTGAGGTCGGGTTAATATACACTGTCGACCAAAATAGTTATATCCCAGATGTTGAGTTTATCCGTGTATGCTTTTCCTTTTGGGAAAGGATTTAATCGACTTCCTCCTTCCCACTTTGTATAAAATATTCTGGGGTATATTTAAGCCCCCGAGCCCTAAGTTCGCAGGACTGAAGTGTTTGACCCAGATAAATCCAGAACTATTTTATTCTGTTGGTCCAGACCAAAAATGTCTTCTACATATTTGTTTGGTTAAGCATCCAGCTTCCGTACGAGTCAAAAGTCCGATGAATGTAAGTCGTGTTTCGATAAATTTTGACAAGGTGACAAATGTTTTAATGAGCCCCCAGTTATTGGGATCAGATGCATACTGTAAGAACAAGATTTGGTTCTGCAATATTATTTGAGTATTGATAATAACAAATGAGTCTGTTTGTATGAACAATCTTGTTACTCTAATATTTGTTATTGTTGAGTACTTAACAAACATGTTATGCTTCTGATGAATGATGTGGCCAAGACATTATAAGAGAATTTATCCCTCTTCTACGCTACACAAGTTATGTTCAATAGTAGCAAGACACTCCAGAAAGCTCTGAAGTGTAAGCTCTGATGTTGTTCTAAAGAAACCAGTCAGAAGGTCTGAAGAATCAAGTTTCTACTAAAGTTTAGATGCTAAAGACTCGGGCTTCTAAAGACAATATGTTCCAACGAAAAAAGTTAGAAGATCTAAAGACAAGGTTTCTACTGAAGTCTAGATGATGAAGACTTGTGTTTCCAATAATAAGGTTCTAAAGATAAGGGTTATGAAGACCAAGTGCTGAAGACTCTAAAGACAAAAGTTTTAAAGATTCTAAAGACTTGAAGTTCTAAAGACCCAAGGTTTTAAGGAAATGTTCTCACGACCAAGTGCTGAAGACTCTAAACACTCTGAATATTTGAAGATCTGAAAACCTGATGTTATGTTCTCGCTTCTAAATTCATGCTCGCAGAAGCCTCTAAAGTGCATAAGGAAAGAAGATAATGCTAACATGGTACAAATAGTACATGGTACAATCAACATTGCATTCCACTACCATGAAAGGACGGACGTGTCACACGATCTTGTCCCCCACATTACTGTTCAAGCTGCCAATGTTTCTTGAAATCCCAAGAGTATCCCTCAATAGATATATTATTTTCCTGGCTATATAAAGGCTTGAAGACTAAGAGAGATTGTTGATGAAAGAACGCTCATTGATTCATCTGAAGTATGATCAAAGAGTAACTCTAAACAAGTTAGCTCAGCTTTGCAAGAACAAGATTATCAGTCAAGATCGTCAAAGTTTAATGATATTTCTATTAGAACAAATTTTACAATTTGTTCAAGAAATCAAAAATTAAGAAGACAATAGGAAATGAAAGTTAATTTTCCATCGAGCACATAACTTCTCAAAAGTTCATGAAATATTGACCTTTTGAAAATAAGCTTTTGTTCAAATAAATCTTGACAAGCAGATGGATAATTCTGATCAGATTATATGTGCTTTGAGGATTCTTTCAAGAAGTCAGACGGGTGATTCAAAACAGAAGAATGAAGAAATCATATGAATAGAAAACTAATTCTAGTTCTCGGATTAGAAGATTAGAGTTCAATAGAAGTTTATTCTTCTCATATCAAAAAACTGAGAATAAGAGGAATCAATATGAAGATGTTTTTCAATTCATAATCAGACTCCAAGAAGTGAAATCTAGAATCAGAAGATCCTTCTTCTGATGTTATGGATAGTTCTTCTAATCAACCTCAACCAAGGAAGAGCAGAATCACATCCTCTCATCCTGAAGATCTCATTATTTGAAGTAAAGATGCTCCAGTCAGAACAAGATCAACACTCAAACCATCTGATGAAGTGCTAATGGGTTTAGCTTCTTTAATAGAACCTATATCTATTGAGGAAGCCCTTCTAGATAAGGATTGGATTCTGGCTATGGAAGAAGAACTAAACCAATTCTCAAAGAATGATGTATGGGATCTTGTTCAGAAACCTAAAGGTGTCCATGTTATTGGAACCTGGTGGGTGTTCAGAAACAAGCTCAATGAGAAGGGTGAAGTTGTCAGAAATAAAGCACGTCTGGTTGCACAAAGTTATAGTCAACAAGAAGGAATAAACTATACATAAACCCTTGCACCATTTTCCAGGTTAGAAGCTACTCAGTTGTTAGTTTCTTTTTCTGTAAATCATAACACCATCCTTTATCAGATGGATGTTAAGAGTACATTTATGAATGGTTATATTTTAGTAGAAGTGTATGTCAAACAACCTCGTGGCTTTGAAAACTTTGAGAATTCAGAATTTGTTTCTAAACTAAAGAAAACTCTTTATGGCTTGAAACAAGCTCCCAGATCTTGGTATGAAAGATTGAGCAATTTCTTTTAGAAAATAAGTTTACCAGAGGAAAGGTTGACACTAAACTCTTCTGCAAAACATTCAAAAATAATATTCTAATTGTTCAAATTTATGTTGATGATATTAGTTTTGGTTCTGCTAATCCATCTCTCTGCGAGGAATTCTCTAAACTAATGCAGGCTGAATTTGAAATGAGCATGATGGGGGAATTGAAGTTCTTTCTGGGAATTCAGATTGATCAAAAACCAGAGGCTACTTACATTTATCAAAGTAAGTACACCAAAGAACTTTTGAAGAAATTCAACATGACATACTGCACTATAGCAAAGACTCTAATGCATCCAACATGTATTTTGGGGAAAGAAGAGGTAAGTGGAAAGGTACGTTAGAAGCTCTATCGTGGTATGATAAGATTTCTTATGTATCTGACTACATCTAGACCTGATATTTTATTCAGTTTCCATCTTTGTGCTAGATTCCAATCTGATCCTAGGGAATCTCATTTAATTTTTGTTAAGAGGATTCTAAGGTATCTAAAAGGAACCCCTAACCTTGGCTTGATGTATGAGAAAACACCAGAGTATTCTCTTTCTGGCTTCTTTGATGCAGACTATGCTGGAGATCAATTGAAAAGGAAAAGTACTTTTAGAAACTGTCAGTTTCTAGGCAAGAATCTAATTTCATGGTCAAGCAAGAGGCAATCAACAATTTCTATTTCAACAACACAAGCAGAGTACATATCAGCAACAATATGCAGCACTCAGATGCTATGGATGAAGAATCAGCTGGAAGATTACCAAATATATGAGAGTAACATCCATATCTTTTGTGATAACACTGTCGCTATTTGGTTAAGTAACAATCCTATCCTACACTCTACGGCTAAACACATAGAAATCAAACATCATTTATTACAGATTATGTTCAGAAATGGATTCTTTCTTTAAAATTTATAGATACAGATCATCAATGGGATGATATTTTTACAAAACCCTTGGTTAAAGATAAATTTATGTTTATTCTAAAGAATCTGAAAATGAATTTTTATCTAGAGTAAGATGTCATTAGAATCAATTGTGTTTTAGTTGTGGTATGAAGGAATAGGATTTTGACTTAATCAAAAGACTTCTAATTTGTTTATCTCAATCATTAGAAGATGTTTCAGTAAAAAATGTCCATAATCAGATGAAAACCTTTTGGTTCTCCAGACTCTGAGAATATCAAATGCATTACCTAAATAAACTTAGTGTCTATCACACTCTACCTAGGTCATGCTCGAGCAGTTATTTTTCTTGAAATTGATTAATCATGATTAAATTTATTTAACTACTCCTTGGGAACAGTCGTTTCATGTCATACATCTATGCCTATGTCGGACATTCCATGTCATGATTAAATGTTTGCATGCTCTCTCATCTTAACATTTAATCTACTTCTCTCTTCATTTCATTATTTTAGTAGTCTGAGACGTCACTTGAGTGTTTCAATTGTCTTAATTCATTAACTGCTTGACTGACTATTTATATCTCTTTTCATCTATAGTCATTTATCAAGTCATTATCCTTGTATCATCTTCAATCTTCTCTTCTCTTCAATCTTGTCCACATACCATGGCTATTAGAACTGTTCAAGGAGATGAAAATCTTCTCGAGGTAATCAAAGAGAAAAGACCCAATTATATGTCTAATGATGGTTTCATCAATGGGTTATTGAAAATCAAGGATGGTGTGGGTATGCAACAATGCTAAGAGGTCCTGTTTATCATAACCTCTTAAAGAATTTCTGGCTTCATGTTTTTATTAGTCCTGATGGAAATACCATTCATTCTCACATTTTTGGTGTTCTGATTATCATCACTCACTCCTCCATTGATGAAGCCATCCAGAGTCCACCTTTACCCAACTCTTGCATGAATGTTGACTTGTTTCCAAATGTTCCTAACTCTTCATTCAAATATGAGCCCCTTTATTCAAATCACCTGAAACCACTGTCAAAATTTTGGTTTCAGTTCCTGTTGAAAAATCTTCATCCCAGATGAGAAGATCTTGATATAGTTTTTACTAGGGATATATGTCTTCTTTATTTCCTTTGCAAGAATGTTCCAATTCATCTTTCAGCAATAATATTCAATCTTTTGAAGCTATCAATTCAAGCATCCATGAACTCTCAAAAATCATTCATTCCGTATGGACGTGTATTATCTGAACTGTTTGAGTTTGCAGGAATAATTGAACATGTTCAACAAAATCTGTTCATCAGAGGTAATTCTCCATTTGATGAGAGTTGTGATGTGTTTGAAGTTTAGATAGCTTTCTCTGTCTATGTTCATTCTGTTGTAATCTCCTACTTTTGACTTATCAATTAAATTTCTTATCTTAATTGTTTCTTCTGGTTATTATGTTTTTCACACATAATTACCTTTTTTTTATTATGGCAAAAAGGGGGAGTAATTAAATGAACATAATTTTGATTTCAATAATCAAGTTCTGGAAAATGTTCTCTGAAAAGAGCTGCTTACATTTAACCTAGTTAAAATTCTATTTCAGTTAGAATTTTTTCTTTTTCAGAAAATTAGAACTCTGATTAAAAGAAAAAGATATGAAAGAACTATTCAAGGCTTATGTCTAACCTGTTGGCTTCAGACGACTATTGGCTTCAGACTCTGAAAATGTTTTTCAACTCATAATCAGACTTCAAGATGTGAAATCTAGAATCAGACTACTAAATTGAGAATCTAGGAAGTTGTCTTAGTGACATTAAAATTTCAAAGATTTCAAATTTATTTCATTATCGTTGGCATCTAAAATCTTTTTTTCTGAAAACCCTAAACCAGACCACGCTAGAACCTTCAAAAGTCCTAATTAAAGTAAGGTTTATTTTGAAAGCTTACTTCAACAAGATTGCGTTTCTGACTCCCATAAGTTTTGCTAAAATATCTTTCATACAAAAATAAATAATGCACTTATTCGCAAGCTTCGAGGAGTTTTTTCAAAAAAATCTTCAAGGCTTACATAACTGTTGCATTAGAATTTTCAGTCTCAGAATAAACTGTTCTTGCTTGCAAAACATTTGCTTAATGTCAAGGAAGCTTACATATAAGCACCAATTATGATTTTAATCTTTTGAGGTCTAAAACTTTGTTAAGTAATTGGCGGATCATTTATAAGAATGATCATAGCCAAAGGCATGTCACCTAAAGACCTTCAGCATAAACAAGTTGTTGTCTTCATAGTTCGTTTACCCTCATGGGGAAAATTTGAAGACTTTGTCTTGCCAAATACAGTCAATATGGGGCAGTCACGTCAAGGTTCAATGAATCTCTCCAAGAGTTTGAAGACATTGGGGAATTTTGGATGCTAGGTCTTTTGTAAAATCCTCTTGAGATGATTTCTTCTCGTAAACCATTTAACTTGGAGCATTTAAGAAGTGAAGTTATTTGCAATAGTTGTCGTGCATCATGCAGTTTATCATAAGTAAACTTGGGGAATACAAAGTTAGTTCCATAGGCAATCTAGATTAGTCAAGATATGTGACCTGCTTTGCACATATTATCAGATGGTGGTGTTCCCAAGAATCTCAAACCAAGCAAAAAATTTTCCTCTAACTGAAGTGTTGTTCGTGTTGTTATCATTTCAACGGATTATTGATGTAAGAGGATTGGACTTTAGGTTTTCTCCCAAGAAGTATATTTATATCCGTAGAGATTAGAGCCTTATAAAATAAATATGCTCCGTCAATGGCTTTTGTTCTATCTCTAGTAATGTTCCCATCTTGTTGAGATTGACTGAGTATTTGATTGTATTGTTATGTCTTTTCATCTCCAGTTTACCTCTTTTGTTCTGTTTTGTCATCATATACATGACATTCATTTATTCATTCACACTTACATCATTCATGCACATTCGCATTTCTCGATGTTTTTAAGTCCATCTACTTTGGTTGTGTTTATCCCCAAGTAGAGTACTCTCTCTTTCTAAATAGAGTGATAACATAAGCAGACCGTGTATATCCTTTCTAATTCCCCACTGAGTTTATTCCTCGTGGAAAAGTTTTGTTTTAGCTTTCCTTTTAATCCCAGGACAGGATAAGTCCTATTTGAGTTTATTCATCATATGGTAGAGTCTTGTTTCACTGTTTCTCTCCAGTTTGTTTTTGGATTGAGCTTTCTCTCTTGCATATGTTACCCCGTGGATCTCCCTAGGCCGTGAAACCTATATTGAAAGTGAATTTATTTTACACCTTTAAATACTTTCTCTCCTCAGGTAGAATTTATTCATGGTTTCCAGTAAACATGAACTTTATTTCCAAGTAGTGTTGTTGCAACACTCTTTTGGAATCTTAAAATAATAACAAGTGGCAGACTCTTCATTTGAACAACTTGATTCTTTATGGATTTCCTCTTTTATGTCAAATGGTCGTCTCTTCATGAGAATTTTGTCTATCCCCGGAGAAGTTATTGACTCTCATTTCCGACAGTATCTTTACAACACTCTCTTGGAATCTCAACCTGATAAAAAGTGGCAGACTCTTTATCTAAGCAACTTGATTATTTATGAATTTCCTCTTTTATGGAAAATGGAGGTCTCTTCATGAGCAGTTTGTCTATCCTCGATGAATTTATTGATTCTCATTCCCAGCATTGTCTTTATAACATTATATTGAAATCTTTTTCCTGGCAGCAAGTGGCGGCCTCTTTATTTGAGCAGCTTGTGTATTTCCAGCATACTTTTACCTTTCGACAAATGGCGTCTCTTTTGAGAAGTTTGTATATCTCCAACATATCAACTCTGAGTTTTTATCGAATGGTGTCTCTCCCAAAAATTCCCGCAGAGAAGTTTGTTATAAAATCCTTACAAGTGGCGGTCCCTTTAGTAGAGACAACTTGTATTTTACCCTTATCAAGTGGAAGACTTGATTAAGAAGAAATTGAGACTAGTTTGTGGCTTGTGACCAAGTTCTTGGGGGAGGTTTATTATCAGAAAACTAAGACAAGTTCGTGGCATGCGATCAAGTTCTTGGGGAAGTTTATTATCAGAAAACCGAGACCATTTCATGGCGTGTGACTAGGTTCTTAGGGAGGTTTATTATCAGAAAACTGAGACTAGTTTGTGGCGTGTGACCAAGTTCTTGGGGAGGTTTGTTATCAGAAAACTGAGACCAGTTCGTGACGTGTGACTAGGTTCTTGGGGAGGTTTATTATTAGAAAATTGAGACCAGTTCGTGGCTATTGACCAAGTTCTTGGGGAGATTTATACAGCAAATAACGTCTCTTTTGAGAAGTTTGCTCAACAACGGAAAATGGCATCTCTTTTGACAAGTTTGCTCATAAACGAAAAATGGCATCTCTTTTGAGAAGTTTGCTCATCAACAACAAATGGAATCTCTTTTGAGAAGTTTGCTCATCAATAACAAATGGAATCTCTTTTGAGAAGTTTGATCGTCAACAGCAAATGACATCTCATTTTAGAAGTTTGTCTATCTCCAATATATCAATTCTGATTTTTAATCAAATGGCATCTCACCGAAAATGTATCGAAGAGAAGTTTGTTTTGAAATCCTTACAAGTAGTGGTTTCTTTAGTGGAGACAACTTGTATTTTTTTACCCTTATCAAGTGGAAGACTTGATTAAGAATAAACTGAGACCAGTTCGCGTCTTGTGACCGGGTTCTTTGGGAAGTTTATTATCAGAAGAAAACTGAGACCAGTTTGTGGCTTGTGACCATGTTCTTGGGGAGGTTTATTACCAGAAGAAACTGAGACCCATTCTTCATGGGGAGGTTTATTATTACCTTTTTTATTACCTTCAGTAAAAGTTGGTAGTTCACCTTCAGTAAAAGTCGGTGCATCTTTTGTTTCTCTACCTTCAGTAAAATTCAGTTTTTCACCTTCAGTAAAAATTGGTGCATTTTTTGTTTCTCTACCTTCAGTAAAAGTAGGTAGTCCACCTTCAGTAAAAGTCGGTGCATATTTTGTTTCTCTACCTTCAGTAAAAGTTGGTAGTTCACCTTTAGTAAATGTTGGTGTATCTATTTCTACCTTTGACACTGAGTTGGAAATTTACCTTCATCTTGAGTCAGTAGCCATTTATCTTTTCACAGCCTATGCAAGGGGTCTTCCCTGATAGAGTCAGTAATTTTTCTTCTCTCGAAGTTGTACCCCAATAAGAGTCTCTCATTCGAAGTTTGTGGCTCTGTTCCCCAGTGGAGTTATAATCTCTTCCCCTATGGGAATACATTATCATGTGCTTGGTTTCTCCATCACTAATTTGTCTCATGTGGTGTCATTCCCTACAAAATTGAAAGCATTTCATTCATATCATATAATAAACATCATTGTGGTATCTTAGGACCAAAAATTGTGTATTATATATTTAAGTATCTCCAATCTCGTCCAAACGAAGATTTCAATCTTCATATCTCCGAATAGAAGAAACTTAAATAGGGGCAGCTGTCATACCCAAATTTTTGACCTAATATCCCACCTTCATTTGCATATTCATAAAGCATCAAGGTCACAAGATAAAGTTGGTTTTTAATCCACTCACCTTCGACCATTGCTTATGCATAAATTATAAATTGTTGTGAACATTTTATTTTATGCATCACTACTTCTAATCCCATACAAAGGTGTATATTTGTGTTTCTTTGGTTTCATGTGCAGAGACATGTCTGAGTCAAGAGCGTTAGGTGTTGCACCTCAACTAGGGTTTTGGATCCCTCAAATGTCCAGTATGGTGAATCATTGATTCTCAAAGGCTACTTCATCAAAGCTTAGCCTATAATCTCAAAGAGCATCGTCAAGATTTCATCAGTGGTTCACATATACATCAATATGTCTGGGAATGCAAGGAGAGATTTGAGGATTTGATCAAATGATGTCTTTGATATTCAACATTTTTTAGGCGATTCTTTTGGCAGTTGTCATAAATGATGTCGTCTATGAAATTTCTTCAAATATCGATGACAAATTATGCTTAGAATACCTTGGAAGTTATTGAATCGTTATAGGTCATTAATTGAATTAGAATGTTTTTAGCTCCTAGGTTCAATTCATGCTATAATTGTTTTCTCAAAGATGTTCATTTTTATGTTTAGATCATCATGATACAAGAGGTTTGTTTCGAGGCTTCTTTGATGGCTTGTTACATATTTCAAGTCATTTGTGTTTGAGCATTAACGATTATTAGATTACAATGGATTTTGGATCGAGGTTCTTAAGGCACTATTTGTTCATTTGGGGTACCATTGACTTGTATTGTAAGTTACTTTTAATTGAATATGTAACTTAGAGTTCTAGCAAAGAAGATATGAGGATTCAATCAAATGATGTATTTGATTTCAATTATATTCAAGTTCGCAAATATTCTTAAAGTGAAGTTCAGTAAAAGTTCACCAATTCTACAAGGACCATTTCTAAGGAAAAGTTCTTATTCAATTCAAGAAAGTGATACAAAATTCGAGATACAAGGTCATCAATTCTACAAGGACCATTCAAGAACTTTCAAAATCTCAAGTCATGTTGACCATTATTATTCAAGCTCAAGGTTTCAAGTTTACATTGGTATTCAATATAAATTACAAGAAAATGTATCCTAAACCTACAAAGTTATTGAACACTCTTAAGCCTTGTTTCATGTTACTTTTGTTGTCCAAAATGTTGTTCAGAGACGTGCTGTCCACAAAGTGACCAAACGCTATAGTCCAAAAATTCTGCTACCAACCTGCTTCCAAATACCTTGTCTTAATCTTGCAAAAAATAACAAGAATCACTCTGTTGTCCACTACATAAACCTGTTAGAAACCTGCATCATAACAGTCCAAAAATTACACAAAGTTGACATAAACACAAGTTGTTTCAAGAAAGCACAAATAAACATACCAAATATGTTCAAATTCATCAGATTTTCCCCCTACAACTCCATATACTTCACTATAAATAGAGACCTTCTTCAACAAAAAAATGGGGGAGGTTTGTTCAACACACACAGAAACACACCAAGAATCACAATAGAGATATTGAGAAAATAGAGTGAAATAGAGGTAGAAGCAACATTAGAAGAAGGAGTTTGAACTTATTGTCCCTCAAAGCTCCATTGGAGAGACTCCAATAGGTATCACCTTCTTCCCATTATCTTTGAATAATATTTTTTTACACATCAGTATCTACTTGATCTGCTTTCACTATATCACCATTTACATAGTTAATTTTTTTGTATCATTTGCTTTGTGCCACATGATTGTATGATTTGTTGAAATCTTTATTATGTTCCAAATTTACTGTAACTGGTAGAGATCATAAAAACAGTAAAAGAAAAAAAAACATAGTTAGAAAACCATATGTTTGTATTTCCAGAAAGAGCACAAATTTGCAAACTATCACATTTTTTTAAACAGAAAGATAATCATTTTTAAATCTTAAAAAATCGCATAGCACCATATAGTAAATAAACAAGAAAGGGAATAAGTTTTAGATTTGAGAGTTTGTGTTTCAAAACATGAGAACAGATAGAATAAAAAACACGAATACCATTCAAATCAAATCTAAAAAACTGATTTTAGGATTTCAACCTCACATTTAGTTCACCCTCAACCGAGTTGTGTCATTAGGTCGTTTCAAGCTACTGTTTGTTCATATTCAGTCATGAGATCGATAAAGTTGTTGTATGTTCACAGTCGGTCTTGAGCATCTCTGTTGGCGGGGTTGAGAAGAACCACTTTTTTATGATAAGATCGATAGAGATAAGAAAATATGAGAAGGTGTATTATTTGATCATTACAGAAAGAGGGCCGTTTCTTCTTTTATGGTTGAAGATTTTTAGAAGAGATTAAAAGTGATAGTGTTCGGTTATCGCATGATAAGAGTGAGGAAAATCAATTTACAGAGGGATGAAAAGTTTGTTGTTATTCTCAGAAGAAATGAAATCATGGAGAGAGGGAGTTAGATCTAGAAATATTTTCTGTTTGATCGAGAAATAAGAGAAAGAAGATTGAACGTGGAAATAAGGTTGTGATTATGATTAGAAAGAGATGACTCTTTGTTCCTTGTTAACCGTGTTTAATGAGTCTTACTGACACTTAATTAAGAATTAAAAAAAATAATTATAACTTTTCCTTTCCCCAAGGTTCACCAACAGTGCCCATCTTATAATTAGGGTTTCCCAAAACCCTTTCTTTACCTTACCCGAACCAGGTCGGCCCATTAGGGCCTGTTAACCCAATCATATTCCATCATTGCTCTTTTTGTTTCAACTAAAGCATAGATATAAAATTTAAAAAATCTAGTTCAGCGGCTAGGTAGTCAGGGTGTTACCAAAGGGATGCGAGCTCAATCCCCGATTCTTACATTTTAAGCTCTAAGTTTTTCTTCTTCTTTCTTTTAGCTTTATTTCACAACAAAAATTCAAAAAAGTATTAGTTTTGTTTTATTATATATTTCTTAGCCCTCATAAAAAAAACAAAATACATATTAGTATACTTTATTCTTTTATTTAATTAATTTTTCATTGGTAATTATTTAGTTGTTTAATTTCTACTATATTTTAATTTTCTTTATCGGTCATTTAGCATTTATATATTTCATTCGTCTATTCCCAGGGAAAGGATTAATTCGTTGACTTCATGTCATCGAATATATCTAATATAATTATGTGAAACCCCTTTCATACATTTTAGTTTTGTTAATCTTAAGTTAAATCTCCTAGAGAACTCAACTTTTAAACTTACACTTATTTAAGCTAAAACTTCGACACTAGGTTGTTGCATCTTCAAGATCTTATCCCCACACTTATTTAGCAAGCAAACTAATTTTAACCAAAAAATAGATATTTCAAAAGGTTCATATAGGATACTATAGATATATAGGGTGTCAATACCTTCCCTTTGTATAACCAACCCCCGAACCTTAGATCTCTTTTAAATGCAATGTATTTTTCCTTACCTTTAGTATTTCACTTACTTTGCATATTTATGGGTTTTATTTCACACTTTTCCCTTTTCCCTTTGAAATGATAAAGCGCGATGGCAACTCTTGCTTTTGCGATTCAAGTTAATCAATAGCTTGATCTTCGATTTTCACCGCTATACTAGGCTATGAGATGTCATCTAGGAGCACTAGGACTAGAGTGGACTCATGATGGCTATGAAATGTGAGGTCTAAAATAGCACATTCATGTGAGCCACGCTCAACCAAGTTTCAAGTGCAGTACTATCGTTTACATGTAGATTGTACGATGATAGTACTTAGCAGGCGAACAAACGACTCTGAGTTACCCTTTGACCTTAACCTGACGTAGACTACACCCGTGAGTGAGGAGGGAATGATATTACAGGAGCTCATTACAGCATGTCCTCTTATTTAGAATCAAAAGAACGCAAAGTTGATTTCCTAACATTCGAGATTTATCATGGAACAAATTTTGACAGAGACGACAGAAATGAGGACTCAGATGGGGACTAATATGGGTCAGTTTATGGAAGTTATTCAAGACATCTCATATGGACAAGAAGAGTTAAGACAAATTGTTGATAGGCCTCCTACTACTGTTGATCTAGGTTTCGTCCATCCAACAGGTGTTAACATTACCCAATGGAAAGCTCTTTTGAATCAGAATGTCAGAAACATTGTTCAGATTCATATTGACGAGGCTCTGTGCCTTGAAAATATTTCTATTTCATCTTATGAAAAATTTAGATTCCCGATGGATGAAGATCAGGGTAAGTATCGTCTTTTGAAAAGAGGTTGAAAGTTGTTGAGGGTCATAACTCCCTTGGTTTAGACGCTGCTTCTTTATGCCTAGTGTGTATTATCAAGATTCCTGCTAAGTTCAAAGTCCCCAACTTCGAGAAGTACCAGGGTAATACTTGTCTGATGACTCATATTAAGGCATACTGCAATAAGATGGCTCTTTATGCGGGAAATGACAAGCTTCTAATGCACTTCTTTCAAGATATCCTCAGTGGAGCATCTCTTAAATGGTATACCCAGCTCGAAATAACTCATATCCGAACTTGGAAATATTTAGAAGAAGCCCTTTTCAAGCATTATAAGCATTACACTAACATGGCTCCTACCAAAATCCAACTGTAGGGTTTGACTAAGAAGGATGACGAGTCTTTTAAAGAGTATGCACAGAGGTGGAGAGAATCAGCTGCCAGAGTTTAACCTCCCCTTTTAGAGAGAAAACTTGTGGACCTATTCACAGACACTTTGCAAGGTCCCTATCTGGATAGAAAGATTGGAGGAAATTTCTCTGGATTTTCAGATGTGGTTGTGATAGTATAAAAAATTGAGCATGGTCTTAATATTGGTAAGATCCAGTATGTCCCTACATTTGAAGAAACAAGTTTAGTTTCTGAGGATGAAGAGGAAGCTCCTGCTTATCCTCTAATTCAGATCCCTTATCAGCAAGTGAGTGCAGTTACTTCTAATCAGTATGCTCCTCAGAAGCAAACCCATCGACAGAATCACCAACAATGAGGTAGGCATAATCTAAGAAGGAAAAGAAAAGTACATGATCCAATCCCTATGCCAAAAATTCAGTTGTTCTCTTACTTACTTCAACATTCTTTGGTGGAGTTAAAGAAGCTCGGGCCTCCTTCTTTTCCTTATCCTGTAGGATATTGTGATCGGTGAGAATGAGAACTGACTGTTTTTGGAATGCTGGTTCGCATTTTGCGTTTGTTTTTGCAAAATGTGGCGGTGAGCAAGAGTCTCCACCGTCTTTTATTTTATCCAACAAGGAAAGGACAAAAGCATAGAAAAATTCCTTTTTGAGATATTTCTCAGGTTCGGGAGGTAGATTATAGAAAGGGAAGGTGTTAGCACCCTTTCTATCGGTGGTTATCCACGGGCTCTTAGGTACTTGCTCATTGTGTTTTTAAATTTTGCTTTTCTTTGTGTTTGTGGGTTTGAAAGAGTTTTTTTATTTTGAAAGGGGTGTAAGTGCGAAAAGTTTTGTTTTGTTTTAAAAGGAGCAAGTACTTAAGAACCATCTACCTACTTGAAAAAGGAATTAAACTGTGCTAATGTCCTTTAGACAATGCTATCCCACTATTGAGGAGTAGGTAGCATCGTCGTTGGAGTTTTCGGGTCAATTTGATTAAGGGAAGTGTGGTCACTAAAGCAATGTTAGGATGCCTTAGTGGTAACCCTAATGTCTTAGATCATTTTTTCCGAGGCAACTGTTTCGAGGCAACTATGATCTTTGGACAAAAGGGAGACCTCTAAAAATTCCTATGCTCAATGACCACGTTCGAGGCAACCAAGTGAGGTGTACCCTAGAAGTGGTATGTGCAAGTCTGTTAGTTCGTTTAATTTTATCTGTACATTTCATGGGTGAGCTATATTGATTTTAGGTTAAAGATTGATCTTGTCATGCATTGCCTAGTTATCAAACATCTAACAGTTAATATTGTGCGGAAATTAAATTGCGGAAATTAAATCTAAGTTATTACAAGGCGTCGGGTATTTACATCGCCAAAAACAAACCCTTTAATTTAAATTATGGAAAGTAAAATAAAGCGATAAATAATGTCCCAATTTAACTATTACATTCCGGGAAACAGTTACATCAATATGGTAAAATAGATCGCGTGCAGAAAATTAAATCGAGCGCATTTTTTAGGGTTTTGACCCTTTTTTTTTTAAAGAAAGCATTTTTTTGTTTATTTTTCGATTAAAAAGAAGTTAGATCTAAGTTAATAATTAAATTAATAAACTAACTAATTAATTAAAATATTTTTGGATTTTTGAGTATTTAAAGAAATAAAATAAATTAATCAAAGCTAATAAAAACCTAATTATCTAAATTAATTTTAATTATTGCAAAAATATTAAAGTTATTTCCTAATTAAATTAAATTAATTGAATTAATATTTATTTACAAAAATAAAGTGCTGAATTTAATTTTAATAAATAAAATATATTTTTTTGTTTTTGATTTTATTAAGAAAAATGATTAATTGGTTAGTGATTAATAAAAAGAATAACAATTAATTAATTAATGGAAAATAATAAAAAGAGAGAGAGAGTTTAGGAGTATACGGGCCTAATTGGAGGGGTGAAACAGTTGTTGGCGTCATGTGTAAACTGTTTTGTTTTGGCCATTTGTGTTTTGCCTTTTGGCCATTTGTGTTCTGGCCTCAACGTTCCTTAACCTTCTCAGGATGTTTGTCTCGCCATGTATTGGTGTCATGTGTAAACGGTTCTGTTTTGGCCATTTGTGTTTTGGCTTTTGGCCATTTGTGTTTTGGCCTCAATGTTCCTTAATGAACCTGCATTGGATCCTGTCTAAATCTGCAGTGTTGAATCTCATGAACACATTAAATAAATTACTATATATCATAAAATACAAATAAAGCCAATATATGAAGAAATTTAATGTTTAGGCACAATATGAAGAAATTTAATGTTTAGGCACAATATGACATGTATGAATGATTATACCCTTTTGATCATGGAGATCAAATCAGTCTTACCCTTGGAGAAGTAGTGATATGAATGCTTTTATACCTTTTGATCATGGAGATCAAGTCAGCCTTACCCTTGGAGAAGTAGTGATATGAATGCTTTTATGCCTTTTGATCATGGAGATCAAGTCAGCCTTACCCTTAATGGAGAAGTAGTGAGATATTGGTTTCTAACTGGGATGGTTTATTTGTAGTAAGATGTTGGTTTGTAACCGGGATGACTTGTTTGTAGTGAGAGAGGGATTTGTAATAAGGATTTCAAGGTTTTAGGATTCTTGAAAGAATTTGATATTCTTACAGCATTGTGGCAAGGTTTTTTCCCCCTATTGTTTGTGTCAAAAGAATGAGATTATATAATGGAAATTAGAGCAAAGAAAATGGGCTTTGAATGTGCAATTGGGCCTCCAATGTTCACTTGAATTCGTCACGTTGCAGGCTAAATTACAGGGGCTTAAATGCAATTTTTGAAGTTGAAATGTGAAAACAAAATGTAGCCGACATCGAGAACTAACTCCTGTCCGAAAATCGGCTCAATCGGATAAATGGTGAATTAGTTATGTATTTTTGAAGTTTCAGCTCAGACAAACTTATTTTGGGCTTCAGTGTCGACTCTGACACGTTCTTCAATAAAAAATTGGTATTGATAGGAGCATAATTCGGTCACGACTTTTGAAGCAAAGTTGTAGATATCTGAGTCAGTGACCTTGTGTAAAAATATGAGCCCAATCCGATAAAAATTGACCGAGTTATGAATTTTCTAAGTTTCATCCCAGATGAAATAATATTCAGCATTCAGGATTTTTGGCGCGTCACGCGTGCTCTGAGCAAAAAACGAAGACCTTTTGGATACCGTTAGAACTCAATACCTTATGGGAAAACTTAGCCAACTCAATTTGTGAAATTTTGGCGCTGGAACCAGCTCAATACGATGAAAATCGACCAAGTTATGATTTTCTGAACATGACGCAAATAAACTTCTGTCACAAATTTTCTGTACGAGTTGATAAATCCACATTTTTGAAGACCTTCTGATCGAAATTGGCTTCCAGCTGTGAGAGATGAAAACATAGATGACGTCAAGAATGAATTTTGGCCATCGGAACGGGTTCAAAACGAGCCACGATCTTCAAGTTATAAATTTTTTAGCGCGTAAAAACTGCACTTTCAACCCACTTTTTCACCATATTTCTTCGAGAAAACTCACACATTCGGATACCTTCTTTAAAGAATTGACTCTTGAGCCGAACCTGAATTTGAGAATACGTTATCAGAGATATCTTGGCGAAAGAACACTGGAATATGATGCGCCGGGTTGGACTTGTGAATCTTTCTTGAAATGTTTTGAGAAATATGGGAGGGCAAATTTTGGGATACAACAGCTGCCCCTGTTCAATCTTCTTAAACCTGAGGATATAGATTGGCTTTCGGACCTTTCGTGATCCGAAGGTGGAAGATGATTGAACACTAGAGTGCCCAGAAATTTGCACTCGCATGAAGTGGTATCAGTCTGGTGATGTCGGGCATGGGCTTACAGATGCCATTTGGAGATTGATGATGGGAGATGGGCTTAAAGATGTCATCCGAAGGAGTGTCGATCGCGTAAGAGATTCCTTAGAGAGAGCTTGTATACCTGCTATTGAGGGAGATTCCGCTGGGGAATGCTGTTCTTTGTCTTAGGAGAAATAAAACTTTAGGAGCTTCGGTCATCCATTATTCTACTGAGGAATCATCTCTGTTGAAAAAGTGAGAGTGAACTACTATCTGGTCGCAACCCAGGCTTTATAGTGATAAGACCGACTGCTATCTGGTCGTAATCCAGGCTTTACAGTGACTTACTGGGGAGATGAGATTAAACTTGCTATCCGGTCGTAATCCAGGCTTTGCAATACCTTACTTCTTATCTGGTCGAAATCCAGGCTTCAGAACAAATCAAGTGGTTATCCGGTCGCATCCGGGCTTCAACTTGAATTTAGGGCACACTAATATCCGTCCGACTCCGGGCTTTTTAGTAACTGTCCATGTAAACTGCTATTTGGTCGGAATCCAAGCTTCATAGTGCCTTGTACGCTATCTGGTCGTAATCTAGGCTTCACGATGTATTATACCACTATCTGGTCGAAATCCAGGCTTCGTAGTACTCTTGGTTGCTATCTGGTCGTAATCCAGTCTTCACAACATCTTCTACCGTTATCTGGTCGTAATCCAGGCTTCATGGTCCTATATTGCTTTCTGGTCGTAATCCAGTCTTCACAATACCTCACTTCTTATCTGGTCGAAATCCAGGCTTCAGAATAAATTAAGTGGTTATCCGGTCGCATTTGGGCTTTCCTTTGACGGTTGGGTTTACTAATATCCAGTCGAATCCGGGCTTCATAGTAATTGGCTGGGTAGACTGCTATTTGGTCGTAATCCAAGCTTCACAGTGTATCATACCACTATCTGGTCGAAATCCAAGCTTCATGGTGTTCGGAGGCATCAAGATACTATCCGGTTGTACCCGAGCTTCATAACTTTTATTAAAGATATACCACTATCTGGTCATAATCCAGGCTTTGTAGTACTCTTGGTTTAATCTGGTCGTAATCCAGTCTTCACAACATCTTCTACCATTATCTGGTCGTAATCCAAGCTTCATGGTCTTGTATTGCTTTTTGGTCGTAATCCAGACTTCACAATAACTTGCTGAGAAGTTATTCGGTCGTGATCCGGGCTTCACGGCTTGTGTTTATGATATACCACTATCTGGTTGAATCCAGGCTTCTTGGTGCTTACTGAGCTACTATCCGGTCGTAATCTGGGCTTCACGGCTCACTGGGGAATAAACTATTATCCGGTTGTTCTCCAAGATTCATAGCTTACTTTTGAGAGATATCACTATCTGGTCGTAATCCAGGCTTCGCAGTAGTTTGATATTGTTATCTGGTCGTAATCCGGGCTTCACAATATGCTGTAGAAATCAAGATACTATCCTGGTCGTACCCGGGCTTCATAACTTGAATTTTGATTGTATCTTTCCTGAAAGGTAAATGTTAACTGTATGTAATGCATGATATGTATCAGGAAATGATGTTCTCAAAATAAATGAGATTGTATGGTATGATGCGTATATGCATGTAGCATGATGTATGGACATGTAATGTTTTAGCTGGGGAAAATAAATCCCGAAGCTGCTGGAGAATATAGTTGAATGCTTCGCTTCCGCCAGGGATGGTGAACGAAGATGATTGTGAGGATAAACCTGTAGGAGAAAAGAACTCCGTTGGGGAATAAACTGATGAAAAGATTATTCTGAGGGGAAATACTCTGTGGGGAAAGGATATTCTGCTGAAGATTTTAACGATAAACTCCGCTAGGGATTCCGCTGATAAACTATGTTGGGGATGGATTACTGTTGCTGGTGATATTGAATCTGTTGAGGATTGAAGTCCTGTTTGTAAAAGGAAAGAACTTTGTTGGGGATGATCTTTCAGTTGCAACTTGCTGGGGATAACCCTATTAGACTCTTGTGGGGATAACCCTCTGAATTTGGCTGGGGATATTTATTGTACTCCGCTGGGGGTAAACTTGCAGAGTCTACTAGGGATGATGATTCAACTCCGTTGGGGAAGCTTTTTCAGACCGTGCTGGGAAAATTGACTCCACTGGGGGTATCTTGTATTCTGCCGGGGAACATTCTTATACTCCGTTGAGGAATATTAAGACTGTCGGGGATACTCTGATACTTGTTGGAGAATATTCTTATACTCTGCTGGAGAATATTAAGACCTTTTGGGGATACCAATTCTTTTTAGGGCTGATGGTAGACTAACTCTGCTTGGGGAGAGTATTGCTGATTTGTACATAGCTGCAAGTCTCAGCTAGGAGAGCTACCATTACTGCCTTATTCTGCAGGGAGTGAAAGTATCTTAGCCACATTCTTCAGTTGAATCTACCTTTGTACCTGGTGAGCAGAGCAGCTGTACAGTTTGGAAAATTTTTATTTCCCCTGTTTCTGCGGGAGAAGGTGCCTGCGGAGGCCCTGTGGATCGAGTATTATCCCCACCTATGAGGTGCTTGGTATCTTTCGGTCAAAATGACAAGTCTTCTTCTGGTAGGCCAGTGACGAGATGACGAGACATAGTCGTACGCTTTGATCCCAAATTTTTTCCTGGACCGCCCTTTCGGGTTTTCAGTTCACCGGGATACTCTTTTTTGCCCAAGCCGCCTTTTCAGGTTTTCGACTTGCCGGGTGTACAAAATTTTCATTTTCATCCCTTATTTTTTCCCGAACCCTTTTGGTTCACCGGGAAGCCCTTATTTTTGCCTAGGCCAGTAAACCTAGCGGGTCTTTGATTCATGCGCGGTATTTTCTGACTATGTCCATGCCCTCAGGATGCAGAAAGGTGTCACTGTCGGTAGTGTTGTGTTGCCATACTACCAGAAGATCTTCGTTTGATCATGCAAGATTCGTTGCTGGAATTCATGTCCAATGCCCCAATTGATTCTGATGGGGATTTGCCCCTGGCTATTTGGCATTTTGAGAGATTCCTTGAATCTTGACTTAACTGCCCCAGATGATGGACAATGCTCATGTCGTGCCCCTTGGTTGGAAGTGTTTTTCCACTTGAGGTGATCCTTTTTATTGAGAAGGTTTTTGTTCACTAGATATTCGTCGTGCGAATTTCTCTGCTGTTGAACAAATAGTCATATGCAAACAATATTATTTTAAGAATGCAAAGCTTATGTCTGTTTTGAGATTTTTGAAAATGCATTTTTCCAGTAAAACATGCAATGTTTTTGTAAAATGTGATGTCAACTCAGGATTTACAGCAAGCCCTACAGGAGTTAGGATACCTTTGTAACAATATGCTTTCGGACTAACCCACGCTTCAACTAGGACTTTTTAAGGGTTATAACGTGGCCTGGTTCACGGTTTAAGAAACAAAGGAAAAGGCTCAAAATTTATTTCTACCCACCCACTCTTCGTGATGTTCTTCGATCCTAAACTCAGCAAATCATGCATTTAGATCCCGTTTGAGTCTTTGCTCTGATATTCCAGTGATGGTTCAGATACTGACAATTATATTTAAACAGGCAGTCATTTTGTTGAGAGTTTGCAGGATCTCTTTCTTTTTTATTTTATTATCCCTGTCTTTTTCCTGAACTGTTTCTTTTTGTGACTACAGTCAGCGGGATGCCCCAGTTTTTCTTAAGTCTCCTTCATAGGTTTTGACTTATTGGGCTTTTATTTCGAGAGATAATGACTGCCTGTCTTGACGATTATACCGAACCAACACCGTCTTTTGTTTCGGAAGGACTTCTTTGATGCCATTCATTGTGCACCTGGATCAACTGAGCAAACTACCCTGCCCCAGGTTGTGATTACGGGTTTTAATTTGTGAAAAGAAAAACTCCAACTTCTTTGGCTCAAAGGGGTTGACGAGGGATTATCTTCCTTATAACTCCACTGTTTAGGATTTGAAACAATGCCTGTACATCGTCAGCGGGGTCTGTTCAAAAGCATATTGTAGGGATTTTGATATCATTTTCGTCATCCTCCCTCTAAAGGCTTATAATTTTTTAATCGAGAGTTGATCATCATAAAAAATGAAAGCAATTTGAATATAGTGAATACGAATGGACTGATTCAAAACAGACATATGCAATGCATTGATAAAGTAATAAAGTTTGACATGAATAAATGTTCGAACAATCAAAAGAAAATTATAACTTGAAAATTATAATGAACAAAAAGCCCTCTCTTGTCAGAACTTGTCACTTCAAATGGCGAGCCTTGGAGGGATGGTAGAAGAACTCAGCCTGACCATCTTGTGTGAATTCCAATGCTCATTCATCAATCAGGTTTTGAATTTTGTACTTCAACTTCCAACAGTCGTCAGTATCATACCCTGGGCTGTTGGAGTGATATGCACACTGTTGTACCCCAAAATTTTCCCTCCCATATTCTTCAAAGTTTTGACAAGCATCATCTCAATTTGCTCAAGTCTACTCAAGGGCTACACAGTCAACCATCATCCTAAGCCAGTCCAAATTAGGGTTTTGGTTCTTGCAAGGAAGTTGAAGTTTTCAAGGGCTTAATCAAGTCCCATATGCTCATATACATTGTCAAGCACCTACATGTCAAGTTTCAAGGCTCACAAGGTCAAGTTGCACAGTCAAAAACCCTAATTGCTCCGCAGTCAACTGTAGGGGCAAAATGGTCATTTGGCAGTCAAAAGTCAAAATTTTTGGTCAACATCTTATTTTGAAGCCACAATCATCATTTGATCAAGTCTTGACCATGATTCCACAACAATGGCTCAAAAATCATCAAGATGCAAAAGTTTCTATTTTTGGACAGTTGAAAAGTCAACTGTAACTTGACCACGGCATAACTTTTTGATGGTTCATCAGAAAAATCCCATCTAATTCTCATTTTGAAGGGGATGACATTTCCTACAATTCATCTTCACATTTCAAGTCCAAGAAATGCTCTCACAAAAAGTTACCAATTTCAACATTATAGGTCATTTTCAAAAGTCAACAAAAAAGCACTTTAAGTCAAAGACCATAACTTGAGATTGGTAAATCAAAATGACATGGGACCAAAGGCATTGGTTAGAGGACTTCAAGACCTTTCCAAAATGTCCAAGAACATGTTCATATGATCAAAATTGAGCAAGATATGCATTTGAGAAGTTGGGAAATTTTTGTGAAATGGCCAAAGTCAACTATCCTTGAAACTTCAATTTTTGACAAAAGGGCCCACTTTTTTCCACTTGATTCATCCTTGTCATGCCACCCACGTGTCCCATGATTTATTTCAAGATTAAAAATTAATTTTTCTATTTTTATTTAATTTTATTTGATTTAATTCATTTTAAATCTTTAAAATTCAAATAAAAATCAAAAAAATTAATTAAGGGATATTTTGTGGTTTGAATGACCTTGATGCATCATAAGGAACATACCAAATTTGTGTAAAGATCCATTTCAAGCATGAAATTCAAAATTGAACAAAAATGGCAAGTTCTTTAAATGGTGGTTATGGAAATCTCAAAACTTCATTGCAAGAATTAAGAGCTCATAATTTTGATTGATTCTCATTCAAGGACATATATGCAAGCCTCTCCAATAGAATTCAGGACCTAGAACTCTCTCAAACGGCCAAAGCAAATCCAAAAAACTTGAAGAAAAATCACAAACTGAAAACCACTTTCCAGCATAATTCAAGCCTTCCTTTTGATCCAAATACGTTCTCAGCATTGCCAGGAATCATTTGCAGCCAAGAACGAGCCAAAAACCCCGAGAACTCGTGCTACACAAGTCATACGGTTTACCTTCTTTTTCAAAATCACAATCATCCATTCATGCGTTTTTAACACTTTTTATTGATTGCATTGTGCTCACAGGATCCATACGAAGCTTTCCATATGACTTAATTTGATTATGGTGCCTTAAAACGCAAAATACCATTGTTGAGTTCTAGGTTTTCAGAGCTTGTAATTTGGGGTTTTTCACATAGTGTAAAATTAAGCCTCAAGACATACATGGTCAAACCCAGCAGGATGAGACGAATCCAAAGCATACCTCGCGCCCTTTTCATGTTCACCATATAGCTAATCGCTATTTTTGACATTGGTATTTTGTAGGGGTTTAAAACCCCCGTTATTTGTCTGTGTTTTTGTTTCAGGAACGAAGACGATGATGAGGTGTCCATGCATGGTTGGTTTATTCAAATCACGCGCGCTCCTTTTTTTATTTTCCAGCATGTGACGCGTTTATTCAATATAATATTACTTTCTTATTATTATTACAATTGAGGCGTTTGGTGTAGTGGCAGGGCGAGAGAGATTTGAGCGCTGGGACCTGGGTTCGATTCCCAGGTCCCCCAATTTCCTTGTTTCATTTTTTCCCAGGTAATCACGTGCAGGCCCTCAAACAACAACGCACCATAGACCTCATATCCCAGCTTTCCAGGTGTCCATCAGTGTAAATCCAAGGGCCAAGTAGTGAGGAGCACCATGCTCAGGAGTCAACACACGCGCACTCAATCCAGAAAGTCAAACCAAGCTGGCTTCAGAATGGGCCTCATAATTCTATGCACACCCTCATTCCTGGCCCAAACCCCCCCTTGGGTTTGCTTTTTTTTTTCTTTTTTATCATTTTGTCATTTTATTTTATTTTTTTGCTTTATTTTATTTCTTATTTTTTTTTATTTAACAATTAACCAATTAATATTTTTTATAAAAAAAATCCAAAAAGAACTAACATTATTATTATTATTATTAATTTCATTTTATTTTTGTAATTAAATACTAATAAATTGAATTAATTATTAATTAGGCAACTTTAACTTTTTTTCTTAATAATTAAAATAAGTTTAGAATTAGGTTTTTTAATTGACTTTTAATTTTATTTCCTTTTATTTTATTTCATTAAAAAATATAAAAACAAAAAATATATTTTCTTTTAATAAATTAATTAATTAGTTTAACAATTAGTTTAACAATTAGTTTTAATCTCATTTAATCACAAAAAAAGACAAAAAAATTCATTTCTTTTCTTAAAAGGGTCAAAACCCTTAAGGCATTCCCGATTAATTTTTATTCGTGCGCATTTATTTCATTTTGATTATTATGTAATTGCTTTCAAGAATGTAATAGTAAATAGGTTTACCGCTTTATTTAATTTCTCGTACTTATTTACCAAAACGGGTCTTTGTATTTTTGGCGATGTATAGACCCGCGCCTTATAATAGCGTAGAATTTATCTTTCCGCAATTTACTTTCCGCACCCCTAACTGTTAAATGCATGAAAGAATGTATGTAAATAAAACCAATCTGTAGCTCACAAAATAACATATACAAGACAAACATTAACTGAATAACAACACATAAAGCACATGCCACTCCTAGTGTACGCTTCACTCGTTGCCTCGAAACATGGTCATCAAGTATATGACGTCTTAGAGGTCACCCTTTGTCTAAAGATCCAGTTGCCTCGAAACGGTTGCCTCGGATAAAAGGATCTAGGACGTTAGGGTTACTTCTAAGTTGTCCTACCATTGCTTCGGTGACCATACTGTCCCGTTAATCGAATTGACCCGAATACCTCCAACGACGGTGCTTCCTACTTCTCAATAGTGGGATAGCACTATCTAAAGGACTCTTACACAGCCTAATTCCTTAGGGTAGGTAGATTCTCATGGGTACTTGCTCTTTTCAAACAAACAAAAAACAACTTTTCACACCCCACACTTTCAAAAAAAGTTTTCAAACAAAACACTTCATACACTCTTGAGGACTGATACAAGAGTTACTTAGAAGTTTTCCAAACGAACTTTTTTCAAAACCCACACACACTTGAAAAGCAAAAAAAATTTTGAAAACATAAGAGCAAGTACCTAAGAGCACTTGGATAACCACGGATAGAAAGGGTGCTAACACCTTCCCTTTCTATAAATCTACCTCCCGAACCGAGAAACATTCTCATAAGGAATTTTGCCGTGCTTTTGTCCTTTCCATGTTGGAGAATATAAAAGACGGTGGCGACTCTTGCTTACCGCGACATTTCGCGAAACCAGCTAAAAAACAGTCAGTTCTATTTCCACCGATCACAGAACTGGCGACTCTGCTGGGGAATATTTAAAGTGAGGTGTACCTTAGGATTAGATCATACTTATGTTTTCAATTGCATGTTTTGATTGCTTTAATATTGTGGGCCTGTTTTGGGAGTTCTATAGATCCTAACTCGGATCTGGGGGATACCTTCTTAGAAAGTAGCAACAAACTGTGAGGGAACTGTGCGGGGTATACCGACACGGTTGAAGCAGTTTGCTACGTTGATGTGGCACTTTGGTGAGTACCGGTAACCCTTGAGTCAAGTCAAGGAGAGTACGGGGCCACCGCGTGGTTTCGTGAAGCATCAACGGACCTTAGGAACCTTAATTGAACCATCCTGGCCTCTTTAGGGGTAGTGAGATAACTGACTTTGGTGCAGTCCGAAGTTGGTTGATACTCGATACTACACTCATTGAGGGTTATTTTCTTGGAATACTTTAATCGCCAGTTCAGTGGCTAAATCAAAACAATGAACACAGAAAACAACCCAATGATATTGAGCTCCTTAGAACCCGGTTACTTTTGATAGGACAGGTTTTTGAGCCCACCAACTTCAAGAGGGTAGTACCCCAAACTTCATGCTGGCCTAAACTCTAAGGGTTGTGGTGTGACTTGTGTGCTTTACCATGTTTGCATTTGTTAATACTTGTGGTGTGCTCTTATCATAGCATCATAACATTATACAGCATCATATGCATCCACTAACCACTTCAGGGGTTCGAATCTTCATCTTTGTTCTTGTTTTGTAGGACATGGAAACTATTCGCAGAAAGACAATTCAGGTCAACCTTGTAAAGGTCCCTCCTCAGCTTAAGGAACTTACATCCAGGATTCCCGAGAACTCTTCATTCAATGAAAGGCATGGTAGACTCATCAGCTTGGTCAAAACCAACATTGAAGAGGATATGGTGAAAGTGTTGTTCCAGTTCTTTGACCCTCTGCACCACTGTTTTACTTTCCCGGATTATCAGTTGGTGCCTACTTTGGAAGAGTTTTCTCAGATTCTGAAGATTCCTATCCTTAGTCAACTACCCTACAATGGTACGGAAAAGGAGCCAAAACTTGAAAAGGTTGCTAAAGCATTATGCCTACAACCATCTGACATCAAGGGACATTGGGAAGTTAGAAGTGGTATCAAAGGGTTCTTGGCCAAGTTCCTGTTTGAGAAGGCCCAAGAGTGTTGGAACTCCCTTGACCTACAAGCTTTTGAAGAAGTTGTGGCACTCCTCGTCTATGGGTTGGTGTTGTTCCCTAATCCAGATCAGCTTATAGATATCCATGCTGTCAAGGTCTTCATGTCCAAGAATCCTATACCTACGTTGCTTGGGGACATCCTTCACTCATGTTACACTCGAACCATGAGAAAAAGAGGTGTTCTTATGTGCTGCACTCCTCTCCTGGCAAGGTGGTTTATTTCGCACCTTCAACAACCAGTTTTGAAGAACGAGCGGGGTTTGAGATGGTCACAACGATTGATGACTCTTACACATGCTGATATACATTGGTGTTCTCGGTCCAGAGATAATGTCACTATCATTGATCGTTGCGGGGAGTTTCCTAATGTTCCTTTACTTGGAATCAGAGGAGGTATTACTTACAACCCCTGTCTGGCTTTGAGACAGTTTGGTTATGCTCGGAGGGATGGCCCTCATGACATGTTAATTCCTGACATAGTTTTTGACTTCGACAACGACGCACAAGGACTTCGCCAGAGGTTTATCAGAGCTTGGAGGGTGCCCAACAGGGTAGATAGCAAGACACTGGGGCACAAGAACTCCATCCCCCTGGAGCATTATCTCAAGTGAGTACGAGCCCGCTCCCAGAAGCTGGTGATGCCATATCCTCATGTTCTCCCCGTGATCAAAGAGCCAGTTTTGGAAGGAGAGGTGCCCTACACCATTCAACATCCTGACATGCCTACATCCTGGGAAGAAATGCAGAAAAGTTGGATCCAACTCAAGGAAGAACGGAATTCTTTTGAAGCCAGTCTACATGCCAGTGAGAAGAAGGTCTTGGAGCTCACCCGCCTACTCCACGAGGAAAAGAATCTCAACACTTACATAGCTCCAAAGAGGATGTGTAGTGTCTTTTGGGATTAATTATTTTGTAATGTTTTGCCCATGAGGCCCTGATGTACTGAACAAATTATTTTCTAATAAAAAGTGTGTTCCTTTTTGGCTACAGTGAATTTGAACTTTCGAACCCTTGAATGCATTGCATAAATAGCATATCATGCATCATATGCATAACAGGTACCCTTTTTCTACAGGTTGCTTAATCTTCTTCGCTGTTTATTTCAGCACTCAGTCATCATGAATCCTGAGCCAACTACCGAGCAAGCTATCAAGGCCCTCCAGGCCCAGAACGCCCAATTTCAGGAGATGGTCATGAACTTGGCCCAAGGACAACAAGAGCTGAAGGCTTTGCTCCTGAAGAAGAAGAAAAAGAAGAGGACTATGCTGTTCAACACTGGACGCAGACTCGGGAATACGCTGCAGAATGAAGCTGAGAGGACTACTCCATCTGTGGGGGAAGGCAGTCACCAAGGGAGAGAAGTTCCTAGTCCTGTGGTCTCTGACACCAAGACAAACTTCAATGATGAATAGTACCCTCCTGTTGAGGACAGGTACAAACAGCTGGAGGACAGGTTAAATGCTATGGAGATTCAACGTGTGCCTGGGTTGGATTTCGGAGACTTAGGGTTATCTTCTGGGGTGGTGATCCCACACAAGTTCAAGGCGCCTGCCTTTGTGAAGTATGATGGGGCTTCCTGTCCTAAGATGCACCTCCGCTCTTATGTAAGGAAGATCCAGCCTTACATTGCAGACAAGAACTTATGGATCCATTTCTTCCAGGAGAGTCTTTCAGGGACTCATCTCGAATGGTTCTATCAGCTGGATGGAACCAACATTCGTAACTGGGAGGATTTGGCCACTGCTTTTTACAAGCAGTATCAGTACAATTCTGACCTTGCTCCCACGCGTACCCAACTCCAGGGTATGTCACTGGGAACGGCCGAAGGTTTTAAGGAGTACGCACAGAAGTGGAGGGACCTGGCTGGCAGGGTGCAGCCACCGTTGACGGATCGTGAACTAGTAGACATGTTCTTGGGGACCCTATCTGATCCATTCTTCAAACATCTCATTGGTAATTCCTCTGCTGGGTTTACAGACCTGATCCTGACTGGTGAGAGGATTGAAACTGGTAACAAATCGGGGAAGATACAGAAGGATGCCTCCTCAAATACTGAAAAGAAGCCCTTCAAGAAGGAGGCTAGTGTTGTGTATGGTCCCAGGAGACAGAACAAACCAGAACGCCGCTAAGCCGTCAACGCGGTGGTTATTTCTAAACCTGCTGCTGCTCCTCAGCAATACAACCAGCCAAGAGCTGAGAGGCGCAAACGGCAGTATACTCGGCTCAGCATGACTCTCTCTCAGATCTTGCCACAGCTGCTGTCAACCAGCCTGGTAACTGTCAAGGAAGCTCCGAAGGTGGTAAACACAACATCTCCGAAGTACAACCCCAACGCCCGTTGCGCTTATCACTCTGATAGCCCGGGGCATAACACAGATGATTGTTGGGCTCTGAGGAATAAGGTTCAAGACCTTATTGATGCTAAAGAAGTTCAGTTCGAGGCGCCCGAGAAGCCTAATGTGGTGACTGCTCCCATGCCTAACCATGGAGTAAATGCTATCAGGGTTGAAGATGAAGTGGAAGAATCTGAATTTGACAGCTGGATATACCCAACAACCGAAGATGGACCAAGCAACTGGACTGCCAAAGACTCTATGCCTGTTACTTTTGTCACCCAGTAATGAACTCATTTGTTTTGAATTTGTAACAAACAATATTACTAAACTCTATGGCCCGGTGTCTTACCCAGGGCATCGTGGTTTTATTTGTGAGGGCTTTTGTGTGTCACTTCCATATATCATGAATAAAAGCATTGGACATTTTTCACATTTCAAATCTTGCGCTCCCTTTCTTTCTTTATATATTGCAAAACAGCTATATTTACACGCACTCACTCATACAAGTTCCAATCCACTCTGGATCTCACTGGTAACGACTCTGCTACTGCCAGTTATGACTTTGAAAATCTGATCAACTTAGCCGAAGACGAAGGTGAAGATGATTGCGAAGTGCCTGGAGAACTTGCAAGACTGCTACTCCAGGAAGAGAGAGCCATTCGGCCACATGAAGAGCCAATGGAAACGGTAAATCTGGGTACTGAGACAGACAGAAAGGAAGTCAAGATTGGTGCCAATCTGGGGCTCAGCGTGAAACAACGGTTGATTCAGATGTTGCATGATTATGTGGAAATCTTTTCCTGGTCTTACGAAGACATGCCTGGGTTGGATACCGACATTGTGGTTCATCACCTGCCTACCAAGGAAGACTGTCCTCCGGTAAAACAAAAGGTCCGCCGTATGCGTCCAGAGATGTCCGAGAAAATCAAAGCTGAGGTTATGAAACAATTTGACGCCGGTTTTCTAGCAGTGACTTCTTACCCTCAGTGGGTTGCTAACGTGGTTCCAGTACCGAAGAAAGATGGTAAGGTCAGAATGTGTGTTGACTACAGGGATCTGAATAGGGCGAGCCCCAAGGATGATTTCCCTTTGCCTCATATCGACGTTCTGGTTGACAATACTGCTCAGCACAAGGTGTTCTCATTCATGGACGGTTTCTCCGGATATAACCAAATCAAGATGGCTCCTGAAGACATGGAGAAGACCACTTTTGTTACTCAGTGGGGCACCTTTTGTTACAAGGTCATGCCTTTTGGATTGAAAAATGCTGGGGCAACCTACCAACGTGCCATGGTTGCTTTGTTTCATGACATGATCCATCATGAGATAGAAGTATATGTCGACGATATGATTACAAGGTCCCAAACTGAGGAGGAACACCTTGACCATCTGCAGAAGCTGTTTGACCGTCTGAAGTTGTACAAGTTGAGGTTGAACCCAAACAAGTGCACCTTCGGGGTGAGGTCTGGCAAACTACTAGGTTTCGTCGTGAGCGACAAAGGTATTCAAGTGGACCCTGCCAAAGTGAAAGCCATACAAGAGATGCTAGCTCCCAAGACAGAGAAAGAAGTCAGAGGCTTTCTAGGACGGCTGAACTACATTGCCCGATTCATCTCGCATCTAACTGCTACCTGTGAACCAATCTTCAAGCTACTGAAGAAAGATCAAGTAGTACCTTGGAACGATGAATGTCAAGCCGCTTTCAACAGAATCAAAGAGTATCTCCAAGAGCCACCCATTCTTATGCCACCGGTTGAAGGGAGACCTCTAATATTATACTTGACAGTACTGGACAGCTCAATGGGGTGTGTGCTGGGGCAGCATGACGAGTCTGGCCGAAAAGAGCACGCTATTTATTACCTTAGCAAAAAGTTTACCGACTGTGAGACCCGATACTCACTGCTCGAGAAAACTTGCTGCGCTTTGGTATGGGCTGCTCGCCGGCTGAGACAGTATATGTTGACTCACACTACTCTGTTGATTTCAAAAATGGATCCAATCAAATACATATTCGAAAAGCCTGCTCTGTCCGGAAGAATAGAAAGATGGCAGATGATCTTGACGGAATACGACATCCAGTACACGACTCATAAAGCAATCAAGGGAAGTGTAGTGGCAGACCATTTGGCACACCAGGAAGTGGACGACTACCAATCTATGAACTTTGAATTTCCAGACGAGGATATCATGGTAGTGACTGATTGTGAAGTACCTGGACCAGATGAAGGACCTGAGGAAGGATCCCGATGGTCTATGCACTTTGACGGAGCCTCAAACTCTTTGGGTAATAGCATTGGCACTGTGATCATATCCCCCAAAGGCACTCATAATCCACTCACTGCCCGGCTATGTTTCAACTGCACCAACAACATGGCGGAGTATGAGGCATGTATCATGGGTCTTCAAGCTGCAATTGACTTAAGGATCAAGTTTCTGAGTGTCTTCGGAGATTCCGCTCTCGTGATCAATCAGATCAAAGGCGAGTGGGATAAGAAACACCCAAATCTTATTCCTTACAAAGAGTGTGTGTTGACATTGATCCCCCACTTCACGGAGATAACTTTTGAACACTTCCCAAGAGAGGAGAATCAGTTGGCAGACGCGTTGGCTACGATGTCTTCTATGTTCAAAGTCAAATGGGACAACGAGGCTCCTCGAATCATTATCTGGAAATTGGATGAACCTGCACATTGCTGTGATCTTGAGGCCGAAGAGGTAACTGAAAAACCCTGGTATCATGAAGTGAAGAGGTACCTGGAAGCTCAAGAATACCCCGAGGGTGCATCTGTCAATGACAAGAAGTTTCTGAGAAGGTTCGCAGCAAAGTTCTTCCTCAGCAACGACATTCTATACAAACGGAACCATGATTCAACTTTACTGCGTTGTGTGGATAAAACTGAAGCAGAAAAGATCATGGCAGAGCTACATGAAGGTACCTTCGGAACGCATTCCAGTGGACATGCTATGGCAAAGAAAATCCTCCGGGCAGGATATTTCTGGTCCACAATGGAAGCTGACTGTTACCAACATTCTCAGACGTGTCACAAATGCCAAATCTATGCTGATAAGGTGCACGTTCCCCCAGTTCCTCTGAATGTCTTGACAGCACCTTGGCCTTTTGCAATGTGGGGCATTGATATGATCGGCGAGATCAGACCTACGGCATCCAACGGGCATCGCTTCATCCTGGTAGCGATTGATTACTTTACGAAGTGGGTTGAAGCAGCTTCCTATGCTACGGTAACCAAGAACGTCGTAGCACGGTTCATTCGTCATAACCTGATCTGTCGATACGGCGTCCCGGAAAGGATCATTACGGACAATGGTACCAATCTCAACAACAAGATGATCACTGAGCTCTGCGAGCAATTCAAGATACAGCACCACAACTCTTCTCCCTACCGGCCAAAGATGAATGGGGCTGTCGAAGCAGCTAATAAGAATATCAAGAAGATTGTGCAGAAGATGACAGTGACCTACAAAGATTGGCACGAGATGTTACCGTTTGCTCTTCATGGGTACCGTACCTCAGCACGGACGTCAACAGGGGCAACCCCCTTTTCTTTGGTCTATGGCATGGAGGCAGTCTTGCCTATCGAAGTCCAGATACCTTCTCTCCGGATAATGAAGGATGCAGATCTGAGCGAGGATGACTGGATCTAGACTCGGCTTGATCAATTAAACCTAATTGACGAAAAGAGACTCACTGCTATTTGTCATGGTCAGACGTACCAAAAACGGATGATCAGGGCATTTAACAAGAAAGTCAGACGACAAGAGTATCAAGTCGGAGACCTGGTAATCAAACGCATCATCCTTCCTCAGAGTGATCCCAGGGGCAAATGGACCCCTACATACGAAGGGCCATTTGTGGTTAAACATGTCTTCTCAGGAGGAGCTATGATTCTAACCACCATGGATGGTGACGACCTTCCTTACCCCGCCAATGCAGACATAGTAAAAAGATACTACGCATGAACAAAAGACCCGCTAGGTTAACACACCTAGGCAAAAATAAGGGCTTCCCGGCGAACCAAAAGGGTTCGGGCAAAAATAAGGGATGAAATGAAAAAAATCTGTACACCCGGCAAGTCGAAAACCTGAAAAGGCGGCTTGGGCAAAAATGGGTATCCCGGTGGACTGAAAACCCGAAAGGGCGGTCCAGGCAAAAGTTAGGGATAAAGCGTAATACTATGTCTCATTGGATCACCTTGCATCCAGAATTCGGTATCAACTATCAGGTTCAGACGGCATCGATCAATTAGCTTCATCTTCAACTAAGCAGCAAAGTGATGAGACGCTTGAAGACATAAAGGCGATAGCAGAGTTGAAACCCAGTGGGACTTTTTCACATAGCTGTTTTGTTTTCCTTTTCACAAAAATTGTATAAACTCTATTGTTCGGCGGAGTTCTCTTACTAGGACGTCAACCTCTTGTACATAAACGCCTATTTACAGGCAAATTCAAAAATCAATACAAATTCATTCTTTTCAGACCAATTGCCAATTGTTTTTCCTTTTTCTGTTTTGTCTTGTAAAGAACGTCCAATGTTCAATTTTTGATATATGCATTTGACACTAATTGCTAACTCATAAATATTTGAATACGAAACAAAGGACTAATTACAGGTGACATCAGAAGCAGGGGCAATAATGAGTGGTCTAAGTGGTCTAGTTGCTCCGTCCACCAAGGTACCAAGGTAAGTTCGGCTGAAGAACACGACCAAGTTACCTTCACTCCCCGAGAGTAAGACAAAATCAACAAAACTCTCCAAGCAGAGCTGGTCTCCAATCAACCCTAAAAAGGCACAATATTTCCAGCAAGTCGGCGACACTTTCCCCAAGCAGAGTTAGTCTACTGTCAGCCTTAAGGAAGTTGGATACCCCCAGAAGATCCCAATATACCCCAGCGGAGTATACAGATGTTCCTAAGCAAGCATCCCCGGCAGTCTTGATCCAAGATCGTTCCCCGGTAGAATACCAGACACCCCAGTGGAGCCATTCCCCAGTACAGTTCAAAAGTCTCCCCAAGAGAGTTGAATCAATCTCCCCAGTAGATTCAGGAAGCTTATCACCGGTAGAGTACGAACGCTTCTCCTCGGCTTTATTCGAAGTTATTCCCCACCAGAACTTATAATTGGGTTATCCTCAGCTAATTACCATGGAAAGATCGTCCTCGGAGAAGCTCTTCCTACCCACAGTGGAGTTCATCAGAATCCTCAACAAAACATATCAACGAAATCCCCAGTGGAATTCTCATCAAAGCCTCAGCGAAGTATCTCTTCCCACAGAGTAATTCCCCGCAGAGTATCTCTCCAACAAGTTTATTCCCCAACGGAGTCATCTTCTCTTACCGGTTTATTCTTGCAACCAAACATCCCCAGCAGAAACGAAGAACTCTACTCTTCAACATCAGCCCAAGATTTAGCTTCCCGACATTCGTCAAGGATTTATTTTCCTAGACGAAAATACATTCATAAACATATCACATTTAATACATCCTGCTTACATACACAATACATGCACATACGCATCATATCATACAATCTCATTTCTCCCTGAGAACATCATGACATCATGCTTTTCATACATCATGACATTGCATACAATCGATGTTTTACCTTTTCAGGAAAAAGATCAATCCAAAGATAATTACTATCAACTGTCGCAATTCCAGATTCGATTCCTGTATCCAGCCAGGGCACGTCTGAAGAGTTTGAAGATTTGATTCCTGTATCCAGCCAGGGCATATCTGTTGACGACCATTTCCAGATTCGATTCCTGTATCCAGCCAGGGCACGTCTGAAGAGTTTGAAGATTCGATTCCTGTATCCAGCCAGGGCATATCTATTGACGACTATTTCCAGATTCGATTCCTGTATCCAGCCAGGGCATATCTGTTGACGACTATTTCCAGATTCGATTCCTGTATCCAGCCAGGGCACGTCTGAAGAGTTTGAAGATTCGATTCCTGTATCCATCTAGGGCATATCTGTTGACGACTATTTCCAGATTCGATTCCTGTATCCAGCCAGGGCATATCTGTTGACGACTATTTCCAGATTCGATTCCTGTATCCAGCCAGGGCACGTCTGAAGAGTTTGAAGATTCGATTCCTCTATCCAGCCAGGGCATATCTGTTGACGACTATTTGAAGATTCGATTCCTGTATCTAGCCAGGGCACGTCTGAAGAGTTTGAAGATTCGATTCCTGTATCCAGCCAGGGCATATCTGTTGACGACTATTTCTAGATTCGATTCCTATATCCAGCCAGGGCACGTTTGAAGAGTTTGAAGATTCGATTCCTGTATCCATCCAGGGCATATCTGTTGACGAATAATTCCAGATTCGATTCCTGTATCCATCCAGGGCACGTCTGAAGAGTTTGAAGATTCGATTCCTGTATCCATCCAGGGCATATCTGTTGACGACTATTTCCAGATTCGATTCCTGTATCCAGCTAAGGCACGTCTGAAGAGTTTGAAGATTCGATTCCTGTATCCAGCCAGGTCATATCTGGTGACGATTATTTCCAGATTCGATTCATGTATCCAGCCAGGGCACGTCTGAAGAGTTTGAAGATTCGATTCCTGTATCCAGCCAGGGCATATCTATTGACGACTAATTCCAAATTCGGTTCCTGTATCCAGCCAGGGCACATCTGTGAGCAACCAATTGTAGATTCGACACCTGTATCCAGCCAGGGCATATCTGCGTGAAGAGTTTGAAGATCAACCCCTGTAACAGGCCAGGTAATTATCTTTCTTTCTCAGGTACGCAAGTTCTCGCTAAGGAATATCTTACGCGATCGACACCTAGATGGCATCTATAAGCCCATCCACTTACCAACAGTTCCAAATGGAATCTATAAGCCCATTCCCGACAAGGTTCTGTCACACCTCCAGATGGCATCTATAAGCCCATCCTCCTATCCATCATCTTTCTAAATGGCATCTGTAAGCTCATTCCCGCCATCACACTGCTGATACTCTACTATGTGAGTGCAAATTTCTGCGCACTCTAGTGTTCAATCATCTTCCACCCTCGGATCACGAAAGGCACACAAGCCAATCTACATCCTCAGGTCTAAGAAGATTGAACAGGGGAAGCTGTTGTACCCCAAAATTTTCCCTCCCATATTCTTCAAAGTTTTGACAAGCATCATCTCAATTTGCTCAAGTCTACTCAAGGGCTACACAGTCAACCATCCTCCTAAGCCAGTCCAAATTAGGGTTTTGGTTCTTGCAAGGAAGTTGAAGTTTTCAAGGGCTTAATCAAGTCCCATATGCTCATATACATTGTCAAGCACCTACATGTCAAGTTTCAAGGCTCACAAGGTCAAGTTGCACAGTCAAAAACCCTAATTGCTCCACAGTCAACTGTAGGGGCAAAATGGTTATTTGGCAGTCAAAAGTCAAAAATTTTGGTCAACATCTTATTTTGAAGCCACAATCATCATTTGGTCAAGTCTTGACCAGATTCCACAAGAATGGCTCAAAAATCATCAAGATGCAAAAGTTTCTATTTTTGGACAGTTGAAAAGTCAACTGTAACTTGACCAAGGCATAACTTTTTCATGGTTCATCAGAAAAATACCATCCAATTCTCATTTTGAAGGGGATGACATTTCCTACAATTCATCTTCACATTCCAAGTCCAAGAAATGCTCTCACAAAAAGTTACCAATTTCAACATTATAGGTCATTTTCAAAAGTCAACAAAAAAGCACTTTAAGTCAAAGACCATAACTTGAGATTGGTAAATCAAAATGACATGGGACCAAAGGCATTGGTTGGAGGACTTCAAGACCTTTCCAAAATGTCCAAGAACATGTTCATATCATCAAAATTGAGCAAGATATGCATTGGAGAAGTTGGGAAATTTTTGTGAAATGGCCAAAGTCAACTATCCTTGAAACTTCAATTTTTGACAAAAGGGCCCACTTTTTTCCACTTGATTCATCCTTGTCATGCCACCCACGTCTCCCATGATTTATTTCAAGATTAAAAATTAATTTTTCTATTTTTATTTAATTTTATTTGATTTAATTCATTTTAAATCTTTAAAATTCAAATAAAAATCAAAAAAATTAATTAAGGGATATTTTGTGGTTTGAATGACCTTGATGCATCATAAGGAACATACCAAATTCGTGTAAAGATCCATTTCAAGCATGAAATTCAAAATTGAACAAAAATGGGAAGTTCTTTAAATGGTGGTTATGGAAATCTCAAAACTTCATTGCAAGAATTAAGAGCTCATAATTTTGATTGATTCTCATTCAAGGACATATATGCAAGCCTCTCCAATAGAATTCAGGACCTAGAACTCTCTCAAACGGCCAAAGCAAATCCAAAAAACTTGAAGAAAAATCACAAACTGAAAACCACTTTCCAGCATAATTCAAGCCTTCCTTTTGATCCAAATACGTTCCCAGCATTGCCAGGAATCATTTGCAGCCAAGAACGAGCCAAAAACCCCAAGAACTCGTGCTACACAAGTCATACGGTTTACCTTCTTTTTCAAAATCACAATCATCCATTCATGCGTTTTTAACACTTTTTATTGATTGCATTGTGCTCACAGGATCCATACGAAGCTTTCCATATGACTTAATTTTATTATGGTGCCTTAAAACG
Source organism: Vicia faba (assembly GCA_948472305.1). Taxonomy (NCBI): domain Eukaryota; kingdom Viridiplantae; phylum Streptophyta; class Magnoliopsida; order Fabales; family Fabaceae; genus Vicia; species Vicia faba. The sequence goes on along the minus strand of OX451735.1, from coordinate 1,494,309,663 downwards.
CAAAATACCATTGTTGAGTTCTAGGTTTTCAGAGCTTGTAATTTGGGGTTTTTCACATAGTGTAAAATTAAGCCTCAAGACATACATGGTCAAACCCAGCAGGATGAGACGAATCCAAAGCATACCTCGCGCCTTTTTTATGTTCACCATATAGCTAATCGCTATTTTTGACATTGGTATTTTGTGGGGGTTTAAAACCCCCGTTATTTGTCTGTGTTTTTGTTTCAGGAACGAAGACGATGATGAGGTGTCCATGCGTGGTTGGTTTATTTAAATCATGCGCGCTCCTTTTTTTATTTTCCAGCATGTGACGCGTTTATTCAATATAATATTACTTTCTTATTATTATTACAATTGAGGCGTTTGGTGTAGTGGCAGGGCGAGAGAGATTTGAGCGCTGGGACCTGGGTTCGATTCCCAGGTCCCCCAATTTCCTTGTTTCATTTTTTCCCAGGTAATCACGTGCAGGCCCTCAAACAGCAACGCACCATAGACCTCACATCCCAGCTTTCCAGGTGTCCATCAGTGCAAATCCAAGGGCCAAGAAGTGAGGAGCACCATGCTCAGGAGTCAACACACGCGCACTCAATCCAGAAAGTCAAACCAAGCTGGCTTCTGAATGGGCCTCACAATTCTATGCACACCCTCATTCCTGGCCCAAACCCCCCTTGGGTTTGCTGTTTTTTTCTTTTTTATCATTTTGTCATTTTTTTTGCTTTATTTTATTTCTTATTTTTTATTTATTTAACAATTAACCAATTAATATTTTTTATAAAAAAAATCCAAAAAGAACTAACATCATTATTATTATTATTAATTTCATTTTATTTTTGTAATTAAATACTAATAAATTGAATTAATTATGAATTAGGCAACTTTAACTTTTTTTCTTAATAATTAAAATAAGTTTAGAATTAGGTTTTTTAATTGACTTTTAATTTTATTTCCTTTTATTTTATTTCATTAAAAAATATAAAAACAAAAAACATATTTTCTTTTAATAAATAAATTAATTAGTTTAACAATTAGTTTTAATCTCATTTAATCACAAAAAAAGACAAAAAAATTCATTTCTTTTCTTAAAAGGGTCAAAACCCTTAAGGCATTCCCGATTAATTTTTATTCGCGCGCATTTATTTCATTTTGATTATTATGTAATTGCTTTCAAGAATGTAATAGTAAATAGGTTTACCGCTTTATTTAATTTCTCGTACTTATTTACCAAAACGGGTCTTTGTATTTTTGGCGATGTATAGACCCGCGCCTTGTAATAGTATAGAATTTATCTTTCCGCAATTTACTTTCCGCACCCTTAACTGTTAAATGCATGACAGAATGTATGTAACTAAACCAATCCGTAGCTCACAAAATAACATATACAAGACAAACATTAACTGAAAAACAACACACAAAGCACATGCCACTCCTAGGGTACGCTTCACTCGTTGCCTCGAAACGTGGTCATCAAGTATAGGACGTCTTAGAGGTCACCCTTTGTCTAAAGATCCAGTTGCCTCGAAACGGTTGCCTCGGATAAAAGGATCTAGGACGTTAGGGTTACTTCTAAGTTGTCCTACCATTGCTTCGGTGACCACACTGTCCCGATAATCGAATTGACCCGAATACCTCCAACGACGGTGCTTCCTACTTCTCTATAGTGGGATAGCACTATCTAAAGGACTCTTACACAGCCTAATTCCTTAGGGTAGGTAGATTCTCATGGGTACTTGCTCTTTTCAAACAAACAAAAAACAACTTTTCACACCCCACACTTTCAAAAAAAGTTTTCAAACAAAACACTTCATACACTCTTGAGGACTGATACAAGAGTTACTTAGAAGTTTTCCAAACGAACTTTTTTCAAAACCCACACACACTTGAAAAGCAAACAAATTTTTGAAAACATAAGAGCAAGTACCTAAGAGCCCGTGGATAACCACGGATAGAAAGGGTGCTAACACCTTCCCTTTCTATAAATCTACCTCCCGAACTGAGAAACATTCTCATAAGGAATTTTGCTGTGCTTTTGTCCTTTCCATGTTGGAGAATATAAAATACGGTGGCAGCTCTTGCTTACCGCGACATTTCGCGAAACCAGCTAAAAAACAGTCAGTTCTATTTCCACCGATCACACACACCTTGCATCAGGATTGTACCTTGGGGAGGCTGTGTTGGGATTCTTAGGAGGGTCCCTTAATGTCACCAGATTCAATCTCAACAGGTGTTGTAAAGCTTGAGACAGCGGCATGTTGAGCTTGGTAAATTGCCTCCTGGGCATGTTTGGCTTACTCTGATCAACCCGTTGTTCTTGGCGAGGTCGTTGTTGGACCCGTGAGGTAGTAGCAACTTGGAGAGGTCTATTCTTCATCAAACCAAACCTTTGACTTCTCGGACGTTGATTAATGACTTGGTCCCCGACCTTGACCGTTTGCTTCATGTTGTTGTATCTGTCTTGATGAAGCTGGTTGATAATGGTTCTCATCTCTTCTTGTTCCCGAGCTAAGCCTTGGATAAGCGCCATCTGCCCCAGCATCTGGGGTTTCATTGTATCTACCTCAGCTTGCAATTGTTCCAGCCTTTCGTCCTTATTGTCTTCAGGACTTTTCTTTACCAAGTTCCCCACGAGGAGTGTATTCAACTCTTCCTGCCCCTTGGATAAGTTTAAGAATACGTCCCTGAACTGAGCTTCAGCGAGAACATGAGAGACCTGTACTGGGAGACCTGTTATGCAATGATATGTATGATATATGTATGAAATGTTTTCAAGGATCTCGCGGGGTAAACAAGAAACTATTAGAATTTGAATTTTACAGCTTTGATTGAAGAAACTTCATGTCGTCAAAAGTCCTTCTTCAAGAGTCAAGCTCACCATATCGAGTGGGTCATAGCCTCTGACTCAAATTATCATGTTTTGATTTCTAGACAACCTTGGCTAGAGGAAAATAAATCCCCTTTTCCCCTTTCTAGACATTTGATTTACCATAACCTACATCACAGACCCTTGAGATCCTTGAAATGGTTAAGGAAATGTTAAGGTATGATGTTATGATGTATATGATATGCGTTTAAGCAAAAGTGTGAAGTTATGTAAGTAAACCTTGCAATAAATCCAAATTATTGGATAAGGACTGTAAACAAAACCTGCAAGGAACTCATGTTGTCAGATAACAAGAATGTACAAGTAGTTCAAGTTTTAAAGTCACACAAGTCACACAAATAGCCTCAAGTTTAGGCTGGCATGGAGTTTAGGTATTACCCTCTTTCAGTTTAGTTGGTTTAAACCTGTCCTAAAAATAGTAACCGGGTTCTAGAGGATCTCAATATCACTGACTACCCTCGATCGGTCATAATTCCAATTTAGCAACCTTTTCTTGCATCCGGAATCATCGTGAGAGTTTAGTCTCAATGAGTGTAGCATACTGCTATTGTTCTATGGCCAAGTTGGTCAATTTAAGGTTCTAAGGTCAATTGGTGCTTAATGACCCCTTAGAAGACCCATATTCTCCTCGTTCCAACACAAGGGATATCGGTATAGACTAAAGTGCCACACCAATGCAGCTACTGCTTCAACCGTGTCGGTCTATGCCAGACAGTTCCCTCACAGTTTATTGCTACTTACCTAAAGGGTATCCCCAGATCCAGGTTAGGATCTATAGAACTCCGATACAAGCCCACAAAATTAAAGCATACAAAGCATACAATTGAAAACACAATGATCTAATCCTAAGGTACACCTCACTTTATAAATTCCCCAGCAGAGTCGCCAGTTCTATGATCGGTGGGAATGAGAACTGACTGTTTTTGAAATGTTGGTTCGTGTTTTGCGTTTGTTTTCGCAAAATGTCGCGGTGAGCAAGAGTCGCCACCGTCTTTTATTTTATCCAACAAGGAAAGGACATAAGCACAGAAAAATTCCTTTTTGAGATATTTCTCGGGTTCGGGAGGTAGATTATAGAAAGGGGAGGTGTTAGCATCCTTTCTATCAGTGGTTATCCACGAGCTCTTAGGTACTTGCTCATTGTGTTTTCAAAATTTGCTTTTCTTTGTGTTTGTGGGTTTGAAAGAGTTTTTTTGTTTTGAAAGGGGTGTAAGTGCGAAAAGTTTTGTTTTGTTTTAAAAGGAGAAAGTACTTAAGAACCATCTACCTACTTGAAAAAGGAATTAAACTGTGCTAATATCCTTTAGACAATGCTATCCCACTATTGAGGAGTAGGTAGCATCGTCGTTGGAGTTTTCGGGTCAATTCGATTAAGGGATGTGTGGTCACTAAAGCAATGTTAGGACGCCTTAGTGGTAACCCTAATGTCTTAGATCATTTTTTCTGAGGCAACCGTTTCGAGGCAACTATGATCTTTGGACAAGAGGGCGACCTCTAAAACTTCCTATGCTCAATGACCACGTTCGAGGCAACCAAGTGAGGTGTACCCTAAGAGTGGCATGTGCAAGTGTGTTAGTTCGGTTAATTTTATCTGTACATGTCATGGGTGAGCTATATTGATTTTAGGTTAAAGATTGATCTTGTCATGCATTTCCTAGTTATCAAACATCTAACAGTTAATATTATGCGGAAATTAAATTGCGGAAATTAAATCTAAGCTATTACAAGGCGTCGGGTATTTACATCACCAAAAACAAACCCTTTAATTTAAATTGCGGAAAGTAAAATAAAGCGATAAATAATGTCCCAATTTAACTATTACATTTCGGGAAACAGTTACATCAATATGGTAAAATAGATTGCGTGCGAAAAATTAAATCGAGCGTATTTTTTAGGGTTTTGAACCTTTTTTTTGAAAGAAAGCATTTTTTTGTTTATTTTTGGATTAAAAAGAAGTTAGATCTAAGTTAATAATTAAATTAATAAACTAATTAATTAATTAAAATATTTTTGGATTTTTGAGTATTTAAAGAAATAAAATAAATTAATCAAAGCTAATAAAAACCTAATTATCTAAATTAATTTTAATTATTGCAAAAATATTAAAGTTATTTCCTAATTAAACTAAATTAATTGAATTAATATTTATTTACAAAAATAAAGTGCTGAATTTAATTTTAATAAATAAAATATATTTTTTTGTTTTTGATTTTATTAAGAAAAAAGATTAATTGGTTAGTGATTAATAAAAAGAATAACAATTAATTAATTAAAGGAAAATAATAAAAATAGAGAGAGAGAGTTTAGGAGTATACGGGCCTGATTGGAGGGGTGAAACAGCTGTTGGCGTCATGTGTAAACTGTTTTGTTTTGACCATTTGTGTTTTGGCTTTTGGCCATTTGTGTTCTGCCCTCAACGTTCCTTAACCTTCTCAGGATGTCTGTCTCGCCATGTATTGGTGTCATGTGTAAACTGTTCTGTTTTGGCCATTCGTGTTTTGGCTTTTGGCCATTTGTGTTTTGGCTTTTGGTCATTTGTGTTTTGGGCTCAACGTTCCTTAATGAACCTGCATTGTATCCTGTCTAAATCTGCAGTGTTGAATCTCATGAACACATTAAATAAATTACTATATATAATAAAATACAAATAAAGCCAATATATGAAGAAATTTAATGTTTAGGCACAATATGGCATGTATGAATGATTATACCCTTTTGATCATGGAGATCAAATCAGCCTTACCCTTGGAGAAGTAGTGATATGAATGCTTTTATGCCTTTTGATCATGGAGATCAAGCCAGCCTTACCCTTGCTGGAGAAGTAGTGAGATGTTGGTTTGTAACCGGAATGACTTGTTTGTAGTGAGATGTTGGTTTGTAACCTGGTTTGTAACCGGGATGGCTTGTTTGTAGTGAGAGAGGGATTTGTAATAAGGATTTCAAGGTTTTAGGATTCTTGAAAGAATTTGATATTCTTACAGCATTGTGGCAAAAATTTTTTTCCCATCTTGTTTGTGTGAAAAGAATGAGATTATATAATGGAAATTAGAGCAAAGAAAATGGGCTTTGAATGTGCAATTGGGCCTCCAATGTTCAATTGAATTCGTCACGTTGCAGGCTAAATCGCAGGGGCTTAAGTGCAATTTTTGAAGTTGAAATGTCAAAACAAAATGTAGCCGACATCGAGAACTAACTCCTGTCCGAAAATCGGCTCAATCGGATAAACTGTGAATTAGTTATGTATTTTTGAAGTTTCAGCTCAGACAAACTTATTTTGGGCTCCAGTGTCGACTCTGACACGTTCTTCAATAAAAACATGGTATTGATCGGAGTATAATTCGGTCTCTACTTTTGAAGCAAATTTGTAGATATCTGAGTCAGTGACCTTGTGTAAAAATATGAGCCCAATCCGATAAAAATTGACCGAGTTATGAATTTTCGAAGTTTCGGCCCAAATGAAATAATATTCAGCATTCAGGATTTTTGGCGCGTCACGCGTGCTCTGAGCAAAAAACGAAGACCTTTTGAATACCTTTCAAACTCAATACCTTCTGGGAAAACTTAGCCAACTCAATTTTTGAAATTTTGGCGCCGGAACCAGCTCGATACAATGAAAATCAACCAAGTTATGATTTTCTGAACATGACACAAATAAACTTCTGTCACAAATCTTTTGTACAAAAATACTTGATAAATCCATATTTTTGAAGACCTTCTGATTGAAATTGGCTTCCAGATGTGAGAGATGAAAACATAGATGACGTCAAGACGGAATTTTGGCAACCGGAACGGGTTCAAAACGAGCCACGATCTTCAAGTTATGAATTTTTTAGCACGTAAAAACTGCACTTTCAGCATACTTTTTCACCATATTTCTTCGAGAAAACTCACACATTCGGATACCTTCTTTAAAGAATTGACTCTTGAGCCGAACCTGAATTTGAGAATACGTTATCAGAGATATCTTGGCGAAAGAACACCTGAATATGACGTGCCGGGTTGGACTTGTGAATCTTTCTTGAAATGTTTTGAGAAATATGGGAGGACAAATTTTGGGGTACAACAGATACGATCCCGCCGCCTACTATGAGTTCCATTCTGGAGAACATGGCCATACAATTGAAGGTTGCAATGTTTTCAAAGGATAAGTTCTGAAACTCATTGTCTCCAAAGAAGTCACATTCACTCCAAAGGGTTTGTGCATAAATTGAAGTTTCCTTGCCCGAGTAAGTGCCAAGACTGCAAGAGCATCTTCTTAAATAATAAGTTCGTACGCGGTCTAGTCTCCTCAACAGTGGAAATTTCTAGTTTCATTTGCATTCTCCTTTGTAGTCTTTTTTTTTTGTTAAAGTGCTTTCTTGTATAAAAAACTTGTTTGTTTTAAAATATTAATCATAATGCATTGAATATGTTTATCTTGAATTAATCAATTCATTATAACTCTTAATTATTTTTATATGTTTTTGATACTTAACTCTTGTTAATAAAGCAAATTACTCCGGAGGAAGGATGATGAGAAATATACCTAGAATTTCATACGGTATGCTTTTGAATAAAACCTTGTTGATGATGTACAAGCATTGTTTCAAATTCCTAAACACCGAAGATATAAGGTAGATAGACCTTCGTCAACCCCTTTGAGCCTTGAAGTAGGAGTTTCTTTTCTATTCAGATAAAAACCTCACGTTTTAACCCAGGGACGAGTAGTGTTCAGTTAATTTGACAAAGCGTTTAAATTTCAAAAAGGAGTGTCCTATCTAAGGATCACCACACCTTATCCCTCACACATCAAGAGGTCGAGAAAAGAAAAACCACAATGGTTATCCCTCATCCACCAAGTAACAGACAGTTATAACATTTCCCATAAGTCAAAAGACTCAGGGTCATCTGACTTGTTCAAAAAAAGAAAAAAAGAATGAATAAAAGAAAAAAAAGAAAGCCCGCTAAGTCAAAAACTTGAAAACAAGTGACTTAGGAAAAAATTAGGGCATCTGTCATACCCCAAATTTTCCCGCCCTTTATTTCTACAGTAAAAAATATTTTCAAACATTGGTTTTTATAATATTCTTTGGTTCAATTTTACTAACATTTTAACAATAATTTATTTTGCTCATTTAAAAATGTATAATAGTTTATTTCAAATTATTTGTATTTTAAATAGAAAATACTTGTTCACTTTCATATACTTTCAATTGGGTTTTTTTATTTCAAATGAGTAACATAACATAGTTGGTAAGAAATGAAGCATGCGAGTATGAGGTCGCGTGTTTGAATCTCTTGTGTTGTACTTTTAACATTTTATTTTTCTATTTTTTGTTACTAATTTTCTTTCCTTTTTTAGAGATCAGAATTTAGGCCTCTCTTGGTTTTTGGGTAACTTACTTTCTAAATTTTTTAACCTAATTATAAGTCTATAAATAGGGACTATTGTCCAACATAATTTTTCATCCAGAAATCTACAATTTCACAATCTCAATATTTGTCTTACTTTTGGTTTATTCCAGGGTTTCTGAATTGAAACTCTAAAGAAACAAATCGAAAAGAAAAACTATCAAAAACTATCAACAACAACTCCTCTAACCGCCACCGTTCGTAGTCAAACACCGTGAATGAAGCTATCGCCACCAATATTATGTCGTCGAATTATTTTACGATATTCCTCTTCTTCATTTGGATGATTGATTTGTTTCATGTTTGATTTTCTTTACTTTGAAGAAATCAATGTTTGTTGTATTATGGGTTCAATTTTGTGGTTCTAAATGAAGGAAAAATGGTGGAATTGTTGTTATTACTTTATACAGTACGAGAGAGAAGAAGGGAAATAAAGTCTAGAAATTTGGTTCTCTCTCTTCATTCATTTTGCTAATATTTATTTATTTATAATTAAAAAATATGGTGCCATGTGTCATATCTCTATTGCGTATAGTTAAGTTGAAAAATAGTTTAGGTTTTGCCTAATTTTTTAACGTGAGGAAATACTGTAACTTATACTTTCAGCTTTTTTGTAACTATTTTCTTTTTATTTATTTCATTGTTATTACTAGTAAGATTTTGATTAAATAAGGTTTAGGTTTATTTATTTAAATAGATTTTTTGGGGTCTATATATTCTTGTATTTTTGTTAAACAATTTTATTTAGGTTAATTTAGTAAATTAAGTGTAGTTGTATTTAGGTGTTTAATTTTATTTACTAATTTAGTTTATCAGGTTATCTTTAGAGTAATTTAGTTTATTATTTTAGTCTAATAAAAATTCAAAAATGCAATAATCATTAACCAATATCTATAATCAAATGACAATTAAATAACAGGATTGGTGGATACACATCCACCATATTTTTTTATTGACCCAACACCAACTTAAACCTCCTGTTTATTTGGGCCAAGTTCTATTTCTGAACTTGAGCCCGTGCTATCTGCGCCCCTCATGATTACTTCCTCAGTTCAACAATACCCCCCTCTGCACTTTGGACCAAATCTAATATCTGGATTTAGGCCCCATTATTCACACCCCCGGGTTTTACTACCCTATTTTAAAATGTAGCCCTCATCCAATTTGGGCTCAAAATATCTTTGGGTCCATATTTTCTTCTAATACACCACCCAACCTTAATATCCTCATCCTAAACTAGATAACCAACGATCAAACCATTTTTTACTAACATAATTGAACCCAAGACATTTTCAAAAAAAGGATTAAATAGAAATACTTTTAAAATTAACTACGAACTGTGTCTACGATCACTCAACTTACAACCCAGACAAGGTTCAAAGATTATTCGAAATAAATTTTATGCAATCCTATGAAAACACCAACAAACACTACGAACTACGAATTGGGACTCTAATTCCTCATAAGAGAATACATAGGCATACGACATAAAAACCGTGGGGGAGTCCCCTAATTAAAAAATCAAAACGCTATTCCTAAATCTTTAACCTAAACCCTAGTATCCTTGTGAACAAGGTAGATGAAGGGTGCCTAACACCTTCCCTTCGTCTAAAGCGAGTCAAGAATCTAGAATCTCTGAATTGATTTAGGGTTATTGTGTTATATTCATGTCGTTAGGACAAAAATTAATGGTGGCGACTCTATATTTTTTGCCAGTTATCATAGTTGGTGACTCTAATGGGGACTCAACCCTTAGGTTTACAATCCTCTCCTTTTTGGGTTTAGGGTTTTTGTTAGGGTTTTCTATTTTTGATGTTTTTCTATATTTTCTTATTTTATTTATTTATTTGGTCTATTAATTTTTTTATATTATTTTCATTATCATATTTTATTTGTGGTGGGATTTTAATTTCGAATAATTTAAACCCTTAGAATGAATGTTCGTCTATTGTCCAAGGGGATATATCATCCCTATGAGTTTTTGTGACAACTTCGTCTAGAGTCGGTAGAATTCCAAAAAAGGAATATGTCTCAAGAGGTATCCTCTTGATGGGTATGACTTTTCAATGAAACCTATGACTCTTTGTATAACCCTAAATCAAAATCTCATGGTGAGACCTTGTACAACCTTAGAGACGAAAGTTCCGGTCTATAATGAGGCTCTTCTTAAGGGAGGCCCTTGTGCCTTTCCCTCTATTGTTATCCATGATACCCTTAAGAAAGCCACCTTATGGGGAGGGTAGAATATACGTAGGCCGAAACTAGGAACCTACCATCTAAGGACATCCCTGTCATCCCACCACTATATTTCATACTGTTGTACCCCAAAATCTGCCCTCTCATTTATCAAGATTTTCCTCACAAGACTTCTTGGACTCAAGACAAGATTAGGGTTTGCTCAGCTCAAGACATCACCTTGCACTGATGACCTGAAATTAGGGTTTGAGTTTGCACAAGGATCTTTTGACCATCAATGCTTCATGTGACTTTCATATACCATCTTGGACCCCTAAGATTGCCCATGACAAGTTTCAAGCCTCGAATCACATCTTTGCCCAACCAATTGGACATTTGACCTAAAAATCAGTTGTATTGGGGAAAAAGTCAACCATGGCCAATTTACAGTCAAACTTCATAATTTTTGATCCACAACTACATTTTACACTCATATGTACCATTTGATCAAGTTTGGATCACAACTCCTAAGGAAATTTGATCAAATCATCAAAAGGGCAAAATGGTCAAAATTAGGGTTTTGACTGAGAAAGGGCAATTTCTGATTTTTTACCTAGCCAATGACCAATTGGGTTCAAACATGATTTCAATGACTCAATAGCATCATCTTTACCTAATCACATGGTTCAAAATATCTCAAATGCATAGGATTGACAGATGAATTTTGCAGTCAACTGATCAAAAGTCAACTGTGCACTAAAAAGTCAAACTTTGACTTTTTGGTCAAACTCAAGTGCCAAAGGTCATAATTCATCAAGATATGTCAAAATGTGAAACTTGTTGAACAAGAAACCTAAAATTGCAAATTAGGGTTTTAATTTAAAATTTTTCATAACTTAGAATTTTTCTAAGTATGGAAAATTTCTTATTTTTTCCCAACTTTCCACAACTTTTTCACCATGATGCAATTGGATTCAAAGGAAACTTCCAAAATTAAAGTTGTATTCCTCCATTAAATCTAAAACTTTTATTCATAAAGTTTTCCCAAAAGATGCTTGGATCTCAAGTTATGAATTTGTGAATAGGGGTCCATGAACTAAAAGACTTAGTGAACATTTGCCCTAATTTAGGCAGGTTTTTGACCCAACTTCATGGACATTTTTCACCTAGTTCCAAGAGGTATCTCAAAATGCATTTCAAAGATGGATTGTAGAGCATGTTGCAAGATTTCCAAAATGTCCTAGAACTCTCCAAGATCATTTGTGGTTAGGGAGAATCGAAGAAGAGAAAATGGCATTTTGTCACTTTTGTTCAAGCCATTTTTGAAGATGTGAAAAACACAAGAAGGGGGGTTGAGTTGTAAAACTTAAAATCAAATGCAGATAACACTGTATTTTTATCCTGGTTCGTTTGATCTCAAACTACTCCAGTCCACCCGTCAAGGTGATCTCGCCTCTCTCCAACGAGGTCTTAATCCACTAATTCAACTGAATACAACAACTACTTTAACAACTGTTAAAGCCTTCTTGAGTCTAACCACAGACCGGTTTATCTCAAGGAAATTCTCTTACAGATAATTTGAACAAAAGTGTGTGTTAATGTTTTCTAACAAAACTATATATCACAACTGTGATATTACACAATATTAAGCTTAGAATGAAAACTGGGTTGCTAATGCTTTTGAGTAGGCGTGGTTGAAAGCTTTAGCAAATTGAATAAGTGAGATCGTTTATGTAGGCGTGTATATGCGTGAATATTATTAGCCTTTTCTTTTCTCACACAGTCTTGTTTAAATAGCCACGGAAGAGATACGTTGGTTGTCCATAAATCCATTTCAATGATAATAACGTTCTTTCCTTTTTGAGAAGATCTTGTCTTGGAATAAAGCCGTTGGTAATTAATCTGTCTTGAATGCATAGTAACGCTTTAGAGTGTTCTACTAATGATAATCAGAGTGTTCTCGGCTTTAGCTTATTCTTACGCTTCTGAGTGCTGATGACTTGGTAAGGATCTTGATCAGAGTCAGAGTATTTTATGCGCAAATTCTGGTCATCAGGCTTTAGCGTATGATCTGGTAACTTCAACGTGTAGCACATGTTTGATCTTCTGATGCTGACATATCTTCTGATGCTGATGTTGATATTGATCTTCTGATGCTGATTCCATCAGAACTTCTGTAAATACATAACATAATTTTAAGTAGCATATATGTCTTATACATAAATCTTACAATTTATTTATTCTTGTATTTTGTTATCATCAAAACTCTAATTGAGGGTTGTAGAATCAAACTATGTTCTAACTATCTCCCCCTTTTTGATGATGATAAAAACCAGATTTTTTCAATTAAAAATAAAGAATAAAAGGTATCAGAGATAAAAAAATGACGAATAAAAGGTATCAGAGATAAGAAGATAAGGAATAAAAGGTATCAGAGATAAGAAGATAAGGAATAAAAGGTATCAGAGCAATGAAGAGAAAAACTCCCCCTGAGTTGATTACTTCCCTTTAATTCCATGAGACCTTGAGCATCAGAACTTTACTTTATCAGAGTTCATCAGATTCATCAGATTCTTGTACCTGTAAGCTTTTCAGAAGAAAGAAATTCAAATATATCAGAATGTTAGAATGTTTGAGACTTATGTCTCAGTAATCCGTTATTGAAAAATGTCATTCTTTCTCCCCCTTTTTGTTAGTTATCAAAAAGCACAAATAATCAGAGTTAAAATGATCAGAGCTAAAAAAGCGTTTATATTAAAAACATAAGCAATGATAAGTTTAGAACACGTAAAATATTACAGACAAACATGTAAAAAAAACAAGGAAAACACAAGAAAATTCTAAGAGGGAGGTGGAAGACGTGTGAACAGAGCTTCCAACATGCTCTTGATTGGAGTTAGAAGCATTCTGAATGGTACTTCATATTGTTCAGATGAAACAGTTTTCCGGGAACCTGAAGAAGGAATGCTGGAAGAAGCCATGTTCACACGAGGTTTTTTGTGAAAAAGATTGAAAGGTTTTCTTGAGAAAGTAAGAACACTGAAAATGGAAATATTGAGAGAAAACGAAAGTGAAGGAAAAAAGTGTGAATGGTGTGAAGTGAGTTTAAATAGATTTCTAAAAAGGTTTTGAAAACATAAACTTTTAAGAGAGAGAAATTAATAATGATTATTAGCATTTAATGATAGCTGATTTTAGGGGATTCAGAAAGATATTTGGAACGGTTACCCATGACATGTGTCTCAATGCATCCAATCAGCGCTTTGCCTTTTCAGAAACGTGAACGCGTGTTCAGCCTCAGAAAATAGCTGATGACTGGATGACACTTGTTTGCTTGAGTGAACAACACATTTCTATCCTTGAAATGAAGCGTTCAGATCTTCATGGATAGATTCTGATACAATCTGCATTTCTAAAGTTCTGAAAGAAGATTGATCAGTAGTTCACAGAAAATAAACACAATTCTGAAGGTTAATATATAAAATTAAAACAATTTTATTCTGGACAGAGCTTCATGCTGAGATGTTTTAGAATGAAGTTGAACCTATCTTCAGAAAGTGGTTTTGTGAAAATATCAGCCCATTGATGGTCTGTGTTAATAAATTTAAAATTTAAAATCCCTTTCTGAATATATTCCCTAATAAAATGATGTTTTGTTTCTATATGCTTAGCCCTAGAATGTAAAATTGGATTTTTACTTAAGCAAATTGCAGAAGTATTATCACAGAAGATAAGAATGTTACTCTCAAATATCTGGAAGTCCTCAAGTTGACTTTTCATCCAGAGAATTTGTGTGCTGCATCCAGCTGCTGCTATGTATTTAGCTTCTGCTGTTGATAGAGCAATTGTGGATTGTCTTTTGCTGGACCATGAGATCAGATTTTCTCCCAGAAACTGGCAGCTTCCAGAAGTGCTTTTATGTTCTACTCTGTCTCCAGCAAAATCAGCATCACAATATCCTACTAAGCTGTAATCACTTGATTTTCTATAAAACAAACCCATATTAGTAGTACCTTTCAGATACTTGAAAATTCGCTTAACAGCTGTTAAGTGAGATTCTCTAGGATCTGATTAGAATCTTGCACAAATGCATACACTGAATAAAATATTAGGTCTTAAAGCTGTCAGATAAAGAAGAGAACCAATCATACCTCTGTAGACCTTCTGTTCTACCTTTTTGCTTACCTCTTCTCTTTCCAGAATGCACGTGGGATGCATTGGAATATTTGATGGCTTACATTATGAGAGATCAAATTTCTTCAGAAGTTCTCTGACATATTTGCTCTGATGAATGTAAGTTCCTTCTGGGGTTTGATTGATCTGAATGACCAAAAAGAATTTCAGTTCCCCCATTAGGCTCATCTCAAATTCTGCCTACATACACTTAGCAAATTTTCTTCCCAGAGAAGGTTTAGTAGATCCAAATATGATGTCATCAACATAAATCTGACATACTAAAATGTAATTCTAAACTGTCTTACAGAATAAGGTTGTGTCCATTTTCCCTCTGGTGAATTCCTTTTCTAACAGGAAGTTACTTAGTCTTTCATACCAAGCTCTGAGAGCTTGTTTCAGACCATAGAGTGACTTCTTTAGTTTGAAAACATATTCTAGATTTTTGGAACTTTCAAAACCAGGGGGTTGGTGCACATATACCTCTTCTTCTATATAGCCATTTAAGAATGCACTCTTAACATCCATCTGATACAGAGTGATGCCTTTATTAACAGCAAATGTGTGATCGGTGGAAATAGAACTGATTGTTTTTGAATGCTGGTTCGCGAAATGTCGCGGTAAGCAAGAGTCGCCACCGTCTTTTATTTTCTCTAACAAGGAAAGGACAAAAGCAAAGCAAAATTCCTTTTCGAGATGTTTCTCGGTTCGGGAGGTAGATTATAGAAAGGGAAGGTGTTAGCACCCTTTCTATCCGTGGTTATCCATGGGCTCTTAGGTACTTGCTCACTATGTTTTCAAAAATGTTTGCTTTTCTTGTGTTTGTGGGTTTTCAAAAAAGTTTGTTTGAAAACTTCGTTTTAACTCTTGTATCAGTCCTCAAGAGTGTCATGAAGTGTTTGTTTGAAAACTTTTGTCAGAAAAGTGTAAGTGCAAAAAGTATTTTTTGTTTTGAAAGAGCAAGTATCTAAGAACCTCTACCTACTCAAAAGAAATTAAGTTGTGTAAATGTCCTTTAGACACTACTATCCCACTATTGAGAAGTAGGTAGCACCGTCGTTGGAGTTTTTCCGGTCAATTCGATTATAGGGACATGTGGTGACTAAAGCAATAGTAGGACGCCTTAGCGGTAACCCTAATGTCCTAGATCCTTTTTATCCGAGGAAACTGTTTCTAGGCAACTTGGATCTTTAGACAAGAGGGAGACCTCTAAAACACCCTATACTCAATGACCACGTCGAGGCAACCAAGTGAGGCGTACCCTAGGAGTGGCATGTGCGAGTGTGTCAGGATTCAGTTAAGTTATCTTTGAAAATGTTATGGTGAGCTACGGGTTAATTTTATTTTGAGAACAAGTCTTGTCATGCATAGCCTAGTTAACATACATCTAACAGTTTAAGTATTTGCGGAAGGTAAATTGCGGAAAGTAAATCTACGCTATTACAAGGCGTCGGGTATTTACATCGCCAAAAGCAACCCTTTGAAAAGTAAATTGCGAGAAAATAAATGAAAGCGATAAAAAGTCCTA
The DNA here is from genome assembly GCA_948472305.1 of Vicia faba. Classification (NCBI taxonomy): domain Eukaryota; kingdom Viridiplantae; phylum Streptophyta; class Magnoliopsida; order Fabales; family Fabaceae; genus Vicia; species Vicia faba. Next base: position 1,494,293,518 of record OX451735.1, on the reverse strand, counting down.
ATTAACGCTATTATATCCTCGGAGCAAATACATAAATATGATCAAAAATAATATGCGCGAAATAAAATTACATCGGAGAAGTCCTTAGGGTTTTGACCCTTTTTTGAGAAAGAATGAGTTTTGGTCCTTTTTGCATTTAATTAAACCTAATTCTAATTATTTAAATAAAAGAAATATTTTTTTAAGTTTTTTTATGTGTTAAGAAAAAATAAATAAGAAGAAAAAATAGTCAAAAGTTAGTAAAAACCCTAATTCTAATTTAATTTAAATTATTGAGAAAAAAAAGTTAAAATTGACCCTAATTAAACTAAATTAATTTGTTAGTATTTATTTACAAAAATAATAAATTAAAGGTGAAATTAATAAATAATAATAATAATAAAAATATTATATTTTTCTGAATTTATCATGAAAATAATTAATTTGTGAGTTAACTAAATAATAATAATAATTATTAAAAGTAAAATAATTAAATGGAAAAAATATAAAAGAATAAAAAGAAACCAGGGAGGGTGTTGGCCCATTTAGGAGGTATTTTTAGAAATTTCTGGCCCATTAATCTCTCAAGCCTGTTTGACTTTGATGATTGTCTACGCGTGTGTTGACCAGGAGTATGATGGTCATCCAGCTTTGGACCATTGGATTTGAGTCTTAGACACATGGCACCTGGATATTTGAAGCGCATGGTAGGACATATCCTGGAAAGCTTCATATGATTATGTGAAGAAAAAATAGAAACAAGTATTTTGGGGGACCTGGGATTCGAACCCAGGTCCCAAAGCTTATTGGACACTTGGCCAACCACTCCACCATGCTGCATCAATTGTCATTGGAATATCAAGCAAATATAATATATAAAAATTCATTCATGTGCTGTAAAACAAAAAAAAAAACACGCGCGCGTTTTGTACTAACCAATGATGTATCAACACATCATCATCTTCCTCGCTGAACCTGCAAAAACAATGTTAGATAGCGGGGGTTTTTAACCCCCACAATATGACACGAGGAATAATAGCGATTAGAGCTACAGGCTACATAAATATTTCGCGAGGATAGAATCATGTTCGTCTGGTCCTAACGGTTTCAACCATATGCCTTATTGGTCTCAATTTTCCCTGGATTGCAAAGCCCTAATTTGAAAGCTTATGAACCCTAAAATTCGTCAATAGCATTCTGTGATTTATGGCGTTATAATTCAATTGAGCTATACCATTAGCTTTGTACAGTCCCTAGCAACACAAATCAATCACAAAATCATGTTAATGATGCATGAATTAAGCTATACGATTCTGAAAAAAATGTGCAAATCGTGACTCTGTTCTTGATGATTCTTTGAGCTTCAATGCTTGGTTTTGATTGCAAAACGTCCCTGAGAACTCCTGCAATAGATTAGAATCAATAAAAGTCTTTAAATCGCCCTGGAATATAGAAATCTGTTTTGCAATTTTCTTGAATTTTTTCAATATGGTTATGGCTTTTTCTGCAGCTTGTTCACGTGTGCATGATCAGGGTTAGCTTGTATATTTATAGGAGAATGAGATTAGGTCACAATCTTGAGCAAAAATCCATGGAATGATGATTTGAATATTTGATTGGAAATCATATATTTTTGAATCTTCATGATTGGAAAAAGTTGCCAAATTTGGAGATATTGCATCTTTGACTTGGTGCACGAAATTTCCAGCCTTTTTAGGTCATTCTTGCTTCACAAAAAGATTGAAAAACCATATCTTTATATTTTCCTACAATTTAAATGAATTAAATGAATTAAATGAATTAATATTGATTAAAAATTCAATTAATTAATAAAAATAAGAAAATAAATTCAATTAATCTTGATGCGTCGTGCATAGGCCAAGGATAAAGTTTCAAGAAGAAATTTGAGGCCCATTAGCAAAAATAAGGTGTTTTGAGCAAAGTTGACTTTTGCAAATTCATAAATATTTCCCAACTTATCCAATGCATATCTTGCTCAATTTTGATCATATGAACATGTTCTTGGACATTTTGGAAAGGTCTTGAACTCCTCTAACCAATGCCTTTGGTCCCATGTCATTTGGATTTACCAATCTCAAGTTATGGTCTTTGACTTAAAGTGCATTTTTGTTGACTTTTGAATTTGACCTATAATGTAAAAATTGATAACTTTTATGAGAGCATTTATTGGACTTGGAATGTGAAGATGGATTGTAGGAAATGTAATCCCCTTCAAAATGAGCATTGGATGGAATTTTTCTGATGAACCATGAAAAGGTTATGCCCTGGTCAAGATACAATTGACTTTTCTGCTGTCCCAAAATAGTAACTTTTTGTATCTTGATGATTTTTGAGCCATTCTTGTGGAATCATGATCAAGACTTGATCAAATGATGATTGTGGACTCAAAATAAGATGTTGACCAAAAATTCTGACTTTTGACTGCAAAATGACCATTTGCCCCTGCAGTTGATTGTGGGTCAAATAGGGCTTTTGACTGTGCAAATTGGCATTGTGAGTCTTGAAACTTGGCATGTAGGTGCTTGAGAACATGTATAGGCTTATGAGACTTGATTGAGCCATTGAAAACTCCAAATTTCTTGAAAGAGCCAAAACCCTAATTTCAGCTGGCTTAGGAGGTGGTTTGACTGTGCAACCTCTTGAGCAATCTTGAACCAGTTGAAGATGATTCTTGACAAATCTTGAGGAATATGGGAGGGAAAATTTTGGGGTACAACAGTTGCCCCTGTTCAATCTTCTTAAACCTGAGGATGTAGATTGGCTTGCGTGCCTTTCGTGATCCGAAGGTGGAAGATGATTGAACACTAAAGTGCCCAGAAATTTGCACTCGCATAGTGTAGTATCAACAATGTGATGTCGGGAATGGGCTTACAGATGCCATTTGGAGATTGTTGGTAGGAGGATGGGCTTATAGATGCCATTTGGAAATGTAATGGATAATTGCGGAGATGGGCTTATAGGTGTCATCCAGGGGTGTCGATCGCGTAAGAGATTCTTTAGCGAGAACTTGCATACCTGTAGTTTGTAGAATTGTAACTTTATAAGTTGAAAGGAGGAACCTGTGTAGGGTTTCCAGATGATGAGTCCGTGTAAAACTGCATCTTGGAAGAGAAGGAACCGGTGTAGGGTTGCTCCATGATGGTAAAGTAGATAGTTGTCCTGTCTGGTTTCAGGTATTAATCTAAAATCCGTCGTCCATAGATATTTCCTGGCTAGTTACAGGTGTTGATCTGGAACTTAAGAAGTCTGGCCGATGAGATAGTTGTCCTGTCTGGTTTCAGGTATTAATCTCTGACTTGAGAAAGAAAGATTGTCTTCCTGGCTTGCTATAGGTATTGATCTTCAGTCTCTTCAATGTAGATAACTTTCCTGGCTAGTTACAGGTGTAGATCTACAATCAATCGCTCACAGATATTTCCTGGCTAGATACAGGTGTTGATCCGGAACTTAAAAAAGGTTGGTCGAGATAGCTTTCCTGGCTGGATACAGGTGTAGATCTCTGACCTGAGAGTGAAAGATAATTTCCTGGCCTGTTACAGGTGTTGATCTTCAGTCTCTTCAATGTAGATAACTTTCCTGGCTAGTTACATGTGTAGATCTACAATCAATCGCTCACAGATATTTCCTGGCTAGATACAGGTGTTGATCGGGAACTGCAAAAGGTTGGTCAATGAGATAGCTGTCCTGGCTGGTTTCAGGTATTACTCTCTGAACTGAGAAAGAAAGATGATTTCCTGGCTTGCTACAGGTGTTGATCTTCAATCTCTTCATGTAGATAACTTTCCTGTCTGGTTTCAGGTATAGATCTACAATCAATCGCTCACAGATATTTCCTGGCTAGATACAGGTGTTAATCTGGAACTGCAAAAGGTTGGCCAAGATAGCTTTCCTGGCTAGATACAGGTATTACTCTCTGACCTAAGAAAGAAAGATGATTTCCTGGCCTGCTACAGGTGTTAATCTTCAATCTCTTCATGTAGATACTTTCCTGGCTAGTTACAGGTGTAGATCTACAATCAATCGCTCACAGATATTTCCTGGCTAGATACAGGTGTTGATCTGGAACTTAAAAAGGGTTGGTCGAGATAGCTTTCCTGGCTAGATACAGGTGTAGATCTCTGACCTGAGAGTGAAAGATAATTTCCTGGCCTGTTACAGGTGTTGATCTTCAAACTCTTCATGTAGATAACTTTCCTGGCTAGTTACAGGTATCGAATCTACAATCAATCGCTCACAAATATTTCCTGGCTAGATACAGGTGTTGATCTAGAACTTAAAAAGGGTTGGTCGAGATAGCTTTCCTGGCTGGATACAGGTGTAGATCTCTGACCTAAGAGTGAAAGATAATTTCCTGGCCTGTTACAAGTGTTGATATTCAAACTCTTCATGTAGATAACTTTCCTGGATAGTTACAGGTATCGAATCTACAATCAATCGCTCACAGATATTTCCTGGCTAGATACAAGTGTTGATCCGGAACTTAAAAAAGGTTTGGTCGAGATAGCTTTCCTGGCTGGATACAGGTGTAGATCTCTGACCTGAGAGTGAAAGATAATTTCCTGGCCTGTTACAGGTGTTGATCTTCAAACTCTTCATGTAGATAACTTTCCTGGCTAGTTACAGGTATCGAATCTACAATCAATCGCTCACAGATATTTCCTGGCTAGATACAGGTGTTGATTCGTAACTTAAAAAAGGTTGGTCGAGATAGCTTTCCTGGCTGGATACATGTGTAGATCTCTGACCTGAGAGTGAAAGATAATTTCCTGGCCTGTTACAGGTGTTGATCTTCAAACTCTTCGTGTAGATAACTTTCCTGGCTAGTTACAGGTATAGATCTACACTTTATTTCATATAGGTGGTTTTCCTGTCTGATTTCAGGTGTTAACCTATAATCAGTCGTCCACAGATATTTCCTGGCTAGTTACAGGTGTTGATCCGAAACTTAAAAAAGGTTGGCCGATGAGATAGTTTTCCTGTCTGGTTTCAGGTATTAATCTGTGACTTGAGAAAGAAAGATAGTTTTCCTGTCTGGTTTCAGGTATTGATCTTCAATCTCTTTAATGTAGATAACTTTCTTGGCTAGTTACAGGTATAAATCTACAATCAATCGTCAACAGATATTTCCTTGCTAGATACAGGTGTTGATCTGGAACTTAAAAAGGGTTGGTCGAGATAGCTTTCCTGGCTAGATACAGGTGTAGATCTCTGACTTGAGAGTGAAAGATAATTTCCTGGCCTGTTACAGGTGTTGATCTTCAAACTCTTCATGTAGATAACTTTCCTGGCTAGTTACAGGTATCGAATCTACAATCAATCGCTTACAGATATTTCCTGGCTAGATACAGGTGTTGATCTGGAACTTAAAAAGGGTTGGTCGAGATAGCTTTCCTGGCTGGATACAGGTGTAGATCTCTGACCTGAGAGTGAAAGATAATTTCCTGGCCTGTTACAGGTGTTGATCTTCAAACTCTTCATGTAGATAACTTTCCTAGCTAGTTACAGGTATCGAATCTACAATCAATCGCTCACAGATATTTCCTGGCTAGATACAGGTGTTGATCCGAAACTTAAAAAAGGTTGGTCGAGATAGCTTTCCTGGCTGGATACAGGTGTAGATCTCTGACCTGAGAGTGAAAGATAATTTCCTGGCCTGTTACAGGTGTTGATCTTCAAACTCTTCATGTAGATAACTTTCCTGGCTAGTTACAGGTATCAAATCTAGAATCAATCGCTCACAGATATTTCCTAGCTAGATACAGGTGTTGATCCGGAACTTAAAAAAAGGGTTGGTCGAGATAGCTTTCCTGGCTGGATACAGGTGTAGATCTCTGACCTGAGAGTGAAAGATAATTTCCTGGCCTGTTACAGGTGTTGATCTTCAAACTCTTCATGTAGATAACTTTCCTGGCTAGTTACAGGTATCGAATCTACAATCAATCGCTCACAGATATTTCCTGGCTAGATACAGGTGTTGATCCGGAACTTAAAAAGGTTTGGTCGAGATAGCTTTCCTGGCTGGATACAGGTGTAGATCTCTGACCTGAGAGTGAAAGATAATTTCCTGGCCTGTTACAGGTGTTGATCTTCAAACTCTTCATGTAGATAACTTTCCTGGCTAGTTACAGGTATCGAATATACAATCAATCGCTCATAGATATTTCCTGGCTAGATACAGGTGTTGATCCGGAACTGCAAAAGGTTGGTCGAGATAGCTTTCCTGGCTGGATACAGGTGTAGATCTCTGACCTGAGAGTGAAAGATAATTTCCTGGCCTATTACAGGTGTTGATCTATAATCTCTTCATGTAGATAACTTTCATGGCTAGTTACAGGTATCGAATCTACAATCAATCGCTCACAGATATTTCCTGGCTAGATACAGGTGTTGATCCGGAACTGCAAAAGTTGATGGTAATCATCTTTTGATTGACCTTTCCCTTAAAAGGCAAAACATTTGTTGTATGCAATGTCATGATGTATGAAATGCATGATGTCATGATGTTCTCAAAATGAGATCGTGTCGTATGCACTTTGTCATGTATGTAAATAGGAGATGTGAAATGTGATATGCTTATGAATGTATTTTCGTCTGGGAAAATTAATCCTTGACGAATGCCGGAAGCTTGTTAAATCCTGGGCTGATGTTGAAGAGTAGAGTTCTTCATTTCCGCTGGGGATGATGAACGACGCTGATTGCACGAATAAACCTGTAGGAGAGGATGACTCCGTTGGGGAATAAACTTGGTGAAGAGATTACTCTGCGAGGATTTACTCTGTGGGAAGAGATGCTTTGCTGAGATTTGAATGATAAACTCCACTGGGGATTCCGTTGATAAGCTCTATTGGGGAATTTGATGAACTCCGCTGGGGATCGAGAGAACTTCGCTGAGGACGATCTTTCCGTTGCAATTTTCTGAGGATAACCCAGTTAGACTCTAGTGGGGAATAACCTTTGAATATGGCTAGAGAGAGATATTTGTACTCTACAGGGGACAAGCTTCCAAAATCTACTAGGGAGATGATTCAACTCTCTTGGGGAAACTTTTGAGGAAATGGCTCCACTGGGGGTATCTTGTATTCCGCTGGGGAACAATCTTATATTTCTGTCGAGGAATATTAAGACTGCCGGGGATGCTTGATGAGGAATATTTGTACACTCTGCTAGGGAATATTAAGATCTTTTGGGGATACCCAACTTTTCCAGGACTGGTGGTAGACCAACTCTGCTCGGGGGAGAGTATTGCTGACTTGCTGGGGATACTGTTCCTTTTTAGGGCTGATGGGAGACCAACTCTGCTTGGGGAGAGTATTGATGAATCTTGTCTTACTTTGCGGGGAGTGAAGGTATCCTGGTTACATTCTTCAGCCGAACCTACCTTGGTACCTTGGTGGACAGAGCAACTAGATCACTTAGACAATTCTTATTGCCCCTGTTTCTGATGTCACCTGTAATTAGTCCTTTGTTTCGCATGAAAATATTTATGATCAGCAATTAATGTCAAATGCATATATAAAAAATGAACATTGGACGTTCTTTGCAGAACAAAAAGATAAAGGAAAAACAATTTGTAATTTGTCTGAAAAATGAGCTTGTATTGATTTTGAAATTTGCCTGTAAATAGGCGTTTTTATACAGGAGGTTGACGTCCTAGTAAGAGAACGCCGCCGAACAAAATAGAGTTTATACAATTTCTATGAAAAGAAAAACAAAACAGCTATGTGAAAAATCCCACTGGGTTTCAACTCTGCTATCGCCTTTATGTCTTCAAGCGTCTCATCACTTTGCTGCTTAGTTGAAGAGGAATCTGATTGATTGGTGCCGTCCGAGCCTGATAGTCGATACCGAAGTCTGGATGCAGGGTGATCCAATGAGACATAGTATTACGCTTATCCCTAACTTTTGCCTGGACCGCCCTTTCGGGTTTTCAGTCCACCGGGATACCCATTTTTGCCCAAGCCGCCTTTTCAGGTTTTCGACTTGCCGGGTGTACAGATTTTTTTTCATTTTCATCCCTTATTTTAGCCCGAACCCTTTTGGTTCGCCAGGAAGCCCTTATTTTTGCCTAGGCCAGTCGACCTAGCGGGTCTTTAATCATGCGTAGTATCTTTTTACTATGTCTGCATTGGCGGGGTGAGGAAGGTCGTCACCATCCATGGTGGTTAATATCATTGCTCCTCCTGAGAAGATGTTTTTAACCACAAATGGCCCTTCGTGCGTAGGGGTCCATTTGCCCCTGGGATCACCTTGAGGTAGAATGATGCGCTTGATTACCAGGTCTCCGACTTGATACTCTTGTCGTCTGACTTTCTTGTTAAATGCCTTGATCATCCGTTTTTGGTACGTCTGACCATGACAAATAACAGTAAGTCTCTTTTTGTCGATTAGGTTTAATTGATCATGCCGAGTCTGGATCCAGTCGTCTTCGCTCAAACCTGCATCCTTCATAAGTCGAAGAGAGGGTATCTGAACTTCAATGGGCAAGACCGCCTCCATGCCGTATACCAAGGAATAAGGTGTTGCCCCTGTTGATGTCCGTGCTGAGGTACGGTACCCATGAAGAGCAAACGGTAACATCTCGTGCCAATCTTTGTAGGTCACTGTCATCTTCTGCACAATCTTCTTAATGTTTTTATTAGCTGCTTCTACAACCCTATTCATCTTCGGCCGGTAGGGAGAAGAGTTGTGGTGTTGTATCTTGAATTACTCGCAGAGCTCAGTGATCATCTTGTTGTTAAGATTGGTACCATTGTCCATAATGATCCTCTCTGGTATACCGTATCGACAGATCAGTTTGTGCCGAATGAACCGTGCCACGACGTTCTTGGTTACGGTGGCAAAGGAAGCTGCCTCAACCCACTTTGTAAAGTAATCAATTGCTACCAGGATGAAACGATGCCCGTTGGATGCCGTAGGTATGATCTCACCGATCATATCAATGCCCCACATTGCAAAAGGCCAAGGTGCTGTCAATACGTTCAAAGGAACTGGAGGAATGTGCACCTTATCAGCATAGATCTGGCATTTGTGACATGTACGAGAATGCTGATAACAGTCGGCTTCCATTGTGGACCAGTAATATCCTGCCCGAAGGATTTTCTTTGCCATGGTATACCCACTGGGGTGAGTCCCGAAAGTACCTTCATGCAGCTCTACCATGATCCTTTCTGCTTCAGTCTTATCCACACAACGCAGTAAGGTTGAATCATAATTTCGTTTGTAAAGAATGTCATTGCTGTGGAAGAACTTCGCCGCGAACCTTCTCAGAAACTTCTTGTCATTACCGGATGCACCCTCGGGGTATTCTTGAGCTTCAAGGTACTTCTTTACTTCATGATACCACGGTTTTTTTGTTACCTCTTCGGTCTCAAGATCACAGCAATGTGCAGGTTCATCCAATTTCCAAATAATGATCCGGGGAGCCTCGTTGTCCCATTTGACTTTGAACATAGAAGACATCGTAGCTAGCGCGTCTGCCAACTGATTCTCCTCTCTCGGGAAGTGTTCAAAAGTTATCTCCTCAAAATGGGGAAGCAACGTCAATACATACTCCTTGTAAGGAATAAGATTTGGGTGTTTCGTATCCCACTCGCCTTTGATCTGACTGATCACGAGAGCGGAATCTCCGAAGACACTCAGAAACTTGATTCTTAGGTCAATTGCAGCTCGAAGACCCATGATGCATGCTTCATACTCCGCCATATTGTTGGTGCAGTTGAAACATAGTCGGGCGGTAAGTGGAGTATGAGAGCCTTTAGGAGATATGATCACAGCGCCAATACCATTACCCAAAGCGTTTGAGGCTCCGTCAAAGTGCATAGACCATCGGGATCCTTCCTCAGGTCCTTCATCCGGTCCAGGTATTTCACAGTCCGTTACTACCATGATATTCTCGTCTGGAAATTCAAAGTTCATGGATTGGTAATCATCCACCGCCTGATGTGCCAAATGGTCTGCCAATACACTTCCCTTGATTGCTTTTTGAGTCGTGTACTGGATATCATATTCAGTCAAGATCATCTTCCATCTTGCTATTCTTCCGGACAGAGCAGGCTTTTCGAAGATGTACTTGATTGGATCCATCTTTGAAATCAACAGAGTAGTGTGAGTCAACATATACAGTCTCAGCCGGCGAGCCGCCCATACCAAAGCGCAGCAAGTTTTCTTGAGTAGTGAGTATCGGGTCTCACAGTCGGTAAACTTTTTGCTAAGGTAGTAAATAGCGTGCTCTTTTCGGCCAGACTCGTCATGCTGCCCCAGCACACATCCCATTGAGTTGTCCAGTACTGTCAAGTATAAGATTAGAGGTCTCCCTTCAACCGGTGGCATAAGAATGGGTGGCTCTTGGAGATACTCTTTGATTCTTTCGAAAGCAGCCTGGCATTCATCATTCCAACGTACTACTTGATCTTTCTTCAGTAGCTTGAATATTGGTTCACAGGTAGCAGTTAGGTGTGAGATGAATCGGGCAATGTAGTTCAGCCGTCCTAGAAAGCCTCTGACTTCTTTTTCTGTCTTGGGAACTGGCATCTCTTGTATGGCTTTCACTTTGGCAGGGTCCACTTGAATACCTTTGTCGCTCACGATGAAACCTAGTAGTTTTCCAGATCTCACCCCGAAGGTGCACTTGTTCGGGTTTAATCTCAGCTTGTACAGCTTCAACCGGTCAAACAGCTTCTGTAGATGGTCAAGGTGTTCCTCCTCAGTTTGGGACCTTGCAATCATATCATCGACATATACTTCAATCTCATGATGGATCATGTGATCGGTGGATCTGGAACTGACTGTTTAACGCTGGTTCACGAAATGTCGCGGTAAGCAAGAGTTGCCACCGTCTTTTATTTTCTCCAACATGGACCGGACAAAAGCACAGCAAAATTCCTTATGAGATAGTTTCTCGGTTCGGGAGGTAGATTTATAGAAAGGGAAGGTGTTAGCATCCTTTCTATCCATGGTTATCCATGGGCTCTTAGATACTTGCTCATTGTGTTTTCAAAATATTTGCTTTTCAAAGTGTGAGTGGGTTTGAAAAAAGTTTCATTTAAAGATTTCAGATCGACTCTTGTATCAGTCCTCAAGAGTGTTTGAAAAATTGTTTTGAAAGCCTTTTGAAAAGTTTCAGTGTGAAAAGAGTTTTGATTGTTTTTGAATAGAGAAAGTATCTATGAGTCATCTACCTACCCTAAGGAATTAGGCTGTGTAAATGTCCTTAAGGTAGTGCCATCCCACCATTGAGAGGTAGGTAGCACCACCGTTGGAGGTGTTCGGGTCAATTCGTTTGTAGGGACAGTGTGGTCACCAGAGCAACAGTAGGACACCTTAGAAGCTACCCTTATGCCATTGATCCTTTTTAATTCCGAGGCAACCGTTTCGAGGCAACTGGATCATGTCATGGACATAAGGACTTACTAAAACGTCCTATACTCGACGACCACGTTTCGAAGGCAAGGCAACAGTGAGGCGTACCTTAAGAGTGTTGTGTGAATTTGTGTGTTGTTTTCATGTTATGTTTTATCTTGTACATGCATCATGGTGATCTACGCTTGTTTTTAATTTAGGCCATACATTCTTTCATGCAATTATAATTTAAAAGTGCGGAAGTTTAAATTCGGAAAGTAAAATCCTACGCTATTACAAGGCGCGGGTCTATACATCGCCAAATTAACAAAGACCCGTTTGAATAAAAATGAGGAAAGTAAAACCTAGTTACTATTACAAGGCTTGAGCAATTACATAACATTCACAATAAAATAACATGCGAAAAGAATAGAGATAGAACGTTCGAGGGCGTTGGACCCTTTTGAAATTTAATTAAATTAAAAGTTAATTAATTATTTAATAAAAGAAAAGAAATGTTTTTTAGGTTTTTGGTATTTAATGGAATAAAGAAAAGAAAAGTTCAAAAGAAACCCTAATTCTAAGTTATTTTTAATTATTAATGAAAAAATATTAAAGTTTTAAAACCTAATTTACACTAATTAATTATTTACATATTTATTTACAAAAGTAGTAATTGATAATAATAATAATAATGATGAGAAAATTATTTATATAAAAAAAGATGAGAATGTTAAAAAAACCCTAATTTCTACATATTTTAATTTATTAAGAAAAATGTTAAAATTGAAACCTAAATTAACTAAGTTAATTATTAAAATTATTTACAATAAATAATGGTGAAATTAATATTAATAACAATAAATATTTTTTTGATTTTTCTGTATTTTATTTTTATTATTAAAATTATTTTAGGAAATTAAAGAAAACAATTAAAACAATTAATAGAATTAATAAAGAAAAGCAAATAAAAAAATAAAAATTGATGCAAACCATGGGGGGTATCGGGCCCTTTTTGGAGGTGAATTGGAGGCAATTTGGCCCAACAGAACAAGCCTTTTTTGACTTTCAGGGATCACGTGTGGAGCTGTTGACCCAGGCGTATGATGGTCCTCATCCTGTAGCCTTCAGATTGGTCATCCTGATTACGTGGCAAGCCAGCATGTGAAGGCGTATGGTGAACCACTGGATAGAAACTGCATGGGAACATGTTATAACAAAAATTATGAATAATATGGGGGGACCTGGGAATCGAACCCAGGTCCCAGCGTTTACCAAGTGAATGCTTTGCCAAGTGAGCTGTGAAGCGCGTTTGGATATTGGATACACAAAGAATATAATATATGAAAACAAAGATAATTACGCTGAAACAACAAAAACACACTAACTTTTGAATTGTCCAACCACACTCAGACACGCTAGCCTTCTTCTTCCTTTTGTACCTGTAATATAAGCAATTAGCGGGGGTTTTAAACCCCCACTAAACAAGACCTGCAAAAATAACGAATAGGACATGGCCAAATATAAAAAGGGCGCGAGGTCATGGTTAGCTTCGTCTGGATGTCACGATTTCAATGGTACCAGTTTGAAGGTCTGATTTTGCCATATGCGTAAACCCCTAAATTTGGAGCTCTGAAACCCTAATATCCATCAATGGTAGATTTTTATATAGGCCTTGTTAGTTCAATTAAAGGGTACCATTAGCTTCAGAACATCATTGTTAGTAACAATCAACAATTAAAAATCATGAATAATGCATGTAAATTAAAACACGATTATGGAAAAGTTCAAGAAAAGTGTGACTTTGTTCTACCAATTCTTGAGGTATGGAGACCTGGTTTTGATTGTAATCGACTCCTGGATGCTTTGGCAATGTATTGGAATGCTTTTGGAGCTTTGAATTGTCCTCTAGGTGTGAAATCAGTTTTCAACTTTTGGCCAAAAATTTGCAATTTTGTTCTTTGTTTTCTGAGCAGCTTTCGTGTCCAATGCATTAGGTTTTAGTTGTGTATAAGTATTTGAGTGAAACTAGGTTAAAACCAAGTCCATGGATTCATGCATTCATGTTTTGAATATTTGATTTTTTCACATCTTTTTCCAATCTTTTTGCCATGGAAACTTGCCAAATATGGATGATTTTGTCCCTTTTGACTGATGCACGAGATCTCTTACATGTGTGGAATATATTTGCTGCATAAAAAAGATTTGAAAACATGATTTGGTATTTTTCTTATATTTAAATTTAATTAAATGAATTAATGATAATAAAAATTCAAATAATTAATCAAAAATAAGAAAATAACTCCCTTTGAGCTTAATTGGTCGTGCATAGCCTTTGGGTAATGATTCATGAAAGAAATTGAGGCCCATTAGCATTTTTGAAGCCTTTTGTGCAAAGTTGACTTTTCAAAATTCCCAAAAATTTCCCAACTTCTACAAGGCATATCTTGCTCAATTTTGAAGCTATGAACATGTTCTTGGACATTTTGGAAAGGTCTTGAAGTCCTCTAACCAATTCCTTTGGTCCCATGTCATTTTTATTTACCAATCTCAAGTTATGTCTTTGACTTAAAGTGCCTTTTTGTTGACTTTTGAAAATGACCTATAATGTTGAAATTGATAACTTTTTGTGAGAGCATTTCTTGGACTTGAAGTGTGAAGATGAGTTGTAGGAAATGTAATTCTATTAAAAATGAGCTTTGGATGGAATTTTTCTGATAAACCATGAAGAAGTTATGCCTTGGTCAATTTGTAGTTGACTTTTTCAACTGTCCAAAAATGGAAACTTTTGCATCTTGAGACTTTTTGAGCCATGTTTTGAGAATCATGATCAAGAATTGATCAAATGATTTTTGTGGCTTCAAAATAAGATGTTGACCAAATTTTTTGACTTTTGACTGTCAAATGACCATTTTGTCCCTACAGTTGACTGTGAAGCAATTAGGGTTTTTGACTGTGCAATTTGATGCTGTGAATCTTGAAACTTGGCATATGAATGCTTGACAATGTATATAGGCATGTGGGACTTGATTGGACCCTTGAAAACCTCATTTTCTTTGCCAGAACCAAAACCCTAATTTTGATTGTGTTAGGAGGCAATTGGACTGTGCGACCCTTGAGGGATTTTGAATCATCTGGAAATTAATCTTGACAAATCTTTTAAGAATATGGGAGGGAAAATTTTGGGGTACAACAGTTGCCCCTGTTCAATCTTCTTAAACCTGAGGATGTAGATTGGCTGGCGTGCCTTTCGTGATCCGAAGGTGGAAGATGATTGAACACTAGAGTGCCCAGAAATTTGCACTCACATAGTAGAGTGTCATCAGTGTGATGGCGGGAATGGGCTTACAGATGCCATTTGGAGACTGATGGATAGGAGAGATGGGCTTATAGATTCCATCGGGAGGTTGTCGATCGCGTAAGAGATTCCTTAGCGAGAACTTGCGTACCTTAGAAAGAAAAATAATTACATGGCCTGTTACAGGAGTTGATCTTCAAACTCTTTATGTAGATGCGCCCTGGCTGGATACAAGTATCGAATCTTTAAACTCTTCAGACGTGCCCTGGCAAGATACAGGAATCGAGTCCGGAGAATATAGTCGTCAACAGATACACCCTGGCGGGATACAGGAATCAGATCTTCAAACTCTTCAGACGTGCCCTGGCAAGATACAGGAATCGAGTCTGGTAATGTTAGTCGTCAACAGATACACCCTGGCAAGATACACGAATCGGATCTTCGAACTCTTCAGACGTGCCCTGGCAGGATACAGGAATCGAGTCTGGTAATGTTAGTCGTCAACAGATACACCCTGGCGGGATACAAGAATCAGATCTTCGAACTCTTCAAACGTGCCCTGGCAAGATACAGGAATCGAGTCTGGTAATGTTAGTCGTCAACAGATACACCCTGGCGGGATACAGGAATCGGATCCTCAAACTCTTCAGACGTGCCCTGGCAGGATACAAGAATCGAGTCTGGAATATAGCCGTCAACAGATGCACCCTGGCAAGATACAGGAATCGGATCCTCAAACTCTTCAGACGTGCCCTGGCAGGATACAGGAATCGAGTCTGGTAATGTTAGTCGTCAACAGATAGACCCTAGCAAGATACAGGAATCGGATCCTCAAACTCTTCAGACGTGCCCTGGCAGGATACAGGAATCGAGTCTGGTAATGTTAGTCGTCAACAGATACACCCTGGCAAGATACAGGAATCGGATCCTCAAACTCTTCAGACGTGCCCTGGCAGGATACAGGAATCGAGTCTGGTAATGTTAGTCGTCAACAGATACACCCTGGCAAGATACAGGAATCGGATCCTCAAACTCTTCAGACGTGCCCTGGCAGGATACAGGAATCGAGTCTGGAATTAGTCGTCAACAGATACACCCTGGCGAGATACAGGAATCGGATCTGGAATCACGACTATTGATAGTAATTATCTTTGTATTAACCTTTGTCCTGAAAAGAAAAAACGTTAGTTGTATGCGATGTCATGATGTATGACATGCGAGATGTTCTCAGAATAAGTGAGATTATATGTTCCTGATGCGTATATGCATGCTATAATGTATGGAAATGCGATGTTTATGAATGTATGTTTTTGTCTAGGAAAGTAAATCCTTGACGGGTGCCGGGAAGTTAAATCCTGGGCTGATGTGGAATAGAGCTTCGTTGTTTCCGCTGGGGACGATGGTTGCAAGAATACCGGTAGGGGAAGATGACTCCGTTGGGGAATAAACTTGGCGAATAGATTACTCTGCGGGGAGTGAACTCTTGTGGGGAAAGAGAGGCTTTGCTGAGATTTGTGATAACTCCGCTGAGGGTGGGAAGACTTCGCCGAGGACGATCTTTCTGTGGTTATTGGCTGAGGATAACCCAGTTATATCCTGGTGGGGAAATAACCTTTAAATAAAAACCGGGAGACGTGTTCGTGTTCTGCGGGTGATAAACTTCCAGAGTCTACTGGGGATAAGATTCCTGCTGGGGAGATTGATTCAACTCTCCTGGGGAAATCTTCAGACTGGACTCTCCCGGGGAAATTTTGAACTGTACTGGGGAAGTGGCTTCACTGAACGTCTAATATACCGCCGGGGAACAATCTTAGATCAAGACTGCCGGGGATGCTTGTTAAGAATGTTTGTATATTGCGCCGGGGAATGTTGAGATCTGCTGGGGATACCCAATTTCCTTAAGGCTGACAGTAGGCTAACTCTGCTTGGGGAGAGTATTACTGACTTGCTGGAGATATTGTGCCTTTGATGAGAGACCAACTGCTTGGGAGAGAATTATTGAATCTTGGCTCACTCTCTGGGGAATTAAGGCATCTTGGTTACATTCTTCAGCCTACCTTAGTACCTTGGTGGATAGAGTAATTAGATCGCTTTAGACAACTCTTATTGCCCCAGTTTCTGATGTGAGAGGAGAGGATACTGGTGGAGGCCTGATGATGAGCTCATGTAAAACTGCATCTTTGGAGGGAGGAAACCAGTGTAGGGTTTACTGATGACGAGTCCGTGTAAAACTACGTCTGGAGTTTGAGAGGGGAACCTGTGTGGGGTTACCTTGATGATGAGTCCGGGTAAAACTGCATCTTTGGAAAGAGAGAACCTGTGTAAGGTTTCTTAGGGATAAGTTCGTGTAGAACTTTTGGAGGAACCGGGGTAAGGTTACTTCGGGATATGTCTGTGTAAGACTTCTGGAGGAACCGAGGTGAGGTTACTGCAGGATAAGTTCGTGTAAAACTTCTTGATGAACCGGGGTAAGGTTATCTTGAGATAAGTCCATGTAAGACTTCTGGAGGAACCGGGGTGAGGTTACTGCAGGATAAGTTTGTGTAAAACTTCTTGATGAACCGGGGTAAGGTCATCTTGAGATAAGTCCGTGTAAGACTTCTTCTGAAAAAAAGGAACCGGTGTAGGGTTACTTCGTGATGGGTCCGTGTAAGACTTTGTCTGAAAATTGAGAAGGAACCGGTGTAGGGTTGCCTGAGGATGATCAAGTAGATAATTGTCCTGTTTGGTTTCGGATATTAACCCATGATCAGTCGTCCACAGAATTTTCATGGCTTGTTACCGGTGTTGATCTGGAATTGTAAAGGTAGATGGTAATCATCTTTTGATTGACCTTTCCTTGGTACTTGGGTTGACAGAGCAACTGGATCGCCTGGACAACTCAATATTGCCCCTGTTTCTGAGGTGAGGGAAGAAGATACCTGTGGAGGTGCTTGATGATTGCCGATTGACAACTCTTCTTCTGGTAGGCGAGTGACGAGATGCCGGGACATAGTCGTACGCTTTGATCCCTAACTTTTTCCTGGACTGCCCTTTTGGGTTTTCAGTCCATCGGGATACCCTTTTTGCCCAAGCCGCCTTTTCAGGTTTTCGACTTGCCGGGTGCACATATTTTTTTCATTTCATCCCTTATTTTGCCCGAACCCTTTTGGTTCGCCGAGAAGCCCTTATTTTTGCCTAGGTGTGTCAACCTAGCGGGTCTTTGATTATGCGCAGTATTTTTTTCGACTATGTCCACGCTCCCAGGATGTAGGGAGGTGCCCCTGTTGTAGCGTTGTATCGCCATACCAGAAGATCTTCGTTTGATCGTCCAATGCCCCAAGTGATCCAGATGGAGGTTTGCCCTTGGCTGTTTGGCCTTTTGAGAGATTCTCCGAATCTTGACTTAATTGCCCCAGATGATGGACAATAATCACGTTTGCCCCTTGGTTGGAAGTGCTTTTGTTCACTAGATATTCATCGTGCGAATTTCTCTGCTGTTCGAACAAATAGCCATATGCAAACAATGTTATTTAAAAATGCAAAGCTTATGTCTTTCTTGACGTTTTTGAAAATGCATTTTTCAGTAAAACAAGCGAATTTTGTAAAATGTGATGTCAACCCAAGATTTTACAGCGAGCCTTAAGGAGTCAGGATACCTTTCGTAACAATATGCTTTCGAATTAACCCGTGCTTCAGCTAGGACTTTTAAGGGTTGTAGCGTGGCCTGGTTCACGGTTTAAGAAACAAAGGATAAAGGCTCAAATTATTTGTACCCACCCGCTCTTTGTGATGTTCTTCAAACCTAAACTCAGTTGATCGTGCGTTAGACCTTGTTTGAGTCTTTGCTCTAATATTCCAGTGATGATTCGGATATTGACAGTTTATTTTGAACAGGCAGTCTTTTCCTTTTTTGTTGAGGGTTTGCAGGACCTCTTTCTTTTTGATTTGATTATCCCTATTTTTTTTGCCTGAGCTGTTCTTTTGTGATTACAGTCAGCGGGATGCCCCAGTTTTGTAAGTCTCCTTCATAGGTTTTGACTTAATGGGTTTTTATTTTGAGAAGTAATGACTGCCCGTCTTTATGATTGTTCGGAACCATCACTGTCTTTCTTTGTTTTGTAAGGACCTCTTTGGTGCCATTTGTTATGCACCTGGATCAACTGAGAGAACTACCCTGCCCCAGGTTATGATTAAGGGTTTTAATTTTGAAAAGGAAAACTCCTACTTCTTTGGCTCAGAGGGGTTGACGAGGGATTATCTTCCTTATAACTCCAGTGTTTAGGAATTGAAACAATGCCTGTACCTCATCAGCGGGGTCTGTTCAAAAGCATACTGTAAAGATTGTGGTATCGTTTTCGTCATCCTCCCTCAAGAGGCTTAGCATTATCAATTAAGAGTTGACATCAAAAAATGAAAGCAGTTTGAGTATAGCGAATGCGAATATATTGCTTCAAAACAGACATATGCGATGCATTAATGAAATAACAACGTTTAACATGAATAAATGTTTGAACAATCAAAAGAAAATTACAACTTGAAATTTCTAATAAACAAAAGTCTTCTCATCTCAGGGCTTGTTACTTCAAATGGTGAACCCTGTAAGGATGGTAGAAGCACTCAGCCTGACCCACTTGGGTGAAATCCACTACTCCTTCATTAATCAGGTCCTGGACCTTGTTCTTCAGAGCCCAGCAGTCGGCAGTGTCATGTCCAGGACTATCAGAGTGGTATGCACATCTTTTGTTGGAATGATAGTTAGGAGCAGAGATGTTGGGGTTCCGGGGAGGAGCCCTTAGTGTAATCAGATTCAACCTCAACAGGTGTTGCAAGGCTTGAAACAGTGGCATGTTAAGCTGGGTGAATTGCCTCTTGGACCTTCTTGGCTTACTCTGACCAACCTGTTGCTCTGGGCGAGGTTGATGCTGGGCTTGTGAAGTGGTAGCAATTTGGAGAATTCTATTCTTCACCATACCAGATTCTTGTACTCTTGGAAGCTGATCCATGACCGGGTCCCTGACCTGGACTGATTGCCTCATGTTGGATCTGTCTTGGTAGAGTTGACTGATCATGGTCCTCAACTCTTCTTGCTCCCGAGCTAAACCTTGGATGAGAGCCCTTTGCCCCAGCATCTGGGTTTTCATTGTATCTATCTCCGCTTGCAGACGTTTCAGTCGTTCGTCCTTATCATCTTCGGGACCTTTCTGAGCCAAATTCTCCATGAGGAGTGTCCTTAACTCTTCTTGCCCCTTGGATAGGCTTAGGAAGATTTCCATGAATTGAGTCTCTTGAGCAGGAAGCTCCTGATTGTCTTGTTGGCAAGCCATTGCTGAAATAAACAGCGAGGAAGGTAAGTGACCTGTAAAAAGGGTACCTGTTATGCAATGATGTGTATGTATGCATGCGATGTTTTCAAGGATCTCGCAGGGTAAACAAGAAGATTGTTAGAATTGGACTCCGGTAGCTTGATTGAAGGAACTTCATGTTGTTGAGAGTCCTTCTTCAAGGGTCAAAGGCTCACCATATCGAGTGGGTCATAGCCCCTGACAACCTTGTCAAGGGGAAAATAAGTCCCCTTTGCCCCTTGCTAGCCATTTTGATTCATCATGACCTGCATCACAAACCCTTGAGATCCTTGAAATGGATTAGTCCTTATGTAGGATGTATGCAATGGTATGATGTTATGCTATGCATGGGGTAATGTAGGTAAACCCTGTTATGAGTCCCAATTAAGGACTGTAAACAAAACTTGCAAGAAACTCAAGTGTCAGATAACAAGTATGCAAATAGTCAAGTTTGAAGGCACACAAGTCACACAAGAGAGCCCTTAGAGTTTAGGCTAGCATGGGGTCTGGGGTACTACCCTCTTGAAGTTGGTGGGCTCAAACCTGTCCTATCAGAAGTAACCGGGTTCTAAGGGTCCCAATATCATTGGATTGGTTTCATTGTTCATCGTTTCGATTTAGCCACTGAACTAGCGACCGAAATATTCCAAGAAAACAACCCTCAATTGCGTGTAGTATCGAGTATCAATCAACCTCGGACTGCACCAAAGTCAGTTATCTCACTACCCTAAAGAGGCCAAGATGGTTCAATTAAGGTTCCTAAGGTCAGTTGATGCTTCACGACACCACGCGGCCGCCCCGTACTCTCCTTGACTGAACTCAAGGGTTACCGGTACTCACCAAAGTTCCACATCAACGTAGCAGACTGCGTCAACCATGTCGGTATACCCCGCACAGTTCCCTCACAGTCTTGTTGCTACTTTCTAAGAAGGTATCCCCCAGATCCGGGTTAGGATCTATAGAACTCCCAAGACAGTACCCACAATAATAAAGCAAACAACTCAGACAATTGAAAACACAAGTGATCTTATTCCTAAGGTACACCTCACTTTAAAATTCCCCAGCAGAGTCGCCAGTTCTGTGATCGGTGGATCTGGAACTGACTGTTTAACGCTGGTTCGCGAAATGTCGCGGTAAGCAAGAGTCGCCACCGTCTTTTATTTTCTCCAACATGGACAGGACAAAATCACAGCAAAATTCCTTATGAGATAGTTTCTCGGTTCGGGAGGTAGATTTATAGAAAGGGAAGGTGTTAGCATCCTTTCTATCCATGGTTATCCATGGGCTCTTAGATACTTGCTCATTGTGTTTTCAAAATATTTGCTTTTCAAAGTGTGAGTGGGTTTGAAAAAAGTTTCATTTAAAGATTTCAGATCGACTCTTGTATCAGTCATCAAGAGTGTTTGAAAAATTGTTTTGAAAGCCTTTTGAAAAGTGTCAGTGTGAAAAGAGTTTTGATTGTTTTTGAATAGAGAAAGTATCTATGAGTCATCTACCTACCCTAAGGAATTAGGCTGTGTAAATGTCCTTAAGGTAGTGCCATCCCACCATTGAGAGGTAGGTAGCACCACCGTTGGAGGTGTTCGGGTCAATTCGTTTGTAGGGACAGTGTGGTCACCAGAGCAACAGTAGGACACCTTAGAAGCTACCCTTATGCCATTGATCCTTTTTAATTTCGAGGCAACCGTTTCGAGGCAACTGGATCATGTCATGGACATAAGGACTTACTAAAACGTCCTATACTCGACGACCACGTTTCGAAGGCAAGGCAACAGTGAGGCGTACCCTAAGAGTGGTGTGTGAATTTGTGTGTTGTTTTCATGTTATGTTTTATCTTGTACATGCATCATGGTGATCTACGCTTGTTTTTAATTTAGGCCATACATTCTTTCATGCAATTATAATTTAAAAGTGCGGAAGTTTAAATGCGGAAAGTAAAATCCTACGCTATTACAAGGCGCGGGTCTATACATTGCCAAATTAACAAAGACCCGTTTGAATAAAAATGCGGAAAGTAAAACCTAGTTACTATTACAAGACTTGAGCAATTACATAACATTCACAATAAAATAACGTGCGAAAAGAATAGAGATAGAACGTTCGATGGCGTTGGACCCTTTTGAAATTAAATTAAATTAAAAGTTAATTAATTATTTAATAAAAGAAAAGAAATGTTTTTTAGGTTTTTGGTATTTAATGGAATAAAGAAAAGAAAAATTCAAAAGAAACCCTAATTCTAAGTTATTTTTAATTATTATTGAAAAAATATTAAAGTTTTAAAACCTAATTTACACTAATTAATTATTTACATATTTATTTACAAAAGTAGTAATTAATAATAATAATAATGATGAGAAAATTATTTATATAAAAAAAGATGAGAATGTTAAAAAAACCCTAATTTCTACATATTTTAATTTATTAAGAAAAATGTTAAAATTGAAACCTAAATTAACTAAGTTAATTATTAAAATTATTTACAAAAAATAATGGTGAAATTAATATTAATAACAATAAATATTTTTTTGATTTTTCTGTATTTTATTTTTATTATGAAAATTATTTTAGGAAATTAAAGAAAACAATTAAAACAATTAATAGAATTAATAAAGAAAAGCAAATAAAAAATAAAAATTGATGCAAACCATGGGGGGTATCAGGCCCTTTTTGGAGGTGAATTGGAGGCAATTTGGCCCAACAGAACAAGCCATTTTTGACTTTCAGGGATCACGTGTGGAGCTGTTGACCTAGGCGTATGATGGTCCTCATCCTGTAGCCTTCAGATTGGTCATCCTGATTACGTGGCAAGCCAACATGTGAAGGCGTATGGTGAACCACTGGATAGAAACTGCATGGGAACATGTTATAACAAATATTATGAATAATATGGGGGGACTTGGGAATCGAACCCAGGTCCCAGCGTTTACCAAGTGAATGCTTTGCCAAGTGAGCTGTGAAGCGCGTTTGGATATTGGATACACAAAGAATATAATATATGAAAACAAAGATAATTACGCTGAAACAACAAAAACGCGCTAACTTTTGAATTGTCCAACCACACTCAGACACGCTAGCCTTCTTCTTCCTTTTGTACCTGTAATATAAGAAATTAGTGGGGGTTTTAAACCCCCACTAAACATGACCTGCAAAAATAGCGAATAGGACATGGCCAAATATAAAAAGGGCGCGAGGTCATGGTTAGCTTCGTCTGGATGTCACGATTTCTATGGTACCAGTTTGAAGGTCTGATTTTGCCATATGCGTAAACCCCTAAATTTGGAGCTCTGAAACCCTAATATCCATCAATGGTAGATTTTGATATAGGCCTTGTTAGGTCAATTAAAGGGTACCATTAGCTTCAGAACATCATTGTTAGTAAGAATTAACAATTAAAAATCATGAATAATGCATGTAAATTAAAACACGATTATGGAAAAGTTCAAGAAAAGTGTGACTTTGTTCTACCAATTCTTGAGGTATGGAAACCTGGTTTTGATTGTAATCGACTCCTGGATGCTTTGGCAATGTATTGGAATGCTTTTGGAGCTTTGAATTGTCCTCTAGGTGTGAAATCAGTTTTCAACTTTTGGCCAAAAATTTGCAATTTTGTTCTTTGTTTTCTGAGCAGCTTTCGTGTCCAATGCATTAGGTTTTAGTTGTGTATAAGTATTTGAGTGAAACTAGGTTAAAACCAAGCCCATGGATTCATGCATTCATGTTTTGAATATTTGATTTTTTCACATCTTTTTCCAATCTTTTTGCCATGGAAACTTGCCAAATATGGATGATTTTGTCCCTTTTGACTGATGCACGAGATCTATTACATGTGTGGAATATATTTGCTGCATAAAAAAGATTTGAAAACATGATTTGGTATTTTTCTTATATTTAAATTTAATTAAATGAATTAATGATAATAAAAATTCAAATAATTAATCAAAAATAATAAAATAACTCCCTTTGAGCTTAATGGGTCGTGCATAGCCTTTGGGTAATGATTCATGAAAGAAATTGAGGCCCATTAGCATTTTTGAAGCCTTTTGTGCAAAGTTGACTTTTCAAAATTCCCAAAAATTTCCCAACTTCTACAAGGCATATCTTGCTCAATTCTGAAGCTATGAACATGTTCTTGGACATTTTGGAAAGGTCTTGAAGTCCTCTAACCAATGCCTTTGGTCCCATGTCATTTTTTTTACCAATCTCAAGTTATGGTCTTTGACTTAAAGTGCCTTTTTGTTGACTTTTGAAAATGACCTATAATGTTGAAATTGATAACTTTTTGTGAGAGCATTTATTGGACTTGAAGTGTGAAGATGAGTTGTAGGAAATGTCATTCTCTTCAAAATGAGATTTGGATGGAATTTTTCTGATAAAACATGAAGAAGTTATGCCTTGGTCAATTTGTAGTTGACTTTTTCAACTGTCCAAAAATGGAAACTTTTGCATCTTGAGACTTTTTGAGCCATGTTTTGAGAATCATGATCAAGAATTGATCAAATGATGTTTGTGGCTTCAAAATAAGATGTTGACCAAAATTTTTGACTTTTGACTGTCAAATGACCATTTTGTCCCTGCAGTTGACTGTGAAGCAATTAGGGTTTTTGACTGTGCAATTTGATGATGTGAATCTTGAAACTTGGCATATGAATTCTTGACAATGTATATAGGCATGTGGGACTTGATTGGACCCTTGAAAACCTCATTTTCTTTGCCAGAACCAAAACCCTAATTTTGACTGTGTTAGGAGGCAATTGGACTGTGCGACCCTTGAGGGATTTTGAATCATCTGGAGATTGATCTTGACAAATCTTTTAAGAATATGGGAGGGAAAATTTTGGGGTACAACAGATCTTATCATGAAACAGAGCAACCATGGCACGTTGATACGTTGCCCCAGCATTTTTCAACCCAAAAGGCATGACCTTGTAGCAAAAGGTGCCCCACTGAGTAACAAAAGTGGTCTTCTCCATGTCTTCAGGGGCCATCTTGATCTGATTATAACCGGAGAATCCGTCCATGAAGGAGAATACCTTATGCTGAGCAGTGTTGTCAACCAGAACGTTGATGTGAGGCAGAGGGAAGTCATCCTTAGGGCTTGCCCTGTTCAAATCCCTGTAGTCAACACACATTCGGACCTTACCATCTTTCTTTGGTACCGGAACCACATTGGCAACCCACTGAGAGTAAGAAGTCACTGCTAGAAAACCGGCGTCGAATTGTTTCATAACCTCAACTTTAATTTTCTCGGACATCTCTGGACGCATACGACGGACCTTCTGTTTCACCGGAGGGCATTCTTCCTTGGTAGGCAGGTGATGAACCACAATGTCGGTATCCAACCCAGGCATATCTTCGTAAGACCAAGCAAAGACTTCCACGTAGTCATGCAGCATCTGAATCAACCGTTGTTTCACGCTTGACTCCAGATTGGCACCAATCTTGACTTCCTTTCTGTCTGTCTCAATACCCAGATTTATCGTTTCCAATGGCTCTTCATGTGGCTGAATGGCCCTCTCTTTCTGGAGTAGCAGTCTTGCAAGCTCACCAGGCACTTTGCAATCATCTTCACCTTCGTCTTCGGCTAAGTTGATCGGATTTTCGAAGTCATAACTGGCAGTAGCAGAGTCGTTACCAGTGAGATCCAGAGTGGATTGGGACCTGTATATGTGAGTGTGTGTAAATAGATGTTTTGCAATATATAATAAAGAAAGACAAGGAGCGCAAGATTTGAAATGCAAAAAACGTCTAATGCTTTTATTAATGATATATGAAAATGACACACAAAAGCCCTCACAAATGAAGCCACGGTGCCCCAGGTAAGACACCGGGCCATAAAGTTTCAAATTATTGTCTGTTACAAATTCAAAACAAAGGAGTTCATTACTGAGTGACAAAAGTAATAGGTATGAAGTCTTTCTCCGTCCAGTTGCTTGGTCCACCGTTGGTCGTAGGGTAGATCCAGCTGTCGAATTCAGATTCCTCCACGCCATCTTCAATAGCATTTACTCCCGAGTTGCTGATGAACACAGGAGGTCTTCCAACCCTTGCACGATGAACAGCCCTTTGAGCTTCTGCAGTGAAACCCAAACCAAACTTGTCAGTCTTCTGAGTGAAATCAGGAAGTTGACCCTAATTTGCGCACTCACCCTTCTCAATAACAGCCCGGGCATCCTTTAAGGAAGCCATCTTCAAAGGAGAATTTTCAATCACAGTCTCAGCTGACGCTAGTGTCTGAGGAACTTCTTCAAAGTGCTATAATGGAGTCTCGATGAATTCCCCATCCATCTATATGTACCCGAATGAGTTGAGGTGGCTGACCATGTATTCTTCCTCCCCTTGCATTGTCACAATCTTCCCTTTGATCGGGTATTTCAGCTTCTGATGCAGTCTGGAGGTCACCGCTCCAGCCTTATGGATCCATGGACGACCCAACAAACAAGAGTAGGATGGTCGGATGTCCATAACGTAGAATGTAGAGTCGAAGACCTGAGAACCAACCCTGATTGGAATATCAACCTCGCCGTGTACCATCCTTTTAGACCCGTCAAAGGCCTGGACAACAATGTTACTTGGCTTTAGCTCCAACCCCTCACAGTCCAACCTGTCTAGAGCTTTCTTGGGCAGAACGTTTAATGAAGACCATGTGTCAACCAACACATGGGCAAAAGTAGTGCCCCTGCATTCAATGGAGACATGCAGGGCATCATTGTGATTCTTCCCTTTAGAAGTCAGATCAACATCGGAGAAACCCAAACCATTATCAGCAGTTAAGTTGGCCACACAATCGGTAAATTGATCAGCTGATGTCTCTTGTGGCACATGGGCCGTCTTCAGGAAGGTAATCAGAGCCTTGGCATGGGCCTCTGAACACAACAACAGTGATAACATAGAAATTTTAGATGGGGTGTGCCCCAGCTGCTCAACTACATTGAAATCACTCTTCTTGATAATCTTAAGAATCTCTTCCATCTCCTGTTTGGAAGCTTCAACATTGACGGTCTTTGGTGCCTCTATCTGGGCAGGCATATCTGTGGCGATCCCTTTGCCCCGAGCGTCAGATGACTCGGCAGCCGGGGTAGAAATAGGAACTTGGTCAGGAATAGAAATAGGCACACTTGCAGGTGTGATGACAACAGGTCTATGGATAGCTGGTGGCGCAATATCTGGTGAGAAAAGTCTACCGCTGCGGGTGACTTTGGCAGGCCCGGTGATGTTGCTGACGCTGGTACTAGTATCAAACTCTTGTTTAACTCCAAGCACATAAACATCTGCCCTATAGTGCCAAGGGACAGATTTGTCAGATGTATAGGGGATAGGCCCCGGAACAGTGATGATTATAGGTGCAATCTTCTGAACAGACATGATTTTGACAGGCTTCTTTGAGGGAGCCTTGGGCGAATTGTTGAAAATGGTGACAATGGAAACTTCTTCAGCAGGAGCAGCAACCTTCTCAAACAAGATCTCTTTATTATCCATCTGGTTTTGGATACCTGACTTCAAAGATGGACAACCAGCAGGGGAAACGGAACACAGATGGCAACCTTCACTACATCCCGGAAATAAACCGGCTAGCAACATGTTCCTCTTGACAGTCAACAACGGAGTAACAATATCATCCACAGAGGCTACATACAGGTCTTCCTCTACAGCATTCACTCCATGCTTGGGCATGGGAGCGGTCACAACATTGGGCCTTTCAGGCACCTCAAACTCTATCTCTTTAGCATCAATTAGGTCCTGAACCTTATTCTTCAGAGCCCAACAATCATCCGTAGTATGCCCCGGGCTGTCAGAGTGACAAGCGCAGCGGGCGTTGGGATTGTACTTTGGAGATGTTGTGTTTACAACCTTCAGAGCTTCTTTTATAGTCACCAGATTGGTTGTCAGTAACTGCGGAAATATCTGGGACAAGGTCGTGCTGAGACGAGTAAACTGTCTTTTGGGTCTCTCACCCCTTTGCTAGTTGTGATGTTGAGGATCAGCAACAGGCTTTGAAATAACCACCGCGTTGACAGCTTGGCGGCGTTCCGGTTTATTCTGTCTCCTTGAACCATAGACAACACTATATTCTTTCTTGAAGGGTTTCTTTTCAGTGCTCGAGGAGGCACCTTTCTGTATCTTCCCAGACTTGATACCAGCTTCTATTCTCTCACCAGTCAAGATAAGGTCTGTAAACCCGATAGAAGAATTTCCAATCAAATGGTTGAAGAACGGACCAGACAGGGTCCCCAAGAACATATCAACAAGCTCACGGTCAGTCAACGGTGGCTGCACCCTTCCAGCCATGTCTCTCCACTTTTGAGCATACTCCTTAAATCCTTCACCCGTCCCTAGTGACATACCCTGGAGTTGGGTACGCGTAGGAGCGAGGTCGGAATTGTACTGATACTGCTTATAGAATGCAGTAGCCAAATCCTCCCAGTTACGAATACTGGCTCCATCCAGCTGATAGAACCATTCGAGTTGAGTCCCTGAAAGACTATCTTGGAAGAAATGGATCCACAAATTCTTGTCAGCCGTATAAGGTTGGATCTTCCTTACATACGATCGGAGGTGCAACTTAGGACGGGAAGCTCCGTCGTACTTTGCAAAAGCAGGCGCCTTGAACTTATGTGGAATCACCACCCCAGAGGATAAGCCGAGGTCTCCAAAGTCCAATCCGGGCACATGTTGAATCTCCATAGCACTTAGGCGGTCCTCCAGCTGTTTGTACCTATCCTCGGCAGGAGGATACTGTTCATCATTATAATCCGTCTCGTTGTCGGAGACCACGGGACTAGGAACCCTTCTCTCTTGGGGACTGTCTTTCCCTACAGAGGAAGTAGTCAGATCAACCTCATTTTGTAGTCCATTCCCAAATCTGCGTCTAGTGTTGAACAGGACGGTCCTCTTCTTCTTCTTCTTCTTCAGAATCAGAGTCTTCAACTCCTGTTGACCCTGGGCTAGGCTCATAACCAACTCCTGGAACTGGGCATTCTGGGCATGGAGGGCCTTGATAGCTTATTCAGTAGTAGGTTCAGAAGACATGATGATTGCTGAAATAAACAGCGAAGAAGATAAGTGACCTGTAAAAAGGGTACCTGTTATGCATATGATGGAATGAAATGCGTATGATTTATGTTTTCGAAGACAATCGGGATTCAACTTTGTAAACAAGAAAGGAAACAAACTTTATTAGATTAAACTTTGGAATTTAAATTGTTCAACAAATTTCCCTTAGGCGTTACAAGAATGAAAACTGAAAAGTAAATAAAAGTCGTAAAAGAAACATCCAAGGTCCATCAATGCTCCCATGGTCTCTTCTTCTCAGTGCAGATATAGTCATTCAGGATCCGCTCGTTCTCCAATTGCTTTGTCAGCTTCTAGATCTTCTGTTCCTGTTTGTTGAACCTTTCTCGATAAGAATCCCGTTCTTCCTGCAGTTGCGCCCAAGACCTCTTTAGTGTATCAATATTAGTGGGTATCTGAGGATGGAGAACAGTTGGAGGAACCCCGTCTTTATCAGGAACTTCAAGAGTAATAGGTCTGACAGCTTCGTATGGCATACCTAACTTCTGAGCACGGATGCGGACCCATATGAAGTAGGATTCCATTGGTAGAAAAGTCTTCGGTCCCAACTCATGTGGGTCAGCTTTGTGAATTCTGTCCCAAGCCCTGATGAATCTACGACGCAGCTCGTCACTATCTACCTGAAACTCAAAACTGATGTGAGGTATCAACATCTCATGAGGCCATGCTCTTCTGGCTCTTCCAAACTGACGGAGAGCTAAACATGGGTTATAAGAGATTCCTCCATGGGTACCGATCAAATGAACATTAGGATACTCTCCGCAACGATCAATAACAGCTACCTCATCTAAACCTCTGAGAGTCCAAATGATGTCATTATCAGTGAGAGACATTATCCTATGAGCCCAACCCCTTCCTTCTTTGTTCTTCAGCACGAACTTAGGGAGGTGCAAAATAAACCACCTCACCAATAAAGGAGCACAACACCACAAAGTTCCCCGTCTTCGGGCAGTACGAGCATAGATTTGTTGCAGGATATCACCCAAGAGAGTGGGCACAGGGTTCCGAGAGATGAAGATCCTTATGGCGTTGACATTAACAAAGGTATCAGGATTTGGAAACAATACTAGACCATAGATTAAGAGAGCCAGGATGTCTTCGTACGCCCTGAAGTCTAAGTCATTCCAGAAACTATTAGCTTTGCCAATCAGAAACTTAGCCAAAAAGCCCTTAACTCCACTTCTAGTCTCCCAGTTAGCCATTACCTCCTCTTTGGTCAAAGGAAGGGCTGCAGCAATCTCCTCAGGCCTAAGAGTCTTTTCCCAACCAGTGAATGGAGTCTGTTCCAAAACAGGGATACCAAGCAAATCAGAGAATTCTTCCAGGGTAGGGACCAGCTGGAAGTCTTGAAAGGTGAAGCAATGGTATAGCGGATCATAAAACTAGGCCAGGACGCTCATCAACTGTTTGTCCCACTTTGAAGTGACTAAACCGAGAAGAGAACCATGCCTCTTGATGAAGGAAGTAGTGTTTGGAATCCTATCAACCAATTCTTTAAGTAAATCAGGGGGTTGAACAAAGTTGAGCCGAATAGTATTCCTTCGCATGGGCATCATGATGTCCTACAAAACAGAGCAAAGATGAAACCCTCTTGTCTTTGAAATGGGTTAGTCCTTATGCAGGATGCATGCAATGTTATGATGGTATGATGTTATGATAAGGCACACCACAAGTATTCAAAAAAGGCAAACATGGTAAGGCACACAAGTCACACAAGACAGCCCTTAGAGTTCAGGCCAACATGAAGTTTAGGTACTACCCTCTTTCAGTTTCAGGTGGTTAAGACCTGTCCTAGAAAATAGTAACCGGGTTCTAGAGGATCTCAATATCACTGACTACCCTCAATCGGTCATAACTCTAGCTTCACAACCTTTTCTTGCGGCTGGAACCATCACGAGAGTTTAGCCTCAATGAGTGTAGCATACTGCTACTGTTCTATGGCCAAGTTGGTCAATTTAAGGTTCTAAGGTCAGTTAGTGCTTAATGACTCCTCAGAAGACCCATATTCTCCTCGTTCCAACACAAGGGATATCGGTACAGACCAAGGTTTCACACCAATGTAGCTACTGCTTCATCCGTGTCGGTCTACGCCGGACAGGTCCCTCACAGTTTATTGCTACTTACCTAAAGGGTATTCCCCAGATCTGGGTTAGGATCTATGAAACTTCGATACAAGCCCACAAATATTAAAGCAAACAAGGCATACAATTGAAAACATAGAATGATCTAATCCTAAGGTACACCTCACTTATTAAAGATTCCTCAGCAGAGTCGCCAGTTCTGTGATCGGTGGAAATAGAACTGATTGTTTTTGAATGCTGGTTCGCAAAATGTCGCGGTAAGCAAGAGTCGCCACCATCTTTTATTTTCTCCAACAAGGAAAGGACAAAAGCACAGCAAAATTCCTTTTCGAGATGTTTCTCGGTTCGGGAGGTAGATTATAGAAAAGGAAGGTGTTAGCACCCTTTCTATCCGTGGTTATCCACGGGCTCTTAGGTACTTGCTCACTATGTTTTCAAAAATGTTTTCTTTTCTTGTGTTTGTGGGTTTTGAAAAAATTTTGTTTGAAAACTTCGTTTTAACTCTTGTATCAGTCCTCAAGAGTGTCATGAAGTGTTTGTTTGAAAACTTTTGTCAGAAAAGTGTAAGTGCGAAAAGTATTTTTTGTTTTGAAAGAGCAAGTATCTAAGAACCTCTACCTACTCAAAAGAAATTAAGCTGTTTAAATGTCCTTTAGACAGTACTATCCCACTATTGAGAAGTAGGTAGCACCGTCGTTGGAGTTTTTCGGGTCAATTTGATTATAGGGACATGTGGTCACCAAAGCAATAGTAGGACGCCTTAGCGGTAACCCTAATATCCTAGATCCTTTTTATCCGAGGCAACCGTTTCGAGGCAACTTGGATCTTTGAACGAGAGGGCGACCTCTAAAACACCCTATACTCAATGACCACGTCGATGCAACCAAGTGAGGCGTACCCTAGGAGTGGCATGTGCGAGTGTGTCAGGATTCAGTTAAGTTATCTTTGAAAATGTTATGGTGAGCTACGGGTTAATTTTATTTTGAGAACAAGTCTTGTCATGCATAGCCTAGTTAACATACATCTAACAGTTTAAGTATTTGCGGAAGGTAAATTGCGGAAAGTAAATCTACGCTATTACAAGGCGTCGGATATTTACATCGCCAAAAGCAACCCTTTGAAAAGTAAATTGCGAGAAAATAAATGAAAGCTATAAAAAGTCCTAATTAACGCTATTATATCCTCGGAGCAAATACATAAATATGATCAAAAATAATATGCGCGAAATAAAATTGCATCGGAGAAGTCCTTAGGGTTTTGACCCTTTTTTGAGAAAGAATGAGTTTTGGTCCTTTTTGCATTTAATTAAACCTAATTCTAATTAATTAAATAAAAGAAATATTTTTTTAAGTTTTTTTATGTGTTAAGAAAAAATAAATAAGAAGAAAAAATAGTCAAAACTTAGTAAAAACCCTAATTCTAATTTATTTTAAATTATTGAGAAAAAAAAGGTAAAAATTGACCCTAATTAAACTAAATTAATTTGTTAGTATTTATTTACAAAAATAATAAATTAAAGGTGAAATTAATAAATAATAATAATAATAATAAAAATATTATATTTTTTTGAATTTATCATGAAAATAATTAATTTGTGAGTTAACTAAATAATAATAATAATTATTAAAAGTAAAATAATTAAATGGAAAAAATATAAAAGAATAAAAAGAAACCAGGGAGGGTGTTGGCCCATTTAGGAGGTATTTTTAGAAATTTCTGGCCCATTAATCTCTCAAGCCTGTTTGACTTTGATGATTGTCTACGCGTGTGTTGACCAGGAGTATGATGGTCATCCAGCTTTGGACCATTGGATTTGAGTCTTAGACACATGGCACCTGGATATTTGAAGCACATGGTAGGACATATCCTGGAAAGCTGCATATGATTATGTGAAGAAAAAATAGAAACAAGTATTTTGGGGGACCTGGGATTCGAACCCAGGTCCCAAAGCTTATTGGACACTTGGCCAACCACTCCACCATGCTGTATCAATTGTCATTGGAATATCAAGCAAATATAATATATAAAAATTCATTCATGTGCTGTAAAAAAAAAACACGCGCGCGTTTTGAACTAACCAATGATGTATCAATACATCATCATCTTCCTCGCTGAACCTGCAAAAACAATGTTAGATAGCGGGGGTTTTTAACCCCCACAATATGACACGAGGAATAATAGCGATTAGAGCTACAGGCTACATAAATATTTCACGAGGATAGAATCATGTTCGTCTGGTCCTAACGGTTTCAACCATATGCCTTATTGGTCTCAGTTTTCCCTGGATTGCAAAGCCCTAATTTCAAAGCTTATGAACCCTAAAATTCGTCAATAGCATTCTGTGATTTATGGCGTTATAATTCAATTGAGCTATACCATTAGCTTTGTACAGTCCCTAGCAACACAAATCAAACACAAAATCATGTTAATGATGCATGAATTAAGCTGTACGATTCTGAAAAAAATGTGCAAACCGTGACTCTGTTCATGATGATTCTTTGAGCTTCAATGCTTGGTTTTGATTGCAAAACGTCCCTGAGAACTCCTGCAATAGATTAGAATCAATAAAAGTCTTTAAATCGCCCTGGAATATAGAAATCAGTTTTGCAATTTTCTTGAATTTTTTCAATATGGTTATGGCTTTTTCTGCAGCTTGTTCACGTGTGCATGATCAGGGTTAGCTTGTATATTTATAGGAGAATGAGATTAGGTCACAATCTTGAGCAAAAATCCATGGAATGATGATTTGAATATTTGATTGGAAATCATATATTTTTGAATCTTCATGATTGGAAAAAGTTGCCAAATTTGGAGATATTGCATCTTTGACTTGGTGCACGAAATTGCCAGCCTTTTTAGGTCATTCTTGCTTCACAAAAAGATTGAAAAACCATATCTTTATATTTTCCTACAATTTAAATTAATTAAATGAATTAATATTGATTAAAAATCCAATTAATTAATAAAAAAAAGAAAATAAATTCAATTAAGCTTGATGGGTCGTGCATAGGCCAAGGATAAAGTTTCAAGAAGAAATTTGAGGCCCATTAGCAAAAATAAGGTGTTTTGAGCAAAGTTGACTTTTGCAAATTCATAAAAATTTCCCAACTTCTCCAATGCACAGCTTGCTCAATTTTGATCATATGAACATGTTCTTGGACATTTTGGAATGTTCTTGAAGTCCTCTAACCAATGCCTTTGGTCCCATGTCATTTGGATTTACCAATCTCAAGTTATGGTCTTTAACTTAAAGTGCATTTTTGTTGACTTTTGAATTTGACCTATAATGTAAAAATTGATAACTTTTTATGAGAGCGTTTCTTGGACTTGGAATGTGAAGATGGATTGTAGGAAATGTCATCCCCTTAAAAATGAGAATTGGATGGAATTTTTCTGATGAACCATGAAAAAGTTATGCCCTGGTCAAGATACAGTTGACTTTTCTACTGTCCCAAAATAGTAACTTTTTGTATCTTGATGATTTTTGAGCCATTCTTGTGGAATCATGATCAAGACTTGATTAAATGATGATTGTGGACTCAAAATAAGATGTTGACCAAAAATTCTGACTTTTGACTGCAAAATGACCATTTTGCCCCTGTAGTTGATTGTGGGTCAAATAGGGCTTTTGACTGTGCAAATTGGCATTGTGAGTCTTGAAACTTGGCATGTAGGTGCTTGAGAACATGTATAGGCTTATGAGACTTGATTGAGCCATTGAAAACTCTAAATTCCTTGAAAGAGCCAAAACCCTAGTTTCAGCTGGCTTAGGAGGTGGTTTGACTGTGCAACCTCTTGAGCAATCTTGAACCAGTTGAAGATGATTCTTGACAAATCTTGAGGAATATGGGAGGGCAAATTTTGGGGTACAATAAAATGAAATTAAGAGTCTGATAGATTCTAACCTGGCGACTGGAGCAAAGGTTTCTGTATAGTATATCCCCTCTTGCTGACTATAACCTTGTGCTACAAATCGTGCTTTGTTTCTGATGACTTCACTTTGTTCATTCAGTTTGTTTCTGAACACCCATTTTGTTCCAATGACGTTGAATCCTTTTGGTTTAGGAACTAGATCCCATACGTCATTTCTTGTGAATTGATTCAGCTCCTCTTGCATTGCTAGAATCCAGTCATTGTCCAGAAGTGCTTCATCAATTGATGATGGTTCAATTAGAGAAACAAGTCCCATGAGGGATTCTTCAGAGTTTCTAAAGCTAGATCTTGTTCTGATTGGATCTTTCTTTCTTCCTAAGATTGTTTCTTCTGGGTGATCCATGCTGCTTCTGGATGGTCTTTTATGAATTTGATCAACAAAAGGTGCTGGATTACTTGCAGTGCCTCTTTCTGATGTTGAGGGAGTGTCTCTGTTAAGAGCTTCTGATGACTTGTCTTCAGTACCTGTGAATTCAACTTCCATACCTGCAAATACTTCATTCTGCTTTGACTTTTGAGAGTCAAGCTTATCATCAAAACGAACACTGATTGATTCTTCAACAATCTGTGTTTCTGTATTGTATACTCTGTACCCTCTTGAGCGTTCAGAGTATCCTAACATAATAAAATTTTGTGCTTTAAAGTCAAACTTGTTCAAATAATTTTTTGTATTTAAAATAAAACAAGTACATCCAAATGGATGAAAATATGAAATGTTGGGCTTTCTGTTCTTCCACAATTCATATGGAGTCTTTTCCAGAATAGGTCTTATGGAGATTCTATTCTGAATGTAACACCCTGTGTTTATTGCCTCTGCCCAGAAGATCTTAGCAACGTTAGTCTCGTTGATCATGGTTCTGGCCATTTCTTGCAATGTTCTGTTCTTTCGTTCTACAACTCCATTTTGCTGGGGAGTTCTAGGACAAGAGAAATCATGCAGAATGCATTTGTCATTAAAGAATGATTCAAAATATTTGTTTTCAAATTCTCCACCATGATCACTTTTGACTTTAACGATTCTAAGATCCTTGTCATTCTGAACTTGGTTGCAGAAGGTGACAAACACAGAGTGCGACTCGTCCTTGTGTCTTAAGAATTTTAACCATGTCCATCTGCTATAGTCATCTATGATTACTAACCCATACTTCTTGCCACTGACTAAAGCAGTTTTAACTGGTCCAAATAAGTCAATATGCAGAAGTTCTAATGGCTTAGAGGTGGAAACAACGTTTTTAGATTTGAAAGCTGGTTTTGCAAACTTGCCTTTCTGACATGCTTCACACAGAGCATCTGAATTGAACTTCAGGTTAGGAAGTCCTCTGACCAGATTGAGTTTGTCAATCTGAGATATTCTTCTCATACTAATGTCCCAATCTTCTGTGCCATATCCATTGCTCGTTGTTAACAAACATAAGACACTTTACATTCTGACTTTTCAGTTCAGAAAGTTTGATTTTATAAATGTTGTTTCTCCTCTTTCCATTAAATAGGATAGTCCCATCTTTCTGACTAATAGCTTTGCATGAATTTTGATTAAAGATTATATCATAACCGTTATCACTTAATTGACTTATGGATAACAGGTTATGCATTAATCCATCTACTAATAAAACATTATTTATAGAGGGAAGATTTCCATTACCTACAGTTCCAGAGCCAATGATCTTTCCCCTCTGATTGCCTCCAAAGCCTACGTGGCCTCCAGGCTTAAGTTCCAGGCTTTGGAACATATGCCTTCTTCCCGTCATGTGTCGTGAGCAGCCAGAGTCCAGGTACCATGATTGGTGTTTCTGCTTTGCTGCTAAAGATATCTGCCACATGTATTATTTTATCCTTAGGTACCCATATTTTCTTGGGTCCTGATTTGTTAGTTTTACCAAAACTCTGGTTGAATTTTGGTTTGACAGAATAATTACTACTTGTGTATGTGATGTCATGTGTGTGCCCATATACAAAGTGTGAATCAATGAAGTGTGTTTTATAACTAAATCCATGGCATTTTTTGGTGTAGGTACCTTACCTTGGTATCCTATTCCTTTTCTGCCATTTCTGCTAACTCCATAGATCATTGAAGCCATTTTGCTTCTATCTATGTTTTTAGCAAGAAACTTCTGAAAGTTGTGATCATACTCCTTGATGATCTCATCAGCACTGCTGGGAGTTTCAGAGATTGTTTCCTTCTGAGAGTTTTGTAATAGATTTTCTAATTTTGAAATTTTATCTTTTAACTTAGAATTCTCCAATTTGAGACTCTCAGTCTTATCAGAGTCAGAAGCAAGATCCCTTTTCAGGTTTCTGAATTTGACTCTGATCTGCTGATATCTTTCCAGAATTTCATTAAGGCTTTCAGCTAATTCAACCTTAGTAAAGTTTATAGCAAAGTCAGGAAATACCTCTTCTGTATCTGATTCAGAGTCTGACTCAGAAGCTTCATTGTCTTCTGTTATGTTTGCCATGAGAGCTATGTTTGCTCCCTCATCATCTGATTCTGAGTCAGCTTCAGATGTGTCAGAATCATCCCATGTAGCCATGAGACTTTTCTTCTTTTCCTTGCCAAACTTCTTTTTGGGCTTTTCTTTCTGAAGCTTTGGGCAATCACTTTTGTAGTGTCCTTGCTCGTTGCATTCATAATAGATGATGTCTTTCTTGTTTGGCTTTCTGCTTCCTGAAGAACCTTCAGATCTTCTGTGTCCAGAGGAGGATTCTGACCTTCTGTATCTGGAGAGAGATTCATTCTGATTCTCTGATCTTCTGGGATTCCTGAACTTCCTTTGCCTCTGCTTCCACAGTTGGTTCACCCTTCTGGAGAGGAGAGACAGTTCATCTTTTTCTAATGAGGACCCATCAGAGGTTTCTTCAACAGCCTGCAAAACATTGGAGTCAGATTTTCTGTTAGATTTTAAAGCTAATGGCTTACCTTGCTTTTTGAGGTTCATCTGCTTCTAGCTCTATCTCGTGACTTCTGAGGGAGCTGACAAGTTCCTCCAGAGAAATTTTGTTGAGATCCTTGGCTAGCTTAAGCGCTGTGACCATTGGCCTCCACTGTTTTGGCAAGCTTCTGATGATCTTTTTAACATGATCAGCAGTAGAATACCCTTTGTCAAGAACTTTGAGACCAACAACCAGAATTTGAAATCTTGAGAACATCGTTTCTATTAATTCACTTTCTTCCATCTTAAATGCCTCGTACTTCTGAATGAGCGCAATAGCTTTGGTTTCTTTGACTTGAATGTTGCCTTCATGCGTCATTCTCAGAGAGTCAAACATATTCTTTGCAGTTTCTCTGTTTGATATCTTTTCATATTCAGAATAAGAGATGGCGCTGAGAAGAATTGTTCTGGCCTTGTGATGATTTCTGAAATCACGCTTTTGTTGATCAGACATTGCTTTCCTGTCAATCTTCTGACCACTTCCATCCAGTGGGTGCGTGTATCCATCAGTCACCATGTCCCACAGATCAACATCATGGGCCAGAAAGAAACTTTCAATTCTGTCTTTCCAGTAGTCAAAGTTCTCTCCATTAAAGACTGGAGGTTTGCCACTGAATCTGTCTCTTTCTTCATTGTTGTCATTGCTGATGTTTTGATGTGGTTCTGCCATTGTGTTTTTCTGATGCTGGATCTTGTACTGACACGGTTAAGTGTTATAAGCTCAGAACCAGGTGCTCTGATGCCAATTGAAGATGTGAAAAACACAAGAAGGGGGGTTGAATTATAAAACTTAAAATCAAATGCAGACAACACTGTATTTTTATCCTGGTTCGTTTGATCTCAAACTACTCCAGTCCACCCGTCAAGGTGATTTCGCCTCTCTCCAACGAGGTCTTAATCCACTATATTCAACTGAATACAACAACTACTTTAACAACTGTTAAAGCCTTCTTGAGTCTAACCACAGACCGGTTTATCTCAAGGAAATTCTCTTACAGATAATTTGAACAAAAGTGTGTGTTAATGTTTTCTAACAAAACTATATATCACAACTGTGATATTACACAATATTAAGCTTAGAATGAAAACTGGGTTGCTAATGCTTTTGAGTAGGCGTGGTTGAAAGCTTTAGCACATTGAATAAGTGAGATCATTTACGTAGGCGTGTATATGCGTGAATATTATTAGCCTTTTCTTTTCTCACACAGTCTTGTTTAAATAGCCACAGAAGAGATACGTTGGTTGTCCATAAATCCATTTCAATGATAATAACGTTCTTTCCTTTTTGAGAAGATCTTGTCTTGGAATAAAGCCGTTGGTAATTAATCTGTCTTGAATGCATAGTAACGCTTTAGAGTGTTCTGCTAATGATAATCAGAGTGTTCTCGGCTTTAGCTTGTTCTTACGCTTCTGAGTGCTGATGACTTGGTAAGGATCTTGATCAAAGTCAGAGTATTTTATACGCAGACTCTGGTCATCAGGCTTTAGCGTATGATCTGGTAACTTCAGCGTGTAACACATGTTTGATCTTCTGATGCTGACATATCTTCTGATGCTGATGTTGATATTGATCTTCTGATGATGATTCCATCAGAAATTCTGTAAATACATAACATAATTTTAAGTAGCATATATGTCTTATACATAAATCTTACAATTTATTTATTCTTGTATTTTGTTATCATCAAAACTCTAATTGAGGGTTGTAGAATCAAACTATGTTCTAACAATTTTTACAATGCTTCAAGTTGCAAATCAGATTCTAGCATGCTTGTACCTTGCATTACAGGTCCTAAATCCCTTCTACATTCCATAATTAAATGCTAATTCAGTGGATAAATGCTTTGTTTTGGATTTTGAAGCATTGCACAAAGAATAAATCCATAAATGGCATAAAGGGAACATTGCCATTTTCATAAAGCATGCTTTTGCAAACTTTATCAGCCTTGAGCCTTGGACTTGTTCCTTTTGTGCAAGCATTGTCCAAAGATATCAGGCATGGTTTACCAACTCTTGCAGCTCACAAGATAGCCAAGTACAGGCATTTAGCATAGTCACTTCAACCTTTCTTCAAAAACAAGAAAAGTGGCCAAAAGTCAAAAATTTGTACAAGCTGATAAAGGGAGGGTTTGGCATCATTCAAAAGACATTCACAAACTTGTTGCAAGCTAGAACACGAATGCATAACTTCTAAAACTATCCCAAACACAAAAAACACATTTTTCTGTCCAAACAGGGCAGCTTCTGCAAAATCCTTGCCAACTCCATTTTGGCTCGTGCGTTTTGCCTTTCAACCTTTGAAACACTTCATCCACATCATATCCAAACCATC
Source organism: Vicia faba (assembly GCA_948472305.1). Lineage (NCBI taxonomy): Eukaryota > Viridiplantae > Streptophyta > Magnoliopsida > Fabales > Fabaceae > Vicia > Vicia faba. Next base: position 1,494,253,214 of record OX451735.1, on the reverse strand, counting down.
CAAGCCCTTGTCATGTTGTTGTAACCTCTATTTCAGACATCACCATTTTCAAACTTGAAGGTTGCAGTTTGACTTCTACAAAGAGTTTCAAGCATCCTCAAGGCAAGCTAAGCATTGGAATAGCTAGAGGGAACTTCAAGGAAGCTCACACGATCCTCAGGCCTCACTCAAAGTCCCCACATTGCCATATCCAAACTCAACTGAACAAGATATTTTTCAAAACTCTATCTCTCTATTTAGGAATCTTCAAGCTTTGATTTGTGAAGCAAAAATGTAGTCCTTAACTTGCTGAAGCTGTACATATGCATAGTTGTCATTTATATTAACTGAGTAGTGAGAATTTGAAGCTTGAAGTTCATGAAAAAATTAGGTCAGAAATTAGGGCTACAGAAATTCTCCATGATCCTTGAGAGTTAGATTATGTTTTTTATATCATTGGAATCGTGAGATTCCAAGCTACATTTTTTATGTTGTAAGTTTTTGTTTTTGTGCAAAGAATAGAGAGTTGCAGGATTGGACATAAACGCGCACGAAGGAGATGCTGAAGGACAGGGACGAAGCTCCATCTGGGCTTTTTGCAATCTTGGCCTTTTTGTTTCTACTTTTTGCACCCCCTGTTTTACTTTTGCACCCCCCCTTTGCATATTTTTATATTTTTGCATATTTTCACATATTTTTTATGTTTACTGGCTTTATTATTTTTTTATGAACATTAAAAAATCACAAAAATATTTTCTTAATTTTTTGCATTTTATTTTATTTTTTATCTTATTTTTTGAATAAAATATTGATTATTTAGAATAAATAGAATCTATTTTCTTAAAATAAATAGTAAACAAATTTAAAAATATCACACATTTTTATTTTTATTATTCATACACATAAAATATTATTTCCACATATATTTTAATTTTTAATATTTGTAAATAATTTTACTTATATTTTCTTATACAAAAAATAGACAAAATAAATAATAGAAAGCATAATTTTCTTTTAAATCAAAAAAATTAGGGTTTCACCCCTTTCAAAAATAACAATATTATTTTTTTCTTATTTTTAGGACTTCAATAATTTTATTTTTTCATACATAAAATTAAATACAAGACATTTTTGCATAAATACATTTTATTTGCATATTTAAATATTTGTATATTTATTTATCTTGTATAATAATTCAATTGGGTTGTAATAGTATTTTAGGGTTTTATTTTGTGCAAATATCCCCATTCAAAAACTTGTATCCGCCATCCCATGATAATTGTTGTAATAGCTTAGTTTTATTTTACGCAATTTATCGCATTATACCATGTTTAGTAAAACTAGGGTTTTACAGTATAAGACAAAAATCAAACAAATAGCAAAGACCTAATGAAAGACAAAAATGCATGTAAAATGACAACACATTGCACACAAGCACCCCTAGGGTTTCACCAACTTGGTTGCCTAATAAAATGGCCATGGTATGCATGCAAAGTATCTTGGTAAAACAAAGCAAAACAAAACAAAAGATCATAGTCCCTCGATGACGCTATCAAAAAGGTTGCCTAAACAAATGATCTTGGTCCCTCAAAAATGCTAAAGATACTTGGCAACATTGCTCTCATAGTCATACGATGACCCTTGCCTGTCCCGTTTAACATCCAAAGATAGGGTTGTTTACCAGATCAATGGTAAATCAACAATGTCAAAGGAATAAAAATGCACAAGAAAGACATTTGAGTAGGTAGACATGCTCCTAGTTACTTGATCAACTTCAAAATAATCCTTGCTATTTTCAAAAACAAACACACACATTTCAAAACATTTCCAGACACTTTCAAAACATTGAAACATTTTTTCAAAAGACAAACATCTTTGTATACATTCTTATGAACGAGAATCATTACAAAGTTTTCCTAAACGAATGGCCTCTTTTCCAAATACTTTCAAAACCACACAAAGCACCATTTCAAACAATTGCAAAAGTAAAGCAAGTGATCTAAACAAGTAACTAAGAGCCCATGGAAAACCATGGATGAAAAGGGTGCTAGCACCTTCCCTTTTCATAATCTACCCCCGAACTCAAGAAAACATCTCAAAGGTCTTTCCTGTGCTTTTTTACCTTTCCTTTTGGATAAAATAAAATTCGGTGGTGACTCTTGCTAAACCGCGACATTTGCGACGAAACACAAAACCTCAAGTTAGTTCTCCCACTGTATCACACATACCCAAGCATTTTCGTATATTTTCATTTTCATCCATTTGCATAAAGTTCATATCTCTTCCTACTTCAGAGAACCCTCAACCATAATCCAACAAAGTGATTCCCTGATACTCAAAACAAACTCGAAACAGCTCACGAAGTAGGCGTAATGTTAGTTATGGCAATGAGAGAGGATCAACAAGCCAAAACTGAGGATGTCATTACACCTCAAGAAAACACTCAGGCTCGACCTTGACCTATACAAACATAAATTAAGAACCTTGGTGCGCAAGAACATACCATTTTTTGAGATGGGTATACTTCATCCCATGATTCTATTGAGTATCATCAATTTGCATTCCCTATGCCAAATCCCCAAAGGGCAAACCCGACAATAAATACTGAAGAGCCACAAGATGTTAAGGACACCAAAAGATATTGCATGCTGGAGAAGAGGCTTAGAGCCATATAAGGACATGCCACTCATGACCTTGATGCTTCTACTTTATGTTTGGTTGCATACGTGGTAATTCCTCCGAAGTTTAAAAGGCCAGATTTCGAAAAGTACAAAGGAGCTAGTTGTCCTAAGACTCATTTGAAGATGTATGTTAGGAAAATGGCAGCATACCCATGCAATGACAAGTTTCTTATCCACTATTTTCAAGACAGTCTCAGTGGAGAATCATTGGAATGGTATACACAATTGGAAATAAACCACGTCCACACCTGGAATGACTTGGCTTTGGAATTTCAAAAGCATTATCAATACAACACTGACATGGCTCCAAGTCACATGCAACTGCAAGATTTATCTCAGAAGAGTAACAAATCCTTCAAAGAATACACACAAAGATGGAGGGAGTTGGCTGCTCGAGTATAACCATAATTGTTGGAAAAGGAGTTGGTAGACATATTCATGAGCACCCTACAAGGTCAGTACTATGAAAAAATGTTGGGCAGTGTATCATCACACTTCTCTGACTTAGTAACAGTTAGGGAACACATCAAGAGCGGCATTAAAAGTAGAAAAATCCAAAGCATCTCGAGTAACCCGACTAGTGAGAAGGAATCCCTTAGAGATTTCCAAGGGGAATAAGAAAATGAAACGAATGCAATATGGGAAACTCATCAAACTCCATAAGCTCTGTCTCTTATGCCTTATCCTCAATATCCGTATTCAGTAGATGCTCAATGCCAACAACCACTCTCCGGTGTTCAACACTAGCAGTCATGGCCTATACCACAAAACCAATAAGATAAGATTCCACCTCAACATCAACGTCAGAATCGTCTGGTTCAGAATCAAAACAGTCACCATTAACACCAAAATCAGCATAGGTGTCTGAATAACCAAGAAGGGGAAACTCGCCAGTTTGTCCCAATATCTATGACATACACTCAATTATGGTCATATTTGGTCCAAAATTCATAAATAACCCCTAGACAAACTAGATCCATGAATTCTTCATTTCCTCCTCTATACAACTCGGGTGTTCAATGTGAGTTTCATGATGGAGTGGCGGTGCATTCGATTGAAGAATTCAATTCATTAAATGAAGTGGTACAAGAGCTGATTGACAATAAGCAGTTGACTTTTGACGAAGATGGCCCGCATATGGTGGAAAACCCCTCGCTTTGATAAAAGCAGAGACCTCAGGGAGCCTCTCGAAAAATTGGTGGATCACTAAATAAGCTCATCCCTAGGATAATTAGGTTTTATCATATGTAATTTCTTTCTTGCTAAGTGTTATTTGTTATAAACTTTGAACTCTTTGATCAGTAATTCTAATAAAGTAATCACGCATGGTTTTGGGATTAATTCACTCTTATTCATTTTTTATTATGCCATCAATTTCCATATACAAAAAAAATGAAACAAAGAATTTTTAAAAAAAATCCATTTGTTTCTTCTCCATTTTTTACCTTTAACAAACTTTGAAGGAGAATGATGAAAACTAAATAACTAAATTTTTCTAAATTGTCTTTCAATGTGAGATCGAGCTAATGATGTAAAGAATTGTTTCAAATCCTAAACAATGGGTAAATAAGGGATTTAATTTGTAGTCAACCTCTTCGAGCTAGGAGTTGGAGTTTTGTTCTACTTTCTAAAAAAAACCTTAATTTCAACCAGGGGGGATGGTAGATTTCAATTAATTCAATGATGTATTCAAATCCTAGGAGAATCGGGCCATCTAATCAAAGGTTCAAGCATATCTCTTTCCTTAATAGATCATTGAGGGGACAGTCTAAGCAAAAGTTCAAGCATATTTCCTTCCTCGGTATATCATTGAGGAAACGATCTAAGCAAAGGTTCAAGCATATCCTTTTCCTTACATTCATCATCCAAGATTGAGGAATCAATGAAGATAAAGTCCTCAACATCTTCTTCCTCATTACATCATTCAAGATCGAGGAAACAACAAAGATGAAGCTTACGATAATCAGCATAGGCAGCCGTAAATTTTCCAAATCAAAATTAAAGAAAATAGAAATTAAAAAAAAAGAAAGCCCGCTAAGTCAAGTAACAATAAAAATAACTTGACTTAGGCTAAAGTTAGGGAATCCCAATGGACCAAAAAATTCAAAAGAATCGGTCCATGCAAAATAAGGGATTAGAAACAAATAAATTAGAGAACAAGCTTGTGACTTCCACCTCAAGAATTATCAAGGCTTATCGTAAAGGCTTTAACTTTATCTATGCTTTTCATCATCTACGTGACTATGAAATTTCTCTTGGAGATTGAATGCATTTGTTGCATTAATTGGATTTAGGATTGGAGAACATCAACGAGAATTGAGTGAGCTAAATAAATTTTGAGCTTTATATCCTTTGTTTCTTAAACCACGAACCATGGCCATGTTACAACCTTTAAAAGTCCTAATTGAATCAAGGTTAACTATGAAATCATACTCGAAAAAATTTGTGTTATGTTGACTCCTATGTTTGTTAGAAATATTGCTAACCACTTTGCCTCTTCAAATCTCCATCTCTAATCATCCATTTTCTATTCAAACTTTGATTTCAAAAGTTGCATGTGAATTACTAATAAATACTTTTCAGAGCGTACACTTTTATATATGAATTAATACTTAGCACCAAGGAGATCTCAAAAATTGGTTTCAACAAATGTGATCCTTTCCAAGAAGCTCCTAACTAGAAGCAAAGCATCTAAAGAAGAACAGTATAATCATAAGCAAGACTAATGATTGTAGGGGAATATCACATGAAGATCCTGTTTGACTAGGGGTGATCATTATGAGATTCAATTAACATGTGTCACCTTTCAAAAGTTTCATTCAATCAGGGGCATACCTTTAGAAAAGGCATTTCTTAAATCAAGTCAAATCACAACATGGTATGACTCAGTTTCATCTTTTCAACAAACTTATCAAGGCCCTAATAATCAGGGGGCAACCATCCAAGACTCAATTTTTATGGCAATGCATATTAAGTTCATCCCACTGGATTTAGAGTCCAAGCTCCCCTTTAAGCAAATTCACGTAAAAATTTCAAGATTCAAATACTCGGGGTAATTCATGTCGAATTTATATCATGGAGATCCAAGAGTACCTCCTCCAAATTCTGGAGATTGGGAGCATATCTTTCAAAATTAGAATATTAAGGTAGACCATTGTGAGGCTCAATCAGTATGAGATTGATTCAAAAAGAATTTCATCAAGGACATAATGTTTCAAAGTCCATGATAATAGGTTTATTCATACTATGATCAAACTACTCCCCAAAATAATATCAAGAAGAATCTCTCCAAGACCCTACCAAAAAATTGGAGCAAGACATTCCACAAAGGGGTAAGTTCTATGTGTACTTTCATTATCCCTAGTGAAACTATCCTCCAACATCAGCAATCTTCAAGTTCGAAATGAGTGTTCAGAAATCATGCTAGCATAGAACTCTGCCACCATGTGATAAGCAGCCTTGTTACGTAGTCAACCTCTATATGTCATAACCATTCGTGATCCCATAAAAGGGCATCCATCAAAAGCATACGAGTCTACATAAATCATTCATTAGGGATCTTCAACCCATAATAAAGCTATAATTATTATCTTATCCATCTGACAAATTCCGATAGCATGGATCGAGCATATCTCAAAAAATCCCAATTACTCATTGGCGTTTTAAAATCCAACATCCATTGATACATATCCAAGTCACTCATTACATACATCAATCAATCATTACATTTCATGCATCAACCAAAATTTACACGCATAGCATAAAACCATGTTTCATGTGAAGACAATCATTATTATCAATCAAGTTATCTAGTCTACGTAGAATCTCAGCAGTAGATTCCTATGATTGATCTCAGTGGTTGATTATCCATAAGACATCAGCAAAAGGTAGTCCTCAATCGAATATCGAAAGTAGATTCCCCTGGTTTATCTCGGAAGTTGATTATCCAGAAGACTTTGGCAGAAGGTAGTTCTCAATCAAATCTCGATAGTAAATTCCCCTGGTTGATCTCAGTGGTTGATTATCCAAAATACCTCAATAGAAGGTAGTTCTCAATCGAATCTCGACAGTAGATTCCCCTGGTTTATCTGGACAGTTGATTAGCCATAAGACCTCGACATAAGGTAGTTTCTCAACATAATCTCGGCAGTAGATTTACCTAGTTAATCTCCAAAGTTGATTATCTATAAGACCTCAGCAGAAGGTAGTTCTCAAGAGAATATCAACAATAGATTATCTTGTTTAATCTCGGAAGATGATTTTCCAGAAGACCTCGATAGAGGGTAGTTCTTAATAGAATGTCGATAGTAGATTCCTCTGGTTGATCTTGGTAGATGATTTTCCAAAAGCTCTTGGCAGTAGGTAGTCCTATTTGAATCTCAGCAGTAGATTCCTTGGAAATCTCAGCAATAGATTTCCCGTTAAGAGCCTCACATCAAGCATGACGTGCACAAAACCATATCAAAGTATTAAGGTCATTCATAACATTTGGTGCATCTAACATACAGAAACACCAAAGAGCATTTGATAAAAAATCAAAGTTTAATTTTTTTAAAAAAACGTTGAAAGAGATCCACGACTACGTCCATGTCTGCGACCATAACCACACCCACACTTATGTCCATGACTACGCCCACACCTATGTCTGCGCTTGCGATACAAATATAAAAATCTTGCTGACACTTACTCATCTTATTCAAATCAACTCAAAGATACCACAACAATGCAACCTACAACGTTAGGAAGTCGGTGACAGAAATATAAAACAAATGTCTTAAAAGGAGAGAACATCAAAAACATTTACAAAAAACATTTGGGGAATATACAAACGTTTGGGGCATATACAAACATTTGGGGAATATACAAAACATTTGGGGCATATACAAACATTTGGTGCATGTACAAACATTTGGGGCATATAAAAAATATTCAGTGCATATACATTTTGGGTTCCATATCCACTTAGGGCATTATGCGTGGCATTTTTCAAATATATTTTCGTTAAACTATGAACTTTTTTGGGGCCCATTGTTGAATTATCTTAATGAACGAATACCTTGGTTTAGAACATACACAACCGATAAACTCCGATCGTATCTTTGGTCTAGTTATCTAAGATTCGATTACCAAAACACTTTTCAACTATCTATCCTCTAGGTTGTGGTAGGTATGTGAATTATCTGGATTATGTTATTTATCCTCTAGGTCGTGATAAATATGTAAGCATATCCTCTTGTCGTTTATCCTCTAGGTCATGATAAACGCACAAACTTTTCAATTATCCAGCCTCTAGGTTGTGATGGGTATGCAAATTGTCAGGATTATGTACTCATCCTCTAGGTCGTGATTAATATAGGAACCTATCCTCGTGTCATTTATCCTCTAGGTCGTGATAAATGCACAAGTGTATCCTTGTTTCATATATCCTCTAGGTTGTGATAGGTAAGTGAATTCTCAGGGTTATATTATTCATTCTCTAGGTCGTGATGAATACATAAACCTATCCTCGTGTCATTTATCCTTTAGGTCGTGATAAAGGCATGAGTCTATCCTCTTATTGTTTACGCTCTAGGTTATAGTAAACATATGAAATTTGCGATATAGTTCATCATGTTAGTCTCTATGCGGTAATGAATTATCAGGCTCTGTGTTATTCATCCCTTAGGTTGCGATGAGTATCCAGAATCCGTGTTAAGCTTACTATGTTAGTCTCGAAGCATTAGTAAGTGAATTTTCAAACTTGTGTTATTTACCTCCTAGGGCATGGTAAATACGCAAAAATATATGATCATTTTTCTAGGTATTAGCGAGTTATCTGCACCGTCATACTTCTTGAGCTAACTCTGGTAAGATGATACATCATCTTCTTTGCCTATCTTTCTTCATTCTCTGGGGTATGCTTTACATTATATCCTTATCTAGCAAACCTTGGGTAAAAATTTGGGGTCTTCCATGATTTATTAACCGTCTGATTCGAATGTGTGAGACCTGCATATTCTCACACCCTTCAATCAAAGAGTAATTAAATAGGGGAAGCTGTCATACCCTAAATTTTCCCGCCCTTTATTTCTACAATCAATAATATTTTCAAACATTGGTTTTTATAATATTCTTTTGTTCAATTTTACTAGCATTTTAACAATAATTTATTTCGCTCATTTAAAAATGTATAATAGTTTATTTCAAATTATTTGTATTTTAAACAGAAAATACTTGTTCACTTTCATATACTTTCAACTGGGTTTTTTTTAATTTTAAATGAGTAACAGAGCACAGTTGGTAAGGAATGAAGCTTGTAAATATGAGGTCGCAAGTTTGAATCTCTTGTGTTGCACTTTTAACATTTTCTTTTTATATTTTTTGTTACTAATTTTCTTTCCTTTTTTAGAGATCAGACTTTGGGCTTCTCTTGGTTTTTGGGTAAATTACTTTCTAAGTTTTTTTAACCTAATTCTAAGTCTATAAATAGGACTATTGTCCAACATAATTTTTCACCCAGAAATCCACAATTTCACAATCTCAATCTTTCTCTTACTTTTGATTTATTTCAGGGTTTCTGAACAGATACTCTGAGAAAAAAAATCTAAAAGAAACACTATCAAACAATATCAATAACAACTCCTCCAGTTGTCGTCGTTCAAAGTCCAACATCGTGAATGAAGCTGTCGCTGCCAATTTTATGTCGTCGAATTATTTTACGGTATTCCTCTTCTTATTTTGGATGATTGATTTGTTTCACGTTATATTTTCTTTACTTTAAAGAAATTAAATTTTGTTGTATTGTGGGTTCAATTTTGTGGTTCTAAATAAAGTGAAAAATGGTGGAATTGTTGTTATTACTAGATACAACACGAGAGAGAAGGGAAATAAATTCTAGAAATTTGGTTCTCTCTCTTCATTCATTTGGCTAATATTTATTTATTTATAATTAAAAAATAAGGTTCCACCTGTCATATCTCTATTGGATATAGTTAAGTTGAAATATAGTTTAGGTTTGACCTAATTTCTTAACGTGAGGAAATTCTGTAACTTATACTTTCAACTTTTTTGTAACTATTTGTTTTTATTTATTTCATTGTCATTACTAGTAAGATTTAGATTAAATAAGGTTTAGGTTTATTTATTTAAATTGATTTTTCATGGTCTATATATTCTTATTTTTTTTTTGGTTAAACTATTTTATTTAGGTTAATTTAGTTAATTAAGTGTATTTTAATTAGGTGTTTAATTTTATTTAATAATTTAGTTTATTAGGTTATTTTTAGAGTAATTTAGTTTATTATTTTAGTCTAATAAAAATTCAAAAATACAATAATCATTAACCAATACCTATAATCAAATGGAAATTAAATAACAAGATTAATATTAGGAGAATTAACTAATTAAATATTCAAATGGCAATTAACCAATTAACCAATTCCTCTTCAAATGGAAATAAAATATTAGGACAAAAATTAACGGCGACGACTCTATATTTTTTGTTGGTTATCATAGCATCCCGCTGGACTTTAAAATCAAAATTAAAAAGAAAGTAGTCCAGGAAAAAGTTAGGGAAATGAAAAATAATGAAAAATAAAAAAGCAAAAAGGATTACCAAAGAAAAATCCTCAGTAAAAAAACAAAGTCGTTTGATCAGACACCAAGAACAAAAGGTTAGTGATCGTCGTGTCCAAAAACCTCAGTGGTTCCTCAACCATCATAAACTCCTCTTGAGGGATGAGTGCTCGTTTAGAGTTAGCTTAATGTAGGACTAGAGAACATAATGGAGAATTGATGGGTACCAAATAATTTTGAGCCTTAAATCCTTTTTTTCTAAAAAACCGTGAACAAGGCCACATTACAACCCTTGAAAGTCCTAATTGAAGCATTGGTTATTTCAAAAGCATACTGTAACAAGAGTACAATAATCTTACTCCTAGGAGGTTTGTTAAAACTTTTGAGTTGGTATCACACCATTTTTTACTACATTTCATACAAAAAACCGATGTTACAACATCTTTTTAATACAAAAATTTCAACTTCAAGACAAACATAAGGTTTGCATTAGAATTATCATTCTCATAATAAACATTATTTGCCTGTAAACAAGTGCTTAACGTCAAGTGAGCTTACATAATGAGCATTAGATGCAGAGTTTGATTATCCCGAGGGACAAATTAATTCAGAGATCTCTTGAAGAGTAGATCATTTTGAAGAATGATCTTAATCTTGGGAAGACCTTCTATTGACTTTGTTGAGTAAAAGAGGATAGGTTTGAGAAATGATCAAAATTAGATTGTTGGAAATCTTGATGATTACAAAAGTTTAATCGCTTAGAGGTCTCTGTTGAGCAGTGGTGTATTACTTTCAGTTAGTCCTAAGGGACATATTGCTTCAAGTATCTGTTTGAGCATGAAGTAGATTGTGTTGAGAAGTACAGTTGTGAAGTATCCTACTTTCAAGATGTAAGTCAATAACCCTAAGTGAATTTTGTCTTCAAGACTCCATGAGCCTATTCATTCCTCCGTGAACATGAGGCGAAGAAATAGATTGTCAAGAATGTTGAGCAGGTGCAAAATATTTCAATGGTAATACTCTTTGAGCAGTGACAAAAGTATCTTAAGGTTGATTACCCTAAAGGGTACACGAAACATGTTGACTACTCTGTTAAGTAAGAGTTTAGTCAATCTAGGGTAGTCAGGTCAAGATTTGAAGAATCTCTCAAAATGTCAAGTAATCAGGGGCAGTCATCCAAGCGTGGTTGAAACTGTCTCCAACTTTGGTTAGTCAGGGACAGTGTTCCAAAGTTTATAACCTTGGGGCTGACTATTCATGATGATATATATCTTAGGAAGTCCTCTTGAGACAAGTTTCTTTAAAGGCCCTATAGACCGGGCCAAAGCATTATGCAGGGGTATTTTCTCCTCTTCAAGAGTTGATCAGATTAAGTCCATGCATAGGCTAGACAAATTATGAGTTTGAAGAGAATGTCGGGAAGTTAGGATTGTTATCCTCATCATAAGTCAGGATTGTTATCCTCATCAAAAGTCATAATCGTTATCCTCGATAGAGATCAAAGATTTGAGTCCAGGTTATTGGCATTCTTTAGCAGAATTCAGGACTCTATCCTTTGAGAGCCCAGGAGATACCTTTACTTCGACACATTTCATATAGTAATCATCTCTGCATATTACATTACATCTTCAAAAGCGCATATAATTTCCATTAATATGGAACATTACGCTAAATAATAATCTCAAACATTCCTTAAAGCATAAGCCAAATTCAAGTCTTTTTCAAGCACCATTTTCTTCCCCAGTCAGAGATTTATATCATCAAAAATCCCAAGTGGTATTCCCCTCAGGTTTTCCTCAAATCATATATTGTTGTCATTTTTTCCCATAAATACAACCTTTAAACCACTACCAAAACCAGTGACCATACTTCCGTTTATTCTCCTGCTTCCCTATAACCTTACTAATGTCACTAACCTTACTGATTTTTAATTTCCTAAACCATACAATTTGTGTTCTTCCGGTAAACTTACCGTTGTCAGTAACCCTAATGTTTGTCTCATTCCAATCACCTAATTGATGTTGTCTGGTACCCTTATCATTGTCACTAACCTTTTCATTTTCCAAATCACTCTTGTTGTCACCCAATACCCTTATCGATGTTCCTAATCTGCAGATGTTTACCTTTCCCAATCACCCAATTGTTGTCTCTCAGTGACCCCACCGATGTTGCAACTTTGTCATCTTTGTTTCCTCAATCACCTAATTGATGTATTCCGAAAACCTTACCGTTGTCAGTGCCTTTATTGTTTGACAATATCCTTTTCCCAATGACTCCACCGATGTTATCAACTTTACTACCTCATTTGTTTTTACAATAACCATATCGATGATAATGACCTTACTGTCCATTTCGTTTCTAATCACCTGGTTGACGTCTTCCGGTAACCCCATTGTTGTCAGTGACCTCACTATTTGTCAGATTATTTATTGTGATACCCCGATAACCTTACCGATGTCAGCCACTTTGATACCTTTTCTCGCCCAATCATCTGATTGAAGCCTTCCGATAACCATGCCAATGTTTGTAACATTACAATGATATTTTTTTCCAAATACCCGTCTCTGGTAACCCTACCGATGTCTATATCCTGAAGCGTTTGTCATTCGAACCTCCTGTTAAATTTATGGTCCAATAACCTTACTAAAACCCAAAGTTTTCTCCCTAACAGTTTTTTTTCCAGAACTTGGTCATTTCCTAGTAACCTTACTGTTGACTCTTTCATTCTTGAATCCCCATCGTGTCTGTTCTATGTGGTTGCACGAGAAATCTTATTCCCTGGAAAAAAGGTATATCACCCATATGTTCTTCGGAGTGCAAATTTTCTAGTTCATTAGGTATTTATTCCTCTTCTACCTTTAATGTTCGAAAGGCTAGCACCAATCTCACCTTCAGGTTTAAGATGATTAAATAAGGGCAGTTGTGACACCCCAAATTTTCCCTCCTATCTCGCTGTTATATGACTTATGTTTCTCATTTTATCAGCATAACATATTTTCATTCATGAAGCATCTTTGGTTCAAAAGATCAGCAATATCAGGTTTTTACAGTGGTTTGAAGTGTACACATAAAAAAATTATGGTTTCTTAGATTTCTTCTGCAATCAGCAAACTGTGTAAATACGGTTTTATATAATATTTGAGGATCTCATCTTCTTCAACAGTTATTCTCCATCCAATTTCACCAGTTCTAGATATTAGAGTTTATTTCTCTACATGTCTCAGTAGTTAGTGTTTATTTCCCTATGTGCGATCAAAGTCAGGGTTTCTCGTCTATTTGCTATGGTTTCTTCATATTGCTTCAACAAAGAATCTTGTGAACCCTGAACATTCGCCTTATCTCCGAATCTCAAGTTCTTCCTTCTTCAAGGTTTTCCATAAGACATGACCTTATTGGGCATAATTCTCTAAATCCTCATTTACTGTAACATGGTCATCAAAATCTCAAGTTCATTAGCCGATTACAAGAGATGTTCATCAGGACGTCTGAATGTGCGAAAAGGTCTAAATCACAAAAGTCAAAGTTTCTCGGATTAAAATAAACTTCACTTATAATCCATGATTTCTAATTATTGGATTATCTAGTCGTTTTGATTTCAATCGTCTGATTTGAAGAATTGAAAAACACAAGAAGGGGGGGGGGGGGGGGGGGTTGAATTGGAATCTTAAAAATCAATGGAAATAACATGATGATTTTTATCCTGGTCCGTTTAAACTCATACTACTCCAGTCAATCCACCAAGGTGATTTCACCTCTCTCCAATGAGGTCTTAATTCACTAATCAATCTTGATTACAAAACAACTTCGACTACTGCCAAAGTCTTATTGAGTATAACCACAACCCGATTTTTCTCAAGGAATTGCACTGAACAAAATATGAATAAAGCAGTGTACAATATATTTTTCCTTACAAAAATAGTATCACAGACTTGTGATGTATTACACAGTTTATAGAATAGTATGAATAAGGAGTAGAAAGTATAGCAGCATTGAAGTGTTGTAAATTGTTGTATGTAAATCGTAAATGATTTATCCTCATCCCTGGTTTAAATAGGCACAACAATCTTGAGTATTTGGAAACTTGATAAATGACAGTTAATGCACTTTCCTCAAATAAGAGATCCTTGTCTGTTTGTCGCAGTTGCATTTGATATAACTTTGATGAATTGTAACGCTTCAGAACATTTAAGGAATATGTTTGCTGCTTGCTACAGAACTTTGGAATGTCAGAAATTATGGGTCCATTTCTTCTATGAAATTTTGGCTGGCACTCAACTGGAATGGTTCTATCAGATGGAGGGGACCAACATCTATACATGGGAAGACTTGGCTCCTGCTTTCTACAAGCAGTATCCATATAATGCTGACCTGGCACCGACTCGAGTGAAACTGCAGAATATGTCCATGGGTTCGAATGAATGGTTCAAGGAGTATGCACAGAAATGGAGGGATTTAGTTGGAAGGGTGCAACCTCCTTTGACTGATCGAGAAATGGTAGATATGTTCATGGGCACTCTGACAAGACCGTTCTTTAATCTGTTGATTAGAAGCTCGTTGTCTGGTTTTACAGAGATGATTTTGACTGGGGAAAGAATTGAAATCAGTATAAAGAGTGGGAAGATCCCGATGGATACATCTTCTAATACTGTGAAGAAGCCATTTGGTAGAAAAAAATAAGTCAATACTATTTATAGTAGCCGTAGTAAAAGTGACCGCAATCAGTCTGTGGAAGCGGCGTTGATTTCTAATCCAACTCCTATTCAACAACAGAAACAGGGTAATCAACAAAGGCAAGATGCTCTGTTGAGGTAGTTCACCAATATCGACATGCCTTTATCTCAGGCATTGCAACATTTGTTGAAGGCTAAACTCATTTCACTGCGGGATCCTCCTCAGAATCCCAACACATCCTCTCAAAGTATAATCCAAATGCGAGGTGTGCTTATCATCCGAACAGTCCTGGGAACGACACCAACAGTTGTTGGGCCCTAAAGAGCAAGATTCAGGATATGATCGATAATAAAGGAATCGAGTTCGATCCTCCAGAGTCTCCAAATAGGATTAACGCACCTATGCCCATGCTTGACAAGGGCGTAAGTCCTGTTGAAGATGTTTAGTATGTTACTTCCGTAAATGATGTGGTTACCCCTCTCTCGATAATAAAGAAGAATTTGTTACAAGCCAGTTTATTTCTTGGTTGTGTTGAAGAATGTTATTGTTGTAAAGTCCAACCCAATGGTTGCGGGTTACTGAAGCAAGGCGTTCAACGCCTGATGAATGATCATGTTATTTTGATTTAAAATGTTCTGTCTACTAAAAATTTATGCCAAGATTTGTCTGTCATATCCGGTACTCCTTTCAGGATCACTTCCAAGGTTCTGTAAGGATTACCTCCAATCCAAAAGCTTCTCCATTAATTATTACAACACCTGGGCCCATCCTGTATTCCTCAGAAAAGGCTATTCCATGGAATTATGGGTTTGACGTCTATTTCCACGGTATTAAACAAGAGTTGTCCGACGAAGATGATGAAGAGGCTAGTCCCAACATTGTCAATATTGCGGGGACCTAGAAAATTACTAGAAGTGGAAGGATTTTCTCCTCGGAAATATCTCTTCATGTTCAAGTCACAGCTGCCAAGACAACTGTCGAGGCTCAGGGAAAAGAGCCAATGATAGAGCCTACCCGGACGAAGGCACCAAAAGAAGCTACAGTCAAAGACACTTCTGTACAAGAATTAGAAGAAATTTTTAAGATCATCCCCAAGAGAGATTATAAAATTTTTGAAAATTTGGGATAAACCCCGTCCAAAATCTCCATTTTATCATTACTGATGTGTTCTGAAGCCCATGCACATGCTTTAGTTAAATTCCTGAAGACTGCTCATGTGCTGCAAGAAATTTCGGCTGATCAATTTGGAAGTTATGTGGCGAGTTTGTCAACTAATAATGGTTTAGGATTCTCCGAAGCTGACTTGACTCCAGAGGGGAGAAATCATAACAGGGCCCTGTATGTCTCCATTGAATTCTGGGGCGCTATGTTGGTTCATGTGTTAATTGATATTGGCTCTTCACTGAATGTTCTCCCTAAAGGCGCTCTTGATAGACTGGATTATGAAGCGGTCATGCTGAAGCCCAATAACATCATAATTTGAGCCTTTGACGGGTCCAGAAGGATGGTGCATGGAGAAGTGGACCTCCCGATCATGGTGGGTTCACAAATATTTGAATCCACATTCTATGTAATGGACATTCGACCAGCCTATTCTTGTCTATTAGGATGCCCCTGGATCCATGGGCCAGGAGTTGTTACCTCCGCCTTGCATCAGAAACTAAAGTATCTGGTAAAAGGAAAGGTTTTTAAGGTATGTGGAGAAGAGGAATACATGGTCAACCACTTGAATTCATTCGATACATGGAGATGGACGGAGAATTTATCGAGATTTCATGTCAGTCCTTTGAAGTAATTTCCCCTACTTCTATTGAAGATGTTTCTTCTATTCCGAAGATCACCAAAACTCCACACAAGATGGCTTCATTGAAAGATTCCAAAGCAACTATAGAAGAAGGTGGTAGTACTATTTGGCGTCAGCTTCCTGATATCCCTTACAAATCTGACAAGTTTGGTTTGGGCTTTACCGTAGAAGGTCAAATGGTTGTTTGTCGTGCACGTGCCAGAAGACCTCCATTTTGTATTAGCAACAATGGAGTTAATTCTATAGAGGATGCAAACAGTGATTGTGACTTCAACAATTGGATATTCCCTACCATTGGTGATGGACTTGATAATTGGAAAGCAGAAGACATATTCATTATCTCCTTTAGTCAGGAGTAATAGCTATATTCCTGTCTTATTGTTTTCAAAAGATTTTGGTTATGTAATAAATAATGACTTTAAACCTTGTGTCTTACCTGTGGAACAATGGTTCATTTGTTAAAGGGTTGATAATTCATAAACATTGCTCATTCAATAAAAACATTGGATGTTTTGCATGAAAATTTTGTTATCGCTGTTTTTCTTTTATCTTATTGCATTTTCAAATAGTTATGTGTTCTTACACACACCCACACACTACATTGCAAATCCTCATCCACTCTGGATCTCGTCGATAACGATTCTGCTATTGCCGCATATGACTTTGAAAATATGATCTACCAAGTTGAGGACGAAGGTGAGGAAGATTGTAAAATACCTGGAAAACTTGCCAGACTCTTAATACAAGAAGAAAAGGCTATCCAACCACATGAAGAGTCAATCGAAGTAGTAAACTTGGGTACCAAGACAAATTGAAAAGAGGTTAAGATCGGCGCCAATCTAGAGAGCAGTATCAAGAATAGGTTAATCCAAATGTTGCATGAATATGTCGAAATCTTTTATTAGTTATACAAAGACAAGCCATGACTTGATACTGATATTGTGGTTCACCGTCTACCGATGAAAGAGGGTAGTGCTCCAATCAAATAGAAGGTACGTCGCATTCATCCTGAAATGTCAGCAATGATCAAGGCCGAGGTTATGAAACAATTCAATGCATGGTTCTTAGAAGTTACGTAATATCCTCAATGGGTTGTTAATGTTGTTCTGGTGCCAAATAAAGACGGTAAGGTGCGTATGTGTGTAGATTACATGGATCTGAACAGGGCAAGCCCCAAAGATAACTCCCCTACCACATATTGATGTTTTGGTTGACAACACCACTCAGCACAAGGCATTCTCCTTCATGGATGGTTTCTCGGGTTATAATCAGATCAAGATGCCCCCTAAAGACATGGAGAAAAAAAACTTTGTCACATAGTGGGGCACTTTCTGTTACAAGGTTATGCCTTTTGGGTTGAAGAACACCGGGGCAACTTATCAGCATTCCATGGTAGCCTTATTTCATGACATGATTCACCATGAGATAGAGGTCTATGTCAATGACATGATATCCAGGTCACAAACTAAAGAAGAACATCTTGATCATCTGCATAAACTGTTTGAAAGATTTAGGAAGTACAAGCTAAGGTTAAATCCAAACAAGTGCACTTTAGGGGTGAGATCTTGTAAGCTTCTGGGTTTCATCGTCAGCGGTAAAGGTATTGAGGTTAATATTGCAAAAGTTAAAGCCATCCAAGAGATGTCAACTCCTCGTATCGAGAAGAAAGTCAGAGGTTTCTTAGGAAGGCTGAATTACATTTCCCGTTTCACTTCTCATTTGACTGTCACTTGTGAGCCAATCTTCAAGATGCTGAAGAAAGATCAAGTAGTAAAGTGGAACGACGACTATCAAATAGCCTTTGATAAAATTAAGGAGTACCTACAAGAACCTCTGATTTTAATTCCACCAGTTGAAGGAAGACCTCTAATCATGTACCTAACTGTGCTAGAGATCTCAATAGGGTGTGTACTGGGGCAGCATGACGAGTCTGGTCGAAAAGAGCATGCAATATACTACCTTAGAAAAACATTTACCGACTATGAAATAAGATATTCACTGCTCGAGAAAACTTTCTGCGCATTGGAATGGGCTGCTAGCCGACTAAGACAGTATATGTTAACACATACTACCTTGTTGATCTCTAAAATGGATCACATCAAGTACATATTCGAGAAGCAGGATCTCTCCGGAAGAATAGCCCGATGGAAAATGGTCTTAACAGAATAAGACACCAGTACACCACTTAAAAAGAAATCAAAGGAAGTGTACTGACAGATCATTTGGCACATCAAGCGGTAGACGACTATCAGTCTATGAATTTCGAATTCCCGGACGAGAAAATTATGCTAGTTACAGATTGTGAAGAATCTGAGCCAAGATCCCAACGGACTATGGTTTTTTATGGAGCTT
Organism: Vicia faba; assembly: GCA_948472305.1. Lineage (NCBI taxonomy): Eukaryota > Viridiplantae > Streptophyta > Magnoliopsida > Fabales > Fabaceae > Vicia > Vicia faba. The sequence continues at coordinate 1,494,234,173 of OX451735.1, read as the reverse complement.
CCAACGCACTTGGAAATGAATCGATGTAGTAATTATCTCTCCTCAGGGTTGTCACACGCCCTTCACTGCTAGACTTTACTTTGACTGCACCAATAAGATGGCTGAATATGAAGCGTGCATCATGGGAATTAAAGCTGCTATTGACCTGAGAATCAAATTCTTAAGCGTGTGTGGGGACTCAGCCCTGGTAATCAGTCAGGTTAAGGGATAATAAGATACGAAGCATCTGAATCTTATCCCTTACCGAGAACATGTGCTAACCTTAATTCTGTATTTCGAAGAGATTAGTTTTGAGCATATACCAAGAGAATAGAATCAACTGGCGACGCATTGGCTACCATGTCATCCATGTTCAAGGTCAGATGGGACAATGAGGCTCCTAGAATTACCATTTAAAGATTCGATGAACCGACATACTGCTACAGAATTGACATTGACGGAGTAGAGGAAAAACCCTATTTTCATGAGGTGAAAAAGTACCTTGAGGCTCAAGAATACCCTGAAGGGGCATCGATCAACAACAAGAAATTCCTACAGAGGTTCTCGGCTAAGTTCTTCTTGAGCAATGGAATTTTATACAAGCGCAATCATGATTCAACTCTGCTTTATTGTGTGGACAAGAAAGAAGCAGGAGAAATTATGCAAGATTTGCACAAAGGTGTCTTTGATACTCACTCCAGCGGGCATACTATGGCTAAAAAGATTCTGAGAGCAGGTTACTATTGGTCGACTATGGAAACTGATTGTCACCACCACTCATAAGTGCCAATCTATGCTGATAAAGTTCATGTGCCTCCAGTACCTTTGAACTTCGTGACTGCTCCATGGTCATTCGTAATTTTGGGCATTGATATGATTGGAGAATTCAAGCCTACTACCTCTAATGGACATCGTTTCATCCTCGTCGCCATTGATTACTTTAGAATATGGGTTGAAGCAGCCTCATTCGCCTCTGTTACTAAGTATGTGATCGCCCGGTTCATGAAACATAACCTTATTTGTTAGTATGTCATCCATGAGAGAATCATCACCGACAATTGTACCAATCTCAACATCACCATGATCACTGAACTCTGCACGCAGTTTATGATCAAGCACCACAACTCTTCTCCATATCGACCAAAGATGAATGGCACAGTGGAAGCCGCCAACAAAAATATTAAGATTATACAGAAGATGGTTGTGACCTTCAAATACTGGCACGATATGTTACCGTTTTCTCTCCACGGCTACTGCACTTCGGCTAGAACATCAACTGGGTCAACCTTATTCTATCTGGTCTATGGTATGGAAGTTGTCCTACCTGTCGAAGTTCAGATTCCTTCTATGAGAATCATGAAAGATGCAGACTTGGAAGAAGACGAGTGGATTCAGACCAATTTAGATCAACTAAATCTAATCGATGATAAAAGGCTTACGACTGTCTGTCATGACCAGATGTATCAGGAGCGCATGATTAAGGCGTTCAATAAGAAGATCAAGCATCAGGTATAATAGGCTGGTGACTTGGTATTAAAGCGGATTATTCTACTGCAAGGTGATCCCAGGGGGAAATGGACTCCCACCTACGAATGGCCTTTTGTAGACAAGAAGATATTCTCTGGCGGTGCTATAATATTGACCACCATCGATGGTGAAGATTTCCCGCATCTTGTAAATGCGGACATAGTCAAAAGATACTACGCATGAAAATAACCTGCTAGGTTGACTGGCCTAAGAAAAAATAAGGGCATCCCAACGAACTAAAAGGGTTCGGGAAAAATTAGGGATATATATAAAAGATTGTACGCCTGACAAGTCAAAAACCTGAGAAAGCGGCTTGGGTAAAAAAGGGTATCCCGGTGGGCTGAAAACTCGAAATGGCAGTCCAAGCAAAAGTTAGAGATTAAAGCGTACTACTATGTCCCTATTGGATCACTTATAACAAGCTTTATTACCAAATTCAAAGTTCAAATGGTACAGATCAGTTCAATCACCTTCTTCAGACAGAAAGGGACGAGATGCTTGAAGACATAGGGGCAATAGCAGAATTGGAACCCGACAAGATTATTCCCACATAGCTATATATTTTGTTTTCACTTTATACTCTTTTCATTTCACAATAATTTCCCCTTATCGGGACCTCTGTCTCTTTGTACAAAATCGCCTGTTCATGGGCAAAGCTATCAACAAAAATACAATTCTCAAAATTCAAACTTTTTGTTTTTACTTTTTCTGTTTTGTTTACAAAAATGTCCAATGACTAAAATTGAATGAGCATATGCATATGAATACAATTAACTGTTAACAAATATATGCATAAAAACAGGAATAAGCATTTACTCAAGACTCTAGGAATTGGGATAACGTTCAAGCTATCCACAAATCTCCGCAGAGCCACTTCCATGATATTATCCCCATAGAGTAGTCTTATCATACTCACCAACAAATTCCCCCAGCGGATAAAAGAGTATGATCTTTCTCCCTGCAATAGCACTCACCTACAGAGTCCTAATCATTATAGTTTATGAAAATTCTCTTCCCATGTTGATTTTATTCCTCCAAAACTATAAAATCCCTTGCATATTATTTCTCTCAAGCAGAGCTCATTTCCTCAGCAAGGGTGTTTCCTCAGCAGAGCATTTCTCCGCCAACAGGGTTTATTTCCCCAACATGGCTTATTTCCCCAACTGAATTCATCCTCCCCAGCTTGAGTCTGCTTATACCACAAATCATCGAAAATATTCCCATCTCCAGCAAAGGATAGTCCGGATTGCTATCCCCAGAGAGTTGTGACTAAATATGAAACTGGATCAAATATCATTCAACCTTCTTCTCTCTGGACGAGTCGGTATCCATATCAGAAACTCGGTCAAACAACACCTTGAAAGTATATCCATCTCTTTTATCCCCAGTCATGGTATATAAGAACTAAATTCCCCCGTAGAGCAGTGAACAACCAACGTTCTCGTACTCTTCTCCCAAAGCAGAACCAATGTTTCCCAGCAGAGTTTCCTTAAACTGAGAGCAGGAGTCCCCACCGGCAACATCCCAGACAAGATTGAAGATACGCACACTTTTCATCCGCAGCAACAGTCGGGGAGTTATTTTCCATAGACAAAGATGTTTCTCATGTTTAAATATACACTTCAATAACATTTCACAGTCATACATAATTTACAAACATCATAGCACATGAATATGAAACACATATAGCACATTTTCGTTTATTTTGAGAACATCATTACGCAATGCATTTCATACATCACGACATTGCATACAACTAACTCTTTACCTTTTCAGGAAAGATCAATCAACATACAAACATCATCAACTATTTATATGACCAGACAGTCTTCTCAAAGGCTACATCTAATAAATAGCTACATAAGCAATTTCCTTAGAAGGTCATTCTAAAATACGACATTTTCTGGCTCAGATTAAATCAAGCATAGATTTATTCTGATACTTCTCCAAGTTAAAGTCGAACGCAAACATCTTCTGGCTCAGATTAAACCGAGCATAGGTTTATTGTGATAATTCTTCTAGTTGAAGTCAAGCATTAATATCTTCTGGCTCATATTAGATCGAACGTAGATTTATTCCGATACTTCTTCTAGTTGAAGACGATCATAAATATCTTCTGAATCAGATTAAATTAAATATAGATTTAATTTGATACTTCTTCCAGTCGAAAGCGATCAAAGACATTTTCTGGCTCAAATTAAATCGACTATAGATTTATTCTGATAATTCTTCCAGTTAAAGTCGAGCACAAACATCTTCTGGCTCAGATTAAATCGAGCATAGGTTTATTCTGACACTTCTTCCAATTGAAGACGGTCGTGAGCATCTTTGGTTCAGATTAAATCAACCATAGGTTTATTCTGATACTTTTTCCAATTGAAGATGGTTGTGAGCATCTTCTAGCTCAGATTAAATCAAGCATATATTTATTCTGAAACTTCTTCCAGTCGAAGATGATAATAATCATTTTCTGGCTCAGATTAAATCGAACATAGATTTATTTTGACACTTCTCCCAGATAAAGACGAGCGTGGATATCTTTTGGCTTAGATTAAATCAACCATAGATTTATACTGATACTTATTTCAGTTGAAGACGACCGTGAGCAACTTCTGGCTCACATTAAATCAAGCGTAGATTTATTCTGATACTTCTTCCAGTCGAAGACGATTATAGACATTTTCTGGCTCAGATTAAATCGAGCATAGATTTATTCTGATACTTCTTCCAGTGAAATTTGAACATATACATCTTTTGGATCAAGTTAAATCAAGCGTATATTTATTCTGATACTTCTTCCAGTTGAAAACATACATATACCTCTTCTAGCTCAGATTATATCGAGTATAGATTTATTTTGATACTTCTTCAAGTTGAAGTCAAAAGTCACTTTGGATGGCATCTATAAGACCATCTCCGACAACTCACAGTAACCTCTCCAAATGACATTTATAAGACCATTCCCGGTACAACCAACCAGCAATGTTACTTTGTGCATCAGCGAGTGCAAATTTCTGGGAACTTATGTGTTCAATCATCTTCCACCTTCAAGTCACGAATGGAAGACATGCCAATCTCACTCTTCAGATTTAAGAAGATTAAACATGGGAAGCAGTTGTACCCTAAAATTTGTCCTCCTATTTTCAAGACATTTTTCCAAAGATTCTCAAACACTTAAGAATCTCAAGGGTTGACCAGTCAAGATGCTCATTCTAAGCCAAAGGTCTACAACTAGGGTTTTGAGTTTCTCAAGGAAATTTGGGTTACAAAGGTCTTAAATTATTTCCATGGTTCTCAATAGGTCCTCATTAGTGCTCATGTCACGTTTCAAGTCTTGCATCACAAGTTTTCTCAGTCAATGACTCAGATGATTGAAAATCAACTATATTGGGTAAAAAGTCAACTATGGTCAACATACAGTCAAACTTCAAGATTTTTAGTCAACATCAATATTTTGAAGTGGTACTCATCATTTAATCAATGGTTTATCATGATTCCACAAGGAAATACCTTAAATCGTCAAAAGTCAAGAATTGCCAAATTATGGTTTCTTTAGGAGAAGTCAACTGAACTTTGACCAAGCATAACTTTCACATGCTTCATCAACTTATACCCAACCAAAGCTCAATTTGAAGGAAATTCAATTCTCTACAACTTTGTATTTATGCTCAAGTCCTTAAAAGGCTTCATTTGAAAGATATGAGCTAATACATTATAGGTCATTTTCAAAAGTTAACAAAAGACACTTTTTGTCAAGGCAACTTACATCAAGATAAAGTCTCCAAATGCAAAAATGATCAAAAGAGAAACTGTAGAGGACATCTTGAGATTTTCAAAAATGTTAAATATCACCTTCAAAAGATGAAAATTAAGCATGTTATGAGTTGCACTAGTTGGGATATTTTGAAGAAATGTATGAAATGCAAAATGTGCAAGATTGAAATTTTGGACTTGTGCCTAACTTTTTGGACTTCAAACATGTCCATAACCTTGAGAAAGACTCCTAAGCTGACTCACACCTTGACCTATATTTTCTTATTATTTTATTTTTATTTTATTTTGTTTTTATTCAAATAAATTCAAAATAAAAAAATTAAATAGAAAATCTTTGGGCCAAGCATATGATAAGCCATTTACAGGCCCATACAACTCATGCTAGCCTGTTTGAACTTGCCAAAATCGCGCAAACTTAAATAAGGCAAGATATATTTCAAACTTGGAAGGTTTTAAAGATGTTTGATTCTTGTTTAAACCATCGTTTGATTGATTGATCTCATGCTATATTTGTTGAGACAATTCATTCCTCTATATAAAGGCAAGCATAACAGATCCAAAGGACACAAAAATCCTGCCTAAGAAAGAACACAAAAATCACCAAAAAATTCAAGAGTTAGGGCAAATGCAAACTGTAGTTTCCAGCCATCTTCAACCAATTTTTGGAATTCAGTCGCCTTTCTGAGTGTATCAGGGATCCAACCAGGTACTCATTCAAGCCTAAACGTGACCATATACCTTCCCTACGATCCCACCGGTGAGGTGAAGATTTTGGCTTTCGAATCTGAATTTTTATGTGCTTTTAACATGATCTTTCTGTCCAAATGAGTTTGTTAGATCATGTAGGGTTTTAAGGGATAGGTTGCTCGTATCCCTGTAAATACTGGGTTTCAGACAAAACTAATGCCATGATTGAACTCATAGCATATGATTTAGGGGGGGGGGGGGGGGGGGTAGGTCCAAGGATTCTAGTTTTTGTTTTGCGGGTTTTCCAAAAAAATGTCACCGGAAAAGCTGGTGTTTTTCCTCCATGCATGGTGGCGTAAACAGTCAGGGCTGGCGTGGCTTCTTTACATTCGCTGATTAAAAAATAACGAGGGCCCATTGTGCGCGCGCTTTTTTTATTGGATAACATTAATTTCCATTTTAAAATATAATGTTTGGAATTGATCCATATATCAGAAGTACAGGCCACCCTAGTGGCAACGCGCTTGCTCTTAAGTCTTTTACACGTTTGATCTCGGGTTCGATCCAAGTGTGGGACATTTTATTTTTCAGCATTTTCTTTGTAGATCAAGTACAAGCAAGCCCAACGCACGCACCATGCATCTTCATCCTTGACCATAAGATATCATCAAAGTCAGATCCAACGTATCAAACACACACCCCACAATACACCCCAAGGAACCAGCCTCACTGGATCCAGCGCTAGCATACCGGGCCTTACCAGGCTGGGCTTAGCATTTGGTTTCTCACCACCCAATTTCTTTTACAACGCAGGCCCATTGAATTTCTTTTTTTAATTTTATTTTATTTTAGACTAATTATTTCTTTTTAATCATTTTTATTTAATAAAATAGCCATAAAATCATTAAAAAAAATAGATTTAGGTTTTTAATAAATTAATTTATTTTTTAAAAATAGATATTAATTAATTTAATCACACTTTGTTTTATTTTAAATAATTAACTAATGAATTAATTAGAATTAGGTTTTATTTTTTATTTTACACTTCAAATACTTTTCTAAACCAAAAAACACCAAAAATATTTCCTAAACACTTAGAATTTTTTAAGTCTTAAATATCTTCCCTTCTTGACTATCTCTGCGCGCTCAGTTTCTTTTTCACATTATTTTCCAATATTGTTATTGCTTGAAAGTTTGTAATAGATAATTAGGGTTTATTGGTTTCCTCCCCAATTTATGGTTTGTACCCCCCATCTCCGAAGCGATGTAATAGCGTAGATTATTTCCCACATTTTTATTTTCCGCACTTGTATATATTTAACTACTAGATTAATTAGATGTGCATGGCAAGACATAAAAAACAAATGTTAGAAAACCTAATGTCAAGACAAATATTTGATATCAAAACACTTTGCACACACGCACCTCTAGGGTGACCCTCACTTGTTGCCTCGGATTTAAAACAATCATATCCCTCGAACGTGGGATGCTTTAGCAAAAATTCTTTGGGTAAAAGATCGTAGTCCCTCGATGACCCTTCGATGCTGCCTCAGTAAACGATCTTAGTCCCTTAGGATAATTGCTAAAGTGTCCTATGAGTTTCCTTTATGACTGTATGATGACCTGTGCATGTCCCTTAAACATCCAACGATAGCGCTTCCTACTAACCAATGGTAGGATAACACTATCTAAAGGAGAAGGAAAATGAACAAAGACTTTTGGGTTGGTAAATATTTCTTAATCGCTTGCTCGCAAACATTTCAAAACATTTTTCACACAACGACACTTTTTCAACAAATATTTTCAAAATAAACATTTTGTATGCATTCTCAACGAAATGAGAATCATTACAAAATTGTCGCACTTAGACATTTCCAAAATATTTTCAAACACACAAAGCATTTTCAAAAGTGAGCTAGCGATTAAGATCTCGTAGATAACTACAAATGAAAAGTGTGCTAACACCTTCCCTTTTCATAACCTACCCCCCTTACTCAAAAAATTCTCAAAGGTCTTTCCTATTCTTTTCACCCTTTCCATTATTGGCTAAAATAAAAGTCGGTGGCGACTCTTACTATCCACAACATTTGCAATAAAATGCAAAACAAAAAGTCAGTTCTCCCACCTTATTACAAAGGGATTATGCTAAAATCCAGTGACATTGTGGTGAGAGATTTTGATGGTTGAAAGAGAATGGGGCATGGAGAGGTTGATCTTCCAATCAAAGTGGGTTCCCAAGTCTTCGAATCTAATTTCTATGTGATGGACATTTGTCCAGCCTATTCCTGTTTGCTTGGATGCCCTTGGATTTATGGTGCGGGCGCTGTTACTTCTAATTTACACCAAAATTTGAAGTATCCCGTGAAAGGAAAAATCATTACGAATTGTGGCAAAGAAGAATACATGGTGATCCATTTGAAATCCTTCAAGTATGTTAAGATGGATGATGAATTCCTCGAGACTCCTTGACAGAACATTGAAGTTATTCCTTAGACAACCCATGTTGCTAAAGTTGCTCCTACTATTTCTAAGGTTACCGAGATTCCACCAAGAATGGCTTTTCTAAAATACGCTAAGGCTGTGGTAGAAGAAGGTGATGGCACTATCTGGGGTCAGCTTCCTGACATTCCTTACAAGTATGAAAAATTTGGTATGGGTTTCACCTCAGAGGCTCAGAGGGATTTCCTTCGTGCTCATGCTAATTCTGGGAGACCGCCATTCCACATCAACAAAAATGGAATTAACAAAAATCAAGTCAACACTGTGGAAGACGCTGATAGCGACTGTGACATAGACAGTTGGATTTTCCCTACTACCGACAATGGGATCAACAATTGGAAGGCTAAAGAATTTATACCAATCTTATTTAGTCATGAGTAAATGCTATTTTCTATTTCTTTCTTTCAATTTTTTGGTTATGTAATTTGAAAAAAAATTTAAGCCTTGTGCCTTACCCGGGGCACAACAGTCCATTTGTTAGGGTTGTCATTTTTCATCCACATATTTTCATTTAATAAATCATTGGTCATTTGCATTCAAATTTTGCGCTCTTTGTCTTTCTTTTACTTTATTGCTTTTAAAATAGATATGTGTTCTTACACACACCTACACAACAAATTGCAGATCCACATCCACCCTGGGTCCCATTGACAATAATTCTATTATTGCTAATTATGACTTCGAAAATCCGATCTACCAAGTCGAGGACGAAGGTGAGGAAGATTATGAAGTTCCTGGAGAGCTTGTAGCAGGAGGAAAGATCCATACAATCGCATGAAGATTCGGTCGAGGTTGTGATCTTGGGTAATGACGAGGACAAGAAAGAAATCAAGATAGGTGCCAACATAGAAAGCAGTGTCAAACAGAGGTTAACCTAGATGTTACGTGACTATGTTGAGATCTTTGCCTGGTCTTATGAAGACATGTCCGGGCTTGATACTGATATTGTGGTTCACCGTCTACCGATGAAGGAAGGTTTTCCTCCTATAAAGCAAAAGGCTTGTCATATGCGTCTCGAGATGTCCAAAAAGAACAAAGCTTAGGTCATGAAGCAGTTCAATGTAGGTTTCTTAGCTATTACGTCTTATCCTCAGTGGGTTAAAAATGTAGTGTCGATACCTAAGAAGGACGATAATGTGCGTATGTGTATAAACTACATGGATTTGAACAGGGCAAGCCCTAAAGATGACTTTCCGCTTCCGCATATTGATGTTTTGGTGACAATACCGTTCATCACAAAGTATTTTCCTTCATGGATGGTTTCTCTGGTTATAATCAAATAAAATGGCACCTGAAGACATGGAAAAGACTACTTTTGTCACACAGTGGGGCACTTTTTGTTATAAATTTATGCCTTTTGGTTTGAAGAACGTCGGTGCAACATATCAGCGTGCTATGGTAACTTTGTTCCATGATATGATCCATCATGAGATAGAGGTTTATGTTGATGACATGATAGCTATGTCTCAGACTAAAGAAGAACATCTCGTACACCTGCACAAGCTGTTCGAGAGATTGAAAAAGTACAAGTTGAGGTTGAATCCAAACAAGTTCCCCTTTGGGGTAAGATTCAGTAAATTCCTAGGTTTCGTCGTCAGTGGTAAAGGTATTGAAGATTATCTTGCCAAGGTTAAAGCCTTTCAAGAAATACCATCTCCCCGTACTGAGAAGGAGGTCAGAGGTTTCTTGGGACAATTGAACTATATTGCCAGATTTATTGCCCATTTGAGCGCTACTTGTGAGCTAATCTTCAAGTTACTTAAGAAAGACCAAATGGTGAAGTGGAATGACGATTGTCAGATAGCCTTCGACAAAATCAAGGATTACCTCCAAGAACCTCCAATTATGATTCCACCAGTTAAAGGAAGACCTCTGATCATGTACTTAATAGAATTAGAGAATTCAATAAGGTGTGTATTGGGGAAACATGACGAGTCTGGTAGAAAAGAGTTTGCAATATACTACCTTAGCAAAAAATTTACTGACTGTAAAACAAGATACTCACTACTCGAGAAAACTTGTTGCGCTTTTGCATAGGCTGCTCACCGACTAAGACAATATATGTTGACTCAATTACTTTGTTGATCTCTAAGATGGATCCGATAAAATACATATTCGAGAAACCCGTTCTCTCTGGAAGAATAACAAGATGGAAAATGGTATTGACAGAATACGACATTCAGTACACTACTTAGAAGGCAATCAAAGGAAGTTTATTGGCAGATCATTTAGCTCATCAAGCTGTAGATGACAATCAATCTATGAATTTTGAGTTCCCAGATGAGAATACCATGTTAGATACTGATTATGAAGAACCTGGACCATATGAAGGACCTGAATCGGGATCCCAATGGACTATGGTTGTTTATGGAGATTCGAGCATGCTTGGTAATGGAATTGGTGTTGTGATTGTCTCTCCCAAGGGTTGCCATACGCCCTTCACCGCCAGATTATGTTTTGATTGTACTAACAATATAGCCGAGTATGAAGCATGCATCATGGGTATCAAAGCTTCCATCGATATGACAATTAAATTCTTGAATGTATATGGGGACTCAGCCTTAATGATCATCAAATTAAGGGAGAATTGGAGACGAAGCATCCAAATCTCATTCCTTATCGAGACCATGTATTGACATTAATTTCGTACTTTGAAGAAATCAATTTTAAACACATTCCATGAGAAGATAATCAAATGGCAGGCACACTAGCTACCATGTCATCTACGTTCAATGTCAGATGGGATAATGAAGCTCATCGAATTATTGTTGAGAGACTAGACGAACCGACGTATTGCTACGAAGATGATACTGATGGAGTAGAGGAAAAGCCTTGGTACCACGAAGTAAAAAGGTACCTAGAAATTCAAGAGTATCCTGAAGGAGCATCTATCAATGATAAGAAATTTCTAAAGAGGTTCTCTTCCAAGTTCTTTATGAGTAAAGAAATCTTGTACAAGTGCAACCACGATTTGACTTTGCTTCGTTGTATAGACAAGAAGGAAGCTGAGAAAATTATGGAAGATATATATGAAGGTGTCTTTGGTACTCACTCCAGTGGACATACAATAGCTAAGAAGATTCTGAGAGCAGGTTATTATTGGTCTATCATGGAAATTGATTGCCATCATCATTCCATAAATTGCCACAAATGCCAGATTAAGGCTGACAAAGTACATGTGCCTTTGGTTCCTTTGAATTTCTTGACTGCTCCTTAGTCATTTGATATGTGGGTGTAATATATTGGGATAAGTGACTTTTGGTTTTGCTTTTTATCGCAAATGTTGCGGATAACAAGATTCGCCATCGACTTTTCTTTTATCCAATAAAGGAAAGGGTGAAAAGAACTGGAAATACCTTTGAGAATTTTTCAGACTAACAGGGGTAGGTTATGAAAAGGGAAGGTGTTAGAACCCTTTTCATTCATATTTATCTACGGGCCCTTAATTGCTAGCTCACTTTTGAAAATGCTTTGTGAATATGTAAGTTTGAAAATATTCTGAAAATGCCTAAGTTCGGCAAACATTGTAATGATTCTCGTATTGTTGAGAATGCATAAAAGTGTTTTTTTTGAAATTATTTTAGAAAAGAAGTGTTTTATGTGAAAAATGTTTTTGTTTGTGAGCAAGTGACTACGAGCTATGTACATACTCAAAAGTATTTCGTTCTTTTCCTCCTCCTTTAGATAGTGCTATCCTATCATTGGTAAGTAGGAAGCTCTACCATTGGATGTTTGAGGGACATGCGCGGGTCATCATATAGTCATAAAGGAAACTCGTAGGGTGTTTTAGCAATTTTTCGTAAGGGACTAAGATCGTTTACTGAAGCAGCACCGAAGGGTCATCGAGGGACTACGATCTTTTAACCGAGGGTCTTTGCTAAAGCGTCCGACGCTTGAGGGACATGATTATTTTCCAAAGGTAACAAGTGGGGTTACCCCAGAGGTGCGTGCGCGAATTGTGTTTTGATTTCAGTTAATTTGACTTGGATTTATGGTTATTTAGCGTTTGCTTTTAGTCTTTTCCATACAATCCTATTAAACTAGAAGTAATAAGGAAAGCGGTAAATTGCAGAAAAATAAATCTAGACTATTATAGAGCTTCAGGGAAGGGGGTTACAAACCATAAAAAGTGGGGGAAGAAACAGTAAACCTAGTTTTAAACTATTACAACTCTTAGCAGTTACATAATTATGAAAATAGTAATGCGAAAATAAATAAGCGCGCAAAGATTGTTAAATAGGGAAAGATATTGTTTTTTTATTCTTTTTATGAAAAATAAATATATGTGATTAATTCTAAAAATATAATTAATTTCACTTAATTAATTAAAAAGAATTTGATTAATTTATGCCTAGAAAACCTAATCAATTAAATTACTAATTAAACTAAATCATTTTTATTTAATGAAATTAATTAATTAAATAATTAATAATATTAAATAAAATTTCATCAATTTGATTATTCATTTTAGAAAATACTTTTGTGTTTTTATTTTGATAAAAAAGAAAATAATAGAAATAAAATAAAGAAGAAAACAATAATTAATTAGTGTTATGAACCTCTACATATTGTTATTCTGTACTACTATATCATTATCATCATTAATCTTAGTGTTATGAACCAAGCTATAATCTATAATCATCTTATCCTCATCATACTTCACAAAATCATCATGGCGATTAACGCGGGAAACTAACTCTAATCCTAATTTGGGTACTAGGATTATTATTATTATCCTTCATTTTAATATTTAAGAATTAAGTTCATCGCGTTAGCTATCTAACGCTTCAAACGACACCTCAAACGGGGTCCGGAAACTCAAGTTATAACCTTTGGAAGAATTTGTCAAAAATCAGACTGCATGAGTCGATGCATAATGTTTTGAGTCTACGCGTACTGGGTTAAAATTCTACATGAGTCGACGCGTAATACTCTTGTGTCGACTCATGCTGAGTCTGCAACACTGCATGTATCGACGCATACTCCTATGTATCGACTCATCCTGAGCCCAAAAACATGCATGTGTCGACGCATGGCCTTTGAGGTCGACTCATATTGTTCTGTCATGAATATTTTCTACGATTTCACTGTGTTTTCACTGCGATTTCCCTGCCTTAGGCCCTAAAAACATCCTCTGATCATAGGAAATCATCAATTATAATAATCCTATGTTTCTACATCAATTATACAACATTAGGGAATCATTACTCATCTCTAAATCATTGATCTTCATCAAACAACAATATATATATATATATATATATATATATATATATATATATATATATATATATATATATATATATATATATATATATATATATATATATATATATATATATATATATATATATATATATTTCAATCATAAATAAAACCACTTTTCACATCTAATTCCATTTACTACTCATCATAGACCCTATTATAGAGTCAGAACCCCACCCTTACCTTAGATTGAAGGTTGCTCTATAACTTTTCAGATTGAATTTCGTTCTAACTCTTTTCCTTCTTTTTTGCAACTTTCACGTTCTCTTCCAACCTTTATTTTCTTTCTCTTCTTACTGCTACTTTCTTTCCATATTAATTCTAAATAACTAATATAATAACCCTATAATTCTAATTATGTCTTTATGGGCTTAAAACTCCTACACCCCTTTCTACTACTTCTAGTCCTTAAAATAAGCCCACATCAAATAATATTATTATTTTAATATTATTCCACAACTTAATAGAATAAATAAATCCAATAACAACAACACATCAACTATCATCATAACACAACTTCACAAATATTCCAAAAATAATTTAATTAAATAATTAATTAAATTACGGGCGTCACAACTCTCCCCCACTTAGAATATTTTCGTCCTCGAAAATTTTACCTTAATCAAACAACTCAGAATAGGAGTCCTGCATCTTGCTTTCCAACTCCTAAGTCATGCTTTCTCCGGCAGCTCCTAGCCAACCACTTTAACCAAAGCAATCTCTTTTCCCCTCAAAGTCTTTATTTCACGATCTGTGATCCGTACAGGCATCATCTCCACAGTAAGGTTATCCCGTACTTGTACATCATCCATATGAATCACATGAGATGGATCTGAAATATATTTCTGGAGTTGTTACACGTGAAACACATCATGCAAATTCAAAAGATTAGGCGGTAAAGCCACTCTATAAGAAACATTCCCAACTCTCTCTGAAATCTGATATGGACCAATAAAACGAGAAGTGAGCTTCTTAGACTTCAATGCTCGCCCAACACCAGTCACAGGTGTAACTCTCAAAAACACATGGTCACCCGGTTGAAATTCTAGGTCTTTCCTTTTCTTGTCATGATAACTCTTCTGTCTACTTTGGGAAGCTTTCATCTTTTCTCTAATCAACTTCACCTTCTCAGTAGTTTCACGAACAAGTTTAGGTCCAAGTACCACACTTTCACCAGATTCATGCCAACATAAAGGAGTTCTACATCTTCGACCATACAATGCTTCAAAAGGTGTCATCCCAATACTAGAATGGTAACTATTATTATAAGTGAACTCTATCAATGGAAGATAAGTATCCCACGAACCTCCCTGCTCACGCACACATGCCCTCAGCCAATCTTTCAACGATTGAATAGTCCGTTCAGTCTGACCATCTGCCTGAGGATGATACTCCGAACTCATCCTCAACTTAGAACCCAACGCTTCTTGAAAACTCTTCCAAAAATCAGAAGTAAATCTTGGATCTCTATCCGACACAATGCACAAAGGAATACCATGCAGCTTCACAATCATACTAGTGTAAATCTCAGCCAACTTCGACACTAGAAAACTGATGTTAATAGGAATAAAATAAGCCGACTTCGTAAGCCTATCAACAATCACCAAAATAGAATCATGTCCCCTTAAAGTATTAGGTAACCCCATCACAAAGTCCATCGAAATGCCATCCCATTTCCATTCTGGAACTTCTAACGGTTGCATCAACCCGTCAGGCTTCTAATGTTCAACTTTCAACTTCTGACAAGTCAAACATGCATACACAAAATGAGCCACATCAATCTTCATTCCAGGCCACCAAAATAAACCTTTCAAATCTTGATACATCTTTGTAGCTCCTGGATGAATACTCAACTTACTTCTATGACTCTCTTCAAGTATCACTTTCTTCATCTTAGCATCATCAGGAAGACAAACCCGATTATGAAATCTCAGCACACCTTGCACATCTAACTTAAAATCACTATTCTCAGACTGTTCGATCCCAACTATCGAATCTACCAGTTTCACATCCAACTTCTGAGCTTCTCTGATACTGTCTAGAAATTCGTTATTAATCTTCAACATACCCAACGTAACACTCTGCGGCGTGACCTTACAAACTAAGCTCATATCCCTGATCTGTTCAATTAATTCCTACTCTTTAACCATCATTGCCGACATATGTAAAGTCTTTCGACTCAACGCATCAGCTACCACATTCGTTTTTCCTGGATGATAATTCAAACCGAAATCATAATCCTTTAACAATTCTAACCATCTATGTTGCCTCATATTCAGCTCCTTCTGATCAAATAAATAATTTAAGCTCTTATGGTCACTAATCACTTCAAATCTAGAACCATAAAGATAATGCCTCTAAATGTTCAACACAAAAACAACTGCAACAAGCTCTAAATCATGCGTAGGATAGTTCTTCTCATGAGTCCTCAACTTCCTTGACGCATAAGCAACTACCTTATCATCCTGCATAAGCACACCTCCTAAACCCATCTTAGAAGAATCACAATATACCACAAAAGGCTCTCCTGGATTAGGTAACATAAAAATCGGAGCTGGCGTCAATCTCTTCTTCAATTTTGTAAAACTTTCTTCGCACTGAAAATCCCATACAAAAGCTCTAACTTTAAAATTCAACTTAGTCAACGGGAGTGCCAACTTAGAAAAACCGTCAATAAACCTTCTATAATAACCAACTAAATCCCAAAAAGCTTCTAACCTCAGTAGCTGACTTCGCAGTTTCCCATTGCAACACCGCATCACCCTTCGATGGATCTACATCAGTGCCACTACCTGAGATCACATGACCAAGAAAACTAACCTCCTTTAACCAGAACTCACACTTAGACAACTTTGCATACAACTTCTTCTCTTTCAAAACTTGCAATACTACTCTTAAGTGTTCTGCATGCTCTTCTTCTGACTTAGAGTAAATCAAAATATCATCAATGAACACCACCACGAACCGATCTAAATAAGTATGAAAGATATGATTCATGTATTCCATGAATACTCCCGGTGCATTAGTAACACCGAAAGGAATCACCGAATACTCATAATCTCCATAACACATTCTGAAAGCCGTCTTCTGGATATCTTCATCCTTCACCTTAATCTGATGGTAACCCGACCTCAAATCAATCTTACTGAACACACGAGCATCCATCAATTGGTCCATCAAGTCATCTATTCTTGGAAGCGGATACTTGTTCTTAATCGTCACTTTATTCAATTGTCTATAATCAACATAAAGCCTCATACTCCCATCTTTCTTCTTTACTAACAACACTGGAGCTCCCCACGGCGATACACTTGGTCTTACAAACTTCTTTTCAAGTAACTCTTCCAATTGCTTCTTTAACTCTGGCAATTCAGATGCAGACATCCTATATGGTGCCATAGACACAGGTCTGGTACTAGGTACAAGATCAATTGCAAATTCAACTTCCCTCTCCGACGGTACATCAGGAATCTCATAAGGGAAAACTTCAGGAAATTCACACACCACCTGCAATTCCTTAATTATAGCTTGAGTCTCTACAGATAGCGACACCATAAACGAGAACATATGTGCTTCTTCTTGCATCAACTTCCTCAAATGTCTAGCAGACAATAGACTATCTTCCTCTTCTTCAGGAGTAGAAAACCTTACAGACTTGTCATAACAGTTAATATGAACATAATTATGCTCTAACCAGTTTATACCCAAAATCACATCCAACCCTCTTAACGGTAAACACACCAAATCAACACCAAAGTCTTTGTCGAAGATCGACAAGGGACACTTTAGACACACAAAAGAAGTAGTCACCGACCCCTTGGCTGGAGTGTCGACGGCCATTTCTCCATTCATAGAAGACAACATAAGACCCAATCTTTCAACACAATCAACAACAATAAAGCAACAAGTAGTAACAATATCAATAATAGTAATTAAAGGAGTACTATTAATGAAAATGTACCTCTAATAAGTATGTCCTAAGCAGTTGTTTGATCCTCAACCAAAGCGAACACTTTACCACTTGTCTACGCCATCTTTGGTTTCTGACACTGACTACCAATGTGCCCTTCTTCACCACAATTGAAACAAATCACTTCCTTATGCTTGCACTCAGATACAACATGTCCAGTCTTACCACAACAGAAACACCTCTTTACCTCAGCAATACACACATTACTCATATGCCCGAGTTTTCCACATTTGAAACAAACTACACCAGCAGGAGCATCTCCCCCACTAGTCCTCTGACCCTGAGCAGCTTTCTGTTTACCTTTACCAGCTGGGGTATCATAAGGCTTACCACGATTTTGTTGGTGCTTACCTCTCTTCTGACTAATAATCTTGTAATAAGCATTATTATCCTCTTTATAAATCCTGCAACTATCAATCAAATTAGCAAAGAAACAGATCTTCTGGTATCCAACTGCCTTCTTGATCTCCGGGCGTAACCCGTTCTTAAACTTGATACACTTCTAAAACTCAGCATCTGCCTAACCGTAGTGCGGATAAAACTTAGCCAACTCAGAAAACATTGCAGCATACTCGACAATCAACATACTCCCTCGCTTCAGCTCAAGAAACTCAATTTCCTTCTTACCACGAACGTCTTCAGGAAAGTAATTCCTTAGAAATTCCCTACGGAACACAGCCCAAGTGACATCTCCACTTGCATCTTCCTATCTCTGACACGTCTCTAGCCACCAGTCATCAGCTTTGACTGCTAGCATATGAGTAGCATACTGAACCTTCTATGCTGGAGTGCAGTCCAGCACACGGAAGATTTTCTCAATCTCTTTCAACCAATTCAATGCTCCGTCAGGATCATACTTTCAATTGAAGGTAGGCCAATTCTCTCTCTGAAAATTCGCCAAACTACGAGATCCAACAATCCCGTCAGCATTCGGCTGATTCTCCATTGCATGCACCATTGCTTCTAAAGCAGCAACAAGTGTAGCATCATTCCTTCCAGCCATCTCAACTTATCACTACAACATAAACAACGGTTAGAACTCAATTAACAATACTCGATCATTAGACAACTACGACTCAACAACTTGGTCGGACGAACCAACTATTGCTCTGATACCAAATTCGTAACACCCCAATTATACCCGGAAAATTATGAATGTAAATTAGAGTTATAAAATTCATACAACTGAATCAGGATGCCACAAATTCAACTTAAAGACACATTGCATTCAACATGCATACATAACACTTTAAAACTTCGGATGAACCAACACAGAATAATTTAATCTCTTAATTCAACAACTTGAATAACTACTAGCGAAATCATAATAACATCTTTTTCAATCGTTACAACAACTTCAAAATAACACATACGTAGAAACAATCAAATTAAAGTTCAGCAACTGAAGTAATCAATAATCAAAAGCAACAAGCCTTCACCCCCCCCCCCCCCGAGTGCTACGTATCAGAGCAATGACACCGACTCGAACTACCGAAGTTATACTGCCTTCACTCTGGATTACCTGCATGTTACCAACGTAAGGGTAACATTCAAACAGAAGGGGTGAGATATCTAACAATATAATAAAATGTATGATAAATAATATGTTAGATCAGCTCATATAATAACACCATTTCAAATCTCATAAACAACAATAATCGCAACAGAATACCAACAATATACACACTAACATCTTCTTTATGCAATCATAAAATGTGACTCAATAATATGCAAATGCATGTGGTACCATTGGGGCAGAACTCCCATCTCAAATAATTGCCAATAAATAGAGGCATCAACAAGGCATAAGCCTTCATCTTAATATTCGTCGATACATGCCATCTTAACGAGCCTTAACTCCATCTTGATATTCAATGTATGTGACACAATCATGAATGTAGTAACAACAACCATAATTAACAACATCTCAACACAACGTCATCCTTGGCCAGAAGCCTACATCTTAATAACTGCCAATTATTAGAGGCATCTCAACATCATTCATCAACATCATTAATCAACATAATTCATCGCATAATTCATCAACATAATCTCTCATCGACATAATTCATCAACATAATTCATCAATATAATTCTACAACAACTCAGCCACAACAACAGTACAACGACAGATCGACAATCCCTCAATGTTGGCCATAAACCTACAATATGATAATGCCTATAATTAATTAATCATCTAAGGATTATCTCTAATTACCGAACCTCTACATATTGTTATTCTATAATACTACATCATTATCTTCATTAATCTTATTGTTATGAACCAAGCAATAATCTATAATCATCTTATCCTCATCATACTTCACAAAATCATCATGGCGATTAACGCGGGAAGATAACTCTAATCCTAATTTGGGTACTAGGATTATTCTTCTTTTCCTTCATTTTAATCTTTAAGAACGAAGTTCATCACATTAGCTATCCAACTCTTCAAACGACACCTCAAACGGAGTGCGGAAACTCAAGTTACAGCCTTTGGAAGAATCTGTCAAAAATCATACTGTATGAGTCGATGCATAATGTTTTGAGTCGACACGTACTGGGTTAAAATCCTACATGAGTCGACGCGTAATCCTCTTGTGTCGACTGATACTGAGTCTGCAACACTGCATGTATCGACGCATACTCCTAGTATCTACTCATCCTGAGTCCAAAAACATGCATGTGTCATCGCATGGCCTTTGAGGTCGACTCATACTAATCCGTCATGAATATTTTCTGTGATTTCATTGCGTTTTCATTGTGATTTCCCTGCCTTAGGCCCTAAAAACATCCTCTAATCATAGGTAATCATCAATTATAATAATCTTATGTTTCTACATCAATTATACAGCATTAGGGCATCATTACTCATCTCTAAATCATTGATCTTCATCAAACAACAATACATACATATATATATATATATATATATATATATATATATATATATATATATATATATATATATATATATATATATATATATATATATATATATATATATATATATATATATATATATATATATATATATATATATATATATATTTCAATCATAAACAAAACCACTTTTCATATATAATCCCACATACTACTTATCATAGACCCTATTATAGAGTCAGAACCCCACCCTTACCTTGGATTAAAGGTTGCTCTATAACTTTTTCGGTTGAATTCCGTTCTGGCTCTTTTCCTTCTTTTCTGTAACTTTTACGTTCTCTTACAAACCTTATTTTATTTCTCTTCTTACTGCTACTTCATTTCCATATTAATTATAAATAACTAATATAATAACCCTATAATTCTCATTATGTCTTAATGGGCTTAAAACTCTTACACCCCATATCTACTACTTCTAGTCCTTAAAATAAGCCCACATCACATAATATTATTATTCTAATATTATTCCACAACTTAATAGAATAAATAAATCCAATAATAACAACACATTAACTATCATCTTAACACAACTTCACAAATATTCCAAAAATAATCTAATTAAATAATTAACTAAATTACGAGTGTCACATCTACGTCTGTCTTCAAGTGGGAGAAGTATCTGAATAAATCTATGCTCGATTTAATCTGAGCCAGAAGATGTTTATAATTGTCTTCAACTGGGAGAAGTATCAGAATAAATCTACGCTCAATTTAATCTGAGCCAGAAGATGTTTATGTTTGTCTTCAAGTGGGAGAAGTATAAGAATAAATCTACGCTCAATTTAATCTGATCCAGAAGATGTTTATGACCGTCTTCAACTGGGAGATGTATTAGAATGAATCTACGCTCGATTTAATCTGAGCCATAATATGTTTATGTCCATCTTCAACTGGGAGAAGTATCAAAATAAATCTATGCTCGATTTAATCTGAGCCAGAAGATGTTTATGATCATCTTCAACTAGGAGAAGTATCATAATAAATCTACACTCGATTTAATCTAAGCCAGAAGATGTTTACGACCGTCTTCGAACGGGAGAAGTATCAGAATAAATCTACGCTCAATTTAATATGAGCCAGAAGATGTTTATGACCATCTTCAATTGAGAGAAGTATCTGAA
Organism: Vicia faba; assembly: GCA_948472305.1. Lineage (NCBI taxonomy): Eukaryota > Viridiplantae > Streptophyta > Magnoliopsida > Fabales > Fabaceae > Vicia > Vicia faba. The sequence goes on along the minus strand of OX451735.1, from coordinate 1,494,212,408 downwards.
TAAATCTACGCTCGATTTAATCCGAGCCAGAAAATGTTTACGCCCGACTTCAACTAGAAAATATGTTTCTTTGAGAATGACCCTCTGAGAAAATTTCTTAAATAACCATTTATCAGATATAGCCTTTGAGAAGAATGTCTGATCATATAAGTAGTTGATGATGTTTGTCTGTCGATTGATCTTTCCTGAAAAGGTAAATAGTTAGATGTATGCAATGTCATGATGTATGAAATGTATTGTGTAATGGTTTTATCAAAATAAATGAGATTGGGCTATATGCGTTTCATATGCACATGCTATGACGCTTGTAAAGGATGTATGAATGTGAAATGTTGTTGAAGTGTATTGGTAAACTCATGCAGCATCTTTGTCTAGGAAAATAAATCCCTGAATGTTGTTGGGGATGAAGAGTATGTGTATCTTCGATCTTGATGAGTATTCCTATTTTCTATTTGAGGAAACTCCACTGGAGGATGTTGATTCTTGTTTGGGGAGAAGAATCCAAGAACATTGGTTGGTCATTGCTCTACTCAGAATTTTAGTTCTTATATACCCTGATTGGGGATAAAAGAGATGGATAAGCTTTCAAGGTGTTGCCTGACCAAGTATAAACTCTCTGGGGATAGTAACTTGGATTATCCTTTGTTGTACTCTATTAGGGAAATAAATGCTATTGGGGAAATAAACCCTATTGATGGAGAAATAATGTGCTGAGGAAACACCCTTGTTGAGGAGATGATCTCTGCTGTAGAGAAGAAACCTGTAGGGGTTTTTATTGTTTTGGAGTAATAAACTCAGCTGGGAAAGAGAATTTCCATGATCTGTACTTGATTGGGACTCTGTAGGTTGAAGACATTGCCGGGAAAAATATCATATTCCTTTATTCGCTGGAGCGATCGGCTGGTGAGTATGATAAGACTACTTTGTGGGGATAATCTAGTGAAGATTTCTTTGTGGGGATTTGTGGATAACTTTAACATTATCCCAACTCCTGGAGTCTTGAGTAAATGCTTATTCCTGTTTTTATGCATATATTTGTTAAGAGTTAATCATACTCATATGCATATGTTCATTCAATTTTAGTCATTGGAAGTTTTTTTGCAAACAAAACAGAAAAAGTAAAAACGAAAGGTTTGAATTTTGAAATCCATATATCTATTGATAGTTTTCCCATAAACAGGCGATTTTGTACAAAGAGACAGAAATCCCAATAAGAGGAAATCATCGCGAAATGAAAATATTACAAAGTGAAAACAAAACATATAGCTATGTGGAAATAATCTCATCGGGTCCCAACTCTGCTATTGCCCCTATGTCTTCAAACATCTCATCCCTCGCTGTCGGAAGAAAGTGATTGAATTGATCTGTTCCATTTGAGCTTGTCGTTGGTAATAAAGCTCATTGAACGTGATCCACTGGGGCATATTCATACACTTTTAATCCCTAACTTTTGCCTGGACCGCCCTTTCGGGTTTTCAGTCCACCTGGATACTCTTTCTTGCCCAAGCCGCCTTTTCAGGTTTTCGACTTGCCGGTGTACAATCTTTTACATATATCCCTTATTTTTTCCCGAACCCTTTTGGTTCGCAGGGATGCCCTTATTTTTTCCTAGGCCAATCAACCTAGTGGGTTGTTTTCACGCGTAGTATCTTTTGACTATGTCTGCGTTCACAAGGTATGGAAAATCTTCGCCGTCCATGATAGTCAGTATCGTAGCACCACCAAAAAAATTCTTTTTGACTACCAATGGCCCTTCATAGGTGGAAATCCATTTTCCCCTGGGATTACCCTGAGGTAGAATGATGCTCTTTATTAACAAGTCACCATCTTGATATACCCGATTCTTAATTTTGTTGTTTAATGCCTTGATCATATGCTTCTGATACATCTGACCGTGACAGACAGCCGCAAGCCTCTTCTCGTCAGTCAGATTCAGTTGGTCTAGCCTGGTCTTAATTCACTCATCCTCATATAGGTATGCCTCTTTCATGATTCTTAGGGAAGGAATCTGAACCTCAATAGGTAAGACTGCTTGCATACCATAAACCAGAAAGAATGGAGTTTCCCCAGTCGAGGTTCCTGTAGAAGTGCAATATACATGAAGAGCAAACGGTAACATCTCGTGCCAATCTTTGTAGGTTACAACCATATTCTATATAATCTTATTAATTTTCTTGTTGGCGGCTTCCACTACGACATTCACCTTTTGTCGATATGGAGAAGAGTTGTGGTGCTTGATATTGAACTGCGTGCAGAGTTCAATGATCATAGTATTATTGAGATTAGTACCATTGTCTGTTATAGTCCACTCGGGGATGCCATACCGACATATAAGGTTATTTTTTATGAATCGGGCGACCATATTCTTAGTAACAGAGGCGAACGAGGCTGCTTCAACCCATTTTGTAAAGTAATCAATAGCGACAAGGATGAAGCAGTGTCCGTTAGAAGCAGTAGGTCCGATCTATCCAATATTAATGCCCCACATTGCAAATAACCACAAAGCAGTCAAGACGTTCAGGGGTACTGGAGGCACATAAACTTTATCAGCATAGATCTAACACTTATGGCAAGTTCTCGAGTGGTGGCGACAGTCGGTTTCCATAGTCGACCAATAGTAACCTGCTCTTAGAATCTTTTTAGCCATAGTGTACCCACTGGAGTGAGTACCAAAGATGCCTTCATGCATATCTTGCATAATTTCCTCTGCTTCCTTTTTGTCCATACAACGAAGCAGAGTTGAATCATAATTGCGTTTGTATAAAATTCCATTTCTCAAGAAGAACTTGGCCGAGAACCTCCATGGGAATTTCTTGTCATTGATCGATGCCCCTCCAGGGTATTCTTGAGTCTCAAGGTACCTTTTGACTTCATGAAACCAAGGTTTCTCCTCTACTCCATCAGTGTCAATTTCATAGTTGTGTGTCGGTTCGTTGAATATTTCAAGGGTAACTTTGGGAGCGTCATTGTCCTATCTGACCTTGAACATGGATGACATGGTAGCCAATGCGCCTAAAAACTGATTCTCTTCCCGAGGGATGTGCTCAAAAGTAATCTCTTTAAAATACATAATTAAGGTTAGAACATGTTCTCAGTAAGGGATAAGATTTGGATGCTTCGTATCCCATTCTCCCTTAACCAGACTGATTACCAAGGCCGAGTCCCCATATACATCCAAGAACTTGATTTTCAGGAAAATAGTTGTTTTAATACACATGATGCATGCTTCATATTCAACCATACTATTGGTGCAGTCGAAGCAAAGTTAGGCGGTGAAGGGCGTATGACAACCCTGAGGAGAGATAATTACGACACCGATTCTGTTTCCAAGTGCATTAGAAGCTCCATCAAAAACCATAGTCCATCGGGATCCTGGCTCATATCCTTCATATCGTCCAGGTTCTTCACAATAGGTAACTAGCATAATGTTCTCGTCCGGGAATTCGAAATTCATAGACTGATAATCGTCTATAGCTTGATGTGCCAAATGATCTGCCAGTACACTTCCTTTGATTGCTTTTTGAGTGGTGTAATGAATGCCGTATTCTTTTAAGACCATTTTCCATCAGGCTATTCTTCCGGAGAGAGTTGGCTTCTCGAATATGTACTTGATGGTATCCATTTTAGAAATCAACAAAGTAGTATGGGTCAACATGTATTGTCTTAGTCGGCGAGAAGCCCATGCCAAAGCACAACAAGTTTTCTCGAGCAGTGAATATCTTATTTCACAGTAGGTAAACATTTTTCTAAGGTAGTATGTTGCATGCTCTTTTCGAACAGATTCGTCATGTTTCCCCAGTACACACCCCATTGAGTTCTATAGCACTGTTAGGTTCTTGATTAGAGGTCTTCCTTCAACTGGTGGCATCAGAATCAGAGGTTTTTGTAGGTACTCCTTAATTTTATCAAAGGCTATTTGTTAGTCGTCGTTCCACTTTACTACTTCATCTTTCTTCAACAACTTAAAGATTGGCTCATAAGTAGCAGTCAAATTGGAAATGAATCGGGAAATGTAATTCAGTCGTCCTAAGAAACCTTTGACCTCCTTCGACGCAAGCCTGATTCACAAGCTTCGATTGGGTGTTAGGACCCTTCGATCAAGTTCAAATCATAAGGCTTCGAATGCGCATTAGCTACTTCAGGCTTGCCTTCGATTCACAAGGATAAAGGCCTCTGCAAGTGCCTTTGATTCACAAGGCTAACGGTCTCTACAGGTTTCCTTCAATTCACTAGGCCAAAAGCCCCTCCATGCTTACTTTGGATTCACAAAGGTAAAGGATTTTTCTATAATTGCCTTAAATACACAAGGCAAATAATTCTTCTATAATTTCCTTCAATGCATATGGCAAAGACTTATTTTGTGCTTTCTCTCAATGCCAAGACCCTTCAACACACATGGTTTCTACACTATGACATACCTGGATGACCCTTTCAGAAGGTACACAACAAGCGCATTTGAAGGACATGCGCATGGTCCATTTGAATGGCATATATTTTCCCCATTCGAAGGACATGTATTGATGGATTTAAAGGGGCATACATGGGTGTTCCATTCGAAGGATTTATTTTGTTGGCCCATTTGAAGGAATTGCAACTGATGCACACAAGTTATGCATGTGGTATCTTCAAAAGAGAACACACATTAGTTCAAAACGAAGGACACATATTACTGGCCATTCGAAAGAGACACGTAATCACTGAATGCATGTTTATCTTATGATGAGTCTTGGTCCTACATGGGGCCAGGCCCATATCTCTTATGCATTAGCATTTGAAGATGGCGATAAAAGAGGTTTTCGATTGGCCAAATTGAAAGTTTTCGTTTGAGTTTGTTTAAATCAAGTAGCAAAGACAAGTAGACTCTATTAAAGAAACTTTGATAAGGGAAACTATGAATTCAGAGTCATCAAAGATCTGAGCAATTCGAATTGATATGGATGGACTCATTCGAAGGAGACAATCAGAGCCATTCGAAGGAGCTGAATCAGATCCATTCGAAGGAGGCCATCAGAGCCATTCGAAGGAGATGAATCACCTCTATTCTAAGGAGGCAATCAAAGCCATTCGAAGGAGGCCATCCGAGCCATTCGAAGGAGGCAATCAGAGTCATATGAAAGAGAGCATTCGAAAGTCATTTGGGTCCACATTCATTCAAATTCAAAAAGGGACAAGAAACCGTGTCTTTGGAAACGTTTCAAAATGGTATTCATGGCCTTAAAACACCAACTTAATGGTTGTTTATTCCTTGGCCCTCTTGTCCCCTCCACCCCCTATATATAAAGAACACACTAGCAAGCTCCAAGGAGGCTGGACACAACCGGAGAGAGAGAGTCACATGAAATTAAAAACACATTCTTGGATGTTTCCTGAAGCTTTTGCAATTATCCCCAACCCTTATGAAAGTATTCCCGTATCCAGAAGTGCCAAATCAAAGCAATCCTTAAACAAGGGTACCCACGTCTAAAACCACAAATTCATACATCACCATTGGTAAGAATGGGTAAAAATATCAAACTTATATTTGCATGACATATTAGAATTTGTAGTTCATTCGATCTGTATTCAAGATTAAGGACCTGGGTTTGACACCTAGGTCTACATTTTGTTTTGTTTCTAACAATTGCTACAGATATAGCCTGAATAGACCCAACGCGTGCAGGATCGAAGGACCTGGGTTCGATACTCGGGTCCTGCATCTTTATTTGGATAATATTTGTCTTGTATAATCAAATCGAAAGGCAACATCCATCCTTGAATCGAAAAGTAAAGCATCCCTCCTTGGATCGAAAAAAAATCATATTCCCCTCTAGATCGAAAAGCCCATTTTTCCTCTGGGTCGAAAGGCACCTTCTCTGGATTGAAGCCTCCCTTTTTCTCCCTGGATCGAAGTATAACCCCTTGTATTTTTATTTTTGTTTTCATTGGCTTCTTTTTATTTCAACTTTAAATCAAAAAATCACAAAAAAAAAACATTAGGTTAGTATTTTTCTAATTAAGTTAATTTTGTAAACAAATTAATTGATCATTTAAACCTTTCTCGAAAGTAAAATTAAATAGACTTAGGTTATATTTTCTTAAAATTAAAAATAAACAAACAAAAATATTTCTCTTCCTTTGGATTTAGACGTCCATGTTAATTTATTTGTGCATTTATTTATTTTCGCATTTTTTTCATCTTGTTGTAACTGCTTCCCATTTTGTAACAGTACTAGACTTTACTTTTCACATCTCTATAATGTACCTCTCACAAATCCATGTAATAGCGTAGGATTTACATTCCCGCACTTTACATTTCTGCCCTTTAAATTACTATATATACTACTGCTAGTAATTAGGATTGCATGATGAGTATGAAAATTAAAACGCTAGCAAACTTAACATAAGACTAAAATAGCTGAACATAACACACCATGCACATATACACCTCTAGAGTACCCCACTTCGGTTGCCTTTGGAAAATGGTCACAATTCTCGAAACTTGAGAAGTTTTAGTGGTTGTCCTCTAGTTTGAAAGATCACAAGTCCCTCGATGACCCTATCGACGTTGCCTCAATTAAAAGTTATCTTAGAACTTAAGCACAGTTACTAAAGCTTCTTGCCAAGTTGCCTTCGTGATTGTAGCGTCCCTTTGAATGTCCCTCAAATATCCAATGATAGGGCTACCTACTCACTACTAGTATGATAGCACTGTATAAAGGAAAAGAGGAAAAAGATGACTTTTCGAGTACAAATAGATAGCTATTAGATGCTTTCTCAAAATAAAACAAACTTTCTACACTTACACGTTTCAAAAACAAATTTCAAAAACATTTTCTTTGTCAAAACTCTTAAGGACTGATACAAGAGTTATCACAAAGCTAATCGCCGTACTAAGGCAGTTCTAAACACCTTTTTCAAAACACAAAGCACAAGGTACTTTTAAAATGAGCTAAGCATCTAATAGCCCGTAGAAAACTATGGATGGAAAGGGTGCTAACACCTTCCCTTTCCATAATCTACCCCCTTTACTCAGAAAAATCTTGAAAAGGTCTTTTTCTATTCTTTTCACCCTTTCCTTAATTTGGATAAAAGAAAAGTCGGTGACGACTCTTGCTTACCGCGACATTTGCAAACACAAAATACAAAACCAGTACTAAACAGTCGGTTCTGCCACCGTATCACAAAACCGGTGACTCTGCTGGGGAATAATAAAAGTGGTGTTACCTTAGAGTCTAGTTCATTGTAAATTGCTTTACATTGTATTCTTTGTTTGCTTTACTTTTGAGGGCTTTGTTTGGGTTACTATAGATCCTACACCAGGATCTGGGGCATTAATTAGGTAAGTAGCAATAGATTATGGAAACTTTGTGGGGTATATCAACACGGTGGAAGCGATAGCTACATTGATGCGACACTTTGGTTGGTATCGGTAGCCCTTGAGTAGTCCAGGAGAATACGGGGCCGCTGCGTGGTGTCATGAAGCATCAACTGACCTTAGAACCTTTAATTGAACAACTAGGCCATTAGGAAGTAGTGAGATAACCGTATTTGGTGTAGCCTGAAGTCGGTTGATACTCGATACTACACTCATTTAGATCTAACTCCCGAGTTTTATTTGGTGGCAAGTCAGTTGTCGATCAAAATGAAACTTATGGGAAAGATCAGTGATATTGAGATCCCTTAGAACCCGATTACTATTGATAGGACAGGTTGAGCCAACTAAACTTCAATAGGGTACTTACCTTAAAACCCATGCAAGCCTTAAACCTAAGGCCTTTGTGTGATCTGTTTGTGCTTGCTATATTTGTGTTTTCTTAGGATAATCATGATATCATAACATCATAACATGGAATATCATACTAACCATTTCAAGGATTTTTATGGCTTATCTTTGTGTTGTTTTGTAGGATATGGCATCCACTCGCAGGAAGACTGTCCAAGTCAACCTCATAAGGGTACCTCCTAAACTCAAGGAATTAGCATCAAGGGTTCCTGAGAGCTCTCCATTCACTGAAAGACATGGTCGACTTCTCAATCTGGTCACCTCAAGCCCTAATGAAGAAATGTTGAAGGTGCTCTTTTAATTCTTCGACCCTTGACATCACTGCTTCACCTTTCCTGATTACCAATTGGTGCCTACCATAGAGGAGTTTTCCCAGTTATTAGGGGTGCCCATTCTTGATCAGTTACCCTTCAATGGTATGTAAAGAGACCCAAAACCTGAAGAGATTTCTCATGCTCTGTCTTTACAACAGTCTGATGTAGTGGCAAATTAGGAAACAAGAAGAGGCTTCAAAAGATTTCTAGCTAAGTTTCTATTTGAGAAGGCTCATCATTTTTGGGATACCATGGATTTACAAGCTTTTGAAGAAGTGTTGGCCCTTCTCATTTATGGGATGGTATTATTTCCTAATCCGAACCAACTCATAGATGTGAATACGGTCAAGGTTTTTCTGTCTCATAATCCAGTGCCTACTTTACTTGGAGACATCCTACACTCTCTGCATACCCACACTGTAAAGAGAAGAGGGACCCTTTTGTGTTGCACTCTTCTGTTAGATAGGTGGTTTATTTCGCACCTGCCTCGATCTGTTTTGAAGAATGAGCAAGGCTTGAGATGGTCTAATAGGTTGATGTCCCTCACACATTCAGATATTCATTGGTGTCCTTGATCCTTGGAGAATGTTACCATCATTGACCGTTGTGGGGAATTCCCTAATGTCCCTCTCCTAGGAATTAGGGGAGGAATCACTTATAATCCTTATTTGGTTTTGTGACGGTTTGGTTATTCTAGGAGGGATGGTCCTCATGATACACTTTTCCAAGGAATCGTATTCGACTATAAGAATTATGTTCAGGGTTATCGCCAGAGGTTCATAAGAGCTTGGGGCATGGTGAACAAAGTTGATAGAAAAATACTGGGGCATATGAACTCCATTCCTTTGGAGCCTTATCTTAAGTAGGTATGAGCCCGTGCTCAAAGTCTCAAGATGCCTTATGAGGCCATTCTACCCATCATCATGGAGCCAGTTGCTGAGGGAGACACTCCTTACATCCTTCTTCATCCTGACATGCCGACTAATTTCGAGGAGTTACAAAAATCCTGCATTCAACTCGAAGAGGAACGAGATACCTTTGAAACCAAATTCTACGCCAGCGAGAAGAAAGTTTTAGAGCTCACCAGGCTACTTCACGAAGAGAGGAGTATAAATGCCTACATTGCACCAAAGAGGATGCGCCCGTGGGAAGCTTTAGTTTTTTTTTTCTTTGAGAGTTCATTTTTGCTTTGTTACTTCCTTTATAAGCCCAAGAGGCATCATTGTAACTGCTTAAACTTCTTAATGCAATTAATGTTTGTTTTCCCTTTGGCTATGAAAATTTAAGTCTTAAAAATCCTTGAAAACATTGCATACATATATCATACATACCATTGCATAAACAGGTTTCAGGATATGCTTCTTATCTTCTTCGCTGTTTATTTCAGCAATGGCTCTTGAACAAACAGTTAAGGAGCTTCAGGCATAGAATGCTCAATTCCAAGAAATGTTCCTGAATCTGGCTAAGGGATAAGAAGTTTTGAAAGCACCAATTCTCAAGGAAAAGAAGAAGAAAAAGAGGCCAATGGGTGTTCTGAATTTTGGAAGAAGGAATAAAGGATCAGTGAGGCAAGTTTCAGAGCTTTCAACTCCGTCAAGAGAGAGAGACAATTAAGAAAGAGAGCCAAGATAAGAAGACCACCATACAAGGGAGTCTAAAGAAGATGAACCTAACTATTCTGAGGAGCAGTATCCTCTTGCTGATGATAAATACAAACAACTGGAGGATCAACTCAATGCCATGGAGATCCAAAGGGTACCTGTTAGCTCCTAAATTCGACACCCACAACATATTGGTCTTATTGGCCAAAAGAGTATATTGAACAAATCTAAATTGGAAACACTTCGACAGAAGGGCTTGTAACAAAAAGTTTGCATCGAAGTATCCCTTGTTAATAACGAGAAAACACTTAGAAAATTTTATAAGTTAAATTTGGTTTTCGACCAAGAGGTCCTTGTAGCCTCCGACTGAGAGGTTTCCATGGCGTTCGACTTAAAGGTTCTCGTATCAGAAAGAGAGTAATTTTGAATCTGAAGAAAGGAGGGAAAGGCAGTTCACTTGGCAGTTGAGGAAACCGACCTGGCATGAAGATAGATGTTGAAGCACTTGCAGAGGACACTTTTCCTTATCCTGGAACGAGGCAACTTCTCGAAGGTTACTTAGTTTTAGTATAAATATAGGAATTTTATGTAAAATTCCGGGTGTTCAAGATATAGTACTAGTCACCAAATATATCCAAGTACCTTCTGTGAGAGAAAAGATATTGAGAATGTACGTTTGAACACCATCTTTCATTTCAATCAAATTATTTACAATTCCTTTATATTCCTTGCCATTTACATTTCCTTGCAAACTTTATCCTTACTCAAAATTTACTCTATCTTGCCTTTACTTGCAATTTTTATCGTTTTTAACCTTTATCCTTAAACTCTTCTCAATCCCTTTCTATTTACTTTTTTACTTGCACTTTCATCAAGTTTCGCCTGCTTCTCTCCTGAACTCTTAATTCTCTTCTCAACCCTTTTCACTTAAAAATACTAAACTTACAAACTAACTTAGCATATGTCCTAGGATCAATCTGATTGATCATGCAAGCCACCAAAATAACCCATTTTGGAAGATCAACGGGTGTTTACCAATTTCCATGGTAAACAAAATGGCACACTTGGTGGGACATTGTTAAGTTTTCTTGTTTTACAAACTCTGATAAAATAATTTTGTTGTATGTTATTAAGAAGTGGCAAAACAACTTCCCACGAATAACTACCTAAGAGAAGAAATAGTAAAATGGCTAATCCGTCTAGTAGTGGAGAAATGCCTCCACCAATCTCTAGCATTGGAAATACTGTTATGTCAACAGTTAGTAAACTAATGCCATCGACAATTGGTTCGACACCAGCGTTGAAGGCTACACAAACAGGACCAATACCTTCTTATTTAGGTCCTAGGGGTCCACTAGGAACACCCCCACCAAGGGGAAATCTATGGGTTTGACCCTATGTCCCTCCAGGGTTTTCGACAGCTTGGATGGGTCGAGAACAACCTTATGGCATGCCAACTACTGAAATTGAAAGCCTTATGAATGCTTTATCCACATTTTCAGAACCGTTGGTGAGTGCATCTTCACCATTGCAGGGATCTGGAACTGGTATGGCAAATTTGGGTTGGAACCAATTCTTAGGAGGAACATCCCATACAATACCAAGCCTCATAAATGCTTCTACAATAATTTTGAGGCAACAAATGGATGAAAGAAACCATGGCATGGTGAAAATGTTGGCACAAACTTTGATTACAGTGCTTAACCCTCTAATACAAAATACCACCCAGTCGAATCAGCAAATGACAGCGCAAATGACGCGCATGGCTGAATTTTTTGGAGTTCCCTAACCTATTCGACAACCCCAAAGAGAGTTGATAAGAGGAAATCAAGGTGTAGTCTTAGAGGATGATATGACCATTAACCAAAATCCACTGCCAGATAGGATAAACCATAGAGTGGGAATCGAACAACCTAGAGTCGAAATACCCAGGATTATTCTACAAATCCTGGGTATTTCAGGTTTGACACAAGGTATAGTTATGGTAAATACCAAAATGCTGATGAAGTAGTACAACAGGTTTGACACCACAATTATGCACCAAATAATAACCCGACATCCATGGTCGAGAGAATTATGGCCCAGAATGAAGTCAACATGGGCTTTCATATGCCAAACTTTACATCTCCATTGTCAGATTATATCTTGCAATCAAAGTTATCTCCTAGGTGGAAAGTTCCAAAGTTCACCAAATTTTCAGGGGATACGACAGAGTCTACTGTCGAACATGTAGCAAGGTATTTGATAGAGGGTGGGGAAATTTCGAATAATGATAATCTTATGATTAAGTATTTCCCAAGTTCCTTGACCAAAAATCCTTCACTTGGTTTACCACACTCCCAGACAATTTGATCTATAATTGGAATTAGTTGGAGAGATTGTTCCATGAATAATTCTATATGGGACAAACCAAAATAAGTTTGAAAGAATTGGCTAGTATGAAAAGGAGGTTCGCTAAGCCAATTGATGAGTATCTGAACAGATTTTGATTAATCAAGGCCAGATGCTTTACGCAAGTGCCTGAACATAAGTTAGTCGAAATGGCTGCAGGAGGTCTAGATTATTCCATTAGAAAGAAATTAGATACTCAATACCTTAGAGATATGGACCAAGGCTGAAATAGCTAGGGAAAATAAGAATCATAGAAGAGAAAGGGTAGCGTATGTCGAAATGGATGATGATGATCCAGAGACATCTAATGATCCTCTAACTATCGAAGAGAACGAGATCGATTTAGTAGAGTTAAAGCAAGGGCCACCATATTCTCGCAGATTGTTAACGCCCTCAAATGGAAAAATCCTATTGAAATTGAAAAGAATAGTGATAGGTTCTGTAGTACGGTGGGAGAACTGACTTGGGTGTATTGCATTTGTTCACAATTGTTGCAGATAGCAAAAGTCGCCATCGACTTTTCCTTTATCCAATAAGGAAAGGTTGAAAAGAACAGGAAAGACCTTTCGAGATTATTTCCTGAGTTCGGGGGGTAGGTTATGAAAAGGGAAGGTATTAACACCCTTTTCATTCCTAGTTATCTACTGGATCTTAGTTGCTTGCTAGATCACTCGCGTTTGTTTGAAAATGTGCTTGTGGTGTGGGTTTTAAAAGTATTTTTGAAAACGTCTTTATAATGGTTCTCGTTTTTATAAGAACGAGTGCAAAGTGTTGGTTTTGAAAATAGTTCAAAGAGGTGTTTGTGAAATGTGTTTTTTGAAAGTGATTTTGAAAAGTGTCTTTGTAATTGTTCTCGTTTCTATAAGAACGCGTACAAAAATATTTGTCTTTTGAAAATGTTTCAAATGAAAGTGTTGGTGTATAAAATGTTTTTGGTGTGAGAAAACGAGCAACTAGGAGCATCCTACCTACTCAAAAGGTATAATGTTCTTTTCCTCCTCCTTTAGATGTTGCTATCTTACCATTGATTTGGTAAGAAGCCCCATCATCAAATGTTAAGGGACGGGTGTGGGACGTTTGTATAGTAATAGAAGGCAACCTATGGGACATTTTAGAAATTTCGTTTAGGGACTAGATTGTTTACCGAAGGCAACATTGAGGGTCATCGAGGGACTACGATCTTTTATCGAGGGTCTTTGCTAAAACGCCCATATTCGAGGGACATGACTATTTTTCCGAGGCAACAAGTGAGATTACCCTAAGGGTGCATGTGTGAATAGTGTGTTTGATTTGTATGCATTTAGTCTTTGAATTTTAGGTTGTCTACTTGTTGGTTTTATCTTGCCATACATCCTAATTACTAATCATTTGTACAAAAGTAATAAAAATGCAGAAAAATAAATCCTACACTATTACAACCATATTGAATAGCAAGAAAATATAAAGACAAAATAAAATAAAGAAAGGAAAATGGGCTTTTCGATTTGGGCAGCAGAACCCTTCGATTCTTCTTCTCTGGCTCCCTTTGATTTGGCCTGGAAGTAGTGAAGGCGTGCCTTTCGATTGGGCCTAGAATCAGCACGAGATGTAGTTTGTCTTTCTGCTTCCTTCGATTAGGTCCTGGAAGTCAGTGTGGGCGTGCTTTTCGACTGGGCCTGGAATCAGCATGAAGTGCACTCTTCACCTTTTTGCTTCCTTCGACTGGGGTCTGGAAGTAGTGAGGTGTAGCCTGACTTTCCGCTTCCTTCGACTAGGGCCTGGAAGTCAGTATGGCCATCCTTCTGGCTGCCTCTTTTGTTTGTACCTAGAAGTTAGTGTGGAAGCCTAAGGCTTTGTTTCATACTTCCTTCCTCTTATTTCTTTCGTTTGAGATTTTAGATAGCAACATGGCATGAGGCCATGCTAGCATTGTCTTATGGCTAGGTTAATTATTAAAGCATATTTAATAAATCTAGAAATAAAACCAAAAGGATTAGCCATGAACACAAATTGAAAGGGTGGAAACGAAAAGGAAAACAAATGTTATGTACATGCTTCAAACGAAGGAAATGACTATTCACATGTTATGTTAGAAACCAAACGTTCAAGGTTAAGAGAAACTTACCTTGCTTGAGGTTGGAACGTGTGTGCTGGACCTTAAGTGGATGCCTATATGCTTTTGGATTCTAAGGGAAGGAACGAAGGTGATGTTTCGAATACTGGATTCGAAGGAGAAGAACAAGTGTGATGTTCTTTCTACTAGATTCAAAGGAAAACAAAGTGTGGGGATTGCTTCAAATTCGAAAGAAGCAAGTGTTTAGATTCTGGGTTTCAATATGTGTTTAAGTGTTTGAGAGTGTTTGATTTTTTTCTCCATGCCCCCAAAGTCCTTGGATGTGTTTCCAGCCCCTTATACATGTTATGGAGCCTCTTATTTTTAGGCAAAGTTGGCTGAGATTTAGGAGGGAAAACAAAACAATTTGAACAATTTGAGTAAACTGCTTTTTTGTAGCTTTCGAGGAGCAATGTTCATATGCAATTTTGGTGCAAGAATGGGGCAGTGTTTCAGGACTGCTTGTAGTGGTAGAAATATTTAAGACTAAGCCATTGGATTGACTAGACTTATACAGATCAAAGTAAAAATTGCCACCGTGCTTTATTGTTTCCAAAGGAATGAGAAAAGAATGAGTAACCCAAAAGAGGGAGAAAAATTCAAGGTAAGGAGGTTGGTTATGCAAAGGGAAGGTATTAACATCCTAAAAATCTACGGTACTCCACAGGAACCTCTTTGTAATAATCTGTATATTTTGGCTATAAAATGTTGTATGTAAAATAGATGGCGGAGATGAGAAAAGAAATATATTTTTTATTTGCACCCACCGCGGTTGCGAATCTTTAGTGCCTATGTACCACCTTTCGAGAAATAGGGGATCAGGGTACACGTAGTTCACATTTGAAAATTTTTAAACACAAGTGTGTTGGTTAATTTAATGAGATAAGACATCATCGTCATTGTCCGTGTGGAAAAACGTACTTACTACCTACAATCATGAGAAAGGAGAATTTGCATCATCTCAAAGTGGAGGATATGGCTTGGATTTTAAAATCAATAATGCCTCACTCAACACCCATGTGGAAAATATCTCTCTTCACTACATATTGTAGAAGTATAGTTGTTTGCATCACTACAAGGATTGACAAGATTCTAATCTTTTGAAAAAGGTTTTAAAAGCCAAAATAGCAAAAATAACTTGAAATGAGATTGATTGACTTTTAGTCTTCTCACTAAAAAAGTTTCAAGTTATCATTAATTTGATTGAAGTTTATTTATGAAAAGGTTTTTAAAATGCATGGACCTAAGTCCAACTTTATTATGAAAGTGGTTCAAGTTCAAAATAAACAAGAAGAATTTTCAAAATGAGAGAGAAGATTTTTGAAATTAAAGAAGATGGGAGGAGAAGAAGAGACTATCCTAAATCATAAGGTAAAAGTTAGGGATAAGAACCATATAACCAATAAGAAGGCAATACTTGACATTATGAGCCAAGATAGAATTCCCATTCTTTGGATTGAAACTAAGCAAGCAAAGATATTAGACCTCTTGTGAGAACCAAACTTCAAGTGTATTAAGTCTTCACAAAAATTGGGCAGCGTAACGGCTGTATACGGGTGAATTCCATATTACAAAAAAGTATGTAATCACAATAACCTGCACACAAAACAAAGAAAAACAACCCAATGTCTTAAGGTAAACCTCAAGAACTCCAGACAAAATATCCATCAAGGTAACAAGGTCTCCAAGATAGGCTAAGGTTTCTAATCCTAAGTCCAAGAAGTCCAATGCTCCATAATGCCAAGGATAGTAACCAAATAGTCCAAGTATTATTAAAGGGTTTTTATGGTTCATGTTGATTATTAAGTGTCTTAGAACAGAAAAAGAAAAGCTCAAGTGAGAAAAATAAAAATGACATGAAATGTAACGCTTAAAGTAAATGGTACATAAAGCATAAAAAGTAAAAAGGCATAAAGTAAAAACAATTTAATAATTAGTGGTTAGTTGGATGACCATCTTGAAACTTGCATTTGGAACTCATTAGAGGATTGGTAGAACCAAAGCCTCCACACAACAAGTTGCATTTGCTTTTTGTCAAGTATATCATTCATTTGGGATCCTCAAAAGTACCATATAATGATCAACGATATTTAAGTGATCCGCGTTGACCAAAAGTGTTGTAGATCCATTAGAGGATTGGTAGAACCAAAGCCTCCACACAATGAATCTCAAGGTTATTGGATCAAAGAGATCAAATTAACATACTTGTACTTGCAAACATAGGTTTGGGAAATGAATGATCATTTATTCGAATCGGGACAAAATTTAGTGCTATGTTAAGCAATCATAATTGGACTTATGTAGAAGTCGCACCTATTTTGAGGCCGGTCAATAGCAATCTATACATCATTTGTTTTGAGACATGATATAGAGATCATGCTCCAATAACACTTAGTGCAATGAGAAAGGGATAAGATGAAGAGGGGTGGGAAAGAACATACAAACCACATTTGAATTAAATTTTAATTAAACTATTATTAAAATTATTCATCCATTTTTATGGAGTTAAACTCAACACCATGGATCCTATGATGTTAACAAAGTTCATAATCAAAAGTTCAACCCAAGATCAGCCAGAAAATAATCACAAAATAATATTGCATTTAATATATACATTAAAAAATGTTTTAAAATGTTTTAAAAATAGAATTAAAAGGGAAAAATATCAACTGTGTTCAAATTAATTAAGAAATAAAAAGTAAGACCAAAGAAAAATCATAGATGAACTAAAATAATTTTATGAAATTTTTGGTAATTTTTTAAAGTCAGAAACTATTTTTAAAATTAAAATTAATGAGTAAAATGAACCAAAAATGATTTAAAAAATACCAAAGTCAGAAATAAAACAAAGAATAAAGTCACCAATATTTGTCACAATATCATTGGATCATTCCATAATTTTTTCAGAATTAAAAAATGTATAAAAGTATTTTTAAACATTTAAAACAAATCAAATAAAGTGAAATTTATAAATAATATCAAAACACAAAATAAAATTGTGAAAAATTAAAAATCAGAAAGAGAAAATTCAAAAATATTTTTCATGACTTTTTCAGATTTTTTGGACTGAAAATGAATTTTCTATGATTTTTTGAAATTTAAAACAATTAAATATAAAAATCAGAAAAGAAAAATAAAGTCAAAAATATGTGGACCATTGGATGAGAGTCTAAACGCATTAGTAATCAAATCCAAGGGATATGGCGCGCTGTGCATATCATGGTCATTAGTGAATAAAGCATAGAATTATAAATTAAATCAGATTTTCAAAAAAACAGATGGCGTGCCTTCATTGGTTGGAAGATGACACATTGGTCATCTTCAATATCCAGCAAACGTGAATTGCAGGTCTCTCGAACTATAAAATCAGAATCTCATACCTATGCCATTCGCTTTGTCTCTTCAAGACGAAGACAACCACACCTTCGCGACAAATTTATATAAACTGTAGCTCAAGCAATTTGGAAGGAAAGTTTTGAAAAGGGATTTGAAATTCCATGGTCAAAACATGTTTCAAGATAAAAGTAAGTGTTGCGACTAGAACCAGGGAAATGAGAGCATCAAAATGATATCAAAGTTTTAAAGAATTATTGGAGAAATCTACCTATTGAAGTTGAGTTGCAGAGCTCTGAAACTGAACATCTATGGAGCAATATAGGGCACGATTCTTGAAGGTAATTATATGGTTAGCTTCAGGGAAGACCAAGGAAGGCAAATTGCTGGAAACATTTGATTGAAAAAGGCTTGAAAATAGATTTCGGAGTTGCAGAAATTTGAGTTACGTAACAAGTTTGGCAGGGTGGTTCTGGCTATCCAAGCTTGAGAAAATAATTGAGGGAAGACCCTCTATTTATAGGGAATCAAATGGAATGTCCAAGCATGTGAAATGATGAAGTTTGAAGTGAAATCGTGTGAAGTTGCAAACAAGAAAAGTGTGACTTCTAATTTGATCAAAACTCATCCAAAACACGTGTTTTTCTATGCTAATCAATTCTGGAGGTTCACTAAGCACGTTTAGAGGCAAAAACGTGCAGGAACAACGTGTTTAGAAGCTAAATCAATGATTTCAAATTCTGACTTTTGAAGAAACTTCAGTTTTAAGTTACCAAGTTAAAACCAATGGCATTCTCAGCTCAAGGGGTCTTAGGGCATGATTCTTGATGCTTTAGAAAGATGATGTTACAAGCTTTGCAATGGAAAAGAATTAAATCAAATGGATGCTTTAGCTGAAGTTGCATTGAGTCAAAGTTGGAGAAAAAGGGTTGACTTTCCACACTTAGAAATATTTCAAATTTTTCTTCAAAAGTGACCTATAATGTTTTGCATCCAAACATGGCCTTCCACTTAGAATTTTCACTTGACCAAAGAAGATGGCATGAAATAGACCTCTTAAATGACACTTTGAAACTTGAACCATTCAAAATCTCCAAAAATTGAGAGAGTTATGAATTGTTGAAGTTGGAAAAAAATCATGAAATGACCTATAATCATTTGTATACTTAGGGCATCTCCCATCCATTTTCTCACTTTGCACATAAAATAAGGAAAAAATTTCACATCCTCAAGATCATTATGGGAAAAGAGTGGGCTCAAGGTGATAAAAATTGACCTAGTTATGATTATTTGAAGTCACACATGAGAAAATGAGAGTTCATATGGAGGACTTTTAATATTTCTTCATCATTAAGTTTCTTCCACATGAAAACTCCTTGAAACTTTTGAAGTGATTTGTTAATATCCATTTAAAGATAAGGATTTCTTTGGAATCACTCAAAAATACCAAAAGATGAGAAAGATATACTTCTTTGAAGTTCAAAACCCTAGCTACTAGATCAAGAAAATGCTTTGAGGAACCTTGACAACTTTGAACCACCTTCTTGTAACAACACTCTTTCTTTGTAAATAGAAGTTATTGAGGATGAAAATGAGAATTCATAGCCACCAAAACCACTTCCGTATCTTGAGAATTTAGAGAAATATGCACATGTGACCAATGGGAACAAGGCCTTGTCCAACCATGACAACTTCTTCAATCAATCCCTTGTACTTTTGAATCAATCTTAATGACATGGGAATGTAGTGAACCAAAATAACCTTGCCATTCCATCCCTTCCAAAACAAATTCAATAGTGAGGTTTGGACTTCTCAAGCTTTAATGACTAGGGCTTGGAACTAAACTCATGAATCGAAGGAGCAACCTGCTAAGCCTCA
Source organism: Vicia faba (assembly GCA_948472305.1). Classification (NCBI taxonomy): domain Eukaryota; kingdom Viridiplantae; phylum Streptophyta; class Magnoliopsida; order Fabales; family Fabaceae; genus Vicia; species Vicia faba. Next base: position 1,494,193,037 of record OX451735.1, on the reverse strand, counting down.
TTGCCTTTACCTACATTATTAACAAGTAAGACAAACCAACATTGTATTTTATTATGTAAAATAAAAATCAAGACAAAATATTCATGATCACAAAATAAAACAAGTCAAGGTGCTTGGTGATTCCTCAAAGAGCAAAGCTAAAGATAGGGGGGTGAACCAAAAGCCCTAATGTGATCTTGTTCTGATTGAATAAACATGGTATGATGAAGGGGTCTTAGGGGCAAAAATTGGGGTACAACAGCTGCCCTTATTTAAGTTTCTTCTATCCGGAGATATGAAGGTTGAAAATCTTGCTGTCGACACGATCGAAGATGCTTAAATATAAAACAAATCCTATTTTTGGCCCTAAGATACAATGCAATGCTTATGAGCGTGAATGCATATGAACAAAATCAAAGAGACGCAAAGCATCGCTGGGGATGTAACAAAGGAAATAAAGAAACAAAAGAGAAACCCGACCAGGAAAATAAATCATTGGTGGATCAAAAGACCTGACTTATAGAGGATAATAAAAAGTCAAAGGATACAACAAATTCTACTGAAGGCGAAACTACCAATGTTCACTGGAGGTAGAAATAGGAAAGAAATAACAACACCGACATTTACTAACAGTGAGCTACCAACTTCCACTGAAGGTAGAGAGAAAGAAATCATCGACGTTCACTAACGATGAACTACCAGCTTTCACTGAAGGTATAAGGAAAAGAAATATCATAGCATCGTCGTTCACTGACGATGAACTACCATTGTTCACTGAAGGTAGAAAAAATATAACAATCACCACCTTTCATTGAAGGTGATCTAGCAACTTTCACTGATGGTAGAGAGAAAATATATCATATCATTGCCGTTCACTGACGATGAACTACCAACGTTCACTGAAGGTAGCAAAAAGATAACAAGCACCAACTTTCACTGAAGGTGACCTACTAACTTTCACTGAAGGTAGAAAGAGAATATATCAAAGCATCGCCGTTCACTGAAAATGAACTACCAACGTTCACTGAGAGTAGTAAAAAGATAACAAGCACCAACTTTCACTGAAGGTAACCTACCAACTTTCACTGAAGGTAGAAAGAGAATATATCATGGCATCGCCGTTCACTGACGATGAACTACCAACGTTCACTGAGGGTAGCAAAAATATAACAAGCACCAACTTTCACTGAAGGTGACCTACCAACTTTCACTGAAGGTAGAAAGAGAATATATCATGGCATCGCCATTCACCGATGATGAATTACCAATGTTCACTGAGGGTAGCAAAAAATTAACAAGTTTTCCCAAAAGTTATGGCATTTCACCTAGAATGGGTCTCAACTTCTTCTTTAACCAAGGCATTCTTCTTGGAAAGGGTAATATATAAGCTGTCTCAAATAAAGAGACTACCACTTGCAAAGATTTCACAATGAACTGTCTTTGTGATATTGAAAGTCTTGCCATCCCCTGGTGTAATTCAATAATGGAATGCAAACTATCCACTCATAGAGAAGATGGCAAAAAGGTTAAGTCGGCTTTTATAGAGAAGCACAAGTTGCTCAAATAAAGAGACCTGCTACTTGTTGTTATGGAGTATTGTAAAAAAATTACTTTCTAGGGAGAACAATATGGCTTCCTGGGGAAAGAAGTATGACTTCCTGGGGAAATGCCAATATATTCCTGCTGAGGAGATAAAGTCTTCTCGTGCAAAATAAATGCATATTCTCAAACCAAAACTCGAAGCTTGCAAAAATCCAAAGTAATAATATTGCTGGGAAACAAAGATTCAAACCAGAAATAAACTGGAGTAAAACATTCGTCCAAAATACTTCCTTTGAGAAACAAACTCAAGAGGGAAACCCAAATCATCCAGATAAAGAGCTGTGCAGGAAGGCTAAATAAAAAATCTTCCACGAGGGATAATTCAGTGGGGAAATTGAAAGAACATACACTTTCTGCTTATGACTGACACTCTATTGGAGAGAGGACAACACAATTTTACAAAACAGGACAATACGTCCAGAAAATAACGAATGTGAATGAGCAATGATTTTCCAAATTTAACTATGCATGATGTATGTATGAATGTATGAGTGCCATCGTGCATATGCTGACAAAACAGACATATAACAATGGGAGTAACCAGGCAAAACCAACTCGGGCATAAATAACACTCGGCTAAATGACATCCAAGATGAACATTCCAAGAAAAAGTAAGCGCCAACTAAGGAAACGAAATCCTATTGCATGGCTTAACCTCACTGGGGAGAAACATAATCCGGAAGTAAACAAAAGATAGCGACAAAATAGTACAGATACAGAGATATAACATCCTTCTCCAGGCTTCCTCAAGAAGTAGCACTCAGACTTCAATGGGGAAACAAATGTTTTCAAATGTAACGCTTCTACCGAAGATTGCAAATCAATTTCAAGTAAAGCAGATGGACACCAAATCATCAAAACATTCATTGGGAAATTCAGGCCCAATTTGAAGGAGGAAAAACATACCAACTTCGCTAAGGCATATGATGTCCTGTCATCGAGACATTAACTGGGGATTTTGTGTTGACTTCCTTGGGGAGGTCAACACCACATTCTCAAAGGGAAAACCAATATACGTTCTTCACTGGAGAAACCGGAGACCCGTGTTCTTCGATAGTAATTATTGTACCAACTTCTCTGGGAGAAAAGAACTTCTATCAAGCAAGTGAAACCTTCACTAGAGAAATCTTAGATTGAGTCTTCATATCATGAAAACTTAGAAAAGAAGAAAGAAAATGAACCAAGACTTGACTGGGGACACTGGAGTCACAAACCCAACACAACGAAAACATCCAGAGTAAACCTTCCCAGGGGAAACAAAAACTTCTCAAAACAACTGGAGTTCGTCCATTCCTGGGATCACCACTTTTGTTTTTCTCATGTATCACAAATTCTAAAGTAAAAGAAATTTGTAAATTCTTTTTGAAAATCAATTTTTTTATTTAATCTTCTCTCTTTGACAGTTATTATCAATAATAAATGGAGTCTTTGCAAGCTAAATAAAATAAGAAATACAAAGAATTGGGTAAAAGCTCAAATTTCATTGATAGAATGGTAGTCTGCAAATGGCGAGACTCCATGGATGATTACAAAGTTTGGAAAATGGTAATATATAATAGAATAGATAAATTGAGATACAATAACCACTATCCCCTCTAACAACTTTTGAAATCCTGAGCAGCAACTTCCGTTGAAGTATGATGAGGATCTGAGAAGATTGTTGCTTTAATGATCAAGTCTTGTCTGATGTAGTTACTTGCCAAGAAAGTCCCTATATTTTTCCCAAGTTGCCCTTGCGAGTTTTCAAATTAGCGGGAAATTTATTCTGTTTATGTCTTTAATTTTTGCCTAGACCGCCCTTTCGGGTTTTCGGCCTAACGAGACGCTCTTTTTTTCCTAAGCCGCCCTTTCGAGTTTTCAACTTAGCGAGTTGTTCTTTTATTTCTTTAGGTGAAGTATTTATTGACTGCATCAGCATTCATGGGATGTGAGAACTCCTCTCCATCCATAGTTTCAAGAATTAATGCACCGCCAGAGAAGGCTTTCTTAATAACATATGGGCCTTCAAAATTGGGAGTCCACTTGCCCATAGAATCAACGTTAAAAGACATGATCTTCCTGAGCACGAGGTTGCCTTCTCTGAATTCACGAGGCTTGACCTTCTTATCAAAATATTTCTTCATTCTCTTCTGATATAGCTGTCCATGACACAAAGTTGTCATTCTCTTCTCTTCGATCAAATTCAATTGGTCAAGCCTGTTATGGACCCATTCAGCCTCTGAAAAATTGTTATCACTCGCAAAGAAGGATTGCCAAATGAACATTCATGAATCTCATGCATCAACATGTATGCTTCGTGTCTATCCACGCATCTGAGCAAGACCATGTCATAATTTCTATTGTACAACACATTTTCACTGAGGAAGAAACTGCTAGTCAATCTTCTCAATATCTTTCTATCTTTATTCGAAGCACCAATCGGGTATTCCTGAGTCTGAAGAAAATGCTTGATATCATAATACCAAGGTTTTTCATCTGTTACCTCCTCTATTGTAAACACATGAGCGGGCATATCCAGTCGTCGAACCATAATTCGAGGTATATCATTCCAAGTATTCACTTGATACATAGAAGCAAGAGTTGCTAGAGCATCCGCCATTTGATTTTCATCTCTAGGAATGTGATGGAATTCAACTTTATTAAATAAGGGTAACAATATTCTAGCATAATCTTTGTAAGGGATCAAGTCGGGGTGAAGAGTATCCCATTCTCCTTTAATCTGATATATTACCAAAGCTGAACCTATATACACATCTAGAATATTAATTCGGAGATCAATAGCTTCCTCAAGTCCCATGATGCAAGCCTCATATTCTGCCATATTATTAGTGCAATCAAATGTCAACCTTACATTAAAAGGACTGTGTGATCCATGTGGAGTGACAATCACAACACTAATTCCTTTACCATAAGCATTCACAGCTGTGATACAGTGGGAGAACTGACTTGAGGTTTTGCGTTTGTGTTCACAAATGTTTCAGTTTAGCAAGAGTCGCCACCGACTTTTTATTTTATCCAAAGGAAAGGTCAAAAAGCACAGGAAAGACCTTTGAGATGTTTTCTTGGGTTCAGGGGGTAGATTATGAAAAGGGAAGGTGCTAGCACCCTTTTCATCCATGGTTTTCCATGGGCTCTTAGTTACTTGTTTAAATCACTTGCTTTTGCTTTTCAATTGTTTGAAATGGTGCTTTTGTGTGTGGTTTTGAAAATATTTTGAAAATAGGCCTTTGTCTAGGAAACCTTTGTAATGATTCTTGTTTGAATATATACAAAGGTGTTTGTCTTTTGAAAATTTTTTCAATTGTTTGAAAGTTTGTTTTGGGAAATGTTTTGAAATTGTGTGTGTGTTTGTTTGAAAATAGCAAGGATTGTTTGAAAGAGATCAAGTAACTAGGAGTTATCTACCCTACTCAAAAGTCTTTCCTACACATTTTTAACCCTTTGACATTTTTGTTTTACCATTGTATTTGGTAAACAATCTTGTGTTTGGATGTTAAACAAGATGGGCGTGGGTCATTGTATGACCATGATAACAATGTTGCCAAGTATCTTAGCAAATTTTTTGAGGGACTAGATCATTTTTGTATAGGCAACCAAGATAGCGTCATTGAGGGACTATGATCTTTTGTTTTGTTTTTGTTTTGCCAAGACACCTAGCATGCATACCATGGAAATTTTTAAGGTAACAAGTGGATGAAACCCTAGGGGTGTCTGTGTGTATTGTGTTGTCATTTTCATGCATTTTTGTCTTGTATTACTCAAGCTATTTGTTTGATTTTGGATTTTTGCATACAAACTCTAATCTTTCTATCATGCATATTTGAAAGAAATAAAGTGCGTAAAAGTAAATATATGACTATTACAACATTGATATGGGGAGGGGGATACAAGTTTGAATGGGGGATATTTTGCATAAAATAAAACCCTAAGTCAACTATTACAACAAAATTGAACTCATTGTACAAATGATAAATTGACAAATATTTAAATGTGCAATTAAATATAAATATGCAAAATGTTTTTTATATTTATTTTATGTATGTAAAATAAATTGTTTGATGTATCATAAATAAGAAAATAAAAGATTATTTTTGGAAAGGGTAGAAACCCTAGCTTTGTTTTAAGAAAAAATATATATTATAATTATTATTTATTCATTTATGTACAAAAAATTAAATCAAATGTATACAAAATGTTGAAAAGTAAAAATATGTATGACAATATTATCTAAGTATATAAGTAATAAAAATAAAAATATATAATATTTTTATAATATTTACAAGTTTTTATAAAAGTATATTATTTAATAATTATTTCTATGTCCAAAAATAATAAAAAATAATAAAATAAAATGTGAAAATTTAAGAAAATGTTTTTGGTAATTTTTAATGTTTAGAAAAATAAATAAAAGTCAGAAAATAAAAAGGAAATTCAAAAATATGCAAAATAATGAAAATGGGCCAGGGGGTGCAAGAAGTAGGATGGGGGTGTCAATAGTGGGAATAACCAGGCCCAGCCCAAATTTTCTTCATCTTCAACCTCTGATCAAACAAAAAGCGCGCACCCTGTTCAAACCTGGAAATCATGCATACGTGCTCAAAAGCAAAAACTTGCAACATGAAAGTTATAGAGCATGATCACACGATTCTAACCATGTAAAAAACTTAATCTAACTATCAAAGACCAGAGAGAATTTCTCTGGCCCTAATTTCTAACCTAGTTTTTTCAGAAAGTTCATCATTCAAATTTTCCCAGCTCAGTTAACTTAAATGAATTCTATGCATATGTACAGCTCAAGGGCAATGAGGACTACATTTTTTATTCACAAACTTAAGCCTAATGATTCCTAAATAGAGAGATAGAAGTTTTAACTTTACCTGTTTCAGTCAAGCTCGAGTATGGCAATGTAGGGGTTGTGAGTGAGGTCTGAGATGCTTGTGAGCTTGGTTGAAGTTCCTTTGAGCTTTCCCACTCTTTAGAACTCAACCTGCAAATTCAGAATTCAGAAATGGTGAAGTGTGTAAATGGAGTTACAGTGACTTGAGAATGGTTGGGATAGTTTAGGTAGGTTGTATGGAGTGTGTTGGAACTAGTTGCAAGCAAAACGCACGAGTGGTTTGTGATTTGGAAATCAAAATGCAGAACCTGCCCTGTTTTGCAAGAAAATGTGATTTTTGTGTACAAGGGTGTTTGAGAGGTTGCTAGCTCGTGTTTCTGGCTTAGTGTGATATGCAAAACTTGTTTCAAATGTTTACAAACTTTGGTTTCATCAGATTGCAAAGATATGTCCTTTTTGCAAGTTGACTTGGTTTTGAAGAAAAGTGTGAGTTGACAATGCAAAGGGATGTACTTGTTAGCTCCAAGCCTGCTGATAGTTTGTATACTTTTCCCTAAGTTTATGGAGTTGGTTTTCTGCAAAGGATTGGGTCCTTGGCTCAAGATAAGTAATTTGACATAAAGCATGCTTTATGTAAATGGTATTGCCACCTTTATGCCATAAATGGAATAAACCTTTGTGTAATCTTCCATAGATCAGAACAATGCCTCTAACCAATGTGTTTGCATTCAATTTTTGAGTGTGGAAGGGTTTAAGGACCCGTAAACAAGTACAAGCAAGGTTGGGCCGAATTTGCAACTTGTATCAACATGAAAAATGCCATGGACCAAAGTGATATTTTGCTAAATTCAAACCTTCAATTATCCCTAACCACAAATGATTTTGGAGAGTTCTTGGACATTTTGGAAAGCTTGTAACATGCTCTACAATCCATATTTGAAATTCATTTTGAGATTCCACTTGGAACTATGTGAAAAATTTCCATGAAGATAGGTTAAAATCCTGCCTAAACTAGGGCAAAATTTCACTAAGTTAAAAGTTTCATGGACCCTTGTTCCAAAAATCATAACTTGAGATCCAAGCATCTTTTGGGAAAACTTTGTGATTCAAAGTTGTATATTTTGTGGAGGACTACAACTTTAATGTTGGAAGTTTTGTTTGAATCCAATTTCATCATGGTGAAATAGTTGGGAAAAAATAAGAAAGTTTCATAACTTAAAAAATTTCTAAGTTATGAAAAATTTCCATTTTAAACCCTAATTTTCAAAATTAGGTTTCTTGGTGAACAAGTTTCATGTTTTGACACATCTTGATGAAAAATGACCCTTGGCACTTGATTTTGACCAAAAAGTCAAAGTTTGACTTTTCAGTGTACAGTTGATTTTTGATCAGTTGACTGGAAAATTCATTTGTCAATCCAATGCATTTGAGATCTTTTGAACCTTGTGATTAGGTCAATATGATGTAATTGAGTCCTTGAATCCATGTTTGAACCCAATTTGCCATTGGCTAGGTGAAAAATCAGAAATTGACCTTCTGCAGTCAAAACCCTAAAAGTGACCATTTTGCCCTTTTGAAGATCTGATCAAATTTCTTGAAGAGTTGTGGTCCAAACTTGATAAAATGGTTCATATGAGTCTATAATGTTGATGTGGATAAAAAATTATGAGTTTTGACTGTAAATTGGCCACAATTGACTTTTTCCCCAATACAACTGATTTTTAGGTCAATTGTCCAATTGACTGGGCAAAAATTTGATTCAAGGCTTGAAACTTGGTATGAGCAATCTTATAAGTACAACATGAAGTATGAAAGTCACATGGGGAATTAGAAGTCCAAAATTCCTTGTGCAAACTCAAACCCTAATTTTAGGTCAACAGTGCAAGGAGATATCTTGAGCTGAGCAAACCCTAGCTTAGTCTTGAGTTCAAAGAGTCTTGTGAGAGGAAATATTGATAAAATAAGAGGGCAAATTTTGGGTACAACATCTGCCCCTATTCAATCTTCTTGAACCTGGAGAGTTAGATTGGCGAGTTTGTCTTTCGTGACTCGAAGGTAAAAGAGGATTGGACACTAGAGTGCCCTTAAATTTTCACTCGTCAAAATATAGTTGAGGGAATGGGCTTAAAGATGCCATTTAGAAGTGTGAATCTTGTTGGAGATGGGATTAAAGATGCCATCCAAGAATGAGTATCAGAATGGTATCCGTGTTTGGAGTATCTCTAAGCTGGGGATCTGAATAAGCAATGGAATAACATCCGTGTTTGGAGCATCTCTAAGCTGTTTTCTGAGCTTTGAATCTGAACAAGCAATAGAATTGAAACCGTGTCTGGAGCGTCTCTAATCTGTTTTCTGAACTTTGAATCTGAATAAGCAATAGAATTGCATCCGTGTCCGGAGCGTCTCTAAGCCGTTTTCTGAACATTGAATCTGAATAAGCAATAGAATTGCATCCGTGTCTGGAGCGTCTCTAAGCTGTTTTCTGAACTTTGAATCTGAATAAGCAATAGAATTACATCCATGTCTGGAGCGTCTCTAAGCTGTTTTCTGAACTTTGAATCTGAATAAGCAATAGAATTGCATCCGTGTCTGGAGCGTCTCTAAGCTGTTTTCTGAACTTTGAATTTGAAAAAGCAATAGAATTGCATCCGTGTCTGGAGCGTCTCTAAGCTGTTTTTTGAACTTTGAATCTGAATAAGCAATAGAATTGCATCCGTGTCTGGAGCGTCTCTAAGTTGTTTTCATGATTATATATTGGTAGCTTGTTAATCTTATCCTGAAAAGGGTAAAATGTTAGTTGAAACACAAAGTTATGTTGCATGAAATGTATGATGCAATATATGGTAGAATTTATCAATGTTTATGATATATGAATGTAATGTATGCGCATGTAAGCCGATTAGCTGTCTTGCTGAGGAAAATAAATCCTTGATAGCTTGGAGATAATAAAATCTTTGACTGTTGCCGGGGAAAATAAATCCTTGACCGTTGTTGGAGATTCAAAATCTTTGATTGTTAAGGATGAGACATCCTTGGACCACTGCTGGGGATAGAAAAATATTTGACAACTCGCGGGAATTATCAAAAACTTTGACAACCTTTGTGGGGATGTGAGAATCCTGCTCAGCATCAACCTTGTCCACACAACGGAGCAGAATGCAATCATGATTGTGCTTGTATAGGATACCATTGCTCAAGAAGAACTTGGCAGAAAATCTCCTCAAGAACTTTTTGTCGTTGACTGAAGCTCCTTCAGGGTATTCTTGCGCCTCGAGATACCTTTTGACTTCGAGAAACCAAGGTCGGTCCACTACTTCTTCTGTATTAATCTCGTGACAATGTGCAGGTTCATCCATCCGCTCGATGGTGATTTGGGGAGCCTCATTATCCCAGTTAGGTTTAAACATGGATGACATTGTAGCTAGAGCACTCGCTAGCTGATTTTCTTCTCGCGGGAAGTACTCAAAGGTAATCTGCTCGAAATGAGGTAATAATGTCAGGAAATGTTCTTTGTAAGGGATGAGGTTAGGATGTTTTGTATCCCACTCTCCTTTGATCTGATTGATGACCAAAGCTGAGTCTCCAAACACAACCAAAGATTTGATTCCCAGGTCTATTGCAGCCTTGAGTCCAAAGATACAAGCTTCATACTCGGCCATGTTGTTGGTGCAGCTGAAGCAAAGTCTAGCAGTGAAAGGTGTATGGCAATCTTCTGGAGAGATAAGTACCGTGCCGATACCGTTGCCAAGTGCGTTGGAAGCACCATCAAAGTACAGGGTCCATCGGGATCCTTGTTTAGGTCCGTCATACGGTCCGTTAACTTCAATGTTGTCCAATGTCATAATGTCTTCGTCGGGGAAGTCAAACTTCATAGATTGGTAATCTTCGACAGCTTGATGGGATAGATGATCAGCTAGTACACTCCCTTTTATAGATTTTTGGGTTGTGTACTGTATATCATATTCGGTCAGGATCATCTTCCATCTAGCGATTCTTTCGGACAAAGTTGGCTTCTCAAAGATGTACTTGATCGGATCCATCTTAGATATCATCAGATTGGTATGTGTCAACATATACCGACTTGGCCGGCGAGCAGCCCATACCAAAGCGTGGAAAGTTTTCTCGAGCAGTGAGTATCGGGTCTCACAGTCGGTAAATGTTTTTCTAAGGTAATAAATGGCATGCTCTTTTCGGCCAGACTCGTCATGTTGGCCCAATACGCACCCCATTGAATTATCCAAAACAGTTAAATACATGATTAGCGGTCTTCCTTCGACATGAGGCATCAAGATAGGAGGTTCTAGCAAATAATCCTTGATTTTATCGAAAGAAACTTGACAGTCATCATTCAATTTAACCACCTGATCTTTCTTTAACAGCTTGAAGATTGGCTCACAAGTAGATGTTAGGTGAGAAATGAACCTTGCAATGTAGTTTAGGCGTCCCAAGAAACATATAACCTCCTTCTCAGTGCGAGGGCAGGCATTTCTTATATAGCTTTGACTTTGGCAGGATCAACCTCGATGCCTTTGTTGCTGACAATGAAACCCAAGAGTTTACCGGAACTGACTCCGAAAGTGCACTTGTTAGGGTTCAGTCTGAGCTTGTACTCCTTCAACCTAACAAACAACTTTTGCAAATGGTCTAGGTGTTCTTCTTCTGTCTGTGAACGGGTTATCATGTCGTCTACATAGACTTCAATTTCATGATGTATCATGTCATGAAACAAAGCTACCATGGCGCGCTGATAGGTTACCCCGACATTCTTCAGTCAGAATGGCATCACTTTATAGCAGAAGGTACCCCACTGTCTAACAAAAGTAGTTTTCTCCATGTCTTCAGGGGCCATTTTGATCTGGTTGTACCCTGAAAATCCATCCATGAAAGAAAATACCTTGTGCTGAGTTGTATTGTCAACCAAGAAGTCAATGTGCGGTAGTGGAAAGTCATCTTTAGGGCTAGCCCTATTGAAGTCTCTATAATCCACGCACATTCTCACTTTGTCGTCCTTCTTAGGCACAGGCACAATGTTAGCAACCCATCATGGATAGGAAGTAACAACAAGAAACCCAGCATTGAACTGCTTCATCACTTAAGCTTTGATCTATTCAGACATATCGGGCCTCATTCGGCGGATTTTTTGTTTAATTGGTGGACAGTCTTCTCTAGTAGGGAGATGGTGAACCACAATATCTGTATCGAGTCCCGGCATGTCTTCACAAGACCAAGTGGAAATCTCAACATATTCATTCAACAGTTGAACTAAGCGCTCTTTGACACTTGGCTCAAGGTTGACACCCACTCTGACTTCTTTTCTGTCTTCAGCAGTACCCAAGTTGATAGTCTCTAACAGCTCTTCATGGGGTATAATAGCCCTTTCTTCCTATTGTAGCAGTCTAGCCAACTCTCCCGGCACTTTATAGTCTTCATCACCTTCGTATTCGACATGATTCACCAGATCTTCAGAGTCACTGAAGGCCATAGCAGAATTGTTACCCATGGAATCTGGAATGGAAGGGTACCTGCATTTGTGGGTGTGGGTGTGTGTAAGGGATAGCCATCTTTAAACAAATAAAATCTAAAAATAAAGAAAATGAACACAAAAGTTTATATGTGAAAACGTCCATGACTCATTAAAATGGCATATGAAGATGAAAAATCAAACCCTTACAAATGGACCTATATGCCTCGGGTAAGGCACAAGGCAAAAAGTGTACGAATTGTTTAAGAATTATTACAGACCATATAAATGTTTGAAAGATAAATTACTGATTTATGAAAGTAATGGGAACAAAGTCCTTTGCCTCCCGATTGCTCAGTCCTCCGCCAACAGTAGGGAAAATCCAGTCTTCAAAGTTACTCTCCTCTTCATCATCCTCCAAAGCATTGAATCCATGATGGGTGATCTTCAACGGTGGCCCTCCATCCTGGGAGCGGCGTAGAGCCTTTTGAGCAGAAGCAGTGAAACCCAAGCCGAATTTGTCAGATTTGAAAGCTGACCCCACATTTTGCTTCCTCCTTCTTCAATCACAGCCTTCGCATCTTTAAGGGATGACATCTGATGAACAGGTTTGGTAATGATGGGTACAAAAGTCATTGTCTTGGCTGCCGCAACTTCAGCAGAAACCTCTTCAGAGTACTGAAAGGGGGTCTCGATGAATTCACCATCTAATTCCACATATCGGAAAGAATTTAGATGGCTTATCATGTACTCTTCCTCACCATGAACCGTTATAATTTTCCCCTGGACAGGGTACTTGTGAATTTGGTGCAAAGAAGAAGTGGCGGCCCCAGCATTATGGATCTAGGGTCTTCCCAACAAGCAAGACTAGGAGGGACGGATGTCCATCACAAAAAATGTGGAGTTGAAGGTTTCCGTTCCCACTTTAATCGGGATGTCCACCTCTCCGTGAACCATCCTATTAGAACCATCAAAGGCTTTGACAATGATATTGCTGGGCTTCAGGATCAAACCTTCACATTCCAACCTGTCCAATGCTTTCTTCGGCAAGACATTTAAAGACGACCCAGTATCAACCAGAACGTGAGCTAGAGTAGTCCCTCTGCATTCCACCGAGACATGTAGCGCGTCATTATGCTTTATCCCCTTAGATGTTAAATCAGCATCGGAGAAGCCAAGACCATTTTCGGCTGTTAGGCTAGCTACACACTCCTGGAACTGGTCCGTGGAGGTTTCCTGAGGCACGTGGGCCATTTTCAAGAATCTGATCAAAGCTTTGGCATGAGCTTCAGAACAGAGCAACAGGGCCAGCATAGATATTTTTGAGGGGGTTTTCCCCAGTTTCTCCACAACATTATAGTCGCTTTTCTTGATTATTTTCAAAATCTCTTCCATTTCTTTTTGAGTGGTCTCAGGGATGACAAAAGGCTGAGCTCTCGTCCTGACGGGCGCTTCTTGGATCCCTTTCCCTCTATCATCAGCAACAACAGAGGGTACAACCACATGAGTCACAATTTCTTCAATAATTGGAGTTCTCGCAGATATGTTGAACGGTACAGGAGTAACCTTAGGAGCAATTGAGGGTCCAAAGACTGCCCTTGGAGGAGCAATCTCCAGAGAGAAAATTTTTCTACTGCGGGTGATTTTACTCGTTCCAGCAATATTTCCAATGTCAGAAGTCTCTTCATCAGAACTTTCTTCATTTGATTCAATTTTCTTAATACCGTGGTAGAAGATCTCTCCTCCATAGTTCCACGGTATTAATTTGTTGGACCTGTATGGGATAGGCCCCGACATAGTTATCTTCAGAGGTGTAATGTTCGGATCAGATGTAATCTTAACAGGTATTTTGGAGACCTTGGAAAGATTGGCGGATATGGTAATTATGGCAACATCATTGGCAGGAGTCAGAGTAACAGGAGTCTTTTCAAAAAGGATTTCTTGATTATCCATTAGCCGTTGGATGCCTAACTTTAACAACGAACAGTCAGATGGTAAGGATGAACAAAGACATCAATCTTTTTCACATCCTGGGAAAATCCCAGCCTTCAACAGATTCAGCTTGATTATCGGTAACAGAGTCATCAAATCACCAACAGTAGCAACATACAGATCCTCTTCAACAACATGGGCATTGTGGCCATGCTTTGGCATTGGAGAAGAGATCACAATCGGCTTCTCGGGGGCGTCGAATTCCACCTCCTTAGCGTCTATTAAATCCTGGATCTTATTCTTGAGGGCCCAACAATTGTTGGTGTCGTGCCCCAGGCTGTCCGAATGATAAGCACACTTGGCGTTGGGATGGTAATATGGTGATGAAGTGTTAGGGTTTTTAGGGGCCTCCCTCAAACTGGCAAGGTTTAACTTCAAGAGATGGGGTAGAACTTGAGAGAGAGTCATGTTTATCCGGGTATACTGCCGTTGTGGCCTTTCCACCCTTGCTTGGTTGGTTCTAGGTTGATTATTTCTGGGCTGATCGGCTGCAGACTTCTGAATCATTACGGCCCCCACCGCTGGCCGGTGCTCAATTCTTCCTTGGCCTCTTTGAGTGTAAATAGCTGAGACTTCTTTCTTTACTGGAAAAGTCTTCTTGATGGCAGCAGAAGCAAATGCATCTTTTTGAATTTTACCGCTCTTGATTCCGGCTTCAACTCTTTCACCAGTTAGAATCAACTCGGTGAACCCCGCAGATGAACTTCCTATAGGATTATTGAAGAATGGACCTGACAGCGTACCCAAGAACATACCTACAAGCTCCCTCTTATATAGAGGTGGTTGAACTCGTCCCGCCAAGTCTCTCCATTTCTGGGCATACTCCTAAAAGCCTTCATTAGGGACCATGCCCATACTCTGTAATTGAGTACAGGTTGGTGCTAAGTCTGCATTATATTGATATTGTCTGTAGAAGGCAGCAGCCAAATCCTCCCAATTGTGCACATCAGACCTCTCAAGCTGGTAGAACCAATCCAATTGCATCCCCAACAAACTATCCTGAAAAAAGTGGACCCATATGTCCTTGTCAGAAGAATGAGGTTGAATTTTTCTGATGTAAGACCGTACGTGCATCTTTGGGCAAGACACCCCATTGTGCTTAGCAAAAAGAGGCACTTTAAACTTGGGGGGAATGACAATCCCAGAAACCAAACCTAACTCTTCGAAATCCAACCCAGGCACCCTCTGCACCTCCATGGCTGCAAGACGTTCTTCCAGATTCTTGTACTTGTCATCTGCAGCAGGGTACTGCTATTCATAATAGTCTTCATCCTCCTCATCTTCTTCTTCCTCAGACTCGGATGGCACTGCAGCTCCTTTTCCTTTTCCTACCCCTTCATCAGATGTTGAGGGGAAGTCTAGGACCCTTCTAGTTTGAACTTCAAATCTTCTACCCAAAGTAGCCACACCAACTCTTTTCTTTTTCTTTTTCTCTTTTTCCTTCTCCAACAGAGCTTTAAGATCCTCCGGACGCTTTGCCAAGGTCATGAGTAGTTGTTGGAACTGTGAATTCTGCGCTTGCAAATCTTTGACCGTTTGATCTATATCCATCTTGCTGAAATAAACAGCAGAGAGATAAGGAAACCTGGTGTGAAGACCTGTTTATGCATATGATGAATGATGTGTATTCATGTAATGCAATCAAGGATTCAAAAATTCAAATTTGTTTTAAACAAAAAGGAACACACATCATATTAATAAGATAAAATTTGTTAGTACATAGATGCCCCATGGGCAAAATAAATACAAAATTCTAATGTAAAAAGACGTTGCGCATTCTCTTTGGTGCAATGTAGGTGTTGAGAGTCTGCTCTTCGTGGAGTCGACGAGTAAGTTCCAAAACCTTCTTCTCACTGGAGTAGAATTGGGCTTCAAAAGTATTGCGTTCTCCCTTGAGCTGTATCCAACTCCTTTGAAAATATTCCAATGATGTTGGCATGTGAGGATGTAGGAGGGTGTATGGAACCTCTCCTTCCATAATAGGCTCTTTGATCACAGGGAGAATGTAGGGGTAAGGCATCATAAGGCTTTGGGCGCGGGTTCGTACCCACTTGAGGTAAGGCTCAAAGGGGATGGAATTCTTGTGTCCCAGCGTCTTATTGTCCACTTTTTTGGGCATTCTCCAAGCTCGGATAAACCTTTGTCGAAGTCCTTGAGCGTCGTTGTCGAAGTCAAAAACCAAGTATGGAATCAACATGTCATGAGGGCCATCCCTTCGGGCATACCAAAACTGTCTCAGAGCCAAACAAGGGTTGTAGGTAATGCCTCCCCTAATGCCAAGTAGTGGTACATTAGGGAATTCCCCACAACGATCAATGATGATGACATTTTCTCTGGACCGAGAACACCAATGAACATCAGAATGTGTAAGAGTCATCAATCGTTGTGACCACCTCAAACCTTGCTCATTCTTCAAGACTGATTGGGGAAGGTGAGAAATAAACCACCTTGCTAGAAGAGGAGTACAACACATGAGAACACCTATTTTCCTCATTGTTCAAGTGTGAAATGAGTGGAGGATGTCCCCAAGAAATATGGGCACAAGATTCCAAGATATGAAAATCTTGACAGCATTCACATCTATAAGTTGATCATGGTTTGGGAACAAGACCAACCCATAGATGAGAATAGACACAATCTCCTCAAAAGCTTGCAAATCTAGAGAATTCTAGCAGTCTTGTGCCTTCTCAAACATAAACTTTGCCAAGAAACCCTTGACACCACTTCTGGTTTCCCAATGACCTATGATATCAGATGGTTGCAAGTGTAGAGCTTGAGCAACATCTTTAGGCTTTGGGTCTCTTTCCGTACCGTTGTAGGGTAGTTGATGGAGAATAGGAATCCTCAGGAGTTAAGAAAATTCCTCCAAAGTAGGCACTAACTGGTAATCAGGAAATGTGAAGCAGTGATGTAGGGGGTCAAAGAACTGGAAGAGAACTTTCACCATATCTTCCTCTATGTTGGAGTTAACCAAGTTGAGAAGTCTACCATGTCTTTCAGTGAAGGGAGAATTCTCTGGAATCTTGGAAGCAAGCTCCTTGAGTTGAGGAGGGTATCTCACAAGGTTGACCTGAATTGTTTTCCTGCGGAGTGATTCCATAATCTATAAAACAGGAACAAAGATGAAGATCCAAACCCTTGAAATAGTTAGTGGATGTAAATGATGCTTCATGATGTTTATGATGTTTATGATGTATGCACAAGTATATGTACAAACAAATCACACAAGTTCCTAGTTTCAGGCTTGCATGAGGTTTCATAGGTAAGTACCCTCTTGAAGTTTAGCCGGCTCAACCTGTCCTATAAATAGTAACCGGGTTCTAAGGAGCTCAATATCACTGGATTATTTTCTGTGTTCATTGTTTCAGTTTAGCCACTTTATTAGCGACCAAAATATTCCAAGAAAATAACCCTCAATGAGTGTAGTATCGAGTATCTACAAACTTCGGACTGCACCAAAGCCGACCATCTCACTACCCCTAATAAGGCCAAGATGGTCAAATAAAGGTTCTAAAAGTCCATTAGTGCTTCATGACATCACTCACCGGCCCCATATTCTCTTTGATTGACTCAAAGGCTACCGATACCCACAAATATGTCGCACTAATATAGCTATTGCTTTAACCATGTCGGTATACCCTGCACAATTTCCACAATGTATTGCTATTTACCTATGAATGTTTCCCAAATCCGGGTAGAGGATTTCAAACCCAAACAATAGAACCAAATGTAAAGCAATCAAGGAAAACAAGATAAGCATGTAAAGGTGATCTAAACCCTAAGGTAACTCCACTTTTAGAATAAATTCCCCAGCAGAGTCTCCAATTCTGTGATACGGTGGGAGAACTGACTTGAGGTTTTGCGTTTGTGTTTGCAAATGTTTCGGTTTAGCAAGAGTCGCCACCGACTTTTTATTTTATCCAAAGGAAAGGTCAAAAAGCACAGGAAAGACTTTTGAGATGTTTTCTTGGGTTCGGGGGTTAGATTATGAAAAGGGAAGGTGCTAGCACCCTTTTCATCCATGGTTAACTATGGGCTCTTAGTTACTTGTTTAGATCACTTGCTTTTGCTTTTCAATTGTTTGAAATGGTGCTTTTGTGTGTGGTTTTGAAAATATTTTGAAAAGAGGCCTTTGTCTAGGCAACCTTTGTAATGATTCTTGTTTGAATATATACAAAGGTGTTTGTCTTTTGAAAAATGTTTCAATTGTTTGAAAGTTTGTTTTGGGAAATGTTTTGAAATTGTGTGTGTGTTTGTTTGAAAATAACAAGGATTGTTTGAAAGAGATCAAGTACCTAGGAGTTATCTACCCTACTCAAAAGTCTTTCCTACACATTTTTAACCCTTTGACATTTTTGTTTTACCATTGTATTTGGTAAACAATCTTGTGTTTGGATGTTAAATAAGATGGGCGTGGGTCATCGTATGACCATGATAACAATGTTGCCAAGTATCTTAGCAAATTTTTTGAGGGACTAGATCATTTTTGTATAGGCAACCAAGATAGCGTCATTGAGGGACTGTGATCTTTTGTTTTGTTTTTGTTTTGCCAAGACACCTAGCATGCATACAATGACCATTTTTAAGGCAACAAGTGGATGAAACCCTAAGGGTGCGTGTGTGCATTGTGTTGTCATTTTCATGCATTTTTGTCTTGTATTAGTCAAGCTATTTGTTTGATTTTAGATTTTTGCATACAAACCCTAATCTTTCTATCATGCATATTTGAAAGCAATAAAGTGCGTAAAAGTAAATCTATGACTATTACAACATTGATATGGGGAGGGGGATACAAGTTTGAATGGGGGATATTTTGCACAAAATAAAACCCTAAGTCAACTATTACAACCAAATTGAACTCATTGTACAAATGATAAATTGAAAAATATTTAAATGTACAATTAAATATAAATATGCAAAATGTTTTTGGAAAGGGTAGAAACCCTAGCATTGTTTTAAGAAAATATATATATTATAATTATTATTTATTCATTAATGTACAAAAATAAATTAAAATGTATACAAAATGTTGAAAAATAAAAATATGTATGAAAATATTATATAAGTATATAAGTAATAAAAATATATAATATATAATATTTTTATAATATTTACAAGTTTTTATAAAAGTATATTATTTAATAATTATTTCTATGTCCAAAAAATAATAAAAAATAATAAAATAAAATGTGAAAATTTAAGAAAATGTTTTTGGTAATTTTTAATGTTTAGAAAAATAAATAAAAGTCAGAAAATAAAAAGGAAATTAAAAAATATGAAAAATAATGAAAATGGGCCAGGGGGTGCAAGAAGCAGGATGGGGGTGTCAATAGTGGGAATAACCAGGCCCAACCCAGATTGTCTTCATCTTCAACCTCTGATCAAACAAAAAACGCGCGCCCTGTTCAATCCTGGAAATCCTGCATACGTGCTCAAAAGCAAAAACATGCAACATGAAAGTTATAGAGCATGATCACACGATTCTAACCATGTAAAAAACTTAATCTAACTCTCAAAGACCAGAGAGAATTTCTCTGGCCTTAATTCCTAACCTAGTTTTTTCAGAAATTTCATCATTTAAATTCTCCCAGCTCAGTTAACTTAAATGAATTATATGTATATGTACAACTCAAGGGAAATGAGGACTACAATTTTTATTCATAAACCTAAGCCTAATGATTCCTAGATAGAGATATAGAAGTTTTAAATTTACCTGTTTCAGTCAAGCTCGAGTATGGCAATGTAGGGGTTGTGAGTGAGGCCTGAGATGCTTGTGAGCTTGCTTGAAGTTCCTTTGAGCTTTCCCAATGCTTAGCTAGCTTTGAACTTGCTTGAATCTCTCTATAGAACTCAACCTGCAAATTCAGAATTCAGAAATGGTGAAGTGTGTAAATGGAGTTACAATGACTTGGGAATGGTTGGGATAGTTTAGGTAGGTTATATGGAGTGTGTTGGAACTAGTTGCAAGCAAAACACACGAGTGGTTTGTGATTTGGAAATCAAAATGCAGAACCTGCCCTGTTTTGCAAGAAAATGTGATTTTTGTGTACAAGGGTGTTTGAGAGGTTGCTAGCTCGTGTTTTTGGCTTAGTGTGAGATGCAAAACTTGTTTCAAATGTTTACAAACTTTGGTTTTATCAGATTGCAAAGATATGTCCTTTTTGCAAGTTGACTTGGTTTTGAAGAAAAGTGTGAGTTGACAATGCAATGGGCTGTACTTGCTAGCTCCAAGCCTGCTGATAGGTTGTATACTTTTCCCTAAGTTTATGGAGTTGGTTTTCTGCATAGGATTGGGTCCTTGGCTCAAGATAAGCAATTTGACATAAAGCATGTTTATGTAAATGGTATTGCCACCTTTATGCCATAAATGGAATAAACCTTTGTGTAATCTTCCATAGATTAGAACAATGCCTCTAACCAATGTGTTTGCATTCAATTTTTGAGTGTGGAAGGGTTTAAGGACCTGTAAACAAGTACAAGCAAGGTTGGGCAGAATTTTCAACTTGTATCAACATGAAAAATGCCATGGACCAAAGTAATATTTTGCCAAATTCAAACCTTCAATTCTCCCTAACCACAAATGGTTTTAGAGAGTTCTTGGACATTTTGGAAAGCTTGTAACATGATCTACAATCCATATTTGAAATGCATTTTGAGATTATACTTGGAACTATGTGAAACATTGCCATGAAGATAGGTTAAAATCCTGCCTAAACTAGGGCAAAATTTCACTAAGTTAAAAGTTTCATGGACCCTTGTTCCAAAAATCATAACTTGAGATCCAAGCATCTTTTGGGAAAACTTTGTGAATCAAAGTTGTAGATTTTGTGGAGTACTATAACTTTCATGTTGGAATATTTATTTGAATCCAATTTCATCATGGTGAAAAAGTTGGGAAAAGTTGGGAAAAAATAAGAAATTTTCATAACTTTTTCCATTTTAAACCCTAATTTTCAAAATTAGGTTTCTTGGTGAACAAGTTTCATGTTTTGACACATCTTGATGAAAAATGACCCTTGGCACTTGATTTTGACCAAAAAGTCAAAGTTTGACTTTTCAGTGTACAGTTGATTTTTGATCAGTTGATTGGAAAATTCATCTGTCAATCTAATGCATTTGAGATCTTTTGAACCTTGTGATTAGGTCAATATGATTTCATTGATCCTTGAATCCATGTTTGAACCCAATTTGCCATTGGCTAGGTGAAAAATCAGAAATTGCCCTTTTGCAGTCAAAACCCTAAAAGTGACCATTTTGCCCTTTTGAAGATCTGATTAAATTTCTTGAAGAGTTGTGGTCCAAAATTGATCAAATGGTTCATATGAGTCTATAATATTGATGTGGATAAAAATTATGAGGTTTGACTGTAAATTGGCCATAGTTGACTTTTTCCCCAATACAGCTGATTTTTAGGTCAACTGTCCAATTGACTGGGCAAAAATTTGATTCAAGGCTTGAAACTTGGTATGAGCAATCTTATAAGTCCAACATGAAGTATGAAAGTCACATGGGGCATTAGAAGTCCAAAAATCCTTGTGCAAACTCAAACCCTAATTTTAGGTCAACAGTGCAAGGAGATGTCTTGAGCTGAGCAAACCCTAGCTTGGTCTTGAGTTCAAAGAGTCTTGTGAGGGGAAATCTTGATAAAATGAGAGGGCAAATTTTGGGGTACAACAACAACTCCATCAAATATCATACTCCAGCGAGATTCAGGATCAGGGCCTTCCTCAGGCAATGGTTCATCATAATATTTCACTTTCAGAAATATCACATCCTCATCGGGAAAATCATACTTCACAGACTGATAATCCTCAACTGGTTCGTGAGCAAGATAATCTTCCAACATGCTGCTGTTAATAGCTTTTTGAGTGCGGTATTTGATATCATATTTAGATAACAACATCTTCCAGCCAGAAATTCTTCCAATAAGAGCAGGTTTTTCAAAAATGTACTTCATTGGATCCATTTTGGAGATCAACCAAGTAGTGTGATTCAATATATACTGCCGCAAACATTTTTCCACCCAGGCCAGAGCACAACACGTCTTTTCCAGCATGGAATACCGCGACTCACAATCAGTAAAATTTTTACTAAGATAATAAATGGCATACTCTTTCTTCCCCGTTTCATCTTGTTGTCCCAGAATACAACCCATGGAATTATCTAACACTTTCAGATATATAATCAAAGGTCTTCCTTCAACAGGAGGGAGTAAGATAGGAGGTTCAA
Source organism: Vicia faba (assembly GCA_948472305.1). Taxonomy (NCBI): domain Eukaryota; kingdom Viridiplantae; phylum Streptophyta; class Magnoliopsida; order Fabales; family Fabaceae; genus Vicia; species Vicia faba. The sequence goes on along the minus strand of OX451735.1, from coordinate 1,494,170,937 downwards.
GAAGATATTCTTTAATAATTTCAAATTCCCTTTGGAAGTCATCCGTCCATACACAACCTTGATCTTTCTTTAACAACTTAAAGATCAGTTCACATGTTGCAGTCATGTGGGAGATGAATCTGGAAATATATTTCAAATGCCCGAGGAACCCTATGACTTGCTTTTCAGTTCTTGGTGCTGGAATTTCTTGAATTGCTTTGACTTTGTCAGGGTCAACTTCAATTCCTTTCTGGTTAATAATGAAACCCAACAATTTCCCTGTTCGAACACCGAAGGTACATTTATTTGGATTCAAGCGGAGACGATACTTCCTCAAACGCTAAAACAACTTCAACAAATCTCCTACATGCCCTTCTTCAGTATGGGATTTATAAATCATATCATCAACATATACCTAGATTTCCTTGGGCATCAGATCATGGGATAGGGTCGTCATAGCCCTCTGGTACGTTGCACCAGCGTTCTTCAACCTGAAGGGCATCACTCTGTAACAGAATGTTCCCCAGGGTGTGATAAACGTTGTTTTTTACATGTCCTCTAGAGCCATTATTATTTGATTATACACGGAAAATCCATCCGTGAAAAAGAATACTTTAAATTTTGTTGTGCTATCCACTAACATGTCAATGTGTGGCAATGGAAAATAATATTTTAGACTAGCTTTATTTAGATCTCTGTAATCTAGGCACATGCGAACTTTTTCGTCTTTCTTTGATACTGGAATGATTTTGGAAATTCATTGAGGTTACACTGATGTCACAAGAAAACCGACATTAATCTTCTTTAGAACCTTCTCTTTAATATTCACTGCCATATTCGGGTGAGTTCTTTGCAACTTCTGTTTGATTGGCGGACACTTTGGCTTCAACGACAAATGGTGCTCTACAATATCTGTATCTAGACCAGGCATATCTTGATAAGACCAAGCAAAAATATCCAGATACTCTTTCAACAACTCAATCAACCTGCTCTTCACATCAGGATGCAACAATGCTCCAATGTTGACTTCCTTTGGATCTTCTTATAAACCCAAATTGATTACTTACAATGGCTCTTTGTATGGATGAATGGCATTTTCCTCGCGCTCAAGCAACCGTGAGACCTCTTCTGGAATCTCATCATAGTCTTCTTCTTCAGCCACATACACAGGACTTTCAAAGTTGGGAGAGGGTGCAGGGTCATTGTATTCAACGGGTATTCTAATTAATCTACACATATGATTTATGATTGTTTTTAGAAAATGACATATATAACAAGTGATCATGCAAATTGAATTTCAGTTATTATTTATTTTGAAAGGTTTTTTCTGATTACCATTTTCCAAGAAAAAGTAGAAAATAAAGACACAATTTGGGGAACAAAGACAAATTTTATTATTGATTTTAAAAGTCGCAGCAAACAGATAAGCCCATACAATATTAATACCTTCACCTTGGGCAGAGTGAAATCTTTTCAAAAATATTAACAAAACAAGTTACTTTGAAACATGTATGCAAGAGGGAACATCAATGGTGATTCAGTTCTGAACCCTAACTCCGTGTGTCACATAATTTGGCAATTTCGGCTCTGCTTCATCTTCCACAATGGCATTAATTCTGGAAACAGTTGGATGAAGATAACCCCCGCTACGGAAGACGTCTTTACACTTACCTGCAGAAGACTTTAGCTTCATGATCTTACCATTGTCATTCCTTAAGGAGAACCCCAAGCCAGCTTTCTTCTTGTTTACAGGTGGATCCACAATCTGTCCCCAAACTTCATTATGACCATTACGCACAACTTGTTGCGCATCCTTAAGTGAAACCATGGAATTCTCATTTCCCCTTATGTTGTCAATGGATAAGGTTTGGAACTGGGTTCCGGAAGCAGCTTCGTCCGCCTCCACAATGCTGAAAGAGGAAAAATGAGATATCGATAATGCCTTTTCTCCATTTATAATCACTAATTTTCCTTCACGTACAAACTTCATATTTTGGTGTAAAGTTGAAGTGACAGCCCCTGCCTCATGTATCCACGACCATCCCAGCAACCAGCTATAAGCGGGTACAATATCCATGACCTGGAAAGTTATCTGAAACAAATGTGGTCCTATATGAATGGGCAAGTCCACTTCACCAATAACAGATTTCCTTGATCCATCAAACACTTTTACAATAATGCCACTTGAGCGCATGGGCGTTCCTTGATATTTCAACTTCATAAGTGTACTCCTTGGTATAACATTCAAAGCAGATCCATTGTCAATCAGCACATTGGATAGTGAATCATTCTTGCAGTTCATAGAGATGTGGAGGGCCAAGTTGTGATTCCTTCCTTCATCTGGAAATTCGTCGTCGCAGAAACTCAGGTCATTACATGATATAATGTTCCCTACTACACTGTTGAATTGGTCTATAGGCATGTCACTTTCCACAAAAGCTTGGTCCAATACCCTCATCAGAGATTCTCTATGAGAAGAGGAGTTCATCAATAAAGCTAAGATAGGTATTTTTGAAGGAGTCTACAGTAGCTAATCTATAATTCTGAAGTCGCTCATCTTAATTATCTTAAAAATATCATCTACTTCTTTCTCTAATGTAGTTCCACTAGATTCACCCGTAACCTTATTGGGTTCAACATTCTCAGCAATTTTATTTCCAGTGCTAACATCTCCGTGAACAACTGGTGCAAATACACGACCACTGCGGGTCACTTTGCTAATCTCAGCAATATTTTCATCATTAGGCATTGTCTGGATGGGAACTTCCACACCATTCTCTAAGATTGTAGTGTTATAATTGTAGGGCGCAACCTTGTCTGACTTGTAGGGGACGGGACTCGTTAAACAAATCACCAATGAAGTAATAGTCGGCTTGCTATGATACTCAACTTCAAAAAGGGAGGGTGCACAAAAATAAGGCACAATGACGTTGGCCCCTCTACAACATAATCAGTCATCATGGAGTCATCTCTGGAAAGAAAATCTTCATCTGAGGAGAAGAACTCATCTGCAGAGGCATATTCATCATCTTACTCTTATTCAGCCAAACAAACCTCAATCATATCAACTTCACGGTAATCACCCCTTTGACCTGTAACCTTGATAGTTCCATTATTCAACAGCAACTAAACACCTTTCCTCACAATTAAACATCCTCGGGAGTCTCAGAAGCAAATTCGGAAACATCCATATTGATGTTCCATCTGATCAGCCATGTGGCAGAAAGTAGCATGCAATTGTACAAGATCCTCATTCATATACTCCACATCAAAAATTATGAACTCTCTAGGACATCCGGAAACCATTTTCACTTCCTCTTCATACTCTGCCCTAGGCCTGATTATGTGGATGAGGCCCTCATCCATCATCTCTTACAAATCAGCCTTTATCTTGTTACAACCTTGTATGTATGTACTGCAAATAGCACAGCAAGAATGATCATGCGTATAGTAGCTAAATTCACAGAGATCTGCATGAATTTTCACCAAATCTCCTCTAACCAGATTAATATCAAAAATCTGGAAGTCGCCTGGACAACCGGCCACTATGTTCACAGCATTCGCTCCTCCATACTTGGGTAGAGAATTGTCTTTCACATTAGGGCTCATATCCTTGAAAGATAAGATACCAAACCTCAAGAATTTTTGTACTTCATTCTTCAAAGGATAGTAGTTCTCAACATTGTGCCCTGGTGCTCTCTGATGAAAAGCACATGTTTGGTCTGCTTTGTAATACCAAGGCAATGGTGATGGTACAGCGGGAGTTGGTCGGGTCTGAACCAACTTCTTCTAAATTAACATTGGGAGTAACTCTGTATAACTCATAGGAATAGGGTCATAACTCTCCCTTCTCTGATTATTCCCTTGATTCCCCTGCTGGGATGGTCTCTGATAAGCAACAGTGGTTGAAACTACACCAACAACTAGAGTAACTGAGGTGACTTGCTGATGACACTGATAATTTCTTCTAGGAGGATTAACCCTCCTCTCTTTCATAACAACATTTGTATCCCCTTCCTTTTTCTTGGTAAACCCATAAGATGGCTTCTTCGCACCTCCAGATCCTTCACTCTCTGTTAAACGACCCTCTCTTACAGCCTCTTCCAAACGGATACCCATGCCTACCATTTTAGTAATGTCACTTGGTTAACTTGCTACCATCTTTTCATAGTAGAAAGCACCCAGAGTTTTCAAGAAAATATTAGTCATCTCCTTCTCTTTTATGGGAGAAATCACTTGGGCGGCTACCTCATGCCATCTCTGTGCATATTCTTTAAATGATTCCCTGTCGTTCTGCTACCATGGCCCTGAGTTGATCATGGTCAGGCGCCATGTCCACATTGTATTTGTATTGTCTGATAAATGCTTCTCCCAAGTCATTGAAAGTATGGATGTTGACGCTGTCCAAACTCATATACCACTTCAGCGGAGCACCGGTCAAACTATCCTGAAAAAAGTGAATCAGCAGACGTTGATCATCAGTATGGGTAGACATTCTTCCTACATACATCACAAGATGAGCACGAGGACTGGTGTTGCCCTTGTACTTCTCGAACTCCGGGACCTTAAACTTGGCAGGTATCTTAACATTCGGGACCAAGCATAATTCATTCACATTCTGCCCAAATAACTATTTTCCCCTGAGGGCCTTCATCTCCCTCTGTGTCTTGTCAAACTGTTCTTGAAAGTCGTCCATTCTGTCATAAAGACCCAAGTCTTCACTTAGTGGAGGAAAAGGACGAAACACATCATCATTAACAAATGGAATCAAATTCACCGAAGGAGGTGCAGGAGTAACATGCATCACAGGAGGTGCAGGAGTAACAGTAGTCTGAACAACTAGAGCTTCTTGAGGACCAAGATTAAAAACTTCAGGTGCAAAATTCTCTGGCATTCCCCGTGGATAACCTTGAGGCATGCGATCCTGAACAACAGCTGGGGTAGTAGACATAGGAACAATCAGAGCTTCAGCAGTAGCCCTTGTTGGTTGAGGTTGAACACTCGGTGGCTGATTCTGAGCAGCCACCAGAGATTCCATCAAAGCAGTAAGATTGGCCATGCCGGCCTTCAAAGCAGAAACCTCCTCCCGCAACTTGCGATTCTCTTGTTCTAAGTTGTCCATCTTCCTTCTGAAATTAGCCTGAATGTTGTAGTGGTGAGTCAGCTTGCTAAATGAAGTAAAGAAGCTTGGTAAGAGACCTGGATATGCATAACAAATGCAAGAAATATGTGTAATATGATGCATGATATGTGGTGCACATGATTTATTTTTATTATTAATATTTCAAGGGAATTTAAGATTTATAGACACATTGCAAATATCAAAGTAATAACACATTTGAAATACTGAAAATTCTTATTGTAATAACTTCAAAATAGGTTACAAGTCTCATCAATCCCAAGTACAAGATGAAAATAAAGTCTAAAACCTTGAGAAGTAAAGCTGTCGGAGATCACTCTATGTGTTGGCGCTTCCCTGTAAGCATGGCGATCTGAGCCTCCAACCTCTGGTTTTCTTCCGCATACCTAGTGGCAACCTTCTTCCAATCTCCTGAATCAGGAAGTGAGAAACAAACATCTGACTAACGCTTAGGAGAAAATAAATCCCCTTGCCTCTCCATGGTCTCTACCGCTCGACTCTCAAGGATATCAATCAAGTGATCTTTCTCTTTCAAGTCTGCTCTATAGGAAATCTCTAAATTTTGGCACTTATTCTTCCAAGCATCCTTTTTCTGCTACATCCTGACCAAAGCAAGTTGTAGCTCTTCTATATCATCCAGTAAGGGAGGAGTGGTCTTCACAAACAAATCTGCCATAAGTGTTTCCCGGGAATACGACATCTTCAACTGAATAGCTCTCGTTTGGACCCACTGAAAATAAGGTTCCAAAGAAACAGCCCCTCTTGGTCCCAAATCTTTCCTACTCTTCTTATAAATGTGACGCCAGGATTTCGCAATCCGCTCCCTAGCTTCCTTATGGTATTCTCCCTCCTTCAGAAAGAAACTACTCAAATGAATACTATTTAGTTTATCCCTCATTAGATAACCAAGCTGACGTCGTGCAAGAACAGGGTTATAGTTAATTCCTCCCTTTGTACCAAGAAGAGGTACATTGGGGAAACTACCACAACTATCAACAATATCTACATCCTGGTAAGCTCGATGATACCAATAAATATCCGAGTGAGTAAGTGCCATGATCTTATGAGCCTATCGAGGTTCCTTCCTGACATCCCAGAAAGCATCAGATTGAGGCATATGAGAGATAAACCACTGGTACAACAAAGGCATGCAACAGATAATCATCCCCACATGATAAGAATTCCGAAGATGAATAGATTAATAAGAATCACCCAACAGTATAGGAACTGGGTTTCCAATCATGAAGATCCTGATAGCATTAACGTCAACAAACTTATCCGCATTAGGAAATAAAAACAAACCGTAAGCAAGTAGATCAAAGATGGCCTCAAAAGAGACTGTACTCTTCATCCTGGAAAAGTAACGAGCTTTCTCCAATAAGAACTGAGTTGGTAATCCTCTAATCCCTCCTTTAGTAGTCATATGGGCTTCCACCTTAGACTTCCCCAGATGGATCAAAGCAGCAATCTCATGGGGTCTTGGCTCACCCTCAAAACCGTTAATGGGTAAATCCAATATATAAGAATACTCCTCCAGTGTAGGAATCAACTGATAGTCGAGGAAAGTAAAGCAATGATAATCAGATCATATAACTGGACCAAGGTCGAGAGAATACCCTACTTCATCCTAAGCTTCATGAGAGGAATGATGGATCCATACTTCTTCCAAAAATCTGCAGAACACTCAATCTCAGGAATTAGACTGATCAACTCATCTATCTTGGGATCCTTGAAACTGTATTTTCCAGTCTTTCTTTTTCCAGAATCCATGGTCAAAAGTACCTGAGATATTCATAAATGGTTAACTTTTAAGTCCCTTGAAATAAAACTTCTTCAAAAGATTCTTATGAGTGCATAGATGCATGATGCAATAATCACACATATAGGGTTCATAGGTTCAATGTCACGAGCATGAGGTCGAAGGAACTACCCATAAGGTATTGTCTAAAAGTTATCACCTGCCAAACAAGTTTCTAAAGATTCCCAGAGTCTACATCCTTCCTTCGGATATTACTAACTTCCCGATTAACTCGGTAATTAGTAATATTCTCAAGAAAAACTCGTCCAAGCATAGTATCGCGTGACAACTATTTCCGGATTACTCCGTCATAGCTTCTGCACTAAACGTAAAAGGCCAAGATGGGTTAGATATTCTACAGTCCTCAGTTTCAGTAGGCTCCCAGGTCGAAAGCAGTATGTCTTCCCAATTACTCGATAAACAACACTATAGTCAAAGGGGCCTCCACTGAGTGGGGGATCTCATGCCTCCTTTTTTGGGATTACTCCCTCAAAGTTAACATGACTATACCTCTTGTCCTATCTTAAAGTTTTCCCAATTTCGGGTATAGGACTTATAAGTAATCACTAAGCACCCTGAAAACCAGGAAAATCCAGACAAACAGATATATAACATATAACACATAAACAACAATAGCACATATACTGATATAAATAAAGATAGGTTCAACCCACTTAGGGATGGACCAGCAAGAGGTCAATCTTTCCCCAATGAAGTCACCATTTTTTTTTGTAACGGTAGAAATGTTTAAGACTAAGACATTGGATTGACTAGACTTATACAGATCAAAATAAAAATCGCCATCGCGCTTTATTGTTTCCAAAGGAATGGGAAAAGAGAGAGTAACCCAAAAGGGGGGAAAGATTCAAGGTAAGGGGGTTGGCTATGCAAAGGGAAGGTATTAGCACCCTAAACATCTACGGTACTCCGCAGGAACCTCTTTGTAAAAATCTGTATATTTTGGATATAAAATGTTGTATGTAAAATAGATGGTAGAGATGAGAAAAGAAATATATTTTTTATGATTTTTGCACCCGCCGTGGTTGCGAACCTTTAGTGCCTACGTATCACCTTTCGTGCAATAGGGGATCAGGTTACACGTAGTTCACCTTTGAAAATTTTAAAACACAAGTGTGTTGGTTAATTTTATGAGATAAGACATCATCGTCATTGTCCGTATGGAAAAACGTACTTACTACCCACAATCATGAGAAAGGAGAATTTGCATCATCTCAAAGTGGAGGATATGGCTTTGATTTTAAAATCAACAATGCTTCACTCAACACCCAAGTGGAAAATATCTTTCTTCACTACATATTGTAGAAGTATAGTTGTTTGCATCACTACAAGGATTGACAAGAGTTTAATCTTTTGAAATAGGTTTTAAAATCCAAAATGGCAAAAATGACTTGAAATGAGATTGATGGACTTTTAGTCTTCTCACAAAAAAAAAAGTCAAGGTATCATTAAGTTGATTGAAGTTTATTTATAAAAAGGTTTTGAAAATGCATGGACCTAAGTCCAAGTTTATTATGAAAGTGGTACAAGTTCAAAAGAAACAAGAAGAATTTTCAAAAAGAGAGAGAAGATTTTTGAAATTAAAGAAGATGGGAGGAGAAGAAGAGACTATCCTAAAGCATAAGGTAAAAGCAAGGGATAAGAACCATCTAACCAATAATAAGCCAATACTTGACATTATTATCCAAGATAGAATTCCCATTCTTTGGATTGAAACCAAGCAAGCAAAGATACTAGACCTCTTGTGAGAACCAAACTTTAAGTGTATTAAGTCTTCACAGAAATTGGGCAAAGTAACAGTTGTATATGGGTGAATTCCAGATTACAAACAAAGTATGTAATCACAATAACCTGCACAAAAAACAAACAAACAACCCAATGTCTTGAGGTAAACCTCAATAACTCCAAACAAAATATCCATCAAGGTCCCAAGGTCTCCAAGATAGGCCAAGGTTTCTAATAATAAGTCCAAGAAGTCCAATGCTCCATAATGCTAAGGATAGTAACCAAATAGTCCAAGTATTATTAAAGGGTTTTTTATGGTTCATGATGATTATTAAGTTTCTTAGAAGAGAAAAAGAAAAGCTCAAGTGAGAAAAATAAAAATGACATGAAATGTAATTCTTAAAGTAAATGGTACATAAAGCATAAAAAATAAAAGGGCATAAAGTAAAAACAATTTAATAAGTAGTGGTTAGTTGGATGACCATCTTGAAACTTGCATTTGGAACTCATTAGAAGATTGGTAGAACCAAAGCCTCCACACAACAAGTTGCATTTGCTTTTTGTCAAATATATCATCCATTTAGGATGCTCAAAAGTACCATTTAATGATCAACGATGTTTAAGTGATCCGCGTTGACCAAAAGTGTTGTAGATCCATTAGAGGATTGGTAGAACCAAAGCCTCCACAATTGAATCAGTAGGTTATTGGATCAAAGAGATAAAATTAACATGCTTGGGCTTACAAACATAGGTTTGGGCCACGAATGACCATTTATTCGAATCGGGACAAAATTTAGTGCTATATTAAGCAATCGTAAGTGGACTTATGTAGAAGTCGCACCTATTTTGAGACCGATCAATAGAAATCTATACACCATTTGTTTTGAGACATGATATAGAGATCATGCTCCAATAACTCTTAGTGCAATGAGAAAATGATAAGATGAAGAGGGGTGGGAAAGAACATACAAACCACATTTGAATTAAATTTTAATTAAACTATTATTAAAATCATTCATCCATTTTTATGGAGTTAAACTCAACACCATGGATCCAATGATGTTAACAAAGTTCATAATCAAAAATTCAACCCAAGATCACCCAGAAAATAATCACAAAATAATATTTCATTTAATATATACATTAAAAAAAGTTTTAAAATGTTTTTAAAATAGAAAGAAAAGGGAAAAATATCAACTATGTTCAAATTAATCAAGAAATAAAAAGTAAGACCATAGAAAAATCAGACCAATGAATGAGGGAAGACACTCTATTTATAGGGAATCAAATGGAATGTCCAAGTGTGTGAAATAATGAAGTTTGGAGGGAAATCGTGTGAAGTTGCAAACAAGAAAAGTGTGACTTCTAATTTGATCAAAACTCATCCAAAACGCGCATTTTGTTGTGCTAATCACTTCTGGAGTTCCACTAAACATGTTCAGAGGCAAAAACATGCAGAAACAACGTGTTTAGAAGCTAAATCAATGATTTCAAATTCTGACTTTTGAAGAAACATCAGTTTCAAGTTACCAAGTTCAAACTAATGGCATTCTCAGCTCAAGGGGTCTTAGGGCATGATTTCTGATTCTTTAAAAATATGATGTTACAAGCTTTGCAATGGAAAAAGAATGAAATCAAATGGATGCTTGAGCTGAAAGTTGCATTGAGTCAAAGTTGGAGAAAAAGGGTTGACTTTCCACACTTAGAAATATTTCAAATTTTTCTTCAAAAGTGACTTATAATATTTTGCATCCAAACATGGCCTTCCACTTGGAATTTGCTCTTGACCAAAGAAGATGGCATGAAATAGACCTCTTAAATGACACTTTGAAACTTGACCCATTCAAAATCTCCAAAAATTGAGAGAGTTATGAATTGTTGAAGTTGGCAAAGAATCATGAAATGACCTATAATCTTTTGTATCCTTAGAGCATCTTCGATCCATTTTCTCACTTTGCACATAAAATAAGGAATAAATTGCACATACCGAAGATAATTGTGGAAAAAGATTGGGCTCAAGGTGATAAAAATTGACTAAGTTATGATCATTTGAAGTCACACATGAGAAAATGAGAGTTCATCTGGAGGACTTGTAATCTTTATTCATCATAAAGTTTCTTCCACATGAAAACTCCTTGAACTTTTGAGTTAATTTTTTATTATACCTTTAAAGAGAAGGATGTATTTGGAATCACTCAAAAATACCAAAATATGAACAAGATAGACTTCTTTGAAGTTCAAAACCCTAGCTCCTAGATCAAGAAAATGCTTTGAGGAACCTTGACAATTTTGAACCACCTTCTTGTACCAACACTATTTCTTTGTAAATAGAAGTTATTTAGGATGAAAATGAGAATTCACCGCCACCAAAACCACTTCCATATCTTGAGAATTTAGAGAAATATGCACTTTTGACCAATGGGAACAAGGCCTTGTCTAACCATGACAACTTCTTCAATCAATCCCTTGCACTTTTGAATCAATCTTGATGACTTGGAAATGTAGTGAACCAAAATAACCTTGCCATGCCATCAATTCTAAAACAACTCCAATGGTGAGGTTCAGACTTCTCAAGCTTTAATGACTAGGGCATGAAAATAAACTCATGAACCCAAGGAGCAACGTGCTAAGCCCCATTGCCTTTACCTACATTATTAACAAGTAAGACAAACCAACATTGTATTTTATTAATTAAAATAAAAATCAAGACAAAATATTCATGATCATAAAAGAAAACAAGTCAAGGTGCTTGGTGATTCTTCAAAAAGCAAAGCTAAAGATAGGGGGAGAACCAAAAGCCCTGATGTGATCTTGTTGTGATTGAATCAACATGGTATGATGAAGGGATATTATGGGAAAAAATTAGGGTACAACACTGATGTGCAACAGTTTTGGAGCATTGTGGACAGTGTACCAGGCCTAAGCTTGGCAGCAAGCATCTTTTGAATATTTCATCTTTCGTTTTGACCTCCTTCGACCAGATTCTCCTTCAAACAACATTATTTTGATTTTCACCCAACAAGTGTCTTTTGAATGGGTCACTTTTGTGCATCCTTCGAAGGAGCCAAATGTGTGCCCCTTGAATGGTTCACCAAAGTATGCCTTAAGGGGGTCTTATAAGTCCTTCGAATGGGCCATCAAACATGTCCTTCGAATGGGACACCCAGACACATCCCTTGAATGAGTAATGTATGTATCTTTGAAAGGGCCAAATGTGTCCTTCGAATGGACTATGCGATTCTTCGAATGGTCTATTAAGGTATATCTTTCGACAGGGACTCCTATGTATGCCCTTCAAATCCACCAATATATGTCCTTTAAAGGGGGCCACCAACCATGTGTGCCGAAGGTTGTCAAGGGTGGAATTGCAGCATACTATTTCAAAGGGAAATGTTGTCCAGTTGAAGCTAGCACAAACACCGCCAATGCCCTGCCGAAGTCTGCATGCAGGAGGTCTAAATGCCCAAACAAAGCTTGCAACATAGGGGGCCACATGCCCAAACGAATGAGGCATGTTATGCTTGCATCAAATGAGGGCCACATGCCCAAACGAAAAAGGCATGCAGGAAGCAAAGATGCCCAGATGAAAGAGGCATGCAGGAGGCAAATTGTGCTATCGAAGGATGTCAAAAGGAGGCTTTTTTCCTTGGAATTGAAGGAGGCTACAACAGGATTTTTTCCTTGTTCCTACTGGCCTGGTAGGCGCCTCTTGTGTGCAAGAAGGAAGTTGTGGCTCAATCGAAGGCTACATATTTCCAGCCATCACTTTGTGAATCAAAGCAAGCATGAAGGGAATTATTTCTCCATACAACACAGGCATGCAAGAATTAAACATCCAATCGAAGCAGGCATATAGGAAGCCATTGCATTGTGAACCATATGAGTCCAACGATGAAATCGAAGGTGGCATGCAGGAAGCTCTTGCTTTGTGAATCAAAGCCAGCGTGCTAGAGGCCAACGCCCAATCGAAGGATGTGAATCAAAGGAAACTTGTTTTTTCTTCAATTTTGTCAAAAAGATTATTTTTATCTGTTTTCCCTTTTTTAACAATTTCCTCTTTAACTTGATACTCGAAATCCAATTGTACTTGTGCAAGCTTGAATCTTAAGAATCCTTGTGAGAAATTCCTTGAGAAATGAGAGGGCAAATTTTTGGGTACAACAGGTTCCCAAAGAAATCATATAGTTTCTACGTCACAAAATGTGACAAAATATTTGACTTATTAGTTAAATATGGCCAGATGATAGTGCCCCCTGGGGAAAAAATGCCTCCTTTAGATCAAAGGAAAGAGAGAAGTTTTTGGAAATATCATAATTTTTTGGGCCATAAAACCTCACAATGTTTTCTCTTCATAGATCTCGTTCAAGGCGCAATTAAAGATAGAAGGATTACTTTTGCTAACAAGCCACCCATGAAGATTGATGCAAATACATTGCAAGCTGAAGCCAACTATGCTGAACCTTCAAGCATCAACATGGTCGAAGTCTCAGCAAATTCCATCAACAAACCCGTCATTGGCTGTTTCACTGAAGATATTAGCAAAGAAGTTGTCGAGATGGTACATAAAAAGACTACTGAAAGCCTAAACAAAGAGGCCACTTAAGGTTCAAACAAAGGGACTGCTACAGGTTCCTACTTGGCTGTTGTCACAGGTTCGACGAAGGGCCTAGAAGCCAAGATGAAAAAGTTGAATATAGCTGGTAAGAGCAATGTGCAAATCAATATGGTTGAAGTATCTGAACCTAAAGCTTCAGAAGATGCCATAAGACAAGAGGAAGTCAACAAAACTGCATTTCCTAAAGAAGATGAAGATCTAGTAGACTTTCTGCAAAGATGCCAGAAAAAGAAGTCGGAAGTCATGTTGTGCCCAAGATGCAGCTCTATCTTCGACAAAAAAGTTGTTGAACACATACAAGGTATGCGTGCAACAAAGAAGAAATGGGGCACCAATGCCCAAACCAACATGGATCCTGAGGTGAGATATGACCCTAGAAGAGGGTACCAAAAAGGGCTAATCAATCAAGTGAATAAGCCACCAACATTCAGGCCTCCAACAAATGTTCCTGTGGACACCTGGTTAAAAACAGCAAGCAGGAAAAGGCCCAATGAGGAAAAATGGTTAACATTCGATGTGCCAAGAGGATCCTCCTTGCCCTATAGAGAAGAATTCCAAACAAAAACCAACAAAGTGGGTCATGTGTCGAGCAACTACAAGGGAAAAAACCCCGTGACATGTTCTCAATGGAGGAGATATCAAAGACGGAGAAAAGCCGAAAGAGAGGCTATACAAGTACCCCAACCAGAAATAAGCACTAATGTGCCACAAAGAAAAGGAAAGGGCGAAATAAGAAAGCCTTTGGAAAGAGAGCCAGTAGCCAGAAGATTGAAATGGCCCAGACAAAATGAATCAAAAGATGAATGTGATTCTGGGTCAGACGCTACACTAGATATTATGGTCAATATGGTGTCAGTGTTACCCAAGGAGTATGACCGACAAGTCGAAGTCGAAGAGACTGACTGGGAGGTCGAATAGGAGATGGCCAAACATATGACAATTTGTTATTACATTATGAACAACGACTATGTCGAAGAGCGGAATGCTTTCTTCGAACTCCCTACTGAGGCGATGAAGAATCACCTCAAACCATTGTTCATCAGGGTAAAAGTAGGGGAAGTAACTATAAACAAGGTTCTAGTTGATTGTGGAGCCACAGTCAGTATAATCCCACAATGCATGAAGAGAAAGATGGGAAAGGGGGGTGAAGACATCAAACCCCATAACATGGTTCTGTCGAACTATGAGGGTGGAGTTGGGACTAGCATAGGAGTGATACAGTTGGAACTCAAAGTGGGATCCATAATTCGACCAACAATTTTCATGGTCATCTCAGCAAAACCTAATTATAATTTTCTCCTAGGCAGGGAGTGGATCCATGGCATAGGAGTAGTGTCATCATCAATGCATCAGTGTGTCACAATCTGGTTCCTAGATGGCATAGTGAAAAATATCGAAGCTGCCAGAGTTATTATATGGTCGAAGTGAACAACGTTGGCAGAACAAGCTTCGACAGAAATTTGGCCCATATATGGCCATGTAATCCTCTAGATTTCAACTTGGCGCCAGCCTCCAACGCCTTATATTCCATGTACCTCCATTCATATCATGGGTTTCAATGGGATAGGGAGGATTTGTCCAACATCGAATTTGGAGGGATTGATGATATACGACCAACAGGATGGGGAAGTGAATTTAGTGATCATGACTGAGTCACAAGCCTTGCAAAGGATTTTGGCATATGTAGCCGAAAACAGAATGATAACGGACTTAGAGGTTGATGTGTAGTATATGGCTATCAAAGCTAACGAACAAGTGCCATTTCCTGAAGGCCCTGGGAAATACTTTTACCGAGAGCCACCTGACTTAAGAAGAGAGGAAGTGCGAAGCCAGAGCCTAGATGCCATCTATTATGATGAGCCTTTGGGTTTTGAAAAGGATCCGTTAGTAAACGATGTTAAAATGCTAGCGCAAGATCCTCTAGAAGAAATATACTTGGGAGAAGGATTGGTGAGAAGACCAACGTACATCAGTGCGAAGATAGATCTAGGGCTCAGGGTCGAAATAATCCAATTGTTGAAGGAGTTTAAAGACTGCTTTGCATGTGATTATGATGAAATGTCTGGCTTCGACAGAGGATTGGTGGAGCTTCAACTTCCAATAAAGCCTGGAAAAAATCCTATCAAGCAAACCCCAAGGAATTTTGCACCAGAGATCTTGTCGAAGATCAAGATGGAAGTCGAAATACTGCTGAAATGCAAGTTCATCTGAACAACAAGGTATGTCGAATGGATTGCAAATATAGTACCGGTTTTAAAGAAAAATGGGACCTTAAGGGTATGCATTGATTTTAGATATTTAAATGCTGCAACACCCAAAGATGAATATCCAATGCTTGTGGTAGAAATGCTTGTCAATTCTACCGCTGGTTTTGAATACATGAGTATGCTTGATGGATACTCTGGGTATAATCAAATTTTCATTGCTGAAGAGGATGTGTCGAAAATAGAATTTCGATGCCCTGGAGCTTTAGGCACTTATGAATGGGTAGTGATGCCCTTTGGCCTAAAAAATGCAGGGAAAACATATTAAAGAACAATGAATTCTATCTTCCATGATTTTATTGAAACTTTTATGCAGATTTATATTGACGATATTATTGTCAAATCTGTTTCAGGGAAGAATCACATAGACCACCTTTGGCAGTCCTTCAAAAGGATGAAAAGCTATGGTCTAAAGATGAATCCTCTAAAGTGCGCTAAAAGCATAAGATTTCTTAGGCTTTGTGGTCCACAAAAAGGGAATCGAAATAAACCATAACAAGACCAAAGCCATTTTGGAAGGGAAAGCACCAACTAGCAAGAAGGAGTTGCAATCTCTACTTGGCAAGATAAATTTCTTGAGGAGATTTATATCCAACTTAAGTGGAAAAACGCAAGCCTTCTCACCATTACTTTGATTCAACAAAGGAGGATTCTAGTGGGGGCAAGAACAACAAGAGGCCTTCGACAATATCAAAGGATACCTCACCAAGCCACCATTTTTGGTACCTCCTTGTAAAAATAGGAGTATGAGATTGTACATATCTTCATTTGATAAAACCTTAGGAAGCATGTTTGCTCAAGGGGTTGAAAATGGTGTCGAAAGACCCGTCTACTACCTCAGTAAAGTTTTAAATGATGCAGAAACTAGATATAGCGAAGTTGAAAAACTATGTTTATGTATTTACTTCTCATGTACAAAACTCAAGCAATATAATAAACCAATTGATGTTTATGTTTTGTCTCATTTTGATGTTTTCAAATGTATGTTGTTGAAACCCATCTTGCACAGTGGAATTAGCAAATGGGCACTTGCATTAACTGAGTATTCATTAACCTTTATGCCTCTCAAGGCTGTAAAAGTTCAACTGGTAGCGGACTTTATAGTTGACCACTCAATAAATGAAGAATCACTAAATTACTTGGAGATTGAACCCTGAAAGTTATAATTTGACGGTTCCAGACATAAAGATGGAACTGGAGTAGGAGTTCTAATTATTTCTCCAAGTAAAATTCCAACAAAATTCAAGTACAACATTGAAGGTTCGTTTTCAAACGATGAGGATGAGTATGAAGCTCTAATTGCGGGCCTTGAAATCTTGTTGGAATTGGGGGTAACTCGAGTCGAAATAATGGGAGACTCAGAGTTAATCATAAGGCAAGTTACGAAAGAATACAAATGTATAAGAGAAAATCTTATCATGTATTTTGTAATAGTCAATCGTTTGTTGAAAAAATTTGAAGTGATCAACATTCGACATATACCAAGATTGGAAAATTAAGTGGCTAATGACTTAGCACAGATTGCATCTGGGTATAAAATTTAGAAAGAAAAATTACAACAAGCAATCAAAATTAAAGGAAGAATAACATCAACCAAGTTACCTCTAACAGATTTGGAAACAAAAAAACTAGGGCACGTCGACCAATAAAATTTCGATTAGAGAACAAAATTGGAGAAAGCCTATAGTAGATTATTTGAAAAATCCAATGGTTTCAACAGAACGAAAAACAAGGTATAGGGCGTTAAGTTATATTCTAATGGGAAATGAGTTATTCAAAAAAATTCCTGAAGGAGTACTACTGAAATGCCTAAGTGAAATAGAGGCATACATAGCCCTTTCAACTACACATGCTAGGGCATATGGGTCACATCAAGTAGGCCATAAAATGAAATGGTTGCTAATTCGACAAGGATTATATTGGCATACTATGCTGAAAGATTGTGTGGAGTTTGCAAAAGGCTTCCAATAATGTCAAATACATACAAGCATCTAGCATGTACCTGCAAGCGAACTTCGCTCAATTGTGAAACCTTGGTATTTTAGAGGATGGGCTTTGGATGTTATTGGAGAGATTTGACCAGCATCGTCTAAAATCCAGAAATATATATTGGTGGCCATTGACTATTTCAGTAAATGGATTGAAGCAATTCCTTTAGTCAATGTAGACCAAGAGTATGTTATTGAATTTATTCAAAAGAACATTATATATAAGTTTTGAATCCCTGAGACAATAACAACTGACCAAGGATCAATATTCACTGGTCAAAAAATGCAGGAGTTTGCCACAAAAATGGGATTCAAGTTGTTGACGTCCACACCTTATTATGTGCAAGCCAATGGCCAAGTCGGAGCAGCAAATAAGGTAATAGTTGGCTTGATAAAGAAGTTGTAGGAAAAAATCCAAAGAATTGGCATAAGATGTTGGACCAAATCTTATGGGCATGTCGAACTTCCCCTAAAGAAGCTACCAGAACGACACCTTTTTGATTAACCTATGGTAATGACATAGTGTTACTAGTTGAAATCTGTCTACAGTCCACAAGAATTCAGAGACATCAAGATATTCCTTAGGAATCTTATTGGAATTTGATGTTAGATGAATTAGTTGATTTGGATGAAGAAAGACTGAGGGGTTTAGATCTTTTAAGGATACAAAAGAAAAGAGTGGGAAAATATTACAACAAGAAAGTAAAACCCAAGACATTCTTGCCTGAAGATCTGGTATGTAAGGTAATTCTCCAAATGGATCGAAAAGATAGGAACATGGGAAAGTGGTCTCCTAAACGTGAAGGACCTTTTAAGATTATCCAAGCATTTTCTGGTGGTGCCTATGATATCGAAGAATTAAATGAAGATAAAAGACTCTTGAGAGTAAATGGTAAATATTTTAAAAAGTATAGACCTGCACTTCAAGAGATCAAAATAGTCAGTGTTTAATCTTAGTCGAAGTATATATCCAAAATGGAAGATGCATTAAAGTTATCTAAAATGGCTCTAAATCATTACATAAACATCATTTTACAATCAAAGAAGTCTAAATCAAAATGGAAGATTGGCTTTAATTTGGAGATATTTGATCATTTGGAGTTCCAGGCGCCTTTCACATAGAGCCCTCGACTGATGGAGAGCCTTGATCTTTGCATCCAAGGCTTGAGCATGGTCAGCATATTTCAATCCATGGTTAAGTTCCTCTTGGATCTCAACATCATTATTGACGGCAAGAAGCTCTTCTTTTCATTTGACATTTGCGGCAATCTTGGCCTCCAACTCTTTGATCTGAGCCTTCATGCTGGATGTACTTTGGTCAATATCTTCAACCTATTTTTTCCTAGCTTCTCGTTCCTTCAATAGCTCATTTATCTTTGAAGCTGACTAAGTAGCAGCAACCTAGGAAGCACCAACTCGGTCATTGTCCTCATCAATTTCACGATTGAGAGTCCTTCAGCGATTGTAATCAGCTGAAACCTGATCAATGATCGAAGTCAAATCCTGAATGATGCTAGCTATATTAGGAGAAGCAACAAGAAGGTCGACAATTTTTAAAGTATTCTTCAGAAAGGAAGGGGCGGTAGGTTCTTCATCCAAGGTCAACATCAAATCTCTCTTAAAAAGTTGAGCCTTAACATTCTAAAGCGCCTCTTCAAAAGGAGAAGTCGAAGTAGATTTCTCAGATCCAGTCGAAGCATCATGGCTTTAATCAGAGGAACTTTCTCTGCTTTCGAGAATGGAATTCAAATAGCCAAGAGGGTTATTCTGTTTGAGTAGCGCCATGTCCTCTTTAGTACGGGACCCTGTCGAAGTAACTATTTCATTGGTAACACGAGCCACATTTTCTCCGACTGATAGATCATGTAGTTTGACATGGACACCTTCAACATTTGCAGGATTTATCTCCCCCTCTGCAGAGTTTCCTTTGTCAGCAGACGCAGGATTTTCCTCAGGTTGATTTCCTCCATCTGGTGCACCCTACATTTCTGTTTTGACTTCATCGTCAGCTTCTTCTTCTTCTTCTCCCTGCTCATCATCAATAGCCTGTGGAGTCTTGAGATTCTCCTGTGGTAATTCAGAATCTTCCTTACTAAGGACTTCTTCATTTGGCTCCCCAATTGCTACAATTTGATGTTCATAAGTCTGGTTCACCTCACTGGCTGAACTTACCAAAGATCCTTTCACTGAAGAGGGCCTGTAAGTGGGATCGCCTTCATTGTTTAGTAAAATGACATAATCTTCTACAGGTACGGGAGCCCATTTGGAAGTTCCAGCAGTGTCCTAGGGATTGAGAGATTGTTATCAGAATTATTGCAAAAAAAAACTAATTCAGGTAATAATCTTTAGATGGTCTAAGTTATTACCTTGGGTGGAACTTCAGCACCAGGGCTTGAATTGTCGCTCTCGCTTGGATCATTCATTGTAGCAATTATTTCTTGCTCGGTTGGCTCTCGAATGATGATGGGAGTGGGTTTAGGTTTTGTGGACGTAACCTTGATCTTGGTTTTCGAGCGAGGTTCAGGAATGGGAGCTGGTTTCTTCAACTTTTGTCTCTTGAGAGGGATAGGAAGTGTGTCTTCCTCATCACTAGAAAGTTCAATTTATTGAACTTTCCTTTTTGTTGGCGTAGATTTCTTGGTGGCCTAAAAAGGAAAAGAGTCGAAAACGTCAGCATTGGTGACATGTTAAAGGAAATTAAAGGAAAAAAAGTGTTTACCTATGGTGGAGGTTTTGCAGAAGGATCTCCTCTTTGCGCTTTCAGCTACTTTCGTAATAGTGGTTCTTTTAACGGCTAGAAAATAAGCAAACATAAGCCAGATATCAGATGATTAAATCAAAGAAAAAATAAGGCATTTTCTCTAAAGAAGAAAGAGTACCTTTCTTGATCTTGTCGGAGACCAACAGAAACGCCTCTTGAAGGTGGTCAACAAAGTCTTTTTTTTCCGAAGAACTCTTCGTTGTAGTATTGCTTCCACCAGCCTTCAAAGATGGACGAACACAGAAAGTTGAGTTTGAAGTCGAACAAGGTTATTACAGTTCGACCAAGGTACCTACCAATTTCCTTGTTAGCAGCCTCCTCTGATTAATCTACGTTATAAAACAGCAGAAACTTTTCTCGGATATAGGTTGGGCTTAGGAGTGATTGAATTATGTGAAACTGGAGAGAAACAAGGTTCGGTTGATAAGAAATCAAGCTCAGTTGATTCTTCGAACTCTTAAATCTCAGTGGCTTAATTCTTGGGCGAAGTAAAGACTCCCAAATGGCCACATACTCTTCGACACAATCCTCATCATCAGTTGAAGAATATGGTCGAGTAAACCATATCGGACCAACCTTTCGATTGTCAAATGGAGCCATGGTCGAAACAAATTCCTTGCCCTTTGCAAACATCATTATGATGCTGGTAAATGCTTCTGAAATTGTTGGCCTTCATCTGTTGGAGTCAAAAACGCCAACTTGGTGCCCTCGACCCTCCTGTTAAGGATCTCTGGGGCTTTTTCATTGATTTTATTCTTATGGGGAAGAAATGATTCAAACGTGGCATTGAGCCAAAGTTGGAAAAGCCAAAAAGGGCCAGAAAGGAGCAAACTGGCTTTACCACCTATAAATTTAAGTTGAGTCACACCATTACTGATGGACTCATAAAGGTTGGCCAAAATCAATTCAGCCAAACAAAGATTGTGGCCATGATGAAGCTGAGTAGCAAGAGTGAGCATTTTCTTTGTCACTTGGAATAACTTGGTACAGAAGACAAAACGAGACAACCACAAAGCTAAAAAAGCTATGTGTTCCACTTCAGACACAGTGTTGCTGGATTTGTCATGAAAGTGGTTGATGAAAGTAGTGTATGTGATTTTTGTAGCCGAAAACTCAATGTTAACTTCAGCCATATCCTCCGGGTCGAAGTAGTCACCAGTTGGTCGAAGACCAGTGATAGTTGATATGTCGAAGAGAGTAGGGGTCACCACTCCACAAGGTAAATGGAAGGTGAAATGTGTGCTATCTCAAAAGTACAAAGAAGATACCAGAATGAGGGGACAATAAGATAACCTAGTCTTCGATAGCATGACCAGGTCGTAAATCCCCATGTCTTTCCAGATTTGGGTTTGCGTAGTTTCTATCTTATTCAACCATTCTGAGTATTTCGGAGTCAGGATAGGGAAAGACCTAAAGATTCAGTTCCCTTTATTCATAAACTGGAGGTTTATGTCTTCTTTCGTCTAATAATTTTGTTGATTAGCAGGAGTTGCATCCTTAGGTTTATCTCTAGGCTTCTTCGCACAACCTATAGGCTTGGGCCTAGGGTAAGTTGGGAAGAAAGTGTTGTTTTGCTTAGGGTTTTCGACACATGCCGACAATGAACCAGACAAGGCGAACATTTTCCCAGAAAATCTAACAGGAATAAGTACCTGTGAGTTGTAGGCATCACACCACTCTTTATTCATGGGTTCTGAGACGAACCTTCGTTCCCCAGTTGAAGCAGGAACAGAGCTAGTTGCGAAAATTTATGGTTTATGTGGTGAATCAGAGGCATCTTTACTTTTGGGGTTGTTTGGAGCGTTTGAGAGGAAAGCAATGGCTATGTTAGTAGAAGAATGATGAAAAAGATGAAGTTCTCAAAGGTTTATTTTGAATACAAGGAAATAAGGAATCTTAGGCGTTTGTAAAAAAATTCCAAAGAGAAGTACTCCTGGCTATTTACAGTGGCCAGGGAAGAGTGTTTTTCCTCAAAACCATTTAATGTTGCAGAGCGAGTGGGGCACATGGTGAGCTTTGAGAAAGTTACATGGACAGGTAGTGGAGACGTTTGCCATGCTTTCCTAGGTTATAGGGATAATAGCCATCATGACACCATGTAACAGCTGACTGATAGTGACGTCTTGGGAAAGTGCAATGATGACTCTGATGACGGTAGTGGTTGGTGGAAGATAAAAAGTGTACGATAAGCTTTTGTGGTAAAAAAGCTTACAAGTGTCAAATAGATACATCAAAGAATGATTATTTCTTCTTGCGTCAAAATTGACATTCTTGGGGGGAATTTGTTAGCTCCTAAACTCAACACCCATAACATATTGGTCTTATTAGCCAAAAGAGTAGATTGAACAAATCTAAATTGGAAACACTTCGACATAAGGGCTTATAACAAAAAGTTTGCGTCGAAGTCTCCCTTGTTAATAAGGAGAAAACACTTATAAAATTTTCTAAGTTAAAGTTTGTCTTCGACCAAGAGGTCCTTGTGGCCTTCAACTAAGAGGTTCCCATGGCCTTAGACTTAAAGGTTCTCTTATTAGCAAGCGAGTAATTTTGAATCTGAAGAAAGGAGGGAAAGAAAGTCCGCTTGGCAGTTGAGGAAATCAATGTGGCATGAAGATAGAGGTCGAAGTATATGCAGAGAACACTTGTCCTCATCCTGGAATGAGGCAACTGCTCGACGATTACTTAGTTTTAGTATAAATATAGGAAGTATGTGTAAAATTCTGGGTGTTCAAGATATAGTACAAGTCACTCAAATATATCTAAGTACCCGCTGTGAGAGAAAATATATTGAGAATGTATGTTTGAAACACCATCTTTCATTTCAATCAAAGTATTTACAATTCATATACATTCCTTGCCATTTACATTTCCTTGCAAAC
Organism: Vicia faba; assembly: GCA_948472305.1. Lineage (NCBI taxonomy): Eukaryota > Viridiplantae > Streptophyta > Magnoliopsida > Fabales > Fabaceae > Vicia > Vicia faba. The sequence continues at coordinate 1,494,147,770 of OX451735.1, read as the reverse complement.
TTTATCATTACTGCAAATTTACTCTATCTTGCCTTTACGTGCACTTTTTATTGTTTTTAACCTTTATCCTTAAACTCTTCTCAATCCATTTCTATTTAATTTTTTACTTGCACTTTCACAAGTTTCGCCTGCATCTCGCCTGTACTCTTAATTCTCTTCTCAACCCTTTTCACTTAAATTTACTAAACTTACAAACTAACTTAGCATATGTCCTAGGATCAATCAGATCGATCCTGCAAGTCACCAAAATAACCCATTTTGGAAGATCAGTGGTTGTTTACCAATTTCCATGGTAAATAGTACCCGGGTTGGATTTTGAAGAGTTAGGACTGGTCTCAGGGGTGGTCATCCCGCAGAAGTTCAATGTACCTACATTTGTTGACGGTGTCTCCTTTCCTAAGCTTCATTTAAGGTCATATGTCAGGAAAATTCAACCCCACACTACTGATAGGGATTTGATGGGCACACTTCTTCCAGGAAAGTTTGGCAGGAACTTAGCTGGAATGGTTCTATCAACTAGAAAGAACCAATGTGCATAATTGGGAAGATCTAGCTGCTGCTTTCTACAAGCAGTACCAATATAATGTCGACCTCGCCCCGACTCGTACACAGTTGCAAAGCATGTCTATGGGTTCCGGAGAGGGTTTTAAGGACTATGCCCAAAAATGGAGATACCTTGCGGGAAAATTCCAGCCTCCATTGTCAGATAAGGAGCTGGTGGACATGTTCTTGGGCACATTATCCGGGCCATTCTTTAACCATCTGATTGGGAGCCCGTATGCTGGATTTACTGAATTGATCTTAACGGGTGAACGATTAGAGGCTGACATTAAAAGTGGTAAGATACAGAGAAATACATCTTCCAGTATTGAAAAGAGACCATTCACCAGGAAGAAGGATGTCAGTACTGCTTATGGCCAAATAAATCTTAACAAAACTGAGCATCGTCTGACTGTAGGGGCTGTTATGATTTCCAATCATGCATCAAACCAGCAATAAAACAATCAGTCTCAAACAGATAAGCCAAGGAGAAAGTTTACCCAGATTAATATGACCTTGTCTCAAGTTTTGCCACGCATGTTGAAGTCCAACCTGGTGACCCTTAAGGAGGCCCCGAAAAATCCTAATATTTCCTCTCCCCGCTACAACCCAAATGCTCGGTGTGCTTACCATTATGAGAGTCCATGGCATGATATAAACAACTGTTGGACTTTGAAGAACAAGGTGAAGGATTTGATTGAGGAAAAAGAGATTGAATTCGATGCTCCTTAGACCCCTAATGTTATAACTACCCATATGCCCAAGAACGGTTGTGGTGTTAATGCTATTGATGATGACATGTTTGTTGCTTCTGTTGATGACCTAGCTACTCCACTCCTGACTATTAAAAATAATCTCTTGCAGGCTAGTTTATTTATGGGTTGTAGCGAAAGTTTCCACTTATGTTTGTCCCTACCTAATGGTTGCCATTTGTTGAAGGAAGGCGTCCAGTTCCTGATGGATGATAAAGAAATTATGTTTCAGAAGACTCCAGTTACAAGTGCTTCGTGTGAATATGTTTCTATCATTACCATTTCTGCAAATCCTCCCAAGGTCTCCTCCAAAAGACCTGTCAAGATTATAGTTGTTTCTAAAGTTGCTCCGTTGATAATTACTTTCCCTGGACCTATACCATATTCCGCGGATAAAGTTGTTCCCTGGAACTATAGGGCTGATGTCTATTACCATGGCGTCAAACAAGTTTTGCTGGTTGTTAAAGATAAAGATGTTGAAGACTCTGATTCTGACATTAGCAATATCGCCGGGACCAGTAAGATAACGAGAAGTAGAAGAGTTTTCTCTCCCGAGATATCTCCTCCTAAAATTGTTGCTACTCATTTGATCATCTCTGCTGCTGCTCCTGTTAATACTACCATTGTTACTCCTGTGATTGTTCTTGCTGCTACTCCTGTCGGTATTCCCATGGCTAATCCTACTATTAGCCCTACTGTTATCCCTTCTACTGGGTCGGTCGAGACTTGGGGAAAGGAGGTATTGGCCGAGCCTGTCCGGGCAAAGGAACATCCAAAATCCATTCCCGAGGCTTCTAAAAAGGAGATGGAAGAGATATTGAAAATAATCAAGAACAGTGACTACAATATTGTTGAACAATTGGGGCAGACCCCTTCCAAGATCTCAATGTTGGCCAAGTTATTGTGCTTTGAATCCCATGATAAGGCTTTGGTGAAATTCCTCAAGACTGCTTATGTGCCACAAGAAAACTCCGTTGATCAATTTGAAGACCGTGTTGCCAGTTTGACTGCCGATAAAGGGCTAGGTTTTTCCAATGCTTATTTAACTCCCAGAGGAAGGGAACATAATGATGCTCTGCATGTCTCTATCGAGTGCAGGGGTACTAATTTTACCCATGTTCTAGTGGATACAGGTTCATCGCTGAATATTCTGCCCAAGAAGTCCCTTGACATATTGGATTGAGAAGGATTCACTCTGAAGCCCAGTAAAATTGTAGTGAAATCCTTTGACGGTTCTAAAAGAATGTTTCATGGGGAGGTGGACATCCCTATCAAAGTGGGTACTCATACTTTTAAGTCCACTTTCTATGTGATGGACATCCGCCCGTCCTACTCCTGTTTATTGCGTCAACCCTGGATCCACGGGGCTGGTGTTGTGACTTCCACCCTACATCAGATGCTGAAGTATCCAATCAATAGGAAAATTATCATAGTCCATGGGGAGGAGGAGTACATGGTGAGCCACCTGAAATCTTTCAGGTATGTCGAAATGGACGGCGAGTTCATTGAGACTCTTTGTCATAACTTTGAGGAGGTTCCATAGAACGTTGCTACAACCAAGACCATTGCCATTGTTCCTAAGACTACTAGACCTCCACTGAAGATGGCTTCTCTAAACGATGTCGCGGGTGCATAATTTTGGGCCAACTACCGTATATTCCCTACAAATCTGACAAATTTGGTTTTGGTTTTACTTCAGGAGCCCAGAGAGCTGTTCGTCGTGCTCACACCAGGGGACCACCTTTGCAGATCAGCAACCATGGAGTCAATGCCGTGGAAGACAACGATAATGATTATGACCTGGACAAGTGGATCTTCCCAACCATCGACGGTGGACTCAACAATTGGGATGCTAAATACTTTGTGTCCATTACTTTTATTCAAGAGTAATTTGTCTTTTTGTTTTAAGGAAATGTAATATTTTAACAATTGAAACATTAAAGCCTTGTGTCTTACCCGAGACACAATGGTCTATTTATGAGGTTCATTGTTTCATTTTCAAATGTCATCAATAAAACATTGGACATTTCGCATGTAAATTTTATGCTCTTTGTTTTTCTTTTCTGCTTCTTTACTTTATCAAAAATATATAGCTATGCTCTTACACACACCCACATATCAAACTGCAGATCCACATCCACTCGGGATCCCATTGATAACGGTTCTTCTATTGCTCATTATGACTTTGAAAATACGATCTACCAAGCTGTGGACGAAGGTGAGGAAGATTGTGAGGTACCCGGAGAGCTTGTCAGACTGTTACAACAGGAAGAGAGGGCAATACAGCTTCATGAAGAGTCAGTTGAAACAATGAACTTGGGTACTGAAGAGGACAAAAAAGAAGTCTAGGTAGGTGCTATCTTAGAGTCCAGTGTCAAACAAAGGCTAGTCTAGATGTTGCATGATTATATTGAGATCTTCGCCTAGTCATACGATGACATGCATGGAGTTGACACCTATATTGTGGTTCATTGCATACCTACAAAAGAGGACTTCCCTCCAGTGATACAAAAGGGTCGTCGTATGCGGTCGAATATGTCAGAAAAGATCAAGGTTGAAGTCATGAAACAGTTCAACGCTGGTTTCTTAGTTGTCACGTCTTATCCACAATGGATTTATAATGTTGTTCCAGTGCCTAAGAAGGACGGTAAGGTACGTATGTGTGTGGATTACAGAAACCTAAACAGGGCAAGCCCCAAGGATGACTTTCCGCTTCCCCATATCTATGTTTTTGTTGACAACACCACACAACATAAAGTATTCTCCTTCATGGATGGTTTCTCCGGGTATAATCAGATCAAGATGGCACCTGAAGACATGGAGAAGACGACCTTTGTCACACAGTGGGGAACTTTCTACTACAAAGTTATGCCATTTGGACTAAAGAACGCCAAGGCAACCTATCAACATGCCATGGTAGATTTGTTTCATGATATGATCCATCACAAGATAGAGGTCTACGTTGATGATATGATAGCCAGGTCTCAGACTGAGAAGGTGCACCTTGATCACCAACAAAAGCTTTTTGAAAGGCTGAAGAAATACAAGTTGAGGCTAATGTGATACGATGGGAGAACTGACTTGGGTGTTTTGCATTTTATCACAAATGTTGCAGTTAGCAAGAGTCTCCACCGACTTTTCTTTTATCCAAAAGGAAAGGCTGAAAAGAACAAGAAAGACCTTTGAGATTGTTTCTTGAGTTCGGGGGGTAGATTATGAAAAGGGAAGGTTTTAGCACCCTTTTCATCCATAGTTATCTATGGGCTCATAGTTGCTTTCTAGATCACTTGCTTTTGTTTGAAAATGTGTTTTGTGTGGTTTTTGAAAGTATTTTGAAAAGGCGCCTTCGTTTAGGCAAACTTTGTAATAGTTCTCGTTCGTAAGAACGTACACAAAATGTTGAGCTTTTGAAAATATTTCATGTTTGGAAAAGGTTTTTTGAAAGTGTTTTGAAAGTGTTGGTGTTTGTTTAGAAAATAAGCAAGGATGTTTGATTTGAAAATGAGCAAGCAACTAGGAATAATCTACCTACTCAAAAGTCTTAGTTCATTTTTTCCTTTCCTTTGATATTGTTATCTTACCATTGATTTGGTAAGAAGCCTTATCTTTGGATGTAAAGGGACGGGCGTGGGTCATCGTATAGTCATGATAACAATGTTGTGAGATATCTTAGCATTTCTCTTTGAGGGACTAAGATCAATTTGAAAGGCAACATTTGATAGCGTCATCGAGGGACTATGATCTTGTATTTTTTATTGCTTTTTGCTAAGATACCCCGCATGCATAACATGGCCATTTTTGTAAGGCAACAAAGTGGAATTACCCTAAGGGTGTAAGTGTGCAAGTGTGCTTGATTTACATGCATTGTTTATCTTGCATTAGGGTTTGCTACTTGTTGGTTTTAGTCTTTCCACACAAACCCTAATTACTAGCATTTATATAAAGCGATAAATTGCGGAAAGTAAAATTACTAAGCTATTACATCATTAGGGGGCGGGGTATACAAATTTACAAATGGGGATTTGCAAGAAAATTAAACCTATTTATATATTACAACCATATTGAATATTATACAAGAATTGAAAATAAAATGCAAGAATATAAATGGACAAAGAAATGATTTTTGTTTGGTTTTTTTATGAAAGGGTTTAGTCTTGTCCTAATTAAGAAAATGATTAGTTAAAAATAAACAAAATTAAATTTAAACTAATTAAGAAACAAATTAAATGAAAAATGATTTTTAGGGTTTTTGTTAAAGGTTTTAACTTAATGAAAATAAAATGAAGATTAATTTATTAAAATAAACCTAAGTTATAAATTAATTTTAATTTACAAGAGAATAATATAATAATTAAACCTACTTATCTAAATATTAATTATTTAAGAAAAAGAAATTAATTGGTTTAAGAAAATGTTTTTATGTTCTTTTTGTCTTTGTAAAGAAAATAAATAAATAATAATAAAAATATTTTTGGATTTTTTATTAATAAAAATAAAAATAATAATAATAATAATAATAATAATAATAATAATAATAATAATAAAAGAAAATTGAAATAAAATAAAATAGGAAAAATAAAATAAATAAATGAAATAATAAAAAGAAATTGGGCCAGGAGTGTGAAAGCAAGCATGGGGTTAGAAGCTAGCAAAAAAGACAAAGCCCAATGTTTTGGGGCCCAGGCGTTGCTGTGTGAAAACAAAAAAAAGAGTGAAAAATACACAAAAGGTAGCGTTGGATGTTAAACCCATGACCTCCAACACAAACACGCGCTACCTTTGCCACTGGGGTGGTTGTACATCCGTTAACTTAACTGAAATAATAAATACATAATACAAAACAAGCTACAGAAATGAACTTCAGCTTTAACCTCCAGCCATGGATCCTGCAACTTCACCATTTCTCAACAAAAATGAATGATGCAAAAATGAAAGTTGCTCCATTTTTCCATACGAATCCAACCATATAAATATCATAAGCTAAAAATCAAAGATGAATGAGAATTTCTAAAAGTACCTATGATACGGTGGGAGAACTGACTTACAGGTTTTGCGTTTGATCGTAAATGTTGCGGTTAGCAAGATTCATCACAGACTTTTCTTTTATCCAAAAGGAAAGGTGAAAAAGCACAGGAAAGACCTTTGAGATTGTTTCTTGAATTCAGGGGGTAGATTATGAAAAGGGAAGGTGTTAGCACCCTTTTCATCCATGGTTTTCCATGGGCTCTTAATTACTTGCTAGATCACTTGCTTTTTGTTTGAAATTGCGCTTTGTGTGGTTTTTGAAAGTATTTTGTAAAGAGGCCATTGTTTAGGCAATCTTTGTAATGATTCTCGTCCGTAAGAATGTATAAAAAGATGTTGATCTTTTGAAAATGTTTTCAAATTTGTAAGATGTTTGGAAGTGTGTGTGATTATTTTGAAAATAACAAGGATGTTTGTTTTGAAATGGAGCAAGTAACTATGAGCAATCTACCTACTCAAAAGTCTTTCTTGTTCATTTTCTTTTCCTTTGACATTGTTGTCTTACCATTGATTCAGTAAGCAACCCTATCTTTGGATGTAAACGGGACGGGTGTGGGTCATCGTATAACCATGATTAGCAATTTTGCAAGGTATCTTAGCATTCTTTTGAGGGACTAAGATCATTTGTAAGGCAATTTAGATAGCTTCATCGAGGGACTATGATCTTATACTTGCTTGTTTTTGCTAAGATACCTTACATGCGTAATATGGCCATTTTGTATAAGGCAACCAAGTGGAATAACCCTAGGGGGTGCTTGTGTGAAAGTCTATCATTTTCATGCTTGTTTTTGTCTTGAATTAGGGTTTTATTGATATTGGTTTTAGTCTTTCCATACAAAGCCTAATTACTAGCATGTTATATATGAAAGCGATAAATTGCGGAATTTTAAAGTTACTACACTATTACAACATGTATGGGGAGAGGGTGTACAAATTTAATGGGGATTGCAAGAATTTAAACCCTAATTAGTCAATTACAACCATGTTGAATTGGTATAAATATACAAGAAATTAAATAAATACAAAGTATAACAATGAATAAATATTCAAGAATGTAAAATGTAAAGAAAATGAATTTTTGTTTGGTTTTTCATGAAAAAAAAAAAGATTGTCTTAACCTAATTAAATAAAGAAAATAGTTAATTAAGTTTAAATTTATTAAGAAAAGATTTTAAATGAAAACCTAGTTCTATTAATTAATCAAAAGAATATAAGTTTAAGAAAATTATTTTTGGTATTTTTTATCTTGAAAATATTTATTGTATTACAAAATATTTTTAGTCCTTTTTTTATATTAAAATAATGTATTTTAAATGGTGTGAAAAATAAATAAATAAAAACCTAATATTAAGTAATTTTATAAGATTTTCTTAATAAAATAAATAAAGTATAATAAATAAAAATATGTTTTGTAGAAAAATAAAAATAAAATAAGTCAAAATATAAATATATCATTTTTTGTATTTTTATGATTTTTAGTATTTAGAAATATATATTTAAGAAAAGAAAAAAATGAAATAAATAAATAAATAAACTTGGGCCAGGGGGGTGCCAAGAGCTTGCAAGGGGGTTAGTTAGTAAAAAAAAACAAATAAACAAAGCAAGTCCAATAAAGGCCCAGGCGCTCAAAAACAAGTCAGAAATGCCAAAAATGTGTGAAAAAATGCAAAAAGGTACCACTGGGGCTCGAACCCAAGTCCCATAGGTTACAGGCGCGCGCTTCTACCACTAGGGTGGCTATACATCCTTTAATACAAATAAAACAATAAATATGTAAGGCAAAACGTGTCCTGAAGACTTCATCTTCAACCTCCAGCCAGACAAACTGTAACTTTCTCATTTCTCATCAAAAATGAAAACTGTAAACATGAAACTTGTAGAAAATTTTTTCATGATTCCAGAAATGTAAAGTATTAGAACTATAGATCAAAGATAAGCAAGAATTTTAATGGCCCTAATATGAACCCTAAAAATTTCAGAAATTTCAGTTTCAAAATTCTCTAAGCTCAAGCAAAATTAATGGAAACTAAGGACATTTTAGGGCCATGATATTTATATGTTTTATTCACAAATAAACTATTGATGATGCCTGTATGAAGAGTTTATAGTTGAGAAAACTTACCACAAAACTGGAAATCGTGTTTTCAGTTTGAGCTTGTTTCAAGGTGCTACAATGATCATGTTAGCTTCCTTGAGGTCCTAGGAAGCTAAAGCAATGATTAGCTTGAACAATGGATGGCTAAAATGGCTTGGAGAAGTCAAGTTGTAGACTCTTTTTTTTTTGTTATGGAAGTTATGGTAAATGGTGTTACAATTCTGTAATAAGGATATGGATGAGTTGTATTTGATGCAAGGAAGCTTTAGAAACTAAAAGGCCAAGAAACGCACGAGGGAAATGGGAGTTTGATGTTCAAGGTCAAAAACTGTGCAACATTGGAGTTTTTGTGAAATTTCTGATTTGAGAAAGTTTTGGTCTATTGCAGGGTGCTCAAGCTCGTGTTCTAGCTCACAAATAGTGGCTCTATTTATAATCAACAAGTTTGGAGACCTCTTGTTGATCAAAATTCAAAATCGCAAGTTTAAGCATAACATGTGATTTTTGAGAAATTCAAGTTTCAAAGTCATGTGTACTTGCTAAGATAGAGTGGTTATGCTTTAAAAAAGCTTGCTTTTGAGTTTGTGGATGGAGTGTAATCATAGGGAACAAGTTATAGGATCAATGTGAACTTTATGCAAAAAGCTTACTTTACAAGAATGGCAATGTTAACTTTGTGCCATTAATGGAAATGCAACTTGGATAATAGCTTAATTGCTTGGATCAAAACCCTAACAGTTGTGTAAACATTTAATTATGGAGTGACAAACAAGTTTGAGGACTTCAAAGCAAATATTATGCAGCCTAGCATGGATTTGGTTCATGTGTTCATCAAAAATGGCTTGTAATTCTAGTGACAAAACCCTAAATTCATCTCTTCGATTCTACCTACTCAAGAACGATCTCAAGGAGTTCTTTGACATTTTGGAAAGCTTGCAATGTGCTCTACAAACCATATTTGAATTATTTTTGAAGATTACCCTTGGAACTATATGAAAAAGTGTCATGAAGTTAGGTCAAAATCCTGGCCAAATTAGGGCAAAATTTCTCTAAGTGTTTTAGTTTCATTACCCTATGTTCATAAATTATAACTTGAGATATAAACATTTTTGAAACGAGTTGTGTAAAGCAAAGTTGTAGACTTCATGGAGATCTACAACTTTCATGTTGGAAGTTTCTCTTGAATCATCTTGTATCATGGTGAAAATTTTGCTCAAAGTTATGAAAAAACATGAATTTTTCAACACTTAGAAAATTTTCTAAGTTTAGAAATTTTGACTTTTCAAAATGAAATCTTGAATCTTGATTTCTTGATGAATAATTTTCATATTTTGACATGTTTTGGTGAATTGTGATCTTTGGTACTTGAATTTGAACAAACAGTCAAAATTGACTTTTCAGTATATAGTTGACTTTTGATCAGTTGACTGCAAAATTCATCTGTCAATCCAATGGACTTGCAATATTTTGAACCATGTCATTAGGTTAAAATGATGCAATTGGACTCTTGATATTATGCCTTAAACCAATTGACTATTTTCTAGGTCAAAAATCAGAAATTGCCCTTTCCCAATCAAAACCCTAATTTTGACCATTTTGCCTTTTTGGAGATTTGATAAAATTTCTTGAGGAGTTATGGTTCAAACTAGATCAAATGATATATATGATTCAAAAATGTTGATATGGATAAAAAAATTATGAGGTTTGACTGTAAATTGACCATAGTTGACTTTTTCCCTAATACAATTGATTTTTAGGTCAACTGCTCAATTGACTAATAAAAAATGTGATTCAAAGCTTGAAACTTGACATGAGTAATATTTGGGGTCCATAATGATCCATTAAAGTCATATGAAGCATTGAAAGTTCAAAAATCTTTGTGCAAACTTAAACCCTAATTTTGGTCATCAATGCCTAAGGAGGTGTCTTGAGCTGATCAAACCCTAGTGCAGTCTTGAGCCCAATGAGATCTTGTGAGCAAATTCTTGATAAGTGAGAGGGAAAATTTTGGGGTACAACAGCTTCCCCTGTTCAATCTTCTTAAACATGAACAGTTAGATGGGCATGTTTTGCCATTCGTGACTCGAAGGTGGAAGATGATTGGACACTAGAGTGCACAGAAATTTGCACTCGACGATGTGATGGTAGAGGGAATGGGCTTAAAGATGCCATTTAGAGAGGTGATAGAAAGTTGTTGGAGATGGGCTTGTATATGCCATCCAAGAGTGATTGTTGAATTGTAATTTGTAAGCTTTGTTTGAATGAGTATTAAAATGACATCCGCGTCTGAAGCGTATCTGAACTGTATCTGAAAACTTGAATCTGAATGAGTGTCAGGATGGCATCTGTGTGTGGAGCGTATCTGAACTGTATTTGAAAATTGAGTCTGAATGAGTATCAGAATGGCATCCGTGTCTGGAGCGTATTTGTACCGTATCTGAAAGTTGAGTCTGAATGAGTATTCAGATGGCATCCGTGTCTGGAGCGTATTTGTATTGTATCTGAAAGTTGAGTCTGAATGAGTATCAGGATGGCATATGTGTCTGGAGCGTATCTGTACTGTATCTGAAAGTTGAGTCTGAATGAGTAACAGGATGGCATCTGTATTTTGAGCGTATCTGAATTGTATCAGCAAACTTTAAACATTGTTAATGGTAGATATTAACCTTATCCTGAAAAGGGTAAAATTTTATCTATAATACAAAGTCATGTTGTATGAAATGCATGATATAATGCATTCATGTTAACAATGTTTATGATATATGGATGCGCTGTATGCGTATGTGAGCTAATCTGCCGCACTACTGTTGTACTGGGGAAAATAAATCCCTGAATGTTGCTAATGATATGTAAGTCTTCATGTCTTGAAGTTGAAGTGTTGATGAAATTCCATTTAGAGAAATAAACTCTGTTGTAAGGGGAATGTCGTGTACTGTTTGAAAAATCCTGGTTGGGGAATTCTAAAAAATTTGGAAGACTTCTACTGGGGAATGATAATTGGAAGCTTTGTTCCGCTGGGGATTAAGATGTACACTGCGGGGGATTTTTATGGAAAATAACTTAGAGAGATTTCCCTATCTCTTAAATCCATCAGTGATTGTCTTCTATTTTGTTTATTTGTAAACATTAATTATGTTCAAAGGCACATGTTCAATAATGAATCATTGGACGTTTTTTTAAACAAAACACAAGTGTAAAGAAAAATAGATAGTTTTTGCACTTTCAAAGAGATATCTTTGTATTGACTTTGAGTAAGTATTTTTGTACAACGAGACAAACATTATAGTAAGAGAATGCCGTCGTAAAAAATGAAAATTTTAATACAAAGAAAAGATAGTTATGCGTAATAATCCCATGGGGTTCCCATTCTGCTATAGCCTTTGTATCTCTGAGTATCTTGTCTATTTGTTGCCTCGTCCAAAGATGATTGAATTGATCAGAACCTATGAGTTTGCAGGTTGTCTATAAGGTGATCCAACGGGACATAGTCATACGCTTTAATTCCCTAACTTTTTCCTGGACCGCCCTTTCGGGTTTTCAGTCCACCGGGATACCCTTTTTTGCCCAAGCCACCCTTTCGGGTTTTCAGTTTGCCGGGTGTACATACTTTTTTGTTTTATCCCTAATTTTTCCCGAACCTTTTGGTTCGCCGGGATGCCCTTGTTTTTCCTAGGTGTGTCAACCTAGAAGGTCTGTTATGCGTAGCATCTTTTGACTATGTCTGTGTTCGCAGGGTGTGGCAGGCCGTCACCATCCATGGTGGTCAAGATCATTGCTCCACCAGAGAAAATGTTTTTGATTACAAATGGTCCTTCGTATGTAGGAGTCCATTTTCCCCTGGGATCACCTTGCGGCAGTATGATACGTTTGATCACCAGATCCCCAACTTGATACACTTGGCGTATGACCTTTTTGTTGAAAGCCTTGATCATCTGTTTTTGATACATTTGACCATGACAGACAACAATAAGCCTTTTCCCATCAATGAAGTTTAGTTGATCAAGTCGAGTCTGGATCCAATCATCTTCATTCAACCCTTCATCCTTCATAATCCTCAAAGAGGGGATCTGGACCTCAATCGGCAAGACAACCTCCATGCCGTATACCAGAGAATAGGGTGTTGCCCCGGTCGATGTGTGTGTCGTGGTACGGTACCCGTGGAGAGCGAATGGTAGCATCTCATGCCAGTCTTTGTATGTGATTTTCATTTTCTGTATGATCTTTTTAATGTTCTTATTCACGGCTTCAATAACACCATTCATCTTTGGCCGGTAAGGGGAAGAATTGTGATGTTGGATCTTAAATTGCTCTCGCAAGGCGGTGATCATAGTATTGTTCAGGTTCGTACCATTGTCTATAATGATCCTCTCCGGGATACTGTACCGACAGATGGGATTCTGCTTGATGAATCGGGCGACAACATTCTTGGTAACAGAAGAGAAAGAAGGTGCCTCCATCCACTTTGTAAAATACTCAATGGCCACTAAGATGAAGCAGTGTCCATTGGAGGCGGTTGGCTTGATTTCCCCAATCATATCAATCCCCTACATAGCAAAGGGCCAAGGAGCCGTCAAGATGTTCAGAGGAACTGGAGGTACGTGCACCTTGTCAGCATAAATCTGACACTTGTGGCAGGTTCGAGATTGTTGATAGCAATCTGCTTCCATGGTAGACCAGTAATAGCCTGCCCGTAGGATCTTCTTTGTCATCGTATGCCCACTGGAATGGGTGCCAAAAGTGCCTTCATGCAACTCATCCATGATCCTTTCAGCTTCAACCTTGTCTACGCACCGAAGTAACACAAAGTCATGGTTGCATTTGTAAAGAATGCCCTTACTAAGGAAGAACTTAGCAGAGAATCTCCTTAGGAACTTCTTATCGTTTACTGAAGCTCCTTATGGATATTCTTGGGTTTTGAGATACCTCTTGACTTCGTGGAACCAAGGCTGGTCCACTACTTCTTCAGTATTAATCTCTTGACAGTGTGCTGGTACATCCCTTCGTTCAATGGTGACCTAGGGAGCCTTATTATCCCATTTAAGTTTAAACATAGATGACATTGTGGCTAGTGCGTCTGCAATCTGATTTTCTTCTCGCGGGAAATGCTCGAAGGTAATATTTTCAAAATGTGGGAGCAATGTCAAAACATGTTCTTTGTAAGGGATAAGGTTAGGGTGTTTGGTGTCCAATTCCCCTTTGATTTGGCTAATGACCAAAGCTGATTCTCCGAATACATTTAAGGATTTGATCCCCAAATCTATGGCAGCTTTAAGACCAAAAATGCACGATTCATATTCCGCCATGTTATTTGTAAAATTGAAGTAGAGTCTTGCAATAAAAGGAGTATGATATCCTTCAGGAGATATGAGTATAACACCGATATCGTTGTCGAGTGCATTAGATGCCCCATCAAAAACCAGGGTCCATCGGGATCCTTTTTCAGGTCCGTCATAAGGCCTAAATTCTTCGCAGTTGTTTACCATCATGATGTCCTCATCTGGGAATTCGAACTTCAAGGACCGGTAGTCTTCCATATCTTGGTAAGCAAGGTGATCAGCTAGTACACTGCCCTTTATTGCATTTTGGGTAGTATATTGTATGTCATATTCTATCAGGATCATCTGTCGTCTCGTTATTCTCCCAGAGAGAGCAGGTTTCTCAAAGATGTATTTTATCGGATCCATTTTAGATATCAAGAAGGTAGTATGGGTTAGCATATACTGTCTTAGCCGGCGAGCAACCCATGCCAGAGCGTAGCAAGTTTTCTCAAGCAGTGAATATCTTGTTTCAAAGTCGGTAAACTTTTTACTTAGGTAATAAATAGCGTGCTCTTTTCGGCCAGACTCGTCATGCTGCCCCAGCACACACCCTATTGAGTTTTCTAAAACAGTCAGATACATGATTAATGGTCTTCCCTCAACTGGTGGTATCAACACAGGAGGCTCTTGCAGGTACTCTTTGATCTTGTTGAAAGCCATTTGGCATTCATCATTCCATTTGACTTCTTGATCTTTCTTCAATAGTTTGAAGAGTGGCTCGCAAGTAGCTGTCAGGTGAGAAATGAATCTGGAAATGTAGTTTAAACGTCCCAAGAATCCTCTGACCTCCTTCTCGGTACAAGGAGAAGGCATCTCTTGTATCGCTTTCACTTTGGAAGGATCTACTTCAATACCTTTATTGATGACGACAAAGCCTAAGAGTTTACCAGACCTTACTCCAAACGTGCACTTATTGGGGTTCAACCTCAGCTTGTACTTCTTTATTCTCTCAAATAGTTTTTATAAATGATCAAGATGCTCTTCTTCTGTTTGAGATCTAGCTATCATGTCATCCACATAGACCTCTATTTCGTGATGTATCATGTTGTGAAATAGAGCTACCATGGCACGCTGATAGGTTGCCCCAGCATTCTTCAGTCCGAATGGCATAACCTTGTAGCAGAATGTGCCCCACTGTGTGACAAAAGTTGTCTTCTCCATGTCCTCAGGCGCCATTTTTATTTGGTTATAACCTGAGAAACCGTCCATGAAGGAAAACACTTTGTGATGTGTCGTATTTTCAACTAGGATGTCAATGTGGGGAAGTGGGAAATCATCCTTAGGGCCCGACCTATTCAAATATCTGTAGTCCATGCACATTCGTACTTTGTCGTCCTTTTTGGGCACGAGAGCAACATTGGAAACCCATTGCGGATAGGAGGTGACGGCAAGAATCCAATGTTGAATTGTTTCATGACTTCTGCTTTAATCTTCTCTGACATATCTGGTCGCATGCAACGGATCTTTTGTTTTACTAGTGGGTAATCCTCTTTTGTAGGTAGACGATGCACCACAATATCTGCATCAAGTCCTGGCATGTCTTCATACGACCAGGAAAAGACCTCAACATACTCGTGTAACAACTGAATCAGACGCTCTTTGACACTGGGTTCCAGGTTGGCCCCCACCTTGACTTCTCTTTTGTCTTCCTCGGTACCTAGGTTGATTGTATCCACGGGTTCCTCGTGAGGCAGAATGGTTCTCTCTTCTTGTAGTAGTAATCTGTAAAGTTCCCCTGGTACTTCACAATCTTCTTCAACTTCATCTTCTGCTTGGTAGATTATATTTTCAGAGCAACAAAAAGCCATAGCAGAACCGTTATCCATGGGATCCTGAACAGATGTAGACTTGCATCGTGAGTGTGAGTGTGTGTAAGGGTATATCTATCTTTGAAAGAAATGAAAAAAAATGTAAAAAGAAAAACAATGAGCATAAAGTTTGTATGCAAAAACGTCCATGATTCATTGATGTCATATGGAAATGAGATAATAACCCTTACAAATGGACCATTGTGCCTCGGGTAAGATACAAGGTTTTAAGAGTCTGAATTTTTTTAATATTACAGATCCAACAAAATGTAAAGACAAATTTTTGTGGGAAAAAGTGATCGGGATAAAATCTCTAGCCTCCCAGTTGCTGAGCCCTCCACTGATAGTTGGGAAGATCCAATCCTCTAGGTTGAATCCTTCTTCCTTATTCTCTACCGCACTGACTTCACGATTGTTGATCCTCAGGGGTAGTCCTCCAGCACGAGCACGATGTACAGTCTTCTGAGCACCTGAAGTGAAACCCAGGCCAAACTTGTCAGACTTGTATGGGATATCTGGGAGTTGTCCCCAAATAGTGCACCCACCTTCTTCTATCACTACTTTTGTATCCTTCAAAGATGACATCCTGAGTGGAGGCCTTGTGATCTTCGGAACAACCTTGGTCACTGCCACTTCTTGCGGGACTTCTTAAAAGTGTTGGAATGGAGTTTCAATAAATTCACCATCTAACTCCACATATCTGAAGGAATTGAGATGGTTGATCATATACTCTTCTTCTCCATGAATGGTGATAACCTTCCCTTAAATCGTATATTTCATCATTTGGTGCAACGTAGAAGTAACAGCGCTAGTGAATCCATGATCGGCCTAGCAAGCAGGAGTATGAAGGGCGAATATCCATTACATAAAAGGTTGAATCAAATGTTTGGGTTCCAACCTTTATGGGGATATCCACTTAACCATGCACTATCCTTTTTGAGCCGTCAAAAGCCCTCACTACTATATTGCTCGGTTTCAACGTCAATCCTTCACAGTTAATCCTACCAAGAGCCTTTTTAGGAAAAACGTTCAGGAACGAACCAGTGTCCACCAAAACATAAGCTAAGGTTGTGCCCCTACATTCAACTGAGATATGAAATGCCTCATTATGCTTCCTTCCTCTTGGCATTAAATCAGCATCCAAAAAACCTAGACCATTATCTGCGATCAAGCTGGCTACGCAGTCTTGGAACTGATCAGCAGATGTTTCTTATGGTACATGGGTAGTTTTCAGGAATTTTACCAAGGCCTTTGCATGTGCCTCAGAACATAGTAGTAAATCCAGAATGGAAATTTTAAATGGAGTTTTCCCCAGTTGCTCAACTACATCATAGTCGCTTTTTTTTATGATCTTTAGAATTTCCTCCATCTCTTTCTGGGAGGTCTCAGGGATAGCCAATGATTGTGCCTTTAACCGGACAGGCTCAAATCAGAATACTTTTACCTCGAGTCTCGGTTAACTCGGCAGCAGGAATGTCAGTAGGAGTGATAGCAGGGATTGTAACAACTTTGTTAGTTGGAGTATTAGTGGAGATGATTGTAGGACTGGGAATAACTTTTGGAGGAGAAACAACAACAAGAATGATTACGGCTCTAGAAACTACTTTTGGGGGAGCAATTTCTGGAGAGAATATCCTTCTGCTTCGGGTAATCTTGCTAGTTCCTGCAATATTACTGATATCAGAGTCAATTTTCTCAGAACTTGAATCTTCGGCAGCTGGCCAATCTTGCTTGATACCGTGGTAGTAGACATCACCTCCATAATTCCATGGTATGGTTTTGTCTGACGAATACGGGACTGGTCCATGCATTGTAATTATCAAAGGGGCTGCTTTTGGAACTGATGTAATTCTAACGAGTCTTTTGGTGGAGACCCTGGAAGAATTAGAGGAAATGGTAACAATAGAAACATCATTATAAGGAACAGGTGGAACAGAAGTCTTTTCGAACAGAATTTCCTTGTTATCTATTAGGGACTGGACGCCTGCTTTCAACAAAGGACAACTGGTTGGTTAGGACAAACAAAAATGAAAGCTTTCATCACAGCCCGGGAATATACCGACAATTAATAAGTTCTTTTTGATAGTCAGGAGTGGGGTCATAAGTTCATTAACTGAAGTAATAAACATATCTTCCTCAATGGCATTGGTATTATGACCATGTTTGGGCATAAGGGAAGAAATGACATTTGGCTTTTCGGGCGCATCAAATTCATTCTCTTTGGCTTCAATGAGGTCTTGTACTTTGTTCTTTAGATCCCAACAGTTATTAGTGTCATGGCCGGGGCTCTAAGAATGGTATGCACAGCAGGAATTAGGATGATAGTGAGGAGATGTTGTGTTAGGATTCTTTAGAGCTTCTTTCAAAGTCACTAGGTTGGATCTTAACAGATGTGGAAATACTTGAGATAAGGTTATATTAATTCTGGTGAATTGTCTGACTGGTCTTTCCATTCTTGGTTGATTGTTTCTTTGTTGATCAAGCTCAGGTTTAGGAATCATAACAGCCCCCACCATTGGATAACGCTCGGCCCTATCTTGATTTCTCTGAGGATAAACAACAACCACATCTTTTTTCCCGGTAAATGGCTTCCTTATAGCAGCAGAGGATGCATCTTTTTGAATCTTTCCACTTTTTATCCCGACTTCTACCCTTTCTCCAGTCAATACCAATTCAGTGAAACCTGCCGATGAACTCCCAATTAAGTGATTGAAGAAGGGACCAGACAAGGTGCTCAAGAACATATCAACTAACTCTCTTTCAGATAAAGGAGGCTGGACTCTCCCCGCCAAGTCCCTCCATTTTTACGCATAGTCCTTGAAGCCTTCATTTGAAACCATGGCCATACTCTGGAGTTGAGTACGGGTAGGCGCAAGATCAGCATTGTATTGGTATTATTTGTAAAAGGCTGCAACAAGATCTTCCCAGTTATGAACATTGGCTCTTTCTAACTGATAAAACCAATCGAGTTGAGTTCTGGATAGACTATCTTAGAAGAAGTGTACCCATAAATCTTTGTCAGCGGTATCGGGCTGCATTTTCCTCACATAGGATCGAAGATGCATTTTAGGTCATGAGACTCCATCATATTTGGCGAACATAGGTGCTTTGAATTTAGGAGGAATGACAATTCTCGATAATAACCCCAACTCCTCAAAGTCTAAGCCAGGAACTTTTTGGATTTCCATTTCCCTCAACAGTTCTTCGAGATGTTTATACTTGTCATCAACTGAAGGGTATTGTTCTTCAGAATAGTCTTCTTCTTCCTCTTGCTCTTCTGACTCTGACTGGACAACTGTTTCTTTGCCTTTCCCATCTTGATTGTCTTTCTTACCGGATTTTGTTGCAAAGTCTAAGGCCTTTCTTGTCTTCCCTTGGAATCTTCTTCCCATGTTTAGAACTCCGGTTATCTTCTTTGTCTTCTTTTTCTTCTCCTCAGCCAGCAAAGTCTTCAACTCTTCTTATCCTTTGGCTAGGGTCAAGAACAACTGTTGAAACTGTGCATTCTGAGCTTGGAGGTCCTTCATCGTTTGCTCGAGATCCATCTTACTGAAATAAACAGTAGAGAGATGAGGAGACTTGTTGCAAGAAACCTGCTTATGTTATGATGAATGGTAAATGCATATGCAATGTTTTCAAGGATTTTAAGATTCAAATTTGTTTTAGACAAAAAGGAAACACACGTTATGTTAATAAGTTAAAGTTTTGAGTACATCAGGGCCTCCTTGGGCAAAATAATACAAAAACTCTAAGATAAAAAGGTAGTACGCATCCTCTTTGGTGCAATGTAGGCATTCAGAGTCTGTTCCTCATGAAGTAGCCTAGTGAGTTCCAAAACCTTCTTCTCGGTTGCGTAGAATTGGGCTTCGAAAGTATCTCTCTCCCCCTTGAGTTGTATCCAATATCTTTGTAGGTCTTCAAGAGAGGTGGGCATGTCAGGATATAGGATAGTGTATGGAACGTCTCCTTCCATGACAGGCTCAATGATTACCGGGAGAATGGAGGGATAAGGCATCATAAGACTCTGAGCACGAGTTCGTACCCATTTGAGGTAAGGCTCAAGAGGGATGGAATTTTTATGCCCCAAAGTCTTGCTATCTACCTTATTCAACATCCTCCAAGCACATATAAATCTCTGGATAAGACCTTGATCTTCATTGTCGTAGTCAAATACCAAACCCTAAATCAGCATCTCGTGCAGGCCATCCTTTCGGGCGTAACCAATCTGTCTTAAAGCTAAGAAGGGGTTATAGGTGATACCTCCCCTAATGCCAAGTAAATGAACATTAGGAAATTCCCCATAACGGTCGACAATAGTAGCATTCTCTATGGATCGGGAGCACCAATGAATGTTTGAATGCTTGAGTGTCATTAACCTTTGTGACCACCTTGAACCTTGATCATTCTTTAAGACTGATTGGGGAAGATGAGAAATAAACCATCTTGCCAATAGAGGAGTGCAACACATAAGGACACCTCTTTTCCTCATTGTGCGAGTGTGAAAAGAGTGTAGGATATCCCCTAGCAATGTAGGCACCAGTGTGATACGGTGGGAGAACTGACTTGAGGTTTTGCATTTGTGTTTGCAAATGTTTCGGTTTAGCAAGAGTCGCCACCGACTTTTTATTTTATCCAAAGGAAAGGTCAAAAAGCACATGAAAGACCTTTGATATGTTTTCTTGGGTTCGGGGGTAGATTATGAAAAGGGAAGGTGTTAGCACCCTTTTCATCCATGGTTTTCCATGGGCTCTTAGTTACTTGTTTAGATCACTTGCTTTTGCTTTTCAATTGTTTGAAATGGTGCTTTGTGTGTGGTTTTGAAAGTATTTTGAAAAGAGGCCTTTGTTTAGGAAACCTTTGTAATGATTCTTGTTTGAATATATACAAAGGTGTTTGTCTTTTGAAAAATGTTTCAATGTCTGAAAGTTTTGTTTGGGAAAATGTTTTGAAATTGTGTATGTGTTTTGAAATTAGCAAGGATGGTTTGCAAGAGATCAAGTAACTAGGAGTTGTCTACCCTACTAAAAGATCTTTCCTACACATTTTTAACCCTTTGAAATTGTTGTTTTACCATTGTATTTGGTAAACAACCTTGTGTTTGGATGTTAAACGGGACGGGTGTGGGTCATCGTATGACCATGATAGCAATGGTGCCAAGTATCTTAGCAAGTTTTTGAGGGAATAGATCATTTTTGTATAGGCAACCAAGATAGCGTCATCGAGGGACTATGATCTTTTGTTTTGATTTTGTTTTGCCAAGATACCTAGCATGCATACCATGGCCATTTTAAGGCAACAAAGTGGATGAAACCCTAGGGGTGCTTGTGTGCATTGTGTTGTCATTTTTCATTCATTTTTGTCTTGTGTTTAGTCATGATATTTGTTTGATTTTGGTCTTTGCATACAAAACCCTAATTTACTATCATGGCATTTCAAAGCGATAAAATGCGTAAAAGTAAATCTAAGACTATTACAACAATATTATGGGGAGGGAGATACAAGTTTGAATAGGGGATATTGCTCAAAATAAAACCCTAAAAACTATTATTACAACCAAATTGAAATATTGCACAAATAAATAAATATACAAATATTTGAATGTACAAATAAATATAAATATGCAAAGGATGTTTTTGTATTTTATTCCATGTATGTAAAATAAATTATTTTTGTCTAAAAATAAGAAAAATATTAATGATTATTTTTTGAAAGGGGTGGAAACCCTAATTTTTGTTTTAAAAGAAAATATATTTCTATTATTATTTTATTTCATTTATGTACAAAGAAATGATCAAAATAATATATACAAAATATTAAAAAAATAAAATATGTGTGAAAATATTATTTTATATATGTAATATAATAAAATGTAAAAAATGCAAGTATTTTGATATTATTTACAATTTTATTTAGAAAATAAAGTAATATTAACCTAATAATTATTTATTATGCAAATAAAAATAAAATAAAAATATGATAAAATGCCAAAAATAAAGAAAATATTTTTTGTGTTTTTAAATGTTCAAGAAAAAAATAATAAAGTCAGAAAATAAAAAAAGAAATGAAAAATATGCAAAAATAAAGAAAATGGGCCAAGGGGTGCAAAAAGCAAGCATGGGGGTGTCAAAAGCAAGAGGCCCGAGGCGCCTGGCCCAAACACACTTTGCCCCTGTCCTCAGAACGCGCACACGCCATGGTTCTGTATTTGAATCTTGTTCTCTCTGTTCTTTGCTTGAAATCAAAAACTCATAACATGAAAATTATAGAGCTTTAAACCGGGATTTCAATGATATAAAAAACGATCTAACTCTCAAAGACCAGAGAGAATTTCCTTGGCCCTAAATTCTAACCTAGTTTTTTCAGCAACTTCAACATCTAAATTCTCCTAGCTCAGTTAATTTAAATACAAGCTATGCATATGTACAGTTCAAGGACATTAAGGGCTATATTTTTGCTTCACAAACCTGAGCCTAATGATTCCTAAATAAGGAGATAGAAGTTTGAAAATTACCTGTTTCAGTTAAGTTCGAATATGGCAATTTTGGAGGTTTGGATGAGGCCTGAAGGTCGTGTTAGCTTGCCTGAAGTTCACTCAACCTTTCCCAGTGATTGGCTTACCTTGAACTTGCCTGAATGTGCTTGTAGAACTCAACCTGCAAAGCTTCAAAGTAAAAATGGTGAAGTGTGAAAATGGAGTTACAGTGGCTGGACAGGTGCTTGGATAGTTTAGGTGTATTGTTTAGAATGTGTTTGAAGTGGTTCAAGACAAAATGCACGAGGCAAATATGTTTTGGCTTGGTGTTTGCAGAAAATGCCCGTTTTTGACAAAAGTTGGTGTTTTGGGTGTTTGGAAGCTTAGCAATTCGTTTTTTCTGGCTTGGCACAATGTGTTGAAATTGTTTGAAATGAGACTTAGACTTTCTCTTAACAGATGCACAAGATATGTGGATTTTTGCAAGTTACTTGCTTTTGAAGCAAAAGTTGATTTTGACAATGCCAAGGCCTGTACAGGCATGTATTCTAGATGCACATAGTTGGTGAAATTTGCCCCAAGTTTGGGGACTTTGTTTGCTTAAAGAGATTTGGTTCAAGGCTCAAGGGAAACAAAATTGCATAAAGCATGCTTTATCAAAGTAGCAATGTTATCTTTTTGCCAAAAATGGATTAATTCAATGTGTAATGTTCTAAAGCTCAGAACAAAGCCTCTAACCAATGTATTTGCATTTAATTTATGAGTGTAGAAAGGATTAGAACCGGTAAACCAAGTATAATCATGCTTTGGACAGATTTGCAAGTTGTAGCAATGTGCAAAATGCCTTAGACAAAAGTGATAATTTGCCATTTTCAAACTTTCGATTCTCCCTAACCACAACTGATCTTGGAGAGTTATTTGACATTTTGGAAAGCTTGTAACATGCTCTACAATCCATATTTGAAATGAATTTTAATATTCCACTTGGAACTAGGTGAAAAGTTTCCATGAAGATAGGTCAAAATCCTACCTAAACTAGGGCAAAATTTCACTAAGTTAAAAGTTTCATGGACCCTTATTCACAAAATCATAACTTCAGATCCAATCATCTTTTGGGAAAACATTGTGAATCAAAGTTGAATATTTTGTGGAGGACTAAAACTTTCATGTTGGAAGTTTTCTTTGAATCCAATTGCATCATGGTGAAAAAGTTGGGAAACTTTGGGAAAAAATAAGAAATTTTCATAACTTAGAAAATTTCTAAGTTATGAAAACTTTCCATTTTAAACCCTAATTTCCAAAATTAGGTTTATTGGTGAACAAGTTTCATGTTTTAACACATATTGATGAAAAATGACCCTTGGCACTTGATTTTGACCAAAAGTCAAAGTTTGACTTTTCAGTGTACAGTTGATTTTTAATCAGTTGACTGGAAAATTCATCTGTCAATCCAATGCATTTGAGATCTTTTGAACCTTGTGATTAGGTCAAGATGATTCCATTGAGTCCTTGAAACCATGCTTGAACCCAATTTTCCATTGGCTAGGTGAAAAATCAGAAATTGCCCTTCTACAGTCAAAACCCTAAAAATGACCATTTTTCCTTTTGATGATCTGATCAAATTTCTTGAGGAGTTGTGGTCCAAACTTGATAAAATGGTTCATATGAGTCTATAATGTTGATGTGGATAAATAATTATGAGGTTTGACTGTAAATTGGCCACAGTTGACTTTTTCTCTAACACAGTTGATTTTTAGGTCAACTGTCCAATTGACTGGGCAAAAATTTGATTCAAGGCTTGAAACTTGGTATGAGCAATATTACAGGTCCAACATGAAGCATGAAAGTCACATTGAGCATTGAAAGTCCAAAAATCCTTGTGCAAACTCAAACCCTAATTTCAGGTCATCATTGCAAGGATATGTCTTGAGCTGAGCAAACTTTAATCTGATCTTGAATCCAAGAAGTCTTGTGAGGGGAAATATTGATAAAATGAGAGGGAAAATTTTGGGGTACAACAGCTGCCCCTGTTCAATCTTCTTGAACCTGAAGAGTTAGATTGGCGAGTTTGTCGTTCGTGACTCGAAGGTAAAAGATGATTGGACACTAGAGTGCCCGTAAATTTTCACTCGTCAAAGTATAGTTAAGGGAATGGGCTTAAAGATGCCATTTGAAAGTGTGAATCTTGTTAGACATGGGCTTAAAGATGCCATCCAATACTGTTTGTTGAACTGTAAGTTGCAGGTCAGAAGAATGAGTGTCAGAATGGCTACCGTGTCTAGAGCATATTTGGACTATATCTGAATCTTGTATTTGAATAAGCGACATAATAGCATCCGTGTTTGGAGCATCTCTGAGCTTTGAATCTGAATAAACAATAGAATAGAATCTGTTTCTGGAGCATCTCTAAGCTGTTTTCGAATTCTGTATTTGAATAAGCAATAGAATAACATTCGTGTCTGGAGCATCTCTAAGCTGTCTTCTGAGCTTTGAATATGAATAAGCAATAGAATAGAATCCGTGTCTGGAGCATCTCTAAGCCGTTTTCTGAGCTTTAAATCTGAATAAGCAATAGAATAGCATCCGTGTCTGAAGCATCTCTAAGCTCTTTTCTGAGCTTTGAATCTGAATAAGCAATAGAATAGCATCTGTGTCTGGAGCATCTCTAAGCTGTTTTCTGAGCTTTGAATCTGAATAAGCAATAGAATAGAATCCGTGTCTGGAGCATCTCTAAGCTATTTTCTGAGCTTTGAATCTGAATAAGCAATAGAATAGAATCTGTGTCTGGAGCATCTCTAAGCTGTTTTCTGAGCTTTGAATCTGAATAAGCAATAGAATAACATCTGTGTCTGGAGCATCTCTAAGCTGTTTCCTAAGCCTTGAATCTGAATAAGCAATAGAATAGCATCCGTATCTGGAGCATCTCTAAGCTGTATCATGATTGTATATTGGTAGCTTGTTAATCTTATCCTGAAAAGGGTAAAATGTTAGCTGAAACACAAAGTTATGTTGCATGAAATGTATGATGAAATATATGTGTTTTATCCATGTTTATGATATATGAATGTAATGTAAGCGCATGTAAGATGATTAGATGTCTTGCTGAGGAAAATAAATCCTTGATAGTTGGAGATAATAAAATCTTCGACTGCTGCTGGGGAAAATAAATCCATGACTGCTGTTGGAGATTCAAAATCTTTGATTACTGAGGATGAGAAATCCCTGCTGACTGCTTGGGGAATCCAGAGAATTTTGAAGACTTCAACTGGGGATTACATAATGGGAATCCTTACTCGGATGAGGAATAAGGAAACTCTGGTGATCTCTACCGGGAATCTAATAAAGGAAAACCTTGATCTGCTGGAGAATAAGGAAGACTCTGATGGCTTCTTCGGGGAACTAAGAATGAGAATCTTCAATCTCCTAGGGAATTTGAATCCTTGGGGACTTCATGTTGGGAAGCCAAGAATGAGAATCTTCTATCTACAGGGGATTAAAAATTCTGACAGATTCATGATGGGGAGTAATGAAGAATCTGGCAACTTCACTGGGGAATCAAAAAATGATAATCTTCATTCTGTTGAGGAGTAAAAAAAACTCTAGGGAATAGTTATACTGCTGGGGAGTAGCTATCTTGCTGGAGAGTAAGTTCAGGACTCTGGGGGAAAATCTTATTCCTGTTTGGAAAAAGTTCAAGAGTTTGGGTTGTATGCCACTCTACTGGGGAATTATCCTAGGTTGGGGATAAAAGTTAACTGTTATCTGGTGGATTTTCAGACTTTAAGACAACTCACTGGGGAATCTAGGGAAAACTGAATGGTTTCCGCTGTAGATTGATATTTGGAAATTTGACTCCATTGGGGAAGGAGGTTTTATCTTCGTTGAGGGTCTGTAATTCAATGTTTTGCTCCGCCTGGGATACGTATTTCAAGGTTTTAGCTCCGCTGGGGATATGCATTTCAAGGTTTTAGCTCCGCTGGGGACCTAGATGATGTACTATAGGGGATTTCTCTTGGAATATCCTAAAGACGTCTTCCTATACTTTCAACCTATCAATAATTATTCTTTTACGTTTCGTTCATTTGTAAACATGTGATTATATTCAAGTGCATATGCTCATTTAATAAATCATTGGACGTTTTCAAATAAAACACAAGTGTAAAAAAGAAGAAAAGGAAAATAATTTTCTGCACTTTGAAGTATCTTTGTATTAACTTTGTGTAAGTATTTTGTACAAAGGAGACTAACATCCTAGTAAGAGAATGTTGTCATAAAATGAGAAAAATTTATACAAAGAAAGATGGCTATGTGTAAAAATTCCATGGGGTTCCCATTCTGCTATAGCCTTCGTAACTCTGAATATCTTGTCCATTCGTTGCTTCGTCCAAAGATGATTGAGTTAATCAGTAGCCCGGAGCTTGTCTGTGAAGAGATTGTTCTTAAAGTGATCCAACGAGATGTAGTCATACGCTTTAATTCCCTAACTTTTGCCTGGACCGCCCTTTCGGGTTTTCGATCCACCGGGAAACCCTTTTTTGCCCAAGTCACCCTTTCGGGTTTTCAACTCGCCGGGTGTACAAATTTTTTTATTTATCCCTAATTTTTGCCTGAACCTCCCTTTTGGGTTTTCAATTCACCGGGATTTCCTTTTTTTGCCTAGGTGTGTCAACCTAGCGGGTCATTTATGCGTAGTATCTTTTGACTATGTCAGCGTTTGCAGGGTGCGGCAGGTCATCACCGTCCATGGTGGTTAAGATCATTGCCTCACCAGAAAAGATGTTTTTGATCACAAATGGTCCTTCATAGATAGGAGTCCATTTTCCCCTGGGTTCACTTTGCGGTAAGATAATCCGCTTGATTACAAGATCCCTGACTTGATATACCTGGCTCCTGACATTCTTGTTGAATGCCTTGATCATCTGTTTTTGATACGTCTGACCATGGCAGACAACAGTAAGTCGCTTTTCATCAATCAAGTTAAGTTGATCAAGCCGGGTCTGAATCCAATCGTCTTCACTCAAACCAGCATCTTTCATGATTCTCAAGGAGGGAATCTGAAACTCGATAGGCAAGACAGCTTCCATGCCATATACCAAAGAATAGGGTGTTGCCCCAATTGATGTGCGTGCCGTGGTAAGGTACCCGTGAAGAGCAAACGGTAGCATTTCATGCCAGTCCTTGTAGGTGACTGTCATCTTTTGTATGATCTTCTTGATATTTTTATTCGCAGCTTCGACAACACCGTTCATCTTTGGCCGATAGGGAGATGAATTGTGATGTTGAATCTTGAACTGCTCGCACAAGGCGGTGATCATAGTATTATTAAGGTTTGTACTGTTGTTAGTGATGATCCTATCGGGGATGTCGTACCTGCAAATGAGGTTCTGCTTGATGAAGCGGGCAACAACATTCTTTGTGACGGATGCGAAGGAAGCTGCTTCGACCCACTTGGTAAAGTAGTCAATGGCCACCGGGATGAAGCGGTGTCCATTGGATGCTGTAGGCTTGATCTCTCCAATCATGTCGATTCCCCACATAGCGAATGGCCAAGGAGCTATTAAGACATTGAGATGAACTGGAGGTATATGTACCTTGTCCGCATAGAATTGACATTTGTGACAAGTTCTGGAATGTTGATGGCAGTTAACTTCCATGGTAGACCAGTAGTAGACTTCCCTTAGAATCTTCTTAGCCATCATATGTCTGCTAGAGTGAGTGCCAAAGGTACCATTGTGCAGTTCAGCCATGATCTGCTCAGCTTTAACCTTGTCCACACAACAGAGCAGAATGCAATCATGATTGCGCTTGTATATGATACCATTGCTCATGAAGAAATTAGCTGATAACCTTCTTAGGAACTTTTTGTCGTTGACTGAAGCTCCTTCAGGATATTCTTGAGCCTCGAGATACCTTTTGACTTCGTGAAACCAAGGTCGGTCCACTACTTCTTCGGTATTGATCTCGTAACAATGTGCAGGTTCGTCCTTCCGCTCAATGGTGATTTGGGGAGCCTCATTATCCCAGTTAAGTTTAAACATGGATGACATTGTATCTAGAGCATCTGCCAGCTGGTTCTCTTCTCGCGGGAAGTGCTCGAAGGTAATCTGCTCGAAATGAGGTAACAATGTCAAGACATGTTCTTTGTAAGGGATGAGGTTGGGATGTTTAGTGTCCCATTCTCCTTTGATCTGACTGATGACCAAAGCTGAGTCTCTAAACACAACCAAATATTTGATTCCCAAGTCAATTGCAGCCTTGAGACCAAAGATATAAGCTTCATACTCGGCCATGTTGTTGGTGCAGCTGAAGCAGAGTTTGGCAGTGAAAGGTGTATGGCAACCTTCTGGAGAGATAAGTATCGTGCCGATACCTTTGCCAAGTGCATTAGAGGCACCATCAAAGTACAGGGTCCATCGGGATCCTTGTTCAGGTCCGTCATACGGTCTGAAGTCTTCAATGTTGTCCAAAGTCATAATGTCCTCGTCAGGGAAGTCGAACTTCATAGATTGGTAATCTTCGACAGCTTGATGAGCTAGATGGTCAGCTAGCACACTCCCCTTTATAGCTTTTTAGGTCGTGTACTGAATATCGTATTCGGTCAGGATCTTCTGCCATCTAGCTATTCTTCCAAATAAAGCAGGCTTTTCAAAGATGTACTTGATCGGATCCATCTTAGATATCAGCAAAGTGGTATGAGTCAACATATACTGCCTTAGCCGGCAAGAAGCCCATACCAAAGCGCAACAAGTTTTCTCGAGCAATGAGTATCGGGTCTCACAGTCGATAAACTTTTTGCTAAGGTAATAAATGGCATGCTCTTTTTGGCCAGACTCGTCATGTTGGCCCATTACGCACCCCATTGAATTCTCTAGGACGGTCATATACATGATTAGCGGTCTTCCTTCAACGGGAGGCATCAAGATAGGAGGTTCTAGCAAAAACTCCTTGATTTTATCGAAAGCAACTTGACAGACATCGTTCCATTTAACCACCTGATCTTTCTTCAACATCTTGAAGATTGGCTCGCAGGTAGATGTTAGGTGAGAAATGAACCTTGCAATGTAGTTTAGGCGTCCCAAGAAACCTCTGACCTCCTTCTCAGTGCGAGGGGCAGGCATTTCTTGTATAGCTTTGACTTTTGCAGGATCAACCTCGATGCCTTTGTTGCTGACAATGAAACCTAAGAGTTTACCGGACCTGACTCCGAAAGTGCACTTGTTAGGGTTTAATCTGAGCTTGTACTCCTTCAACCTGACAAATAGCTTTTGCAAATGGTCGAGGTGTTCTTCTTCAGTTTGTGAATGGGCTATCATGTCGTCTACGTAGACCTCTATCTCATGATGTATCATATCATGAAACAAAGCCACCATGGCGCGTTGATAGGTTGCCCTGGAATTCTTCAGTCCGAATGGCATCACTTTATAACAGAACATACCCCACTGTGTAATAAAGGTAGTTTTCTCCATGTCCTCAGGGGCCATTTTGATCTGGTTATAGCCTGAGAATCCGTCCATGAAAGAAAATACCTTGTGTTGAGCTGTATTGTCAACCAAGATGTCAATGTGCGGCAGTGGAAAGTCATCTTTAGGGCTGGCCCTATTTAAGTCTCTATAATTCACGCACATTCTGACTTTGCCGTCCTTCTTAGGCACGAGCACAATGTTAGCAACCCATTATGGATAGGAAGTAACAGCAAGAAACCCAGCATTGAACTACTTCATAACTTTTGCTTTGATCTTTTCAGACATGTCGGGCCTCATGCGGCGAACTTTCTGTTTAACTGGTGAACAATCTTCTCTTGTAGGGAGACGGTGAACCACAATATCTGTATCAAGTCCCGGCATGTCTTTTATGACCAGGCGAAGATCTCAACATATTCATTCCACAACTGAACTAGACGCTCTTTGACACTTGGCTCAAGGTTGGCACCCACTCTGACTTCTTTTTTGTCTTCGTCAGTACCCAAGTTGATTGTCTCTAACAGCTCCTCATGAGGTAGAATAGCCCTTTCTTCCTATTGTAGTAGTCTAGCCAATTCTCCAGACACCTCACAGTCTTCATCACCTTCGTATTCGGAATGGTAGACCAGATCATCAGAGTCACTGAAGGTCATAGCAGAATTGTTACCCATGGAATCCGGAATGGAAGGGTACCTGCATTTGTGAGTGTGAGTGTGTGTAAGGGATATCCACATTTAAACAAATAAAATGCAAAAAGAAAGACAATGAACACAAAAGTTCATATGTGAAAACGTCCATGATTCATTAAAATGGCATATGAAGATGATAAATCAAACCCTTACAAATGGACCTATGTACCTCGGGTAAGGCACATGGTTAAAAGTGTACGAATTATTTTGAGAATTATTACAAACCAACAGAAATGTTTGAAAGATAAATTACTGATTTATGAAAGTAATGGGAACAAAGTCTTTTGCCTCCTAGTTGCTCAGTCCTCCGTCAATAGTAGCGAAAATCCAGTCTTCCAAGTTGCTCTCCTCTTCACTATCCTCCAAAGCATTGACTCCATGATGGGTGATCTTCACTGGTGGCCCTCCAGCCCGGGAACGGCGTACAGCCTTTTGACTATCCGAAGTTAAACCCAAGTCGAATTTATCAGATTTGAAAGGAAAATCGGGAAGCTGCCCCCAGATTGTGCTTCCTCCTTCTTCAATCACAGCTTTTGCATCTTTGAGAGACGACATCTGAGGCGGAGGTCTGGTAACCATGGGTAGAGAAGACACTGTCTTGGTTGCTGCAATCTCTTCAGAAACTTCCTCAAAGTGTTGGAAAGGGGTTTCTATGAATTCGCCATCTAATTCCATATAGCGGAAAGAATTAAGATGGCTTATCATATATTCCTCTTTGCCGCGAACAATTACAATTTTCCCTTGGACAGGGTACTTAAGATTTTGATGCAGAGTAGAAGTGACGGCTCCAGCATGGTGAATCCAGGGTCTTCCCAACAAGAAATAATAGGAAGGACGGATGTCCATCACATAGAATGTGGAGTTGAAGGTTTCAATTCCCACTTTAATCGGGATGTCCACCTCCCCGTGGACCATCCTTTTAGAACCATCAAAGGCTCTGACAATGATGTTGCTGGGTTTCAGGGTTAAGCCTTCACAGTCCAACCTATCCAAAGCCTTCTTCGGCAGGACATTCAGCGATGAACCAGTGTCTACCAGAACATATGCTAGAGTAGTGCCTCTGCATTCCACCGAGACATGCAAAGCGTCATTATGTTTTCTCCCTTTAGATGTTAAATAGGAATTGGAGAATCCTAGACCATTGTCAGCTGTTAGACTAGCTACACATTCTTGGAACTGATCCGCGGAGGTTTCCTGTGGCACGTGGACCGTCTTCAAGAATTTGATCAGAGCTTTGGCATGAGCTTCTGAACAAAGCAGGAAGGCTAACATAGAGATCTTTGAGGGTGTTTGCCCCAGTTGTTCCACAACATTATAATCGCTTTTCTTGATTATTTTCAAAATCTCTTCCATTTCTTTTTGAGAGGTTTCAGGGATGACCAATGGTTGAGCCCTCGTCCTGACAGGCTCTTCTTGGATCCCTTTCCCTCTATCATCAGCAGCAGAGGGGACAACCACAGGAGTTACAACTTCTTCAATAATCGGAGTTCTTGCAGATATGTTGACCGGTACAGGGGTAACCTTAGGAGCAGCTGAGGGTCTGAAGATTGCCTTTGGAGGGGCAATCTCCGAAGAGAAAATTCTTCCACTGCGGGTGATTTTACTCGTTCCAATAATGTTTCCAATGTCAGAAGTCTCTTCATCAGAACTCTCTTCAGTTGATTCAATTTGCTTAATACCGTGGTAGAAGATCTCTCCACCATAGTTCCACGGTATTGATTTGTTGGACTTGTACGGGATGGGCCCCGGCATGGTTATCTTCAAAGGTGCAATCTTCGGATCGGATGTAATCTTAACAGGTCTTTTGGAGACCTTGGAAAGATTGGCGGATATGGTAATTATCGAAATATCATTGACAGAAGTCGGTGTAAGAGGAGTATTTTCAAAAAGGATTTCCTAGTTATCCATTAGGCGCTAGATGCCTAAATTCAACAATGGACAGTCGATTGGTAAGGATGAGCAAAGGCAGCAATCTTCTTCACAACCTGGGAAAATCCCAGCCTTCAGCAAATTCAACTTGATTATCGGTAGCGGAGTTATCAAATCATCAATAATAGCAATAAATAGATCCTCTTCAACAGCATGGGCATTGTGGCCATGCTTTGGCATTGGAGCAGAGATCACATTCGGCTTTTCAGGGGCATCGAATTTAACTTCTTTAGCATCTATTAAATCCCGAATCTTGTTCTTGAGGGACCAACAATTATTGGTGTCGTGCCCCAGGCTGTCTGAATGATAAGCGCACTTGGAATTAGGATGGTAGTATGGTGACGAAGTATTCAGATTCTTCGGGGCCTCTCTCAAACTGGCAAGGTTTAACTTCAAGAGATGTGGTAGAACCTCAGCGGGAGTCATGTTTATCTGGGTGTATTGCCGTGCAGGCCTTTCCACCCTTGCTTGGTTGGTTCTGGGTTGATTGTTTCTGGGCTTATCAGCTGCAGACTTCTGAATCATTACGGCCCTCACCGCTGGGCGGAGCTTAACTCTTCCTTGACCTCTTTGGGAGTAAACAATTGAGACTTCCTTCTTTGCTGGAAAAGTCTTTTTGATGGCAGTGGAAGCAGATGCATCCTTTTGAATTTTACCACTTTTGATGCCGGCTTCAACTCTCTCACCAGTTAGAATCAACTCGGTGAACCCCATAGACGAACTTCTAATCAGGTGATTAAAAAAGGGGCCTGACAGTGTACCCAAGAACATATCTACAAGCTCTCTCTCAGATAGAGGTGGTTGTACCCGTCCTGTCAAGTCTCTCCATTTCTGGGCATACTCTTTGAAACCTTCATTTGAGACCATGCCCATACTCTGTAGCTGAGTACGGGTTGGTGCTAAGTCCGTATTATATTGATACTGTCTGTAAAAGGCGGCCGCCAAATCCTCCCAATTATGTACATCAGACCTCTCTAGCTGGTAAAACCAATCCAACTGCGTCCCCAAAAGAATGTCCTGGAAGAAATGGACCCACATATCCTTGTCAGAAGAATGTGGTTGAATTTTTCTGACGTAAGATCGTAGGTGCATCTTTGGGCAAGACACCCCATCGTACTTAGCAAACAACAGCACCTTAAATTTGGGAGGGATCACAATTCCAGAAACCAAACCTAGCTCTTCAAAGTCCAACCCAGGTACCCTTTCACTTCCATAACTGCCAGACGTTCTTCCAGATTCTTGTATTTGTCATCCGCAGGAGGGTACTGCTGTTTAGAGTAGTCTTCATCCTCTTTTTCCTCTGCCTCAGAATCAGATGCCACTCCAACTCCTTTACCCTTTCCTTCTCCTTCTTCAGAGGTTGATGGAAAATCCAGGACCCTTCTGGTTTGACCTTCAAATCTTCTACCCAAGGTAGCCACACCAGCCCTCTTCTTCTTATTTTTCTCTTTTCCCTTTTCCAATAGAGTTTTGAGCTCCTCCTGACCCTTAGCCAAGGTCATGAGTAGCTGTTGGAACTGTGAATTCTGCGCTTGCAAGTCTTTGACCGTCTGTTCTATATCCATCTTGCTGAAATAAACTGCAGAGAGATGAGGAAACTTGGTGTGAAGACTTGTTTATGCATATGATGAATGATATGTATTCATGTAATGCATTCAAGGATTCAGAAATTCAAATTTGTTGTAAACAAAAAAGAAACACACGTCATATTAATAAGATAGAATTTTTTAGTACATCAATGCCCCATGGACAAAATAATACAAAAATTCTAAGGTAAAAAGGCGTTGCGCATCCTCTTTGGTGCAATGTAGGTGTTGAGAGTCTGCTCTCCGTGAAGTTGACGAGTAAGTTCCAAAACCTTCTTCTCACTGGCGTAGAATTGGGCTTCAAAATTATCGCGTTCTCCCTTGAGCTGTATCCAACTCCTTTGTAAATCTTCTAGTGATGTTGGCATGTCAGGATGTAGGAGGGTGTATGGAACCTCTCCTTCCATAACAGGCTCTTTGATCACAGGGAGAATGTAGGGGTAAGGCATCATAAGACTTTGGGCGCGGGTTCATACCCACTTGAGGTAAGGCTCAAGGGTGATGGAATTCTTATATCCCAAGGTCTTACTGTCCACCTTGTTGGGCATCCTCCAAGCTCGGATGAACCTTTTTCGAAGTCCTTGATCATCGTTGTCGAAGTCAAAAACCAAGTCTGGAATCAGCATGTCATGTGGGCCATCCCTTCGGGCATACCCAAACTGTCTCAGAGCCAAGAAGGGGTTGTAGGTGATACCCCCCTTAATGCCAAGTAGAGGGACATTAGGGAATTCTCCACAACGGTCAATGATGATGACATTCTCTTTTGATCGAGAACACCAATGGATATCTGAATGGGTAAGAGTCGTCAGCCGTTTTGACCACCTCAAACCTTGCTCATTCTTCAAAACTGATTGGGGAAGATGAGAAATAAACCATCTTGCCAGTAGAGGAGTGCAACACATGATAACACCTCTTTTCCTCATTGTTCGAGTG
Organism: Vicia faba; assembly: GCA_948472305.1. NCBI lineage: Eukaryota > Viridiplantae > Streptophyta > Magnoliopsida > Fabales > Fabaceae > Vicia > Vicia faba. The sequence goes on along the minus strand of OX451735.1, from coordinate 1,494,113,163 downwards.
TGAAATGAGTGTAGGATGTCCCCAAGCAATGTAGGCACCAGGTTGCGAGCCATGAAGATTTTGACAGCATTGACATCTATAAGTTGGTCAGGGTTAGGGAAGAAGACCAAACCATAGATGAGAAGAGCTACAATCTCTTCAAAGGCTTGTAAGTCCAATGACTTCCAGCAGCTTTGGGCCTTCTCAAACAGAAACTTTGACAAGAAGCCTTTGACACCACTTCTAGTTTCCCAATGGCCTATGATATCAAATGGTTGCAAGTGTAGGGCTTGAGAAACATCTTCAGGCTTTGGATTTCTTTCTGTACCGTTGTAGGGTAGTTGATTGAGAATAGGAATCCTCAGGAGTTGAGAAAATTCCTCCAAAGTAGGCACCAACTGGTAATCAGGAAATGTGAAGCAGTGGTGTAGGGGGTTAAAGAACTGGAAGAGAACGTTCACTGTGTCTTCCTCAGTGTTGGTGTTGACTAAGTAGAGAAGAAGACCATGCCTCTCGGTGAATGGATAGTACTCAGGAATCTTGGAAGCAAGCTCCTTGAGTTGAGGAGGGATTCTCACAAGGTTGACTTGGATAGTATTCCTGCGAAGTGATTCCATTACCTACAAAACAGCAACAAAGATGAAGATCCAAACCCTTGAAATGGTTAGTGGATGCATATGATGTTTCATGATGCTCATGATGTTAGGAAAAAGTATATATACAAACAAGTCACACAAGTTCCTAGTTTCAGGCTTGCATGGGGTTTCATAGGTAAGTACCCTCTTGAAGTTTAGTTGGCTCAACCTGTCCTAGAAATAGTAACCGGGTTCTAAGGAGCTCAATATCACTGGATTATTTTCTGTGTTCATTGTTTCAGTTTAGCCACTTTACTGGCGACCAAAATATTCCAAGAAAACAACCCTCAATGAGTGTAGTATCGAGTATCTACCAACTTCAGACTGTACCAAAGCCGGTCATCTCACTACCCTTAAAAAGGCCAAGTTGGTCAAGTAAAGGTTCTAAAAGTCCATTAGTGCTTCATGACATCACTCAGCGGCCCCGTATTCTCTTTGATTAACTCAAAATCTACCGGTACCCACAAATATGTCGCACTAATATAGCTATTGATTCAACCATGTCGGTACCCCGCACAGTTTCCACAACGTATTGCTATTTACCTATGAATGTTTCCCAAATCCGGGTAGAGGATTCAAACCCAAACAATAGAACCAAATGTAAAGCATACAAGTCAAGCAAAATAAGCATGTAAAAGTGATCTAAACCCTAAGGTAACCCCACTTTTAGAATAATTCCCCAGCAGAGTCGCCAGTTCTGTGATACGGTGGGAGAACTGACTTGAGGTTTTGCGTTTGTGTTCGCAAATGTTTCGGTTTAGCAAGAGTCGCCACCGACTTTTTATTTTATCCAAAGGAAAGGTCAAAAAGCACATGAAAGACCTTTGAGATGTTTTCTTGGGTTCGGGGGGTAGATTATGAAAAGGGAAGGTGCTAGCACCCTTTTCATCCATGGTTTCCCATGGGCTCTTAGTTACTTGTTTAAATCAGTTGCTTTTGCTTTTCAATTGTTTGAAATGGTGCTTTGTGTGTGGTTTTAAAAGTATTTTGAAAAGAGGCCTTTGTTTAGGCAACCTTTGTAATGATTCTTGTTTGAATATATACAAAGGTGTTTGTCTTTTGAAAAATGTTTCAATGTTTAAAAGTTTGTTTTGGGAAAATCTTTTGAAATTGTGTGCGTGTTTTGAAATTAGCAAGGATGGTTTGCAAGAGATCAAGTAACTAGGAGTTGTCTACCCTACTCAAAGATCTTTCCTACACATTTTTAACCCTTTGACATTGTTGTTTTACCATTGTATTTGGTAAACAACCTTGTGTTTTGATGTTAAACGGGACGGGCGTGGGTCATTGTATGACCATGATAGCAATGGTGCCAAGTATCTTAGCAAGTTTTTAAGGGACTAGATCATTTTTGTATAGGCAACCAAGATAGCGTCATCGAGGGACTATGATCTTTTGTTTTGATTTTGTTTTGCCAAGATACCTAACATGCATACCATGGCCATTTTAAGGCAACAAAGTGGATGAAACCCTAGGGGTGCTTGTGTGCATTTTGTTGTCATTTTTCATGCATTTTTGTCTTGTGTTTAGTCATGCTATTTGTTTGATTTTGGTCTTTGCATACAAAACCCTAATTTACTATCATGGCATTTGAAAGCGATAAAATGCGTAAAAGTAAATCTAAGATTGTTACAATAATATTATGGGGAGGGGGATACAAGTTTGAATAGGGGATATTGCTCAAAATAAAACCCTAAAAACTATTATTACAACCAAATTGAAATATTGCACAAATAAATAAATAGAAAAATATTTGAATGTACAAATAAATATAAATATGCAAAGGATGTTTTTGTATTTTATTTCATGTATGTAAAATAAATTATTTTTGTCTAAAAATAAGAAAAATATTAATGATTTTGGTCTAAAAATAATAAAAATATTTCTATTATTATTTTATTTCATTTATGTACAAAGAAATGATAAAAATAATATATACAAAATATTAAAAAAATAAAATATGTGAGAAAATATTATTTTATATATGTAATATAATAAAATATAAAAAATGCAAGTATTTTGATATTATTTACAATTTTATTTAGAAAATAAAGTAATATTAACCTAATAATTATTTATTATGCAAATAAAAATAAAATAAAAATATGATAAAATTCCAAAAATAAAGAAAATATTTTTTGGGTTTTTAAATGTTCAAGAAAAAAATAATAAAGTCAGAAAATAAAAAAAGAAATGAAAAATATGCAAAAAACAAAATGGGCCCGAGGGGTGCAAAAAGCAAGCATGGGGGTGTCAAAAGCAAGAGGTCCAAGGCGCCTGGCCCAAACACACTTCGCCCCTGTCCTCAGAACGCGCGCGCGTCATGGTTTTGTACTTGAATCCTGTTCACTTTGTTCTTTGCTTGAAATCAAAAACTTATAACATGAAAATTATAGAGATTTAAACCACGATTTCAATGTGTTGTACCCCAAAATTTGCCCTCCCATATTCTTCAAGATTTGCCAAGATCAAGATTCAAAATCTCTCAAAGGTTGCACAGTCCAATTGCCTCCTAACACAGTCAAAATTAGGGTTTTGGTTCTGGCAAAGAAGTTGAAGCTTTCAAGGGTCCAATCAAGTCCCACATGCCTATAAACATTGTCAAGCATTCATATGTCAAGTTTCAAGACTCACAGCATCAAGTTGCACAGTCAAAAACCCTAAATGCTTCACAGTCAACAGCAGGGGCAAAATGGTCATTTGACAGTCAAAAGTCAAAATTTTGGTCAACATCTTATTTTGAAGCCACAAACATCATTTGATAAATTCTTAATCATGATTCTCAAAGCATGGCTCAAAAAGTCTCAAGATGCAAAAGTTTCTATTTTTGGACAGATGAAAAAGTCAACTGCAAATTGACCAGGGCATAACTTCTTCATGGTTTATCATAAAAATTCCATTCAAAGCTCATTTTGAAGAGGATAACATTTCCTACAACTCATATTCACACTTCAAGTCCAAGAAATGCTCTCACAAAAAGTTATCAATTTCAACATTATAGGTCATTTTCAAAAGTCAACAAAAAGGCACTTTAAGTCAAAGACCATAACTTGAGATTGGTAAATCAAAATTACATGGGACCAAAGACATTGGTTAGAGGACTTCAAGACCTTTCCAAATTGTCAAAGAACATGTTCATAGCTTCAAAATTGAGCAAGCTTTGCCTTGTAGAAGTTGGGAAATTTTTGGGAATTTTGAAAAGTCAACTTTGCTTCAAAAGCTTCAAAATTGCTAATGGGCCACAATTTCTTCCATGAATCATTACCCAAAGGCTATGCACGACCCATTGACCTCAAAGGGAGTTATTTTCTTATTTTTGATTAATTATTTGAATTTTTATTATCATTAATTCATTTAATTAAAATTAAATATAAGAAAAATACCAAATCATGTTTTTAAATCTTTTTTGTGCAGCAAATATCTTCCACATATGCAAGAGATCTCGTGCACCATCTCAAGGGGACCAAATCATCCACATTTGGCAAGTTTCCATGGCAAAAAGATTGGAAAAAGATGTGAAAAAATCAAAGATTGAAAACATTAATACACCGACTTTGGGCTTGTTTTCTTAACCTAATTTCACTCAAATACATATACACAAGAGAACCTAGTTGATACACACACGAAAAACTGCTCAAAACCATAGAACCAAATTGCAACTTTTGATCAAATTTTTGGAATCTGAAAACATAGCTGCAAGGCGATTCAAGGTCCAAAAGCTTGTCCATTGTCTTCCTGACATTGCTAGGAACGTGTTGCAATCAAGAACACGCCTCCACACTCAAATAATTGGTAAAACCGGATCACACCTTTCATGAACATATCCATTATCGTTTTTTAATTTACATGCATTATTCATGAGTTTTAAATGTTCATTCTTACTAATATTGATGTCCTGAAGCCATTGGTAGCAATTAATTGAACTAATACTGCCTGTAGCCAGATCTGCCATGGACGTGTTTTAGGGTTTCAGAAACTCTAAATTAGGGTTTCCCTCATATGGTAAAATTGGACATTCAAACTGGTACAGACCAAATCGTGGCAACAAGACGAAGCAATTGAACTATTCGCGTTCAATTTATGTTAACCCTAGGCGTATTCACTATTTTTTACAGGTTTCACTTAGTGGGGGTTTAAAACCCCCGCTATCTGTTTTCTATTTTCAGGCAAACAAAGAAGAAAGCTAGCGCGGCTTGATGTTACTGGATAATTCAAATTTGGTGCGTGATTTTTCGTGCATACCACTAACGCTTATTTTTTTTATATAATAATCATGTTCCATTATGCATACAAAGAAACGCGCTGGCTTGGTTGGTGAATGAGCTGTCTGGCAGGTACTGGGACCTAGGTTCGATTCCCAGGTCCCCTCTCATATTTCATAATTTTTTCCTTAACACGTTTCCATGCAGCGTCCATCACAAGGTCCACCATGTGCACGCACGCTCAAGCTTGCCAAGTGTCTCTGATGCTCCATCCAATGGCCAGATAGTGCAATCCATAGTACACGTTAGTCAACTCATATGCACTCAATTAGAGAAGTCAAACAAGGCTTGTTCCAGTGGGCCTGAATTTCTTGCAATTTACCTCCTAAATGGGTCTGAATACCCCCCATGGTTTGCATCAATTTTTAATTTTTATTTGTTTTCTTTCTTAATTATATTAATTGTTTTAATTGCTTTCTTTAAATTCCTAAAATAATTTTCATAATAAAATAAAATACAAAAAAATCAAAAATGTTTATTGTTGTTAATATTAATTTCACCATTATTTATTTTGTAAATAAACTTTAATAATTAACTACTTAATTTAGGTTTTAAAACTTTAATGTTTTTCTTAATAAATTAAAATAGGTAGAATTAGGGTTTGATATTTTTTCACCTTTTCTTTTTAGATAATTTTCTCATCATTATTATTATTATTAATTATTAATTATTTTGTAAATAAATGTTAAATAAATATTTAGTAAATTAGGTTAAACTTTAATATTTTTCATTAATAATTAAAAATAATTTAGAATTAGGGTTTCTCTTCAATTTTAATTTCTTATTTCATTAAATACCAAAAACCTAAAAAAACATGTCTTTCCTTTTATTAAATAAATAATTAACTTTCTTATTTCAATTTAATCTTTAAAGGGTCCAACGCCCTCGAACGTTCTATTTCTATTCTTTTCGCACGTTATTTTATTGTGAATATTATGTAATTGCTCAAGCCTTGTAATAGTAACTAGGTTTTACTTTCCGCATTTTTATTCAAACGGGTCTTTGTTAATTTGGCGATGTATAGACCCGCGCCTTGTAATAGCGTAGGATTTTACTTTCCGCATTTAAACTTCCGCACTTTTAAATTATAATTGCATGAAAGAATGTATGGCCTAAATTAAAAATAAGCGTAGATCATCATGATGCATGTAAAAGATAAAACATAACATGAAAACAACACACAAATTCACACACCACTCTTAGGGTACGCCTCACTGTTGCCTTACCTTCGAAACGTGGTCGTCGAGTATAGGACGTTTTAGTAAGTCCTTATGTCCATGACATGATCCAGTTTCCTCGAAACGGTTGCCTCGGAATTAAAAAGGATCAACGGCATAAGGGCAGCTTCTAAGGTGTCCTACTGTTGCTCTGGTGACCACACTGTCCCTAACAAACAAATTGACCCGAACACCTCCAACGGTGGTGCTACCTACCTCTCAATGGTGGGATGGCACTACCTTAAGGACATTTACACAGCCTAATTCCTTAGGGTAGGTAGATGACTCATAGATACTTGCTCTAAAAAACAAATAAAAACTCTTTTCACACCGACACTTTCAAAAAAGCTTTCAAAACAATTTTTCAAACACTCTTGAGGACTGATACAAGAGTCGATCTGAAATCTTTAAAACGAAACTTTTTCAAACTCACTCACAATTGAAAAGCAAACACTTTTGAAAACACAATGAGCAAGTATCTAAGAGCCCATGGATAACCATGGATAGAAAGGGTGCTAACACCTTCCCTTTCTATAAATCTACCTCCCGAACCGAGAAACTATCTCATAAGGAATTTTGCTGTGCTTTTGTCCTGTCCATGTTGGAGAAAATAAAAGACGGTGCCGACTCTTGCTTACCGCGACATTTCGCGAACCAGCGTTAAACAGTCAGTTCCAGATCCACCGATCACAGAACTGGCGACTCTGCTGGGGACTGCCTTTTAAAGTGAGGTGTACCTTAGGACTAAGATCACTTGTGTTTTCAATTGTCTGAACTATTTGCTTTATTATTGTGGGTACTGTCTTGGGAGTTCTATAGATCCTAACCCGGATCTGGGGGATACCTTCTTAGAAAGTAGCAACAAGGCTGTGAGGGAACTGTGCGGGGTATACCGACATGGTTGAAGTAGTTTGCTACGTTGATGTGGCACTTTGGTGTGTACCGGTAACCCTTGAGTTCAGTCAAGGAGAGTACGAGGCCTCCGCGTGGTGTCGTGAAGCATCAACCGACCTTAGAACCTTAAATGACCCAACTTGGCCAATAGAACAGTAGCGGTATGCTACGCCCATTGAGGCTAAACTCTCGTGATGGTTCCGGCCGCAAGAAAAGATTGCGATGCTGGAGTTATGACCGATTGAGGGTAGTCAGTGATATTGGGATCCTCTAGAACCCGGTTACTTCTGATAGGATAGGTTTTAACCAACAAACTGAAAGAGGGTAATACCTAGTCCCCATGCTGGCCTAAACTCTAAGGGCTGTCTTGTGTGACTTGTGTGCCTTCCAACTTGACTATTTGCATGCTTGTTATCTGACACTTGAGTTTCTTGCAGGTTTTGTTTACAGTCCTTAATTGGGACTCATAACAGGGTTTACCTACATTACCCCATGCATAGCATAACATCATACCATTGCATACATCCTGCATAAAGACTAACCCATTTCAAGGATCTCAAGGGCTTGTGATGCAGGTCATGATGAACCAACTGTCCAGCAAGGGGCAAAGGGGATTTATTTTCCTCTAAACAAGGTTGTCAGGGGCTATGACCCACTCGATATGGTGAGCCTTGACTCTTGAAGAAGGCCTCTCAACAATACGCAGTTCCTTTCATCAAGCTACAAAATGCAGACTCTAACAATTTTCTTGTCTACCCCGCGAGATCCTTGAAAACATTGCATGCATATATACATATCATTGCATTACAGGTATCCCTTTTTACAGGTTGCTTACCTTCTTCGCTGTTTATTTCAGCCGATCGTCATGGATCCTGAATCATCTGCTGAGCAATCCATCAAGGCTCTCCAGGCTCAGAACGCCCAGTTCCAAGAGTTGATCATGAGTTTGGCCCAGGGGCAACAAGATCTGAAGACCCTGCTTTTGAAAAAGAAGAAGAAGAGGACGGTGTTGTTCAACCCTAGACGCAAATATGGGAATGGATCACAAAATGAAGTTGAGCAGACTGCCCCATCTGTTGGGAAAGACAGTCCCCAAGAAAGGGAGGTTCCTAGTCCAGTGGTCTCCGACAACGAGACCGATTACAATGACGAGCAGTACCCTCCAGCTGAGGACAGGTATAAACAGTTGGAAGACCGGCTAAGTGCCATGGAGATACAAAAAGTGCCCGGCCTGGACTTTGAGGATCTAGGTCTGTCTTCTGAGGTAGTAATCCCGCGCAAATTCAAGGCGCCTGCCTTTGCCAAGTACGATGGGGCATCCTGTCCTAAGCTGCATCTCAGGTCTTACATAAGGAGGATCCATCCCTACACGGCTGACAAGAATTTATGGATTCACTTTTTTCAGGATAGTCTGTCGGGAACTCAACTCGACTGGTTCTATCAACTGAATGGAGCCAACATCTGCAGCTGGGAGGACTTGGCCACTGCATTCTACAAGCAATACCAGTATAATGCCGATCTTGCTCCCACGCGTACTCAACTTCAGGGGATGTTTATGGGTACAGGCGAAGGCTTCAAAGAATATGCTAAAAAATGGAGGGACCTTCATGGAAGGGTACAACCACCTCTGACTGACCGCGAGCTCGTCGACATGTTCTTAGGGACCCTGTCTGGTCCATTCTTCAACCACCTGATTGGGAATTCTGCTGCTGGGTTTACATATCTGATCTTAACCGGGGAAAGAATAGAAGCTGGCATCAAGGCGGGGAAAATACATAATGGTGATTCCTCAAACATTGAGAAGAAACCATCCAAGAGAGAATCTAGTGCTGTCAACGCGGTAGCTATTGCAAAGCCGGCCGGTGCTCCTCAGCGTCACAATCAACAAAGGGAAGAGAGACCTAAAAGGCAATTTACTCCCCTCGGCATGACCTTGTCACAGATATTTCCACAGCTGCTGGAAATCAAGTTGGTAACTCTCATGGACCCTCCAAAGAATCCTAACAGGACACCTTCAAGGTACAACCCCAACGTTCGCTGCGCCTATCATTCTGACAGCCCGGGGCATGCTACAGATGACTGTTGGACTTTGAGAAACAAGGTTCAGGATCTGATCGATGCGAAGGAAGTCCAGTTCGACTCTTCAGAGACTCCCAATGTGATCACTTCTCCCTTGCCAAAACATGGCTAGGATTGAAAAAAACTTTTGTTCATTCGAATGTTCAAGTTGTATTTTTCTTTAATTGTTCAAGCATTTATTCATGACAAACGTTGTTATTTCATTAATGCATTACACGTGTCTGTTTTGAAGTAATTGTGTTTACTATGCTTAAAATTTCTTTTATTTTTGATGTTCAACTCTCGATTTAAAAGTTCTAAGCCTCTTGATGGAGGATGACGAAAACGATACCACGATTTACAGTATGCTTTTGAACAGACCCCGCTGATGAGGTACATGCATTGTTTCAATTCCTAAACACTGGAGCTATAAGGATGATAATCCCTCGTCAACCCCTTTGAGCCTAAGAAGTAGGAGTTTTTCTTTTCGAAAATTAAAACCCTTAATTATAACCTGGGGCAGGATAGTTCTCTCAGTTGATCCAAGTGCACAACGAATGGCACCAAAGGAGTCCTCCAAAACAAAATACAGTGATGGTTCCGGATAATCATAAAGACAGGCAGTCATTACCAAAAAAAAAAGAAACTAAAGCCCAATAAGTCAAAACCTATGAAGGAGACTTACAAAACTGGGGCATCCCGCTGACTGTAAATACAAAAAGAAACAGTTCAGGCAAAAAACAGGGATAACAAAATCAAAAAAAGAAAGAGGTCCTACAAACCCTTAACCAAAAAAGGAATGACTGCCTATTCAAAATAAATTGTCAACATCCGAACCATCACTGGAATATTAGGACAAAGACTCAAACAAGGTCTAACGCACGATCAGCTGAGTTTAGGTTTAAAGAACATCACGAAGAGCGGGTGGGTACAAATAAGATTCGAGCCTTTGTCCTTTGTTTCTTAAACCGTGAACCAGGCCACGTTATAACCCTTAAAAGTCCTAGCTGAAGCATGGGTTAGTTCGAAAGCATACTGTTAAAAAGGTATCCTGACTCCTTAAGGCTTGCTGTAAAATACTGAGTTGACATCACAATTTACAAAAAAATTCACTTGTTTTTATGAAAAAATGCATTTCCAAAAAAAAACTTCAAGACAGACATAAGCTTTGCATCTCTGATATAACATTGTTTGCGTATGACTATTTGTTCGAACAACAGAGAAATTCGCATGAAGAATATCTAGTGAACAAAAGCACTTCCAATCAAGGGGCACGGCATGATCATTGTCCATCATCTGTGGCAGTTAAGTCAAGATTCAGAGAATCTCTCAAAAGGCTAACCAGCCTGGGGCAAATCTCCATCTGGATAACTTGGAGCGTTGGACGATCAAACCAAGATCTTCTGGTAGCACGGCAAAACACTTCTAACAGGGGCACCTCCCTACATTCTGAGGGCGTGGACATAGTCGAAAAAGATACTACGCATAATTAAAGACCCGCTAGGTTGACACACCTAGGCAGAAATGAGGGCTTCCCGGCGAACCAAAAGGGTTCGGGCAAAAATAAGGGATGAAATGAAAAAATCTATACACCCGGCAAGTCGAAAACCTGAAAAGGCGGCTTGGGCAAAAATGGGTATCCCGCTGGACTGAAAACTCGAAAGGGCGGTCCAGGCAAAAATTAGGGATCAAAAGCGTACGACTATGTCCCGTCATCTCGTCACTTGCCTACCAGAAGAAGATTTGTCAATCGGTAGTTATCAATCACCTCCACAAGGTATCTTCTCTCACAGAAACAGGGGCAGTAAGAGTTGTCTAAACAATCTAATTACCCTGTCCACCAAGGTACCAAGGTAAGTTCGGCTGAAGAACGTAACCAAGATATCTTAATTCCCCAGAGATGAGCCCAGATTCAACAATTCTCTTCCAAGCAGCTGGTCTCCAATCAGTCCTGAACAAGGCACCGTATCTCCTAGCAAGTTAGCAATACTCTCCCCAAGCAGAGTTAGCCTACTCAGTCAGCCTCAAGGAAGTTGGGTATCCTCCAGCAGATCTCAACATTCCTCAGTAGAGTATACAAACATTCTTAACAAGCATCCCCGACAGTCTTGATCCAAGATTGTTCCCCGGCGGTATACCAGACATTCAGTGGAGCCACTTCCCCAATATATCTCAAAATTTCCCCAGGAAAGTCCAGTACAGTTCAAAATTTCCCCAGGAAAGTGGAATCCATCTCCCCAGCAAGAAGCTTATCCCCAGTAGATTCTGGAAGCTTATCATTTACAGAGTACGAACGCTCCCCCGACTTTATTCAAAGGTTATTTCCCCACCAGGATATAACTGGGTTATCCTCAGCCAATTGTCACGGAAAGACCGTCCTCGGCAAAGTTCTTCCTATCCCCAGCAGAGTTATCATCAACATCTCAGCAAAGTGCCTCTCTTCCCACAGAGCATCCCCCGCAGAGTAGTCTCCCCAATAAGTTTATTCCTCAACGAAGTCATCTTCTCCTACCGGTTTATTCTTACAACAATCTCCCCAGCGGAAACGAAGAACTCTACTCTTCAACATCAGCCCAGGATTTAATTTCCCGGCATTCGTCAAGGATTTATTTTCCCCGACGAAAATACGTTCATAAACATCACATTCTCATTGTAATGATACATGCATACACGCATCATATCATGAAATCTCATTTATGTTGAGAACATCATTGCTTGATCCATATCATGCATTACATATGACTGACCTTTATCTTTCAGGAAAGATGCAGTCAAATTCTCAAATCCAGTCAAAGAAGACAAATCCAGTTGAAATCAATTCCTAAAGTCATTAAAGACACCCGTCGTTATAGACACCCGTCGTCATAGACACTCGTCGTTATAGACACTCGTCGTTATAGACACCCGTCGTTATAGACACCCGTCGTTATAGACACCCGTCGTTATAGACACCCGTCGTTATAAACACCCGTCGTCATAGACACCCGTCGTTATAGACACCCGTCGTCATAGACACTCGTCGTTATAGACATTCATCGTCATAGACACTCGTCGTTATAGACACTCATCGTTATAGACACTCGTCGTTATAGACACCCGTTGTCATAGACACTCGTCGTTATAGACACTCGTCGTTATAGACACCCGTCGTTATAGACACCCGTCGTCATAGACACTCGTCGTTATAGACACTCGTCGTCATAGACATTCGTCGTCATAGACACTCGTCGTTATAGACGCTCTTCGTTATAGACACCCGTCGTTATAGACACTCGTCGTGATAGAGACCCGTCGTCATAGACACCCGTCGTCATAGACACCCGTCGTCATAGACAGCCGTCGTCATAGACACTCGTTGTCATAGACACTCGTCGTTATAGACACTCGTCGTTATAGACACTCGTCGTTATAGACACTCGTCGTTATAGACACTCGTCGTTATAGATACCCGTCGTTATAGACACACGTCGTTATAGACACGCGTTGTCATAGACACCCGTTGTTATAGACACCCGTCGTCATAGACACTCGTCGTTATAGACACTCGTCGTCATAGACACTCGTCGTTATAGACACTCGTCGTTATAGACACTCGTCGTGATAGACACTCGTCGTTATAGACACCCGTCGTCATAGACACTCGTCGTTATAGACACTCGTCGTTATAGACACTCGCCGTCATAGACACTCGTCGTTATAGACACTCATCGTTATAGAAACTCGTCGTTATAGACACTCGTCATTATAGACACTCGTCGTTATAGACACTCGTCGTTATAAACACTCGTCATTAAAGACCACCCGTCCAGGGAAATAACCTATCAGTAGAGACAACTCACCAACCTCTCTGAATTCCAGACTCGATTCTTGTATCCTGCCAGGGCACGTCTGAAGAGTTCGAAGATCTGATTCCTGTATCTTGCCAGGGTGTATCTGTTGACGACTATTCCAGATTCGATACCTGTATCCAGCCAGGGCACATCTACATAAAGAGTTTGAAGATCAACTCCTGTAACAGGCCAGGTAATTATTTTTCTTTCTCAGGTACGCAAGTTCTCGCTAAGGAATCTCTTACGCGATCGACAACCTCCCGATGGCTTCTATAAGCCCATCCATATACCAACAGTCTCCAAATGGCATCTATAAGCCCATTCCCGACAAGATTCTGTTACATCTCCAGATGGAATCTATAAGCCCATCTTCCTATCCATCAGTCTCCAAATGGCATTTGTAAGCCCATTCACACCATCACACTGCTGACATTCTATTATGTGAGTGCAAATTTCTGGGCACTCTAGTGTTCAATCATCTTCCACCTTCGGATTACGAAAGGCACGCCAGCCAATCTACATCCTCAGGTCTAAGAAGATTGAACAGGGGCAACTGTTGTACCCCAAAATTTGCCCTTCCATATTCTTCAAGATTTTCCAAGATCAAGATTCAAAATCTCTCAAAGGTTGCACAGTCCAATTGCCTCCTAACACAGTCAAAATTAGGGTTTTGGTTCTGGCAAAGAAGTTGAAGCTTTCAAGGTTCCAATCAAGTCCCACATGCCTATAAACATTGTCAAGCATTCATATGTCAAGTTTCAAGACTCACAGCATCAAGTTGCACAGTCAAAAACCCTAAATGCTTCACAGTCAACTGCATGTGCAAAATGGTCATTTGACAGTCCAAAGTTAAAATTTTTGGTCAACATCTTATTTTGAAGCCACAAACATCATTTGATCAATTCTTGATCATGATACTCAAAGCATGGCTCAAAAAGTCTCAAGGTGCAAAAGTTTCTATTTTTGGACAATTGAAAAAGTCAACTGCAAATTGACCAGGGCATAACTTCTTCATGGTTTATCAGAAAAATTCCATCCAAATCTCATTTTTAAGAGGATAACATTTCCTACAACTCATCTTCACACTTCAAGTCCAAGAAATGCTCTCACAAAAAGTTATCAATTTCAACATTATAGGTCATTTTCAAAAGTCAACAAAAAGGCACTTTAAGTCAAAGACCATAACTTGAGATTGGTAAATCAAAATGACATGGGACCAAAGACATTGGTTAGAGGACTTCAAGACCTTTCCAAAATGTCCAAGAACATGTTCATAGCTTCAAAATTGAGCAAGATATGCCTTGTAGAAGTTGGGAAATGTTTGGGAATTTTGAAAAGTCAACTTTGCTTCAAAAGCTTCAAAATTGCTAATGGGCCACAATTTCTTCCATGAATCATTACCCAAAGGCTATGCACGACCCATTGACCTCAAATGGAGTTATTTTCTTATTTTTGATTAATTATTTGAATTTTTATTATCATTAATTCATTTAATTAAAATTAAATATAAGAAAAATACCAAATCATGTTTTTAAATCTTTTTTGTGCAGCAAATATCTTCCACATATGCAAGAGATCTCGTGCACCATCTCAAGGGGACCAAATCATCCATATTTGGAAAGTTTCCATGGCAAAAAGATTGGAAAAAGATGTGAAAAAATCAAAGATTGAAAACATTAATACACGGACTTTGGGCTTGTTTTCTTAACCTAATTTCACTCAAATACATATACACAAGAGAACCTAGTTGATACACACACGAAAAATTGCTCAAAACCATAGAACCAAATTGCAACTTTTGATCAAATTTTTGGAATCTAAAAACATAGCTGCAAGGCGATTCAAGGTCCAAAAGCTTGTCCATTGTCTTCCTGACATTGCTAGGAACGTGTTGCAATCAAGAACACACCTCCACACTCAAAGAATTGGTAAAACCGGATCACACCTTTCATGAACATATCCATTATCGTTTTTTAATTTACGTGCATTATTCATGAGTTTTAAATGTTTATTTTTACTAATATTGATGTCCTGAAGCCATTGGTAGCAATTAATTGAACTAATACTGCCTGTAGCCAGATCTGCCATGGACGTGTTTTAGGGTTTCAGAAACTCTAAATTAGGGTTTCCCTCATATGGTAAAATTGGACATTCAAACCGGTACAGACCAAATCGTGGCAACAAGACGAAGCAATTGAACTATTCGCGCTCAATTTATGTTAACCCTATGCGTATTCGCTATTTTTTACAGGTTTCACTTAGTGGGGGTTTATAACCCCCGCTATCTGTTTTCTATTTTCAGGCAAACGAAGAAGAAAGCTAGCGTGGCTTGATGTTACTGGATAATTCAAATTTGGTGCGTAATTTTTCGTGCATACCACTAACGCTTCTTTTTTTTTATATAATAATCATGTTCCATTATGCATACAAAGAAACGCGCTGGCTTGGTTGGTGAATGAGCTGTCTGCCAGGTACTGGGACCTGGGTTCGATTCCCAGGTCCCCTCTCATATTTCATAATTTTTTCCTTAATACGTTTCCATGCAGCGTCCATCACAAGGTCCACCATGTGCACTCACGCTCAAGCTTGCCAAGTGTCTCTGATGCTCCATCCAATGGCCAGATAGTGCAGTCCATAGTACACATTAGTCAACTCATATGCACTCAATTAGAGAAGTCAAACAAGGCTTGTTCCAGTGGGCCTGAATTTCTTGCAATTTACCTCCTAAATGGGTCTGAATACCCCCCATGGTTTGCATCAATTTTTAATTTTTATTTGTTTTCTTTCTTAATTATATTAATTGTTTTAATTGCTTTCTTTAAATTCCTAAAATAATTATCATAATAAAATAAAATACAAAATAATCAAAAATGTTTATTGTTGTTAATATTAATTTCACCATTATTTATTTTGTAAATAAACTTTAATAATTAACTAGTTAATTTAGGTTTTAAAACTTTAATGTTTTTCTTAATAAATTAAAATAGGTAGAATTAGGGTTTGATATTTTTTTCACCTTTTCTTTTTAGATAATTTTCTCATCATTATTATTATTATTAATTATTAATTATTTTGTAAATAAATGTTAAATAAATATTTAGTAAATTAGGTTAAACTTTAATATTTTTCCTTAATAATTAAAAATAATTTAGAATTAGGGTTTCTCTTCAATTTTAATTTCTTATTTCATTAAATACCAAAAACCTAAAAAAACATGTCTTTCCTTTTATTAAATAAATAATTAACTTTCTTATTTCAATTTAATCTTTAAAGGGTCCAACGCCCTCGAACGTTCTATTTCTATTCTTTTCGCACGTTATTTTATTGTGAATATTATGTAATTGCTCAAGCTTTGTAATAGTAACTAGGTTTTACTTTCCGCATTTTTATTCAAACGGGTCTTTGTTAATTTGGCGATGTATAGACCTGCGCCTTGTAATAGCGTAGGATTTTACTCTCCGCATTTAAACTTCCGCACTTTTAAATTATAATTGCATGAAAGAATGTATGGCCTAAATTAAAAACAAGCGTAGATCATCATGATACATGTACAAGATAAAACATAACAAGAAAACAACACACAAATTCACACACCACTCTTAGGGTACGCCTCACTATTGCCTTACCTTCGAAACGTGGTTGTCGAGTATAGGACGTTTTAGTAAGTCCTTATGTCCATGACATGATCCAGATGCCTCAAAACGGTTTCCTCAGAATTAAAAAGGATCAATGGCATAAGGGTAGCTTCTAAGGTGTCCTACTGTTGCTCTGGTGACCACACTGTCCCTAACAAACGAATTGACCCGAACACCTCCAACGGTGGTGCTACCTACCTCTCAATGGTGGGATGGCACTACCTTAAGGACATTTACACAGCGTAATTACTTAGGGTAGGTAGATGACTCATAGAGACTTGCTCTAAAAAACAAATCAAAACTCTTTTCACACCGACACTTTCAAAAAAGCTTTCAAAACAATTTTTCAAACACTCTTGAGGACTGATACAAGAGTCGATCTGAAATCTTTAAAACGAAACTTTTTCAAACTCACTCACAATTGAAAAGCAAACACTTTTGAAAACACAATGAGCAAGTATCTAAGAGCCCATGGATAACCATGGATAGAAAGGGTGCTAACACCTTCCCTTTCTATAAATCTACCTCCCGAACCGAGAAACTATCTCATAAGGAATTTTGTTGTGCTTTTGTCCTGTCCATGTTGGAGAAAATAAAAGACGGTGGCGACTCTTGCTTACCACGACATTTCGTGAACCAGCGTTAAACAGTCAGTTCCAGATCCACCGATCACACAATGATATAAAAAACTTGATCTAACTCTCAAAGACCAGAGAGAATTTCCTTGGCCCTAAATTCTAACCTAGTTTTTTCAGCAACTTCAACATCTAAATTCTCCTAGCTCAGTTAATATAAATACAAGCTATGCATATGTACAGTTCAAGGACATTAAGGGCTACATTTTTGCTTCAAAAACCTAAGCCTAATGATTCCTAAATAAGGAGATAGAAGTTTTAAAATTACCTGTTTCAGTTAAGTTCAAATATGGCATTGTAGGAGTTTTGGATGAGGCCTGAAGGTCATGTTAGCTTTCCTGAAGTTCACTCAACCTTTCCCAATGCTTGGCTTACCTTGAACTTGCCTGAATATGCTTGTAGAACTCAACCTGCAAAGCTTCAAAGTAAAAATGGTGAAGTGTGAAAATGGAGTTACAGTGGCTGAACAGGTGCTTGGATAGTTTAGGTGTATTGTTTAGCATGTGTTTGAAGTGGTTCAAGACAAAACTCACGAGGAAAATATGTTTTGGCTTGGTGTTTGCAGAAAATGCCCTGTTTTGGACAGAAGTTAGTGTTTTGGTGTTTTAGGTGTTTGGAAGCTTGGAAATTCGTGTTTTCTGGCTTGGTACAATGTGTTGAACTTGTTTGAAATGAGACTTAGACTTTCTCTTAACAGATGCACAAGATATGTGGACTTTTGCAAGTTACTTACTTTTGAAGCAAAAGTTGATTTTGACAATGCCAAGGCCTGTACAGGCCTGTATTCTAGCTGCACATAGTTGGTGAACTTTGCCCCAAGTTTGTGGACTTTGTTTGCTGCAAGAGATTGAGTTCAAGGCTCAAGGGAAACAAAATTTCATAAAGCATGCTTTATCAAAGTAGCAATGTTATCTTTTTGCCAAAAATGGATTAATTCGATGTGTAATGTTCTAAAGCTCAGAACAAAGCCTCTAACCAATGTATTTGAATTTAATTTATGAGTTTAAAAAGGATTATAACCTATAAACCAAGTATAAGCATGCTTTGGACAGATTTGCAAGTTGTAGCAATGTGCAAAATGCCTTGGACAACAAAAGTGATTATTTGCCATTTTCAATCTTTCGATTCTCCCTAACCACAAATGATCTTGGAGAGTTCTGGGACATTTTGGAAAGCTTGTAACGTGCTCTACAATACATATTTGAAATGCATATTAAGATTCCACTTAGAACTAGGTGAAAAGTTTCCATGAAGATAGGTCAAAATCCTACCTAAATTAGGGCAAAATTTCACTAAGTTAAAAGTTTCATGGACCCTTATTCACAAAATCATAACATGAGATCCAAGCATATTTTTGGAAAACTTTGTGAATCAAAGTTGTATATTTTGTGGAGGACTACAACTTTAATGTTGGAAGTTTTCTTTGAATCCAATTTCATCATGGTGAAAAAGTTTGGAAACATTGGGGAAAAATAAGAAATTTTCATAACTTCGAAAATTTCTAAGTTATGAAAATTTTCCATTTTAAACCCTAATTTCCAAAATTAGGCTTCTTGGTGAACAAGTTTCATGTTTTGACACATCTTGATGAAAAATGACCCTTGGCACTTGATTTTGACCAAAAAGTCAAAGTTTGACTTTTCAGTGTACAGTTGATTTTTGATCAATTGACTGGAAAATTCATCTGTCAATCCAATGCAATTGAGATCTTTTGAACCTTGTGATTAGGTCAATATGATGTCATTGAGTCCTTGAAACAATGCTTGAACCCAATTTGCCATTGGCTAGGTGAAAAATCATAAATTACCCTTCTATAGTCAAAATCCTAAAAATGACCATTTTGCCCTTTTGACGATCTGATCAAATTTCTTGAGGAGTTGTGGTCAAAACTTGATCAAATGGTTCATATGAGTCTATAATGTTGATGTGGATCAAAAATTTTGAGGTTTGACTGTAAATTGGCCACTGTTGACTTTTTCCCATTACAGTTGATTTTTAGGTCAACTGTCCAATTGACTGGGAAAAAATTTGATTCAATGCTTGAAACTTGGTATGAGCAATCTTAGAGGTCCAATATGAAGCATGAAAGTCACATTGAGCATTGAAAGTCCAAAAATCCTTTTGCAAACTCAAACCCTAATTTCAGGTCATCAGTGCAAGGAGATGTCTTGAGCTGAGCAAACTCTAATCTGATCTTGAATCCAAGAAGTCTTGTGAGGTGAAATCTTGATAAAGTGAGAGGTCAAATTTTGGGGTACAACAACCGGGTTACGAGATAGGAAGATTTTGGCGGCATTCACATCTATGAGTTGGTCAGGGTTTGGAAACAAAACCATCCCATAGATGAGGAGAGCCACAATTTCCTCAAAGGCTTGCAAATCTAAGGAGTTCCAACAGTTTTGGGATTTCTCCTACAAGAACTTTACTAGGAAACCTTTGACACCACTCCTTGTTTCCCAATGAGTTGTGACATCAGATGAGTGCAAGTGTAGAGCTTGATCAATCTCTTCTGGCTTTGGGTCTCTTTCCGTACCGTTGAAAGGTAGTTGATTGAGAATGGGAATCCTCAAGAGTCGGGAGAATTCTTCCAAAGTAGGCACAAGTTGATAGTTGGGAAATGGGAAGTAATGGTGTAAAGGATCAAAGAACTGAAAGATAACCTTCGTTATGTCCTCATTTGTGTTGGAGGTGACCAAGTTGAGTAGGCGACCATGTCTCTCGGTGAATGGAGAGTTTTCAGGAATCCTTGAAGCTAGCTCCTTAAGTTGTGGAGGGATCCTTACAAGGTTTACTTGAATAGTTTTCCTGCAAAGAGAATCCATGTCCTACAAAACAAGAACAAAGATAAATCCAAAATCCTTGAAATGGTTAGTGAATGTGTATGATGTTATGATGTTCATGATGTTACGTACAAGTATGTATATATAAATAAAGCAAACAAATCCTTAGGTTTAGGCTTGCATGGAGTTTTATGGGTAAGTACCCTCTTGAAGTTTAGTTGGCTCAACCTGTCCTAGTAATAGTAATCAGGTCCTAAGGAGCTCAATATCACTAGTTTGTTTCCTTGGTCATTGTTTCAGCACAAGCCACTTTAATGGAGGCCGAAATATCCCATGAAACCAAACCTCAATGAGTGTAGTATCGAGTATCTACCAAATTCAGACTGCACCAAAGCCAGTCATCTCACTACATCCTAAATGGCCAAGTTGGTCAAGTAAAGGTTCTAGAAGTTCATTAGCGCTTCATGACATCACTCAGCGGCACCGTATTCTCTTTGATTAACTCAAATTCTACTAGTACCCACAAATATGTCGCACTAACGTAGTTATTGCTTAGACCATGTCGGTATACCCCGCATAGTTTCCACAATGTATTGCTACTTACCTATAATGTATCCCAAATCCGGGTAGAGGATTCAAACCCAAATAAAGAACCATAATGTAAAGCATACAAGTCAAACAATGTAAGCAAGTAAATGTGATCTATCCCTAAGGTAACCCCACTTTTAGAATTTTCCCTAGTAGAGTCGCTAGTTTTGTGATACAGTGGGAGAACTGACTTGAAGGTTTTGCATTTGATCGCAAATGTTGTGGTTAGCAAGAGTCGCCACCGACTTTTCTTTTATCCAAAAGGAAAGGTGAAAAAGCACAGGAAAGACCTTTGAGATTATTTCTTGAGTTCGGGGGGTAGATTATGAAAAGGGAAGGTGTTAACACCCTTTTCATCCATGGTTTTCCATGGTCTCTTAGTTACTTGATAGATCACTTGCTTTTTGTTTGAAATTGTGCTTTGTGTGGTTTTTGAAAGTATTTTGTAAAGAGGCCATTGTTTAGGCAATCTTTGTAATGATTCTCGTTCGTAAGAAAGTATACAAAGATGTTGATCTTTTGAAAATGTTTTCAAATTTGTAATATGTTTGGAAGTGTGTGTGATTGTTTTGAAAATAGTAAGGATGTTTTTTTTTGAAATGGAGCAAGTAACTAGGAGCAATCTACCTACTCAAAAGTCTTTCTTGTTCATTTTCTTTTCCTTTGACATTGTTGTATTACCATTGATTCGGTAAGCAACCCTATCTTTGGATGTAAACGGGACGGGCGTGGGTCATCGTATAACCATGATTAGAAATGTTGCAATGTATCTTAGCATTCTTTTGAGGGACTAAGATCATTTGTAAGGCAACTTAGATAGCGTCATCGAGGGACTATGATCTTATACTTGCTTGTTTTTGCTAAGATACCTTACATGCGTAATATGGCCATTGTGTATAAGGCAACTAAGTGGAATAACCCTAGGGGGTGCTTGTGTGCAAGTGTGTCATTTTCATGCTTGTTTTTTTCTTGAATTAGGGTTTTCTAGATATTGGTTTTAGTCCTTCCATACAAACCCTAATTACTAGCATGTTATATATGAAAGCGATAAATTGCAGAATTTTAAAGTTACTACGCTATTACAACATTTGTGGGGAGGAGGGGGTGTACAAATTGAATGAGTATTGCAAGAATTTAAACCCTAATTAGTCTATTACAACCATATTGAATTGGTATAAATATACAAGGAATTAAATAAATACAAAGTATAACAATGAATAAATATACAAGGATGTAAAATGTAAAGAAAATGAATTTTTGTTGGGTTTTTCATGAAAAAAAAGGTTTTGTCTTAACCTAATTAAATAAAGAAAATAGTTAATTAAGTTTAAATTTATTAAGAAAAGATTTTAAATGAAAACCTAGTTCTATTAATTAATCAAAAGAAAATAAGTTTAAGAAAAGTATTTTTGGTATTTTTTATCTTGAAAATATTTATTGCATTACAAAATATTTTTAGTCTTTTTTTTATATTAAAATAATGTATTTTAAATGGTGTGAAAAATAAATAAATAAAAACCTAATATTAATTAAGTTTATAAGATTTGCTTAGTAAAATAAATAAAGTATAATAAATAAAAATATTTTTTGTGGAAAAATAAAAATAAAATAAGTCAAAATATAAATATATCATTTTTTGTATTTTTATGATTTTTAGTATTTAGAAAAATATATTTAAGAAAAGAAAAAAATGGAATAAATAAATAAACATGGGGCATGGGGTGCCAACAGCCTACAAGGGGGTTAGTTAGTAAAAAAACAAAGAAACAAAGCAAGCCCAATAAAGGCCCAGGCGCTCAAAAACAAGTGAGAAATGCCAAAAATGTGTAAAAAAATGTAAAAGGGTACCACTGGTGCTCGAACCCAAGTCCCATAGGTTACAGGCGCGCGCTTCTACCACTGGGGTGGCTATACATCCGTTAATACAAATAAAACAATAAATATGTAAGGCAAAACGTGTCCTGAAAGACTTCATCTTCAACCTCCAGCCAGACCAACTGTAACTTGCTCATTTCTCATCAAAAATGAAATCTGTAAACATGAAACTTATAGCAAATTTTCTCACGATTCCATAAATGTAAAGTATTAGAACTATAGATCAAAGATAAGCAAGAATTTTAATGGCCCTAATATGAACCCTAAAAATTTCAGAAATTTTAGTTTCAAAATTCTCTAAGCTCGAGCAAAATTAATGGAAACTAAGGACATAGTTAGCTTCAGGGAAATGACATCTACATGTTTTATTCACAAATAAACTATTGATGATGCTTGTATGAAGAGTTCTAAGTTGAGAAAACTTACTTCAAAACTGGAAATCATGTTTTGAGTTTGAGCTTGTTTCAAGGTGTTGCAATGATCAGGTTAGCCTCCTTGAGGTCCTAGGAATCTAAAGCAATGATTAACTTCAACAATGGATGGCTGAAATGGCCTGGAGAAGTCAAGTTGCATACTCTGTTTTTTGGTTATGGAAGTTATGGTAAATGGTGTTACAGTTCTGGAATAAGGATAGGGATGAGTTGTATTTGATGTAAGGAAGCTTTAGAAACTAAAAGGCCAAGAAACGCACGAGGGAAATGGGAGTTTGATGTTCAAGGTCAGAAACTGTACAACAATAGAGTTTTTGTGCAATTTCTGATTTGAGAGAGTTTTGGTGTATTTCAGGGTGCTCAACCTCGTGTTCTAGCTCACAAATAGTGACTCTATTTATAAGCAACAAGTTTGGAGACCTCTTGTTGATCAAAATTCAAAATCACAAGTTTAAGCATAACATGTGAATTTTGAGAAATTCAAGTTTCAAAGTCTTATGTACTTGCTAAGATAGAGTGGTTATGCTTTAAACAAGCTTGCTTCCGACTTTGTGGATAAAGTGTAATCATAGGGAGCAAGTTAGAGGCTCAATGTGAACTTTATGAAATAAGCTTGCTTTACAAGAATGCCAATGTTAACTTTGTGCCATTAATGGAAATGCAACTTGGATAATAGCTTAATTGCTTGGATCAAAGCCCTAACAGTCGTGTAAACATTTAATTATGGAGTGATAAACAAGTTTCAGGACTGCAAATCAAAGATTATGCAGCCTAGCATGGATTTGATTCATGTGTTCGTCAAAAATGGCTTGTAATTCAAGTGATAAAACCCTTACTTCATCTCTTCGATTCTCCCTACTTAAGAATGATCTCAAGCAGTTCTTGGACATTTTGGAAATCTTGCAATGTGCTCTACAACCCATATTTGAATTTTTTAGAAGATTCCCCTTGTAACTATATGAAAAAGTGTCATGAAGTTAGGTCAAAATCCTGGTCAAATTAGGGAAAAATTTCACTAAGTGTTTTAGTTTCATGACCATATGTTCATAAAATTATAACTTGAGATCCAAACATTTTTGGAAGGAGTTGTGTAAAGAAAAGATGTAGATTTCATGTAGACCTACAACTTTCATGTTATAAGTTTCTCTTGAATCATCTTGTATCATGGTGAAAATTTGGCTCAAAGTTATAAAAAAACATGAATTTTTCAACACTTAGAAAATTTTCTAAGTTTAGACATTTTGACTTTTCAAAATGAAATCTTGACTTTTTGATTTATTGATGAATAATTTTCATATTTTGACATGTTTTGATGAATTGTGAACTTTGGTACTTGAATTTGAACAAAAAGTCAAAGTTTGACTTTTCAGTATATAGTTGACTTTTGATCAGTTGACTGCAAAATTCATCTTTCAATCCAATGGACTTGCAATGTTTTGAACCATGTCATTAGGTAAAAATGATGCAATTGGAATCTTGATATTATGACTTAAACCAATTGACTATTTCCTAGGTCAAAAATAAAAAATTTCTCTTTCCCAGTCAAAACCCTAATTTTGACCATTTTGCCCTTTTGGAGATTTGATCAAATTTCTTGTGGAGTTGTGGTCCAAACGTGATAAAATGATATATATGAGTAAAAAATTTGATATGGATCAAAAATTATAAGGTTTGACTATAAATTGGCCATAGTTGACTTTTTCCTCAATACAACTGATTTTTAGGTCAACTGCTCAATTGACTGATCAAAAATGTGATTCAAAGCTTAAAACATGACATGAGTAATATTGGGGGTACATAATGATCCATGAAAGTCATATGAAGCATTGAAAGTTCAAAAATCCTTGTGCAAACTTAAACCCTAATTTTGGTCATCAGTGCCTAAGGAGGTGTCTTGAGCTGATCAAACCCTAGTGCAGTCTTGAGCCCGAGGAGATCTTGTGAGAAAATTCTTGATAAGTGAGAGGAAAAATTTAGGGTTACAATAGTACCAAATTCTGACCTAAATATTTGAGAAAGTTCAAACCTAAAATTCTCTAAGCTCAAGCAATATAAATGAAATTTATGGACATGTATAGTTTCAGGGCAATTATGTCTACATTTTATCTTCACAAATACAAGCCTAACAATGCCTAAATGAGAAGATAGAAGTTCAAAAATTATACCTTAAAACTGGAAATCGTAAAATGAGTTTGAGCTGCTTTTAAGGAGTTGTGATGATCAGGTTAGCTTCCTCAAGTTCCCATGAAGCTAATGCAATGATTAACTTGAGCAATAGATGGCTGGAATGGCTTGGAGAAGTCAATGTGAAATGCTCTATTTTTGGTTATGGAGTTTGATTAAAATGGTGTTACAGTCGTGTAACAAGGTCACAGATGGACTATGCTTGATGTATGGGAGCTTTAGGAACCAAAAGGCCAAAGAACGCACGAGGGAAATATGAGTTTCAAGTTCAAAGTCAGAAACTGGTCAACAATGGTGTTTTTTGAACAATTTCTAGCTTGAGGGAGTTTGGGAGTGTTTCAGAGTGTTCAAGCTCATCCTTTATCTCACAAATAGTGACTCTATTTATAAGCAACAAGTTTGGAGACTTGTTGTTGATCATAATTCAAAAAAAAATGTTTAAACTCAACATGTGATTTTTGAGAAATCCAAGTTTCAGTGCCTTGTGTACTTGCTAATGTAAAGTGGTTATGGTTTAAAAAAATTTGCTTCTGACTTTGTAGATGGAGTGGAATCAGAGAGAACAAGTTAGAGGCTCTAGAATTGACTTTGTGCGTAAAGCTTGCTTTTCAAGAATGGCATTCTGCACTTTCTTCCCAAAATGGCAATATGAATTGGATAAAGCTTAAACCACTTGGATTATAGCTCAAAAGTTTGTGTAATCCATTAATTATGGATAGATACACATGTTAGAAGGCCTGCAAAGCAATATTATGCAGCCTAACATTGAAATTTAGTTATGTGTTCATTAAGAAATGACTTGTAATTCAAGAATGAAACCCTAACTTCTTGCCTTCGATTCTCCTTGTTCAAGTATGATCTCAATTAGTTATTAAACATTTTGGAAACCTTGTAACATCCTATACAACCTATATGTTAGACTTTTTGAAGATTAATTTTGGAACCATGTGAAAAATTTCCATGAAGTTAGGTCAAAATCCTGCCTAAACTAGGGCAAAATTTCACTAAGTTTCCAAGTTTCATGAACATGTTTTCTTAAAATCATTACTTGAAATCCATGAATTTATAGAAGAAGTTATGTTCTACAATGTTTTAGATATAATTGATATCTAAAACTTTCATTTTTGAAGTTTCCTCTGAATCATCTTGCATCATGGTGAAAATTTGGCTCAAAGTTATGAAAAAATATGAATTTTCCAACACTTAGAAAAATTTCTAAGTTTAGAAATTTTGACTTTTTAAAATGAAATCTTGAATTTTTTGTTTCTTGATGAACAAGTTTCATATTTTGACATGTTTTGATGAATTGTGATCTTTGATACTCGATTTTGACCAAAAAGTCAAAGTTTGACTTTTCAATGTATAGTTGACTTTTCATCAGTTGACTGAAAATCAACTATCAACCAATTGATCTTGAAGAATGTTTTGAGCCATACAATTAGGTAAAAATGATGCATTTGAATCCTTGAGATCATTCCTTAAACCAATCAATCATTTGCTAGGTCAAAAATCAGAAATTGCACCTTCTCAGTCAAAACCCTAATTTTGACCATTTTGCCCTTTTGATGATCTGATCAAATTTCTTGAGGAATTGTGATCCAAACTTGATCAAATGACATATATGAGTTCATAATGTTGATATGGATAAAAAATTATGAATTTTGACTGTAAATTAACGACAGTTGACTTTTTCCCCAATATGGTTGATTTTAGGTCAACTGATCAATTGACTGAGCAAAAATGTGATCCAAGACTTGAAACTTGACATGAACAATATTGAGAGTCCAAAATGATCCATAAAAGTCATATGGGGAATTAAAATTCCATTTGTCCTTGTGCAATCCCAAACCCTAATATTCAGTCATCAGTGCTTAAGGAGGTGTCTTGAGCTGATCAACCCTTGTGAAATCTTGAACCAAAGGAGATCTTGTGAGAGATTACTTGAGAAATGAGAGGGAAAATTTTGAGGTAAAACAGTTGCCCCTGTTCAATCTTCTTAAACCTGAAGAGTTATTTTGGAGGATCCGCCATTCGTGACTTGAAGGTGGAAGATGATTGAACACTAGAGTGCCCAGAAATTTGCACTCAAAGATGTATTGGGAATGAGCTTATAGATGCCATTTGGAGGAATGATGGTAAGCACTGGAAGAAGTATCATCACAAATCTTTGGTTGATTTAGACTAAAACTTGATGTTCTACCTGTGGGAAAAAGAGGTTAGTTAAATGCAGATGTATGCATGATGTTAACAAGATGAATGAGATCATGCTAAATGTGTTTTGTATGTATATGCTATGGTGTATGAATGTGGGATGCATATTTGTCCTGGAAAATAAATCCCTGACTGGTGATGAGGAATTTTGGGAAGCTGAATCCCAGATCACCAATGGGGATGAAGAATATACATATCTTCAAACTCTATTGAAAGGATGCTTCTGTTGGGGAATATCTCTTGTATGTCAACTGTTATCTGGTCGAATCCAGGCTTCACAACTTGCTGAAGATGAGGAAGTCAATTGCTATCTGGTCGGATCCAGGCTTCACGGTAACTTTTTGGGGATAAATTAACTATTATCTGGTCGGATTCTAGGTTTTGCAGAAAGTTCCTTGGGGAGAGTGGAGTTAGGTTGTCATCTGGTTTAATTCTTAGCTTCACAACAACTTGCTGGGAATAAGGAAGTTATCTGTTATCTGGTCGGATTCCAGGATTTGCAGTAACTTGCTAGAAAAGATGAAGTTGAACTAATATCTGGTCGGATCCAGGCTTCATAGTAACTTGAAGTGGTAACTGTTTTGGCCATTTGTGTTTTGGCCTCAACATTCTGTAATGAACCTGCATGGAATCCTGTCTAAATCTGCAGTGTTGAATCTCATGAACACATTAAATAAATTACTATCTATCATGAAATACAAATAAAGCCAATATATGCAAAATTTTAATGTTAAAACCGATATGGTGTGTATGAATGATTATACCCTTTTGGTCATGGAGATCAAACCAGTCTTACCCTCACTGGATAAATAGTGAGATGAATGCTTTTATTCCCTTTTGATCATGGATATCAAGCCAGCCTTGCCCTTTCTGGAGAAGTAGTGAGATGTTGGTTTGTAACCGGGATGACTTGTTTGTAGTGAGAGGGGGATTTGTAATAAGGATTTCAAGATTTTAGGATTCTTGAAAGAATTTGATATTCTGACAGCATTGTGGCAAAGGCCTTTTTTTGTCTCCTTTTTCCTGTTTGTGGGAAAAGAATGAGATTATATAATAGAAATTAGAGAGAAAAAATGGGCTTTGAATATGCAATTGGGCCTCCAATGTTCACTTGAGTTCGTCATGTTCCAGGCTAAATCGTAGGGGCTTAAGTCAAATTTTTGAAGTTGAAATGTGAAAATAAAATGTATCCGACATTGAGAACTAACTCCTGTCCGAAAATGGGCTCAATCGGATAAACGATGAATTAGTTATGAATTTTTGAAGTTTCAGCTCAGACAAACTTATTTTGGGCTCCAGTGTCGACTCTGACACGTTCTTCAATAAAAAATGGTATTGATCGGAGCATAATCCGGTGTCTACTTTTGAAGCAAAGTTGTAGATCTCTGAGTTAGTGACCTTGTGTAAAAAGATGGTCGCGATCCGATAAAAATTGACCGAGTTATGAATTTTCGAAGTTTCGACCCAGATAAATTAATATTCAGCATTCAGGATTTTCGGCGCGTCACACGCACTCTGAGCAAAAAACGAAGGCCTTTTGAATACTATTCAAACTCGATACCTCCTGTGAAAACGTATCCAACTCAATTTGTGAACTTTTGGCATCGGAACCAGCTCGATACGATGAAAATCGACCAAGTTATGATTTTCTGAACATGACGCAAATAAATTTCTGTCACAAATTTTTTGTACGAAAATACTTGATAAATCTGCATTTTTGAAGACCTTCTGATCGAAATTGGTTTCCAGCCGTGAAAGATGAAAACGTAGATGACGTCAATACGGAATTTTGGCCACCAGAACGGGTTTAAAATGAAACACGATCTTCAAGTTATGAATTTTTTAGCGCGTAAAAATAGCACTTTCAGCACACTTTTTCACCATATTTCTTCGAGAAAACTCACACATTCGGATACCTTCTTTAAAGAATTGACTCTTGAGCCAAACCTGAATTTGAGAATACATTATCAGAGATATCTTGGAAAAAGAACACCTGCATATGACGCACCGGGTTGGACTTGTGAATCTTTGAACCCCGAATCGTTGCAAAACGGCGAACTGATCTTCAGCACGAAAAATACTCTGAGAATATCCATTGACAAAATAAACGTCACTTGTAACCTGAAGAAGCTTGATAAATATACCTTTATTCCATAACCATAAAACCAATAATATGCGTGTATGAAAAGAGGGAAAATTTTGGGGTACAACAGCTGCCCCTGTTCAATCTTCTTAGACCTAAAGATTTAGATTGACTCGTCTGCCTTTCGTGATCTGAAGGTGGAAGATGATTCAACACTAGAGTGCGTAGAAATTTGCACTCGTCTGTAATGATGCTTGACTATGTAGGTAGTATCGGGAATGGGCTTACAGATGCCATTTGGAGGAGATGACGGGAGGTCACCGGAGATGGGTTTAAAGATGCCATCTAGAGGATGTTGATTTCCCGAGATATTCCTTTGATGAGAATTCTTGTTCCTATGGTTGAGGAGGAATCTGCTGAGGAATGTTGGTCTCTGTCTTGGGAGAAATAGAATTTTAGGAGCTTCAGTTGTCCGTTAATCTACTGGGGAATTAACTCTGGCTTGAGGAAGCGAAAGTGAACTGTGTATCTAGTCGTGTATAGGCTGCATCGCGACCTACTAGGGAAAGGTGAAACTGATCGTGTTTGATAGGTCCGGGTCTTACAGTGTTGTGGACTTATGTCTTGAGATAAGAGAAAAGAAACCTGGAAGATAAGGTTATGAGAAGGAACCTGGATAGTAGGGCTTACGGGAAGGAACCTGGGTAAGGTTGCTTCGTGAGGAGTTTGGAGAAAACTGCATCTGAACCGAGAAGGAACCTGGGTAAGGTTGCTTTGTGAGGAGTTTGGGTGAAATTGCATCTGAACCGAGAAGGAACCTGGGTAAGGTTGCTTTGTGAGGAGTTTGGGTAAAACTGCATCTGAACCGAGAAGGAACCTGGGTAAGGTTGCTTTGCGAGGAGTTTGGGTAAAACTGCATCTGAACCGAGAAGGAACCTGGGTAAGGTTGCTTTGCGAGGAGTTTGGGTAAAACTGCATCTGAACCGAGAAGGAACCTGGGTAAGGTTGCTTCAGGATGAGTCTGGGTAAAACTACATCGGGAAATAGTAAGGAGGAACCTGGGTAAGGTTGCTTTAGGATGAGTCTGGGTGAAACTACATCGGGAAATTGTAAGGAGGAACCTGGGTAAGGTTGCTTCAGGATGAGTCTGGGTGAAACTACATCGGGACCGAGATGGAACCTGGGTAAGGTTGCTTCGGGATAAGTCCGTGTAAAACTTCAGGAGGAACCTGGGTAAGGTTACTTCGGGATAAGTTTGTGTAAAACTTCAGGAGGAACCTGGATAAGGTTACTTTGTGATAAGTTCGTTTAAAACTTCAGAATGAACCGGGGTATGGTCACTTTGAGATAAGTTCGTGTGAAACTTCAGGAGGAACCTGGGTAAGGTTACTTTGGGCTAAGTCTGTGTAAAACTTCAGGAGGAACCTGGGTAAGGTTGCTTTGTGATAAGTTCGTGTAAAACTTCAGGAGGAACCCGGGTAAGGCTACTTTGGGATGAGTTCGTATAAAACTTCATTCAGAAATATATGAGAAAGGACCCGTGTAATATTTTTTAGGATAAACCCGTGTGAAGCTGCATTTAGGAGAAACCCGTGTAAGATTTCTTCATGACGAACCCGTGTAAAGCTGCATTTGATCGTGCAGATAATTACTCTGTTTAGTTTCTAGAGCTAATCTTGAACTTGCTAGAAGTTGTTGATGATAACCATCTTTCCTGAAAAGGTACATGATTAATCGTATATGATGCATGACATGCATTGTATGATGATGTTCTCAAAATAAATGAGATTATGCTGTATGCAATATGTATGCGCACGTCATAATATATGAACATGAAATGCTATTGTAGCACGTCTGAGTTTGGGAAAATAAATCCCTGATTGTTGTTGGAGAATAAAGAGTTTCGCTCGCTGGGGATAACAACCGAAGATGATTTAAGAATAACTTGGCCGGAGAATAATTCTGCTGGAGAATAAACTGGCGAGAAAAAATGACTCTGTGGGGAAGAGATACTCTGTCAGAAGATCCGCTGATTTGGAGCAATAACCTCGGTTGGGGATGGATTACTGTTGCTGGCGATGATGAACTATGTCCGGGATAAAATTTCTGTCTGTGGAAGAAATAAACTCCACTGGGGATGGTCTTCCATTGTTGGTGAAAGATGAACTCTGCTTGGGGAGAATTAACACCACTGCTTTTGGATACTTCTTACTCTGCGGGGGAGCGTAGATGTTACTGGGACGCGTGCTAAGGATATGACAATGACTTTGCATCAATACTTTTCTGCCCCTGTACCTGTTGGAGAAAGTGCCTGCGGAGGCCTTGTGGATTGAGTGTCATCCCAACTTATGAGGTGCTTGGTAACTTTCGATCGAAATGATAAGTCTTCTTCTGGTAGGCAAGTGACGAGATAACGGGACATAGTCGTACGCTTTAATCCCTAACTTTTTCCTGGACTGTCTTTTCAGATTTTCAGTCCACCGGGATACCCTTTTTTGCCCAAGCCGCCTTCTCAGGTTTTTGACTTGCCGGGTGTACAAATCTTTTTTTGTTTTTATCCCTAATTTTTTCCCGAACATTTTGGTTCGCCGGGACGCCCTTGTTTTGCCTAGGTGTGTCAACCTAGCGGGTCTTTGTTCATGTGCAGTATTTTGTGACTATGTCCACACTCTCAGGGTGTAGGGAGTTGTCACTGTCGGTAGTGTTGTGTTGTCACATTACCAGAAGATGTTTGTTTGATCATATAAGATTTGTTGTTGGAATTCATGTCCAATGCCCCAAGTGATTCAGATGGAGATCTGCCCCTGGTTATTTGGCATCCTTGCGAGATTCCTTGAATCTTGACTTGACTGCCCCAGATGATGGACAATGATCATGTCATACCCCTTGGTTGGAAGTGTGTTTTCCACTTGAGGTGATCCTTTTTATTGATAAGGTTTTTGTTCACTAGATATTCGTCATGCGAATTTCTCTGCTGTTGAACAAATAGTCATATGAAAACAATGTTATTTTAAGAATGCAAAGCTTATGTCTGTCTTGAAGTTTGGAAATTCATTTTTTAGTAAAACAAGTTTTTTTTTTGTAATAGTGTGATGTCAACTCAGGATTTACAGCAAGTCCTACAGGAGTCAGGATACCATTTGTAGAAGTATGCTTTCGAACTAACCAATGCTTCAGCTAGGACTTTTAAGGGTTATAACGTGGCCTGGTTCACAGTTTAAGAAACAAAGGATAAAAGCTCAAATTTTATTTGTACCCACCCGTTCTTCGTGATGTTCTTCGATCCTAAACTCAACTAATTGTGCATTTAGAACCCCAGTTGAGTTCTGGAATATTGTCCTTGATGTTCCGGTGATGGTTCGGATACTGACAGTTTACTTGAAAAAGGAAGTCATTTTGTAATCTTTTTTTTTACCGAGGATTTGTAGTAACCTCTTTTTTTTTGGTTTTACTATCCTTGTTTTTTGCCTGAACTGTTTCTTTTGTAATTACAGTCAGCGGGATGCCCTAGCTTTTTTCTTCTTAAGTCTCCTTCATAGGTTTTGACTTAATGGGGATTTATTTGGAGAGATAATGACTGCATGTGTTGACGATTATAGGGAACCATCACCGTCTTTTGTTTTGGAAGGACGTCTTTGATGCCATTCATTGTGCACCTGGATTAACTGAGAAAAATACCCTGCCCCAGGTTATGATTAAGGGTTTTAATATGTGTGAAAAGAAAAAACTCCTACTTCTTTGGCTCAAAGGGATTGACTAGGGATTATCTTCCTTATAACTCCACTATTTAGGATTTAAAGCAACGCCTGTACATCGTCAGCGGGGTCCATTCAAAAGCATACTGTAGAGATCGTGGTATCGTTTTCGTCATCCTCCCTCTAAAGGCTTACAGTTTTTTAGTCGAGAGTTGAATATCACGAAAAGGAAATAAGAATAAATTTAAGAATAATGAAAAAATTAATTCAAGATAGACACGGGTAATGCATTAATGAAATAAGAAACTTTTGACATGACTAAATGTTTGAACAATCAAAAGAAAATTACAAATTGAAAATTCTAATGAACAAAAAGTCTTCTTGTGAGAACTTGTCACTTCAGATGGTATGCCTTGGAGGGATGGCAGAAGAACTCAACCTGACTGTCTTGTGTGAATTCCAATGCTCATTCATCAATCAGGTCTTGAATTTTGTTTCTCAACGCCTAACAGCTGTTGGTGTCATGTTCAGGGCTGTTGGAATGGTATGCACACCTAGCATCAGGATTGTACCTTGGGGAGGCTATGTTAGGATTCTGAGGAGAGTCCCTTAATATAACCAACTTGGCATTCAACAGGCATTGCAATGCTTGATCCAATGACATGTTGATTTCGGTGAAGCGCCTTTCAGATGTATTCTTCTTATGTTGATTTCCCCGCTGTCGTTGGAGAGGTTGTGGTTGGGCTTGTGATGTAGTAGTAATCATGAAAGGTCTGTTCCCAACCTCTTCTCTCACCGGGGGTTGATTAATGCCTTGATCCACAATCTTAACTGTTTGTTTCATGGATCTGCATCCATCTTGGTGAAGATTATTGAGGAAGGCTCTTAGCCATTCTTGTCCTTGAGCTAAGTTTTGGATTAGAGCCATCTGCCCCAGGATCTGGATTCTCATTGCTTCTACCTCAGCTTGCAATTGTTCCAGTTGTTCATCCTTGTTGTTGTCTGGACGTTCCTTGGTCAGATTCTCGGCGAAGAGTGTTTTTAGGTCTTCTTGCCCCTTGGATAGATTCAGGAGAAATTCCTTGAACTGGGCATCTTGAGCTTGGAGATCTCTGTTGTCTTGTTGGAGAGCCATTGCTGAAATAAACAGCGAGAACATGAGAGACCTGCTTTGAAACCTGCTTATGCAATGATATGTAAGCAATGTCTTCAAGGGTCTCACGGGGTAAACAAGAAACTGTTAGAATTTGATTGCAGCTTGATTGAAGAAACTTCGTGATGTTGAGAGTCCTTCTTCCAGAGTCAAGCTCACCATATCGAGTGGGTCATAGCCCCTGACTCAAGATCCTTTGACAACATTGGCTAGAGGAAAATAAATCCCCTTGCTAGATGCCTGGTTCGCCATGACCTACATCACATACCCTTGAGATCCTTAAAATGGTTAGTATGATATGCCATGTTATGTAATGATGCATGATGTCATGATAAAAACACACCACAGGTATCACAGATAGCAACCATGGTAAGGGAAAACAAGTCACAGAACAGCCCTTAAGTTTAGGCTTGCATGGAGTCTAGGTACTACCCTCTTTAAGTTCAGTTGGTTTAACATGTCCTAATAATAGTAATCGAGTTCTAGAGGTTCTCAATATCACTGACTATCCTCCATCGGTCATAGTTTCAGCTCACGCAATCTTTTCTTACGGTTGGAACCATCTCGAGAGTATAGTCTCAATGAGTGTAGCATCTCGCTACTTTCTATGGCTAAGTTGGTCAATTATAGTTTCTAAGGTCAGTTGATGCTTAATGACCCATATAGCAGCCCCATATTCTCCTTGTTTCTCCACAAGGGATATTAGTACCAACTAATGTGCCACATCAACATAGCTACAACTTCAACCGTATCGGTCTATGCTATACAGTTCCCTCACAGTCTATTGCTACTTACCTAAAAGGTGTTCCCCAGATCTGGGTTAGGATCTATAGTAACTCCGATACAAAGCCCACAAAGATAAAGCAATCAAATCAAACAATAGAAAACAATATGATGAACTAATCCTAAGGTATACCTCACTTATTTATTTTCCCCAGCAGAGTCGCCAGTTCTGTTTTGGCCATTTGTGTTTTGGCCTCAACATTCTGTAATGAACCTGCATGGGATCCTGTCTAAATCTGCAGTGTTGAATCTCATGAACACATTAAATAAATTACTATATATCATGAAATACAAATAAAGCCAATATATGTAAAATTTTAATGTTAAAACCGATATGACGTGTCTGAATGATTATAACCTTTTGGTCATGGAGATCAAACCAGTCTTACCCTTACTGGAGAAGTAGTGAGATGAATGCTTTTATGCCCTTTTGATCATGGAGATTAAGCCAGCCTTACCCTTACTGGAGAAGTAGTGAGATGTTTGTTTGTAACCGGGATGTCTTGTTTGTAGTGAGAGAGGGATTTGTAATAAGGATTTCAAGGTTTTAGGGTTCTTGAAAGAATTTGATATTCTGAAAACTTTGTGGCAAAGGCCTTTTTTTGTCTCCTTTTTCCTATTTATGTGAAAAGAATGAGATTATATAATAGAAATTAGAGAGAAAAAATGGGCTTTGAATGTGCAATTGGGCCTCCAATATTCACTTGAGTTCGTCACGTTCCAGGCTAAATTGCAGGGGCTTAAGTGAAATTTTTGAAGTTGAAATGTGAAAATAAAATGTATCCGACATCGAGAACTAACTCCTTTCCGAAAATGGGCTCAATCGGATAAACGATGAATTAGTTATGAATTTTTGAAGTTTCAGCTCAGACAAACTTATTTTGGGCTCCAGTGTTGACTCTGACACGTTCTTCAATAAAAAAATGGTGTTGATCGGAGCATAATCCGGTCTCTACTTTTGAAGTAAACTTGTAGATCTCTGAGTCAGTGACCTTGTGTAAAATAATGGGCCCGATCCGATAAAAATTGACGGAGTTATGAATTTTCGAAGTTTCGACCCAGATAAAATAATATTCAGCATTCAGGATTTTCGGCGCGTCACACGCACTCTAAGCAAAAAACGAAGGCCTTTTGAATACCTTTCAAACTCGATACCTCCTGTGAAAACGTAGCCAACTTAATTTGTGAAATTTTGGCACCGTAACCAGCTCGATACGATGAAAATCTAACAAGTTATGATTTTCTGAACATGACGTAAATAAATTTCTGTCACAAATTTTTTGTACGAAATTACTTGATAAATCCGCATTTTTCAAGACCTTCTGATCGAAATTGGCTTCCAGTCGTGAGAGATGAAAACGTAGATGACGTCAATACGGAATTTTGGCCACCGAAATGGGTTTAAAATGAGTCACGATCTTCAAGTTATGAATTTTTTAGCGCGTAAAAACTGCACTTTTAGCACACTTTTTCACCATATTTCTTCGAGAAAACTCACACATTCGGATACATTCTTTAAAGAATTGACTCTTGAGCCGAATATGAATTTAAGAATACGTTATCAGAGATATCTTGGCGAAAGAACACCTGAATATGACGCGTCGGGTTAGACTTGTGAATCTTTGAACCCCGAATCATTGCAAAACGGCGAACCGATCTTCAGCACGAAAAATACTCTGAGAATATTCATTGACGAAATAAACGTCACTTGTAACCTGAAGAAGCTTGATAAATATACCTTTATTCCATAACCATAAAACCA
Organism: Vicia faba; assembly: GCA_948472305.1. Classification (NCBI taxonomy): domain Eukaryota; kingdom Viridiplantae; phylum Streptophyta; class Magnoliopsida; order Fabales; family Fabaceae; genus Vicia; species Vicia faba. Next base: position 1,494,076,473 of record OX451735.1, on the reverse strand, counting down.
ATAATATACATGTATGAAAAGAGGGCAAAGTTTGGGGTACAACAGTAACTACTATCTGGTCGGGTCCAGACTTCATAGTTTTTTTGAAAAGTTATACTACTATCTGGTCGGGTCCAGGCTTCATAGTGTCTTACTGGTGAATGTAGCTAGTTGTCATCTGGTCGGGCTCCAGGCTTCATAATAACTTGCTTGAAAACTGATATCTGGTCGGATCCAGGCTTCACATATTTTGAGGTGGATAAAGTTAGTTGTTGTCTGGTCAGGTCCAGGCTTCACAATAAACCCGCTAAAAAGATAGAGTTGAACTGATATCTGGTAGATCCAGGCTTCATAACAAATTTCTGAGGGGAATTGATATCTGGTCGGATCCAGGCTTTACAATAGTTTGTTGGGGTAGAGGAAAACTCTACTGGGGAAAAGAAGTTAAACCTTGGTTTGGTTGAGTCTGGGTTCTTCTATATCTTGAAGAGTTAAATTATTATCTAGTCGGGTCTAGGTTTCATAATATCTTGTGAAGTTAACTATTATATGGTCGGATCTAGTCTTCATAGTTAGTTGAAAGGTTACACTATTATCTGGTCTAATCCAGGCTCTATATGATTTGAGAAGTTGACTATTATCTGGTCGGGTCCAGGCTCCATAGAAACTTGAAAGTTGTACTACTATCTGGTTGGGTCAAGTCTTCATAGCATATTTTTGGAGGTAGTAAAGGTTTTGTTAACGACTTTATTGGGGATTAGGGGTTGCGGCCCTTTGATTTGCAATAGTCTGAAAGGCAAACTCAAGCTGGAGAGTGTGGACTCAGTCGGGGAAGACAAACTTAGCTTGGGAGGTATACTCAGCTTGGGGAGGATATACTTAGCTTGGGGAGCATATACTCAGATTGGGAAGGATATACTCAGCTGGGGATAATAGATTCAGCTGGGGAAGATAGACTACACCGGGGGAATTTAAACTCGACTGGGGAGTTATGCTTCTCGTTGTTTGTTGGGGAAATAGACCCTGTTGGGGAAATAAACCCTGTTGATGAAAACTTGATGAACTGCTGACGAGGCGAGTTCTTTGAGGAAGAGATCCACAAGGCTTCTACTTGTAGGATCAACTTAGCTAGGTAGAGAGCGGCCAAGAGATTGATACTCTGGTTGGAGATTAACCTGTGCAAAGAGACTTTGTGGATAACTTTGTTGAGTAATGGTTTATTGTAACCGTCCTCGTGGGGATAATACTAATGAAATAACTCTGTAGGGATATTCCATATACATTAAAAAGATTCTTGTTGCTACTTAGCAGGACACATGTGCCAAATAGTTTTAATTATGTTCATATGAATATGTTCATCCAATTTTAGTCATTGGACAAGTTCGTATTCAAAACAAAGACAGAAAGTTTGCACTTCAAAGTATATTTGTATTGATATTTTGCCCATGAATATGCATTTTTGTACAAAGGGATGGAGATCCTAGTAAGTGGAAATCGTCGAAAAACAAAAATTGAAAACAAAAACAAATAGCCATGTGAAATGATCTCATTGCGTTCCAACTCTACTATTGCCCCAATGTCTTCGAATGCCCCTTGTCGTTGACAGAAGTTGATTGGATTGATCTTGGACCATTTGAACTCGGACCTTGGTGATAAAGTTGATTGTGGTGATTCCACGGGACATAGTCATACGCTTTCAATCCATAACTTTTACCTGGACTTCCCTTTCGGGTTTTCAGCCCACCAGGATACCCATTTTTGCCCAAGTCGCCCTTTCGGGTTTTCAACTTTCCGGGTGTACAATCTTTTGCATATATCCCTAATTTTTGCCCAAACCTTTTGGTTTGCTGGGATGCCCTTATTTTTTCCTAGGTGTGTCAACCTAGCGGGTCCTTTATACGTACTATTTTTTGACTATGTACGTGTTTATAGGATGTGGGTAGTCTTCACCATCCATGGTAGTCAGCATCATGGAACTTCCAGAGAACACTCTCTTGACAACAAATGGCCCTTCGTAGGTGGGAGTCCATTTGCCTCTAGGGTCGCCTTGTGGCAGAATGATGCGCTTTATCACCAAGGTCCCAGCTTGATATGCTTGAGGCTTGATCTTTTTGTTGAAAGCAATGATCATACGTTTTTGGTACGTCTGACCATAAAATACAACAACCAATCTCTTTTCGTCGATCAAGTTCAACTGGTCTAATCTCGTCTAAATCCACTCATCTTCACTTAATACCGCTTCATTCATAATCCTTAGTGATGGAATCTGAACTTCCACAGGCAAAACAACTTCCATGCCATAGACTAAGGAAAAGGGAGTTTCCCCAGTTGATGTTATAGCTGAAGTTCGATAGCCATGAAGAGCAAACGGTAACATCTCATGCCAGTCCTTATAGGTCACTATCATTTTCTGCACAATCTTCTTAATGTTTTTGTTGGCCGCTTCGACTGTGCCATTCATTTTAGGTCTATATGGAGAAGAATTGTGATGCTTGATCTTGAACTGAGTGCAAAGCTTGGTAATCATAGCATTGTTGAGGTTAGTCCCATCGTCGTTGATGATCCTTTCGCGGATACCATAGCAGCAAATGAGGTTGTGTTTGATGAATCTGGCTACCACATTCTTTGTGACTGAGGTAAAAGAGGCGGCTTCGACCCATTTGGTGAAATAATCGATAGCGACCAGAATGAAGCGATGTTTGTTGGAAGCGGTGGGCTTGATTTCTCCAATCATGTCAATGTCCCACATTGCAAATGGAAACAGAGAGGTCATGACGTTCAAAGGGATAGGAGGCACATGGACCTTGTCATCATAGATTTGGCATTTGTGACAAATTCTTGAGTGTTGATGGCAATCAGTCTCCATGGTTGACCAATAGTAACCAGCTCTCAGGATCTTCTTAGCCATCATATTTCCACTTGAATGAGTCTCAAAGAGACCATGGTACATGTCTTCCATAATTTCCTATGCCTCCTTCTTGTCCACACATTGGAGTAGAGTAGAGTCATGGTTTTGCTTGTACAATATCCCTTTATTTAGGAAGGATTTGGCTGAAAATCTTCGTAGGAACTTTCTTTCATTAATGGATGCTCCCTCGAGATACTCTTGTGCTTCAAGGTACCTTTTCACCTCATGGTACCATGGCTTTTCTGTATCAGTGTCAAGCTCACAGTAGTGCGCAGGTTCGTCGAATCATTCAATTGTAATCATAGGGGCTTCGTTGTCCCATCTGACCTTGAACATTGAAGACATGGTTGCCAAAGCGTCAGCCAACTGATTTTCTTCCCTAGGGAAGTGCTCAAAGGTGATCTCTTCGAAGTAGGGAATCAGGGATAGCATAAGTTCCTTGTAAGGGATGAGATTAGGGTGCTTACTGTCCCAATCTCCTTTTACTTAGCTAATCACTAGAGCAGAATCCCCAAACATATTCAAATGCTTGATTCTCAAATCAATGGCAGCTTTCAGACCCAAAATGCACGCTTCATACTCAGCCATATTGTTCGTGCAATGGAAGCATAGTCTGGTAGTGATAGGAGTGTGACAACCTTTAGGGGAGATGATCACAACACCAATTCCGTTACCCAAGGAGTTGGAAGCCCCATCGAAGACCATAGTCCATCGGGATCCTTGTTCAGGTCTGTCATACGGTCCAGGTTTCGCACAGTCGGTCACCAGCATGATGTTCTCATCAGGGAAGTCGAAGTTCATGGACTGATAATTATCGACAGCTTGATGGGCCAAATGATCTGCTAGTACACTTCCTTTGATGGACTTTTGTGTTGTGTATTGAATGTCGTACTCAGTCAAGATCATTTTCCATCTTGCTATCCGTTCGAAAAGAGAAGGTTTCTCGAAGATGTACTTGATTGGGTCCATTTTAGAAATCAACAGAGTGGTATGAGTCAACATATACTGTCTTATCCGGCGAGCTGCCCATGCTAGAGTGCAAAAAGTTTTCTCGAGCAGTGAATATCTAGTTTCACAGTCGGTAAACTTTTTGCTCAGGTAATAAATAGCATGCTCTTTTCGTCCAGACTCGTCATGTTGGCCCAAAACACACCCCATAGAGTTCTGTAGTATTGTTAAGTACATGATTAATGGTCTTCCTTTAACTGGAGGCATGGGAATATGAGGTTCTTGTAGATATTCTTTGATTTTTTCGAAGGAAGCTTGGCATTCATCATTCCATCTGACTACTTGATCTTTCTTCAAGAGTTTGAAGATTGGCTCACAAGTAGCAGTCAAGTGAGATATGAAGCGGGCGAAGAAATTGAGACGACCCAAGAATCCTTTAACTTCCTTTTCAGAGTGGGGAACTAGCATTTCTTGGATGGCCTTTACCTTGGCATGATCAACTTCAATGCCTTTATTGCTGACAACAAAACCTAGAAGCTTTCCAGATCGTACTCCGAATGTGCGTTTGTTAGGGTTTCACCTCAACTTGTACTTTTCAACCTTTCGAATAGCTTGTACAGGTGATTGAGATGTTCCTCTTTAGTTTATTATATAGAAATCATATCATCCACATATACCTCTATTTCGTGATGGATTATATCATGAAGCAAAGCTACCATAGCTCTTTGATATGTTGCTCCCGCATTCTTCAATCTGAACGGCATGACCTTGTAGAAGAAGGTTCCCCATTGCGTGAAGAAAGTGGCCTTCTCCATGTCATCAGGAGTCATCCTTATGTGATTATAGCCAGATAATCCATCCATGAAAGATAATACTTTATGATGAGCAGTATTATCGACCAAGACGTCAATGTGTGGTAGAGGGAAGTCGTCCTTGGGGCTTTCCCTATTTAGATCCCTATAGTCTATGCACATGCGAACTTTTCCGTATTTCTTTGGCCCTGGAACGACATTTTCAACCCATTAGGGATAGGATGTCACAACTAAGAATCTTGCATCAAATTGTTTCATCACCTCAGTTTGATCTTTTCAGACATATCAGGCCTCATGCGACGAACCTTTTGCTTGACAAGAGGATCGTCTTCTTTTGTTAGCAGGCGATGAACTATGATGTCCGTATCCAACCCTAGCATATATTTATACGACCAAGCAAACACTTCCACATAGTCATGCAACATTTGAACCAACCTGCTCTTGACACTGTCTTCTAAATTAGCGTCGATCTTGATTTCCTTCTTGTCTGTCTCAGTACCCAGATTGATGACTTCAACTGACTCTTCATGCGGATGAATAGCTTTTCCTCTTGTAATAGAAGTCTGGCTAGTTCTCCCGGTATTTCACAATCTTCCTCGCCTTCGTATTCGGCATGTTTAATTGGACATTCAAAGTCATAGTCAACAATAGTAGAGTCATTGGTAATAAGATCCAGAGTGGATGAGGACCTGCAAGAGTGTGTGTTATGCATGTAAGATACATGTATATCTTGAAAGATGTATTTGAAGGAAAATAAAGACAATGAGCACACATATTTGAATGCAAAAGAGTCCAATGATTTGTATTGGATGACCATATGATTAGATGAACATAAATAAAACCCTTGAAAAATGGACCAAAGTTCCCCGGGCCAGACACATGGCTTAAAAGTCATTTTTTAAATATTATAGACAAAATGTTCTTGAATTGAAAGAAAGCAATAGGCAAATGATTACTCCTCAATGAAGGAGATGGGTACAAAGTCCTTGGCATGCCAATTCTTCAACACCGTTGTAGTAGGATACACTCAATCTTCAAATGCAATTTCATCATCTGAATCACCCACAACGTTAACTTCATGGCTTCCAATGCAGAGATGTGGATTTCCCGCACGAGCACACTTCACTTCCTTCTGGGCCTTGACGGTGAAACCCAAACCAAAGTTGTCTGCTTTGAATGGGATATAGAGGAGTTTCCCCCAAGTATCACAACTTCCTTCTTCAATTGCAGCACGAGCATATTTGATTGAAACCATCTTCGGCACAACCTTGACAGCTTTGGATACATCAGAGGAACATTTGGTGGCAGCACCCATCGGTGGTACAACTTCAAAGGCTTGACATGGGGTATCAATGAATTCTCCATTCATCTCCACGTACTTGAAAGAGTTAAGGTGGATTACCATAAACTCTTCTTCTCCACAAAAGGTGACAATTCTTCCCTTGACCGGATATTTGAGTTTCTGATAAAGAGTTGACGTTACTGCCCCAGCTTTATGGATCCAAGGGCAACCCAACAAACAAGAATAGGCACGACGGATATCCATGATGTAGAAGGTGGAGTTGAAAATTTGTGAGCCCACCTTGATTGGAAGATCTACTTCTCCGTGAACAGTCCTTTTTGATCCATCGAACACCCTTACAATGATATCATTTGGATTCAAGACTAAACCTTCACAGTCTAGACGGTCTAACGCTCCCTTAGGTAGCACGTTTAGAGAAGAACCAGTGTCGACTAGAACATGTACTAGGGTGGTCCCCTTGCACTCGACAGAAACATGTAGAGCTTTATTGTGTTTCTTCCCAAGCGGTGTTAGATCGGAATTTGAGAACGCTAAGCCATTATCAGCCATCAAGCTCGCCACACAATTCTCAAACTGATCAGTTATGGTCTCATGGGGGACATGAGTGTTTTTTAAGAATTTGATTAATGTACGAGCATAGGCGTCGGAACAGAGTAGCAAAGACATCATAGAAATCTTAGAAGGGGTTTGCCCCAACTACTCCACAATCTTGAAGTCACTCCTTTTTATAATTTTCAAGATCTCGTCCATCTCACGAGCGGAGGGTTCTTCATTGGCAATTTCATTTGCGGGTATTTCTGTTACAACAGGCTTAACAACCTTCTCCTTCCCTCTGGTATCAGTACTTGGCTTTGCGGCAGTGATGCAGACGGGTGCCTTTGTAACAACTGGTGGTGAGATGTTAGGTGAAAAGATTCTCCCAGTTCGAGTTACCTTACTTGAGCCAGTTATGTTGCCAACATCGTCAGCTTTGTCTTCTTTGATCCAAGCGTCTTGTTTTATCCCATGATAAAACACCTCAAAACCATAGTTCCATAGTACTGCCTTGTTTGAAGAGTAGGGAATTGGTAATTATTAAGGGAGAAACAGTTGGTTCATTTGAAATCCTGATAGGACCTTTGGAGGGGGTCCTAAGAGGCTTATTTGAGGTGGTGAAAATCGAGAGATCTTCACATTTGTTAGTCAAACTTTCGGTAGGCGGAGTCTTCTCAAATAGAATTTCGTTGCTATCCATCAGGCTTTGAATGCAATCCTTTATCCCTTTGCATCCATTGAGTTGTTTGGCACAACAAACACATTCTTTCACACAGCTAGGAAAGATCCCGACTATCAACAGATTCTTTTTGATGATATTCAAAGGAGTAGTCAAGTATTCGACAAAAGCAACAAAAATTGTATCTTCAACAACATTAACACCCTTGCCATTATTTGGCATAGGTGCGGTGATTACATTCGGAGTTGGAGGAGGGTCAAATTCAATAGTCTTGTTATCGATCAAATCCTGAATTTTGTTTTTCAAGGCCCACCATTGGTCAGTCTCATGCCCGGGGCTACTTGAGTGGTAACCAAATTTAGCGTTCAGATTATACTTTGGTGAAGAGGTATCTGGATTGGCGGGAGGGTCGCACGATGTCACCAAATTAGCCTCGAGTAAGTGTTGTAAGGCTTGAGACTGTGACATGCCTAACCTCGTAAATTGTCTTTTTGGGGTTTCAAAATCTTGATGATTAGCAGATGGTCTTGGAGTAGGAGTTGGATTGGAGATTCAGACAGAATTAACAGACGGATGATCATTCTTCTTGGCACGAGCCTTTTCCCCGTACACAACATTGATTTCCTTCTTTGCAGCAAAAGGTTTCTTTAGAGGATTGGAAGTGGAAGAAGATGCCACAGAGATCTTCCCACTTTTGATGCCGCTTTCAACTCCTTCATCGGTTAAGATTAGCTCGGTGAAACCAGAAGAAGAGCACCTAACCAACAATTTAAACAAAGGACCAGATAAAGTGTCCATAAACATGTCAATGTGCTCCCTATTAGTTAAAGGTGGTTGAACCCTACTTACAAGGTCTCTTCACTTTTGTGCGTATTCCTTGAATCCTTCATTCTTCCCCATGGTCATATCTTGTAACTGAACTCTTGTTGGCGCCAAGTTAGCGTTATACTGGTACTGATGGTAGAAGGCGGTAGCTAAGTCTTCCCAAGTATTGATGCGGGACCCATCCAACTGGTAGAACCACTCTAGTTGAATTCCGGTCAAGCTCTCTTGGAAAAAGTGAACCCAGAGTTTCTTATCAGCGGTATGCGGCTGTATCTTGCGCACATAAGATTTCAGGTGAAGTTTTGGACAAGAAACTCCATCTTACTTTGAAAAGACTAGTATTTTTACTTTGTGGGGAATAACAACCCCAGAGATCAAACCCAAATCATCAAAATCTAAACCGGGGACGGCTTGGATTTCAACTGCCTTCAATCTGTCTTCTAACTATTTGTACTTCACATCGGCAGGGGGATACTGCTCGTCAAAATAATCATCATCAGACGCTTGATCATTAACACAATCATCTTGGGTACTCTTAACTTCACCAATCTAATTCTCGTCCTCTTCAGATGAGTCTTCCACTACTGGGATCTGACGAACCGACTCTTTGAACCTTCTGCCCATGTTGACCAGGGCTTTCTTCCTGGGTTTCTTCTTAACTTCCAGCAATGCCATCATATCTTGCTTCCCCTTGGCTAGGGCCAGTAGAGTCTCTTGGAATTGTGAGTTTTGTGCCTGAAGATCCTTCACAGTTTTCTCTAGATCCATCTTGCTGAAATAAACAACAGAAAGATAAGGAAACCTGCTATGTGAAAACCTGTCATGTTATGATGCATGGAAGATGTATATGCAAATGATTTCAAGGATTTGTGAAATTTAAATTTTTATAGACAAGAGAGTGAAAAAACGTCAATTTTCATTAATTAGCTTGAAAAGATTAAAACATTCCTCTTGGGCTTATAAAATAACTTTCTAAGATGAAAAGACTGAACGCATCCTTTTCGGCGCAAGGTAGGCGTTCACACTTTTCTCTTCTTGTAGCTGCTTTGTAAGCTCCAAGACTCTCTTTTTACTAGAATAGAATTGAGCTTTGAAAGTATCTCGTTCTTCCTTCAGCTGAATCCAACCTTTTTGCAAGTCTTCGAGAGAACTAGGCATGTCGGGATGGAGGATGGTGTACGAAACATCTCCTTCAACCACAAGTTCCATGATGACTGGTAAGATGGAGGGATAAGGCATCACAAGTTTCCGAGCAAGAGCTCGTACCCACCTAAGGTAAGGCTCGAGGGGAATTGAATTATTATGTCCCAGCGTCTTGCTATCCACTTTTCTCACCATCCTCCAAGCTCGGATAAACCTCTGACAGTAGCTTTGATCGTCGCTCTCGTAGTCGAATACCACTCCTTGGATGAGCATCTACTGTGGACCATCCCTTCGGGCGTAACCAAATTGTCATAAAGTTAAGCAGGGGTTGTAAGTTATACCTCCTCTAATGCCAAGCAAAGGGACATTAGGGAATTCTCCACAATGGTCGATGATAGTAACATTCTCCAAGGATCGAGAACACCAATGAACATCTGAATTTCTGAGCGTCATCAGCCTATGGGACCATCTTGAACCTTGCTCGTTCTTTAATACAGATCATGGAATATGAGAAATAAACCATCTTGCCAAGAGAGGAGTGTAACACATGAGGATTCCTCTCTTGCTCATAGTGCGAGAATGAAAAGAATGTAGGATATCCCCCAACAAAGTAGGCACTGGATTGCGAGACATGAAGATTTTGACAGCGTTTACATCTATGAGTTGGTCAGGGTTTGGAAACAAAACCATCCCATAGATGAGAAGGGCCAAGATTTCTTCAAAAGCTTGTAAGTCCAAAGAGTTCCAACAATCTTGAGCTTTCTTGAACAAGAACATGGCTAAGAAACCTTTGACACCACTCCTTGTTACCCAAATAGTTGTGATATCAGATTGTTGCAAGTGTAGTGCTTGGGCAATCTCTTCAGGTTTTGGATATTTCTCTGTACGGTTGAAGGGTAGTTGATTGAGAATGGGAATCCTCAAGAGTTGGGAGAATTCTTCCAAAGTGGGTACAAGCTGATAATCGGGGAAAGTGAAGCAATGGTGTAGAGGATCAGAGAATTGGAAGAGCACCTTCATCATATCTTCATCAGTGTTGGAGGTAACCAAGCTTAGGAGGCGACCATGTCTTTCGGTGAATGGATAATTCTCAGGAACCCTTGATGCTAACTCTTTGAGTTAAGGAGTAATTCTTACGAGATTGACTTGGATAGTATTCCTGCGAATAGAAGCCATGTCCTACAAAACAGAACAAAGATAAATCCCAACAATCCTTGAAATGGTTAGTGAGAATGAGTATGATGTTATGATATTTATGATGTCATGTACAAGTAAATATATACAAACAAAGAAAATAAGTCCTTAGGTTTAGGCTTGCATGGAGTCTCATAGGTAAGTACCCTCTTGAAGTTTAGTTGGCTTAAACCTGTCCTAGAAATAGTAACCGGGTTCTAAGGGATCTCAATATCACTGATCTGTCTCCTTGGACATTGTTTCAGCGCAAGCCTCTTTCACGGCGACCGAAATATCCCGAAAAGTCAAACCTCAATGAGTGTAGTATCGATTATCAACCAACTTTGAACTGCACCAAAGCCGGTTATCTCACTACGTCCTAATGGCCAAGTTGGTCAAGTAAAGGTTCTAAAGTCAGTTAGTGCTTCATGACACCACTCAGCGGCCCTGTATTCTCCTTGACTACTCAAGGGCTACCGGTACCCACAAATGTGTCACACTAACATAGGTATTTCTTAGACCATGTCGGTATACCCCGCACAGTTTCCACAATGTATTGCTACTTACCTATAAGGTATCCCAAATCCAGGTAGAGGATTAGAACAAGCCCAGACAAAGAACCAAAGTGTAAAGCAAACAAGTCAAATAATGAAAGCAAATAAAGGTGATCTAGCCCTAAGGTAACCCCACTTTTAAGTTTTTCCCCAGTAGAGTCTCTAGTTCTGTGATACGGTGGGAGAACTGACTTTGGTGTTTTGCGTTTTATCGCAAATGTTGCGGTTAGCAAGAGTTGCCACCGACTTTTATTTTATCCAAAGGAAAGGCTGAAAAGAACAGGAAAGACCTTTGAGATTGTTTCTTGAGTTTGGGGGGTAGATTATGAAAAGGGAAGGTGTTAGCACCCTTTTCATCCATAGTTATATATGGGCTCTTAGTTGCTTGCTAGATCACTTGCTTTTGTTTGAAAATGTGCTTTGTGTTGTTTTTGAAAGTATTTTGAAAAGGCGCATTCGTTTAGGAAAGATTTGTAATAGTTCTCATTCGTAAGAACGTATACAAAGTGTTGAGCTTTTGAAAATATTTCATGTTTGGAAAAGGTTTTTTGAAAGTGTTTTGAAAGTGTTGGTGTTTGTTTTGAAAATAAGCAAGGATATTTGATTTGAAAATGAGCAAGCAACTAGGAACAATCTACCTACTCAAAAGTCTTAGGTCATTTCTTCCTTTCCTTTGATATTGTTATCTTACCATTAATTTGGTAAGAAGCCTTATCTTTGGATGTAAAGGGAAGGGCGTGGGTCATCGTATAATTATGATAGCAATGTTATGAGATATTTTAGCATTTCTCTTTGAGGGACTAAGATCATTTTGAAAGGCAACATTTGATAGCATCATCGAGGGACTATGATCTTGTATTTTTTATTGCTTTTTGCTAAGATACCCCGCATGCATAACATGGCCATTTTTGTAAGGCAACAAAGTGGAATTACCTTAAGGGTGTAAGTGTGCAAGTGTGCTTGATTTACATGCATTTTTTATCTTGCATTAGGGTTTGCTACTTGTTGGTTTTAGTCTTTCCATACAAACCCTAATTACTAGCATTTATATAAAGCGATAAATTGCGGAAAGTAAAATTACTAAGCTATTACATCATTAGGGGAGGGGGTATACAAATTTACAAATGGGGATTTGCAAGAAAATTAAACCTAATTATCTATTACAACCATATTGAATATTGTACAAGAATTGAAAATAAAATGCAAAAATATAAAAGGACAAAGAAATGATTTTTGTTTGGTTTTTTTATGAAAGGGTTTGGTCTTGTCCTAATTAAGAAAATGATTAGTTAAAAATAAACAAAATTAAATTTAAACTAATTAAGAAAGAAGTTAAATTAAAAATGATTTTTAGGGATTTTCTTAAAGGTTTTAACTTAATTAAAATAAAATGAAGATTAATTTATTAAAATAAACCTAAGTTCTGAATTAATTTTAATTTACAAGAGAATAATATAATAATTAAACACAATTATCTAAATATTAATTATTTAAGAAAAAGAAATTAATTGGTTTAAGAAAATGTTTTAATGTTCTTTTTGTCTTTGTAAAGAAAATAAATAAATAATAATAATAAAAAAATTGGATTTTTTATTAATAAAATAATAATAATAATAATAATAATAATAATAATAAAAATAATAAAAATAATAAAAATAATAAAATAAAATTGAAATAAAATAAAAATATGAAAAAGAAAATAAATAAATGAAATAATAAAAAGAAATTGGACCAGGAGTGTGAAAGCAAGCATAGGGTTATAAGCTAGCCAAAAAGACAAAGCCCAATGGTTTGGGGCTCAGGCGCTGCTGTGTGAAAAAAAAAATAGTGAAAATGTGAAAAATACACAAAAGGTAGCGCTGGGTGTTGAACCCATGACCTCCAACACAAACGCGCGCTACCTTTGCCACGGCGGTGGCTATACATCCGTTAACTTAACTTAAATAATAAATACATAATACAAAACAAGTTCCAGAAATGAACTTCATCTTCAACCTCCAACCATGGATCATGTAACTTCATCATTTCTCAACAAAAATGAAAGATGCAAACATGAAAGTCGCTCCATTTTTCCATCTGAATCCAATCATATAAATATCATAAGCTATAAATCAAAAATGAATGAGAATGTCTAAAAGTACCAAATTATAACCTAAATATTTTAGAAAGTTGAAACCAAAAATTCTCTAAGCTTAAGCAATATAAATGAAATCTATGGACATGTATAGTTTCAGGGCAATGATGTCTACATTTTATCTTCACAAATGCAAGTCTAACAATGCCTAAATGAGAAGATAAAAGTTCAAAAATTATACCTTAAAACTGGAAATCGTGAAATGAGTTTGAGCTGATTTCAAGGAGTTGTGATGATCAGGTTAGCTTCCTCAAGTTCCCAGGAAGCTAATGCAATGATTAGCTTGAGCAATGGATGGGTGGAATGGCTTGGAGAAGTCAATGTGAAATGCTCTATTTTTGGTTATGGAGTTTGATGCAAATGGTGTTACAGTCGTGTAACAGGGTTAGGGATGGACTATGCTTGATGTTTGGGAGCTTCAGGAACCAAAAGGCCAAAGAACGCGCGAGGGAAATATGAGTTTCAAATTCACTGTCAGAAACTGGTCAACAATGGTGTTTTTTGAACAATTTATGGCTTGAGGGAGTTTGGGAGTGTCTCAGGGTGTTCAATATCATCCTTTAGCTCACAAATAGTGACTCTATTTATAAGCAACAAGTTTGGAGACTTATTGTTGATCAGAATTCAAAAACAAATGTTTAAACTCAACATATGATTTTTGAGAAATCCAAGTTTCAATGCCTTGTGTACTTGCTAATGTAGAGTTATTATGCTTTAAACAAGTTTTCTTATGACTTTGTAGATGGAGTGTGATCAGAGGGAACAAGTTAGAGGCTCAAGAATTGAATTTGTGTGTAAAGCTTGCTTTTCAAGAATGGCATTCTTCACTTTCTTCCCAAAATGGCAATATGAATTGGATAAAGCTTAAACCACTTGGATTATAGCTAAAAAGTTTGTGTAATCCATTAATGATGGATAGATACACATGTTAGAAGGCCTGAAAAGCAAGATTATGCAGCCTAACATTGAAATTGAGTTATGTGTTCATCAAGAAATGACTTGTAATTCAAGAATGAAACCCTAATTTCTTGCCTTCGATTCTCCTTGCTCAAGTATGATCTTAATGAGTTTTTAGACATTTTGGAAAGCTTGTAACATCCTCTACAACCTATATGTTTGAAATTTTTGAAGATTCATTTTGGAACGATGTGAAAAATTGCCATGAAGTTATGTCAAAATCTTGCCTAAACTAGGGCAAAATTTCACTAAGTTTCCAAGTTTCATGAACATGTTTTCTTAAAATCATAACTTGAAATCCATGAATTTATAGAAGAAGTTATGTTCTACAATATTTTATATCTTATTGATATCTACAACTTTCATGTAGGAAGTTTCCTTTGAATCATCTTGCATCATGGTGGATATTTGGCTCAAAGTTATGAAAAAATATAAATTTTCCAACACTTAGAAAAATTTCAAAGTTTAGAAATTTTGACTTTTTGATATTTTTGATGAAAAAGTTTCATATTTTGACATGTTTTGATGAATTGTGATCTTTGATACTTGATTTAGACCAAAATGTCAAAGTTTGACTTTTCACTGTATAGTTGACTTTTCATCAGTTGACTGAAAATCAACTATCAACCAATTGATCTTGAGGAATGTTTTGAGACATGCCATTAGTTAAAAATGATGAATTTGAATCCTTGAGATCAAGCCTTAAACCAATCAATTATTTGCTAGGTCAAAAATCAAAAATTGCACCTTCTCAGTCAAAACCCTAATTTTGACCATTTTGCCCTTTTGATGATCTGAACAAATTTCTTGAGGAATTATGATCCAAACTTGATCAAATGACATATATGAGTTCATAATGTTGATATGGATAAAAAATTATGAAGTTTGATTGTAAATTGACCACAATTAACTTTTTCCCCAATTTAGTTGATTTTAGGTCAACTGATCAATTGACTGAGCAAAAATGTGATCCAAGACTTGAAACTTGACATGAACAATATTGAGAGTCCAAAATGATCCATGAAAGCCACATGGGACATTAAAAGTCCATTTGTCCTTGTGCAATCCCAAACCCTAATTTTCAGTCATCAGTGCTTGAGGAGGTGTCTTGAGCTGATCAACCCTTATGCAGTCTTGAACCAAAGGAGATCTTGTGAGAGATTAATTGAGAAATGAGAGGGAAAATTTTGGGGTACAATAGCTAAACCCAAATAAGTGCACTTTCGGAGTAAGATCCGGTAAGCTCTTAGGCTTCGTCATCAGCAACAAAGGCATTGAAGTCGACCCTGCAAAAGTCAAAGCTATACAAGAAATGCCAACTCCTCGCACCGAGAAGGAAGTTAGGGGATTCTTGGGATGCCTAAATTACATTTCCAGGTTCATTTCCCATCTGACTGCTACTTGTGAGCCAATCTTCAAATTATTGAAGAAAGATCAAGCAGTAAAGTGGAATGATGACTGCCAGAACGCCATTGACAAAATCAAAGAATATCTTCAAGAGCCTCCAATTTTGATGCCTCCAATTGAAAGAAGACCTCTGATCATGTACTTAACAGTATTAGAGAACTCAATGGGGTGTGTGCTGGGGCAGGACGACGAGTCTGTTCGAAAAGAGCATGCAATATACTACCTTAGCAAAAAGTTTACCGACTATGAAACAAGATACTCACTGCTCGAGAAAACTTGTTGCGCTTTGGCATGGGTTGTGTAGCGATAAAAAATGTAGCGGGGTAAATCGGAGATCGAATTATTGATTCATTCGTCTCACAAAAGCAAGAGTCGCCACCGCGCTTTATTATTTCCAAAGGAAAATGGAAAAGAGCGAAATAAAACCCTAAGTATGCAATGTAAATAATAATAAAATACAAAGCGTTTTTGAAAAGAGATCTTATGGTTCGGGGGTTGGTTATACAGTGGGAAGGTACTAGCACCCAATGTATCTATAGTACTCTATAGGAACCTTTTGAAATATCTGTTTTATTTAAAATTGATTGCTTGATTTGAAAATAAATCGTTTTGGCCGAAAAGGGATACGGACGGGTTTTTGAAGATACGACGACCTAATATCGAAGTTTTTGCTTAAAAGGTATAGGTCTTGAAAAGGTTGAAATTTTGAAGAAAGGTGAATATTTGAGGAAAAATTATCCTAAGTTTTAATGAAATGCGAAAATTCGCGCAGTTAGACTTGAAGACACGAAGTCAACAAATTTATTGTTTTTCCTTTGGATTTAAGCATAAACCGAATAAACAAATAAATACACGGACAAAATATGCGAATAACGATAATCTAAATGATGGAATAGAAGATGCGAATAATGCGTTTTTATGATTTTTTGGTTTAATGTTAACGGGAAGAAAGTATTTTAAATTTTTACGCATTTTTTGATAAGGATAAAACACAAGAATTATTTAACGAGGACGTGACGTTTTTTAGTTTTAAGTTATTAAGTTTTTTTTTATATTTTTGATATTAATATTAAGACAAGAAAATGAGTTAATAAAATATTTTTTAGTTTTTTCTATTTTTTATGCCTTTTATTGTAAAAAGTATTACTTTAAGAACTCTTTAATGATTAAATTAAATTAAAACTCAATGCTACTAACTTAAATCTAATTTTTTTAAAAAGATACTAAGATTATTAAATTAAATCCTGAAAGTTTAAATTAATAAAATGGTCCATTATTAAAAATGGTTTTAAATTACATCTCTTATTTTGATTAACTAGATTAAAACTTAAACTAATAAGATTCTAAGGGGGGTAATCAAATAGAGAGAAATGTATTAAAAGGAGGTGAATAGATAAGTCAAAATGGGCTAAAAGATTGGGATAAGGCCCAAGGCAAAAATTGAAGACAGGGGGGGTGCACAAAGGAGTCGTGGGCTTAAGCTGGGAAATAAGGGGTGAGGCCCAATAGTTAACACAGCATTAGGGTTAATTCGTTTTAACAAATTTGGGATTTAGGGTTTGTCTTGGGCAGAAACGGCGCGCCTCTTCGTCTTCACGATCTTCTTCTTCGCCTCTTCTTCTTCGCTCTCGCCTCTGAGCTTGATGTCTCTCCTTGCTATGGCCACCCACTCCGGCCCTTCTTCCCTCCATTTGAACGAGAAACGGGACGGCTATGGATTCGGTAAGAACGCGTTTGATTTGTTAACACTCGATTCAGTTTTTTGCATGTTGATTCTACGATTTATGTTATGTTTGATCTTGATTCTTATATTTGGTTGTTAATGCTTGATTTGAGGACATTCGAAGAAATAAGAGAGAGGAGGGACCGTTACCTAGGTGGAGATGGAGGAGGAGGCTAGGGGGCGACGGAGGCCAGGCGGTGAGGAGAGGGGAAGCAAGCCCGTTACGGTGACCGGTATTACACAATTTTCTTCTTCTTGTTTGTTGCCACTGTATTGTGATGCTTTTTCTTGTTGAAATTGTACTGTGCTTTGTTGTCCTTCTTCTTCTTTGAACGGGTTACTGTTTCTCTTCTTTCTTCTTGAAACTGCTACTGGCGATGTATATTGGTCTGAATAATGGTTTTTTGGAATGATGTTGGCTTGAGTAATTGTTTTTTTTTAAAGGCCAGTGATGGTAACACTGAGGCCTAGCCTGTTGCCTTAGAAACGGGTTCCAGCTTGGGTCGTTTCAGGTTTTTGGTGGAGGATATTCAGGCTTGGTGTAATGGACTTGACATGGTTATGTGTATAGGGGTTTCGTGTGGTTTGGACAGGTTGATGGAAATTGGGGCGTGAATCTTTTGTTAGGCCATGTTGATGGTGTGGTTTTTTACTGGTTCTGTGAGATTATTTTTTGATATTTTCTTTGACAATGGGATGGTGATGATGTTGGCTTGAATGGCTCAATCAAACTTGCCAAGTTTTGGCCATAAGGTTGGAAATAGTTTTGACAGTATGTGGGTGATTATGCAGGTTTGCTGAGATTTTTATGTTTTTCTCTGATGACTCTTTTTTCTGTGTTCCTTGAAGGCTTTTTATCTACTTGTATTGGTTTCCTTTTGTTATATGCTATAACAACTTCCCTCTTCTTTTCGCTACAGGCTGGAAGTTTGAAATGTGCTGGGATTTCCTGGGCATTCTGCACTACTGTCCCTCCAATTTGTTTCTATTCTTCTTTTGTGTTATTATCTCTACTGGCTATATTTTAGTTTGTCTTGTATACCCTCTTTCTGCCTATGCCAAGCCTGTATAACCCACACTTCTCCCTCTCTTTTTTTCTCTCAGTATGGCTTTGATAAAAGAGTGATAAGCTGTACTTTTTTCTGAAACTGCAATGGCCAGAAAATGATGAAAATGGAATTTCTATATTGCTTGCATATGTAGTTAAACTGCATGTTTTCCTTTAATACAAAAGCTTGTTTTGTTTTCTGCTGTGTGGGCATTGGTTACGTGAGCATGCTTGCATATGTAGTTCATGCAGGGCTTTGTATACTTATGCTGTATGTTTTTTTTGAAATTGCATTTGGGATTTTGAAAAATGTAATTAATTTAAACATGCAATTTTTTTGGAAAACATAAACTTGTGCATTTATTTTAAAATTCCTTTCTTTTTTGTGAACCGGGAGAAATCCCGTGATTTGCAAAAAAGAGTAACTGATTCCGGCCATTGCATTTAATGATGAAACTTTAATAATTTTGCTTTTTAATCATTTATTCGAATTCTAATCTCTTTTTTAATTTTGCAGGTAACATTAAGTGAGCGGACAAAACGCATTGGATCGGAAGTTTTAGAATTAGGATAGATTAGTTTTTTATTTCATTTTAGTTTTTGTAAGTTTATTATTGTAATTTATTGTAATAGATACAATGTTTACATAATAACTGTACAATCAGAAAAATGAATAATAAAAAAAACTATTTGCCAATTAAATTCTTCTTTCCCTTTAATTATTTATTTATCGTTTACAATTCTCCAAACGAATAATAATTGAAAATAAATTTCAATTACCCACATTCAAAATAATAAACAGATAAATAAATAATTATCGTTGATCAACTAATATCTTCAATTATTTAATTCATCATTCATAACTAAATTATAATAATTAAAACAGGGTTTCAATTATTTAACTTAGAATGACAAATGATTAAACAATCGTTATTGACCAATGAACTTTTTCCGAATGCTTATTATATTATTCATAAACCTTTAAATTATGTAATAACTAAGAATAAATTCCAGTTACTTAAATTTAAGATAATGAGTAATAAATAAATACTGTCCGCACAATTAATGCGCCTCTTCTCTGATGCTCATTTTATTATCTATACATCTTTAAACTACATAATAATCGAAAATGAATTTCAATTATTTAAATTTTAGATAATAAATAATTAATAAACATCATTTTAGCACGAATCGATTTAATGATTTAATGTTCAGCATAAATAGCTCTTGGCCAGAAAAAGTTATGAATTTTAAAATCGATGGATCAAAATACTTGTAATGTAATGATGCAGGTATGAGACGATATCTTAGGTCAAAATTTGGGGTACAACAGGCTGCTCGTCGACTAAGACAATATATGTTGACTCACACTACCTTGTTGATATATAAAATGGATCCAATCAAGTACATCTTTGAGAATCCCGCTCTCTCCAGAAGAATAGCAAGATGTCAGATGACCCTGACCAAATACAACATTCAATATACAACCCAGAAAGCAATTAAGGGAAGTGTATTAGCTGATCATTTGGCTCATCAACCTGTGGATGACTACCAATCCTTGAATTTTGAGTTCCCGGATGAGAATATCATGTTAGTAACTGATTGTGAAGAACCTGGACCGGATGAAGGACCTGAAAAAGGATCCTGATGGACTATGGTTTTTGACAGAGCTTCTAACGCTCTTGGCAACGACACCGGCGTTGTGATCATATCTCCTAAAGGCTATCATACCCCTTTCAATGCCAGACTATGTTTCAAATGTACCAATAATATGGCTGAGTATGAAGCATGTATCATGGGTCTCAAAGCTACAATCAATTTAAGGATCAAGTTCTTAAGTGTGTTTGGCGACTCGGCCTTAGTAATCAGTCAAATCAAATAAGAATGGGACACGAAGCATCCTAATCTCATCCCTTACAAAGAGCATGTGTCGACATTGATTCCATATTTTGAAGAAATTACCTTTGAGCATTTTCCACAAGAGGAAAATCAACTAGAGGACGCGCTAGCTATGATGTCATCCATGTTCAAGGTTAGATGGGATAATGAGGCTCCTCAGATCACTATTGAGAGGATGGATGAACCAGCATACTGTCACGAGATTGGTACTGAAAAATTAGTGGGCAAGCCTTGGTTCCATGAAGTCAAAAGATATCTCGAAGCCAAAGAGTATCCTAAGGGATCTTCAGTCAATGATAAGAAGTTCCTAAGAAGGTTCTCTACTAAGTTCTTTCTCAGTAACGGGATCCTCTACAAGCACAACCACGACTCTACCTTGCTTCGGTGTGTAGATAAAAGTGAGGAAGAAAAGATTATGGATGATTTACACGAAGGTACCTTTGGCACTCATTCCAGTGGACATACGATGGCTAAAAAGATCATGCGGGCATGATACTACTGGTCCACCATGGAGGTAGACTGTTACCAGCATTCACGAACTTGTCACAAGTGCCAGATATATGCTGATAAGGTGCATGTGCCTTAGGTTCCTTTAAATATCTTGACTGCTCCTTGGCCTTTCGTAATGTGGGGCATCAATATGATTGGAGAGATCAGACCTACGACTTCTAATGGGAACCACTTCATCCTGGTTTCCATTGATTACTTCGTGAAGTGTGTCGAGGTAGCTTCACTTGCTTCTGTTAACAAGAACATGGTGGCCTGATTCATCAGACACAACCTTATCTATTGGAATGGTATTCCAGAATGAATCATCACAGATAATGGTACCAATCTCAACAATACTATGATCACTGAACTCTGTAAGCAATTAAAAATCCAGCATTATAACTCTTCCCCTTACCGGCCGAAGATGAATGGCAATGTAGAGGATGCTAATAATAACATAAAAAAGATCTTACAAAAAATGACGGTGACATATAAAGTTTGGCATGAGATGTTACCATTTTCTCTTCATAGTTACCGTGCCTCAACACGCACATCAACGGGAGCAACTCCTTTCTCTCTGGTATACGGTATGGAAGTTGTCCAACCTTTGAGGTCCATATACCTTCTTTAAGAATCATGAAGGATTGAGGTTTGAACAAAGATGATTGGATCCAGACTCGACTTGACCAATTGAACCTGATTGATGAGAAAAGGTTAACTGCTGTTTGTCATGGTCAGATGTACCAGAAGCGTATGATTAAGGCTTTTAACAAGAAGGTCAGACGTCAGGTATATCAGGTTGGTGATCTAGTAATCAAGCACATTATCATGCCGCAAGGTGATCCTAGGGGAAAATGGACCCCCACATACAAAGGGCCATTTGTGATCAAGAACATATTTTCTGGTGGAGCCATGATCTTAACCACTATGGACAGTGACGACCTTCCGCACCCGGTAACCATAGACATAGTTAAAAGATACTACGCATAAACAAATACCCGCTAGGTCGACTGGCCTAGGAAATAATTAGGGTATTCCAGCGAACCAAAATGGTTTGGGCAAAAATTTTGGATATACATAAAAAATATGTACACTCGGAAAGTCGAGAACCTGAAAAGGCGGCTTGGGCAAAAAAGGGTATCTCGGTGGACTGAAAACCCGAAAGGGAGGTCCAAACAAAAGTTAGGAATTTAAAGTGTATAACTATGTCCCGTTGGATCACCTTACAGCCAATCTTCAATATCAACTATCAAGCTCAAGTGGTATTAATCAATCCAATCAGCTTCGGACAAGTAGCGAAATGGATGAGACGCTCAAAGACGTAAACGAAATAGCAGAATGGGAGCCTAATAGGATTATTTCGCATAGCTATCTTTATTTGTATACTACTTTTGTATAATTTCCATTCTTACGACATCATTCTCTTACTAGGATGTCTGTCTCCTTGTACTGAAACACTTATTCAAGTTAATACAAAACTATTCCTTTGAAAGTGCAAACTTCTGTTTTTGTTTTTTTGTTTTGTGTGCGAAAACGTCCAGTGATTATTTTTGAACATATGCATTTGAATATGATTACTTCTTATAAACATACACCTAAAAACAGAAAGACAGTTGCTAAGGACTTTAAGAAACAGAATAATATCTAAGGGCCATCCACAAAATCCCTACATATGTTTTCCTCGGCAAATACCTTCTCCAACAGGTACAGAGGCAGGGACATCCTGCTACAAGATCTCTGCCATATTCTTAACATGCAGCCTAATGGTGTGAGTTGTTCTCATATCCCCAGCAGAACAAAAATATCTAATTACTGCTCCAAAAGATTCTGCAGTGAAGTCTCCAAGCGCCTCAGGACTCCCCAACGGGATTCCAACAAAATCACCAGACAGTGCACGGAGTTTTCCTTCCCCAACAGAGTTTATTTCTCTAACAACAGAAGTTCATCTCCCAGCGTTTCAACTTTAACAAATTTGAAGGCCTACATTCTCCCCTAGCCCAAATTAGGGATTTATTTTCCCTAGTTCAGTAATACAACAATGGAACAACTGACACGTTCATACATTGTATTCATACATCATTTCTACAAACATCATAGCATATCCTGCACTGATGCATATATCACAATCTCATTTATTTTCAGAGCATCATGCAATTCATATATCATGACATCGCATAAAACTGACTTTACCTTTCCAGGTTGAGTTCGCAGAAAGACAAACATTGTCTACTTATACAACACGTTAAAGATTAATGCCCGAAACCAGACGAGAAAACTATCTACACGACCAAGTGGTATGAACTCCTGAAGCAAGACATGTTTACCAACAAATACAACAGGCCACTGATTAATACCCGAAACTGGACGGGGAAACTATCTATGTGACCAACAAAACAAGTCCCAGATAAATAACTGTAACAAGCCAGAAGAATTACCTGTGGACGACCAACTGTGGATTAACACCTGTAACCATCCAGGAGAACCATCTATATAAAGAGATCGAAGATTAATACCTGTAGCAAGCCGGGAAAACTATCTTTCTTTCTCAGATCAGAGATTAATACATGTAACATTCCAGGACAACTATCTTAGCTACCGACAATTTTCAAGTTCTAGATTAATACCTGTAACAAGCCAGGAAAACTATCTGTGAACAATTGATTTGTAGATTAACACGTGAAACCAGACAAGAAAACTATCTACATAACCAGCGAGGAGAATTACCTGTGGACGACCAACTATGGATTAACACCTGTAACCAGCCATGAGAACTATCTACATAAAGAGATTGAAGATTAATACCTTTAGCAAGCCAGGAAAAATATATTTCTTTCACAGGTCAGAGATTAATACATGTAACATGCCAGGACAACTATCTCAGCAAAAAAAAAAAATTCAAGTTCCAGATTAATACCTGTAACAAGCCAGAAGAACTATCTGTGAACAGTTGATTTGTAGATTAACACCTGAAACCATACAGGAAAACTATCTACATGACCAGACAAGAAAACTATATTCAGGTAACGGTTAACTCCATTACCCCCAGCAAGTTACTATGAAGCCTGGACTTCAACTAGAAAACAGTAAACTTTCATCTCTCCAGTACAGAGATAACTCTTCAGCAGAGCCTTGGACGACTGAAGTTCTTAGACTATATTCCCCACAAAGTTTTCCTCAAGTAGGAGAACAACAGAAACCCACAATCCCCAGCGGACTCTTCCTCAGACAGCAGGACCAAGAAGCCCCAAAGGGACCATGTGTGAAATCAACATCTATTTCGGATGGCATCTTTAAGCCCATCCCCGATGACTCTTTGTGATCTTCTCCAAATGGAATTTGTAAGCTCATTCCTGCTATCATCAACCAACAGTATTACTTCATGCGAGTGAAAATTTCTAGGCACTCTAGTGTTCAATCTTCTTCCACCTTCAGATCACGAAAGGCAGACAAGCCAATCTAAATCCTCAGGTTTAAGAAGATTGAACAGGGGCAGCTGTTGTACCCCAAAATTTGCCCTCTCATGTTTTCCAAGATTTTTTCCTTACATGGGTGGTTACAAGCACTTGCCTAAAGAAAATGAATTTTTTGAAGATGAACAAGGTGTCTTTCGATTGGCATCCTGGCAAGCTTTGATTGTGCGCTGGACCTCCTTCAACGCAAGCCTGATTCACAAGCTTTGATTGGGTGTTGGGCCCCTTCGATCAAGTTTAAATCATAAGGATTCGACTGTGCATTAGCTAATCCAATATTTCCTTCAATTCACAAGGCTAACGACCTCTTCAAGTGCCTTTCATTCACAAGGCTAATGGCCTCTACAAGTTCCCTTAAATTCACTAGGCCAAAAGCCCCTCCATGCTTGCTTTGGATTCACAAAGGCAAAGGCTTCTTCTATAATTGCCTTCAATGCACAAGGGAAAGACTTCTTCTATAATTGCCTTCAATGCAGAAGAAAAAGACTTCTTTTTTTCTTTCTCTCAATGCCAAGAATCTTCAACACACATAGTTTCTACACTATGACATACCTGGATTCCCCTTTTAGAAGGTACACAACTAGCGCATTCGAAGGACAGGCGCATGGTCCATTCGAAGGGCATATATTTTCCCCATTCGAAGGACATGTATTGTTGGATTTAAAGGGGCATACATGGGTGTTCCATTCGAATGATTTATTTTGTTGGCCCATTCAAAGTAATTGCAAATGATGCACACAAGTGATGCATGTGGTCCCTTCAAAAGAGCATACACATTGGTTTAAAATGAAGGATGCATATTACTGGCCATACGAAAGAGACACATCATCACTGAATGCAAGTTTATCTTATGATGAGTCTCGGTCCTACATGGGGCCAAGCCTAGACCTCTTGTGCATTAGCATTCGAAGATGGCGACAAAAGAGGTTTTCGATTGGCCAGATTGAAAGTTTTCGTTTGAGTTTGTTTGAATCAAGTAGCAAAGGAAAGTAGACTCTATTAAAGAAACTCTGATAAGGGGAACTCTGAATTCAGATTTATTAAAGATCTGAGCAATTCAAATTGATGTGGATTGACTCATTTGAAATTGGCAATCAGAGCCATTCAAATGAGGAAATCAGATCCATTCGAAGGATCTTAATCAGAGCCATTCGAAGGAGGCCATCATAGCCATTCGAAGGAGCTGAATCAGATACATTTGAAGGAGGCAATCAGAGCCATTCAAAGGAGGGCATCCGAGCCATTCAAAGGAGGCAATCAGAGTCATTTGAAAGAGAGCATTCGAAATTCATTTGTGTCCATATTCATTCAAATTCAAAAAGGGACAAGAAACCATGACTTTGGCAACGTTTCAAAATTGTATGCATGGCCTTAAAACACCAACTTAATGGTTGTTTATTCCTTAGCCCTCATGTCCCCTCCATCCACTCTATATAAAGAACACGTTATCAAGCTCCAATGAGGCTGGACACAACCGGAGAGAGAGTCACACAAAATTAAAAAACACATTCTTGGAGGTTTCCTAAAGCTTTTCCAATCATCCTTAGCCCTTAAGAAAGTATCCCTATATCCAGAAGTGCCAAATAGAAGCAATCCTTAAACAAGGATACCCATGCCTAAAAAAACAAATTCATACATCACAATTGGTTAGAATTGGTAAAAAGATCATCCTTACATTTACATATTAGCATTTATAGTTCATTCAATCTGTATTCAAGATTAAGGACCTGGGTTTGACACCCAGGTATGCATTTTGCTTTGTTTTTAACAATTGCAGCAGATATAGCCTAAATAGGCCCAACACGTGCAGGATCGAAGGACCTGGGTTTGATACTCGGGTCCTACATCTTTAATTGGCTAATATTTGTCTTGCAGAATCAAATCGAAAGGCATCACCCATCCTTGGATCGAAAAGTAAAGCATCCCTCCTTGGATCGAAAAAAAATCATATCCCCCTTTGGATCGAAAAGCCCATTTTTCCTCTGGATCGAAAGGCACCTTCTCTGGATCGAAGCCTCCCTTTTTCTCCCAGGATCGAAGGATTCCCCTTTGTATTTTTATTTTTGTTTTCATTTACTTCTTTTTATTTCAACTTTAAATCAAAAAATCACAAAAAAAAAAACATTAGGCTAGTATTTTTCTAATTAAGTTAATTTTGTAAACAAATTAATTGATCATTTTAACCTTTATTGAAATTAAAATTAAATAGACTTAGGTTGTATTTTCTTAAAATAAAACAAAACAAACAAAAATATTTCTCTTCCTTAGGATTTAGACGTCTGTGTTAATTTGTTTGCACATTTATTTATTTTCGCATTTTTTTCATCTTGTTGTAACTGCTTCCTAGTTTGTAATAGTAACTAGGACTTTAATTTTCGCAAATCTATAATGTACCTCTCATAAAGCCATGTAATAGCGTAGGAATTACATTCCCGCACTTTACATTTATTCCCTTTAAATTACTGTATATACTACTGCTAGTAATTAGGATTGCATGATGAGACTGAAAATTAAAATGCTGTCAAACTTAACATAAGACTAAAAAAGTTGAACATAACACACCATGCACATATACACCTCTAGGGTACCCCACTTTGGTTGCCTTCGGAAAATGGTCATAATTCTCGAAACGTGAGAAGTTTTAGTGGTTGTCATCTAGTTTGAAAGATCACAAGTCCCTCGATGACCCTCTCGACGTTGCCTCGATTAAAAGTGATCTTAGAAATTTAGGATAGTTACTAAAGCTCCTTTCCAAGTTGCCTTCGTGACTGTAGTGTCCCTTCGAATGTCCCTCAAATATCCAATGATAGGGCTACCTACTCACTAATAGTAGGATAGCACTGTCTAAAGGAAAAGAGGAAAATAACAACTTTTTCGAGTACAAGTAGATAACTATTAGATGCTTTCTCAAAATAAAACAAACTTTCTACACTTACACGTTTCAAAAACAACTTTCAAAAACATTTGCTTTGTCAACACTCTTGAGGACTGATATAAGAGTTATCACAAAGCGAATCGACGTACTAAGGCATTTCTAAACACTTTTTTCAAAACACAAAGAACAAGGTACTTTTAAAATGAGCTAAGCATCTAAGAGCCCATAGAAAAATACGAATGGAAAGGGTGCTAACACCTTCCCTTTTCCATAACCTACCCCCCTTACTCAGAAAAATCTCGAAAAGGTCTTTTTTTATTCTTTTCACCCTTTCCTTAATTTGGATAAAAGAAAAGTTGGTGGCGACTCTTGCTTACTGCGACATTTGCGAACACAAAATGCAAAACCAGTATTAAAGAGTTGGTTCTTCGACTGTATCACACATATCATCGATATAGACTTCTATCTCGTGATGGATCATGTCATGAAATAAGGCTACCATGACACGCTGATAAGTTACCCCGACATTCTTCAACCCAAAAGGCATAAGCTTGTAACAGAAAGTGCCCCACTGTGTGACGAAGGTAGTTTTCTCCATGTCTTCAGGCGCCATCTTGATCTGATTATAACCCGAGAAACCATCCATGAAGAAAAATACCTTGTACTGAGCAGTGTTGTCGACCAAAACATCAATATGTTGTAGTGGTAAGTCATCTTTAAGGCTTTCCCTGTTCAGATCCCTGTAATTTATGCACATACGTACCTTCCCATCTTTCATTGGCACCAAAACAACATTAGAAACCCATTGAGGATATGATGTTACTACTAAAAAACCTGGGTTGAATTGCTTCATAACCTCAGCCTTGTTCTTTTAGGACATCTCGACACGTATGCAACGAACCTTCTGCTTAATCGGAGAACACCCCTCTTTCATTGGCAAACGGTGAACCACAATATTGGTATCGAGCCATGGCATGTCTTCGCACGACCAAGCGAAGATCTCAACATAGTCATGCAACATCTGAATTAACCTAATCTTGAAATTGTTCTCTAAGTTTCCACCTATCTTGACTTCTTTTCTGTCTTTTTCAGAACCCAAGTTTACGACTTATACCAGCTTTTCGTGTGGTTGGATAGTTGTTTCTTCTTGTATTAAGAGTCTGGCAAGTTCTCCAGGTATTTCACAATCTTCGTCACCTTCGTCCTCGGCTTGGTAGATCATATTTTTAAAGTCATAAGCGGTAAATACATAATCGTTATCATTGAGATCCAACATGGATGGCGATCTGTAATGTAATGTGTGGGTGTGTGTAAGAACACACAACTATTTTGAAAATGCAATAAGTAAAAGAAAAAAAGGAGCAAAAAATTTGCATGCAAAACGTCCAATGTTTTTATTAAATGATCAATGTTTAAGAATTATCAACCCTTAACAAATGAACCATTGTGCCCCGGGTAAGACACAAAGTTTAAAGTCATTGTGTATTACATAACCAAAATGTATTATGCCTTCCAATTGTCGAGTCTGTTGCTAATGGTAGGGAATATCCAACTGTAGAAGTCACAATCACTGTCAGCATCCCCTATAGCGTTGACTCCCTTGTTGCTGATACAGAACAGAGGTCTTCCCACACGAGCGTGACGAACAACCCTTTGACCTTCTACAGTAAAGCCCAAACCAAACTTGTTAGATTTATAAGAGATATCAGGAAGTTGACCCCAAATAGTAAAACCACCTTCTTCTATAGTAGCTTTGGCATATTTCAAGGAAGCCATCTTGTGCAGAGTCTTAGTGGTCTTCTGAATGGCAAAAGCATCTTTAATAGAAGCAGGGGAAATCACTTCAAAGGCTTGATAGGGGGTCTCGATGAATTCTCCGTCCATCTCCATGTACCAGAATGAATTTAGGTAGCTGACCATGTACTCCTCTTCTCTGAAGAAAGTAACAACCTTTCCTTTTACATGATACTTTAATTTCTGGTGCAAGTTAGAGGTAACAACACCTGATCTATGGATCCAGGGGCGTCCTAATAGACAAGAATAAGTTGGCCAGATGTCCATTACATAGAAGGTAGACTCAAATATCTGTGAACCCGCTTTGATTGGGTGGTCCACTTCTCCATGCACCATTAATTTGGATCCGTCAAAAGCTCAAACTATGATATTACTGGGCTTCAACACAACTCCTTCACAATCTAGTATATAAAGATCACCTTTTTCCAGAACATTAAGAGAAGAGCCAGTATCAATTAACACATGCGCCAACGTAGTGCCTCTGCATTCAACAA
Source organism: Vicia faba (assembly GCA_948472305.1). Lineage (NCBI taxonomy): Eukaryota > Viridiplantae > Streptophyta > Magnoliopsida > Fabales > Fabaceae > Vicia > Vicia faba. The sequence continues at coordinate 1,494,047,325 of OX451735.1, read as the reverse complement.
AGGCATACAGAGCCCTATTATGATTTCTCCCCTCCGGGGTTATATCAACATCGGAGAATCCTGATCCATTGTCAGTTGTTAAGCTAGCCATGTAACTTCCAAATTGATCAGCTGAAATTTTTTTGGCACGTGAGAAGTCTTCAAGAATTTTACTAAAGCCTGCGCATGGGCTTCAGAATATAGCTGTTAAGATAACATGGAGATTTTGGACAGGGTCTGCCCTAGTTGTTCAATAATTTTATGGCCGCTCTTGCGAATGATCTTCAAACCTTCTTCCACTTCTTGTCCAGAGGTGTCCTCGACTATGAATTCTTTAGGCGCCTCCGTCTGGGCAGGCTCTACTATTGGCTTTTTACCCCATGCCTTGACAGCTGACTTGGTAACTCAGACTTGAACAAGTGGAGATATTTCCAAGGAGAAAATCCTTCCACTTCTAGTAACTTTGTTGGTCCCCGCAATATTGTCAACATTGGGATCAACAACTTCAGCATCTTCATCAGATAATTCTTGTTTGACACCTTGGTAGTAGACGTCAGATCCATAGTTCCATGCAATAGCCTTTTCCGAGGAATATGGGATAGGTCCATGTGTCGTAATGATCAAAGGATCAACTTTTAGACTGGAGGTAATCCTTACAGGACCCTGGGATGTGATCCTGACAGTAGTACTAGATACTTTAGCGATAGAAATGTTCAAGACTAAGCCATTGGATTGACTAGACTTCATACAAATCAAAATAAAAATTGTTACCGTGCTTTATTATTTCCAAAGGAATGGGAAAAGAGCGAATAACCCAAAAAGAGGGGGGAAGATTCAAGGTAAGGGGTTGGTTATGCAAAGGGAAGGTATTAGCACTCTAAACATCTATGGTACTCCACAGGAACCTCTTTGTAAAATCTGTATATTTTGGCTATAAAAAATGTGTTGTATATAAAATGGATGGTGGAGGTGAGGAAAGAAATATATCTTTTATGATTTTTGCACCCGCCGAGGTTGCGAACCTTTAGTGCCTACGTACTACCTTTCGTGCAATAGGGGATCTGGGTACACGTAGTTCCTCTTTTAAAAATTTGAAACACAAATGCGTTGGTCAATTTTATGAGATAAAACATCATCGTCATTGTCCGTGTGGAAAACATACCTACTACCCATAATCATGAGAAAGGAGAATTTACATCATCTCAAAGTGGAGGATATGGCTTTGATTTTAGAATCAACAATGCTTCACTCAACCCCCAAGTGGAAAATATCTCTCTTCACTACATATTTTAGAAGTATAGTTGTTTGCATCACTACAAGGATTGACAAGAGTTCAATCTTTTGAGAAAAGTTTAAAGATAAAAAATCCAAAATGGCAAAATGGTTTGAAATGAGATTGATTGACTTTTAGTCTTCTCACAAAAAAAATGTCAAGGTATCATTAAGTTGATTGGAGTTTATTTATGAAAATGTTTTGAAAATACATGGACATAAGTCCCAGTTTATTATAAAAGTGGTTCAAGTTTAAAACAAGAAGAGTTTTCAAAAGGAGGGAGAAGATTTTTGAAATTAAAGAAGATGGGAGGAGAAGAAGAGGCTATCCTAAAGCATAAGGTAAAAGCTAGGGATAAGAACCATCTAACTAACAAGAAGCCAATACTTGACACTATGAGCCAAGATAGAGTTCCCATTCTTTGGATTGAAACCAAGCAAGCAAAAATACTATACCTCTTGAGAGAACCAAACTTCAAGTGTATTAAGTCTTCATAAAAATTGGGCAGAGTAACGGCTGTATACGGGTGAATTCCAGATTACAAAAAAAAGGGTGTAATCACAATAACCTGAACACAAAACAAACAAACAACCCAATGTCTTGAGGTAAACCTCAAGAGCTCCAGATAAAATAATCAGATAAGATCACAAGGTTTCCAAGATAGGCCAAGGTTTCTAATCCTAAGTCCAAGAAAAAGTCCCATGCTCCATAATGCCAAGGATAGTAACCAAGTAGTCCAAGTATCATTAAATATTTTTTAGGGTTTATGTTGATTATTAAGTATCTTAAGAAAGGAAAATAAAAGCTCAAGTGAGCAAAGTAAAAATGGAAAGAAAATAAATGCTCAAATGAGAAAAGATGAAAATGGCATGAAATGTAAATGCTAAAAGTAAATAGTACATATATCATAAAAAAGAATAAAAGCATAAGGTAAAACAAGTCAATAATTAGTGGTTAGTTGGATGACCATCTTGAAACTTGCATTTGGAACTCATTAGAGGATTGGTAAAACCAAAGCCTCCACACAACAAGTTGTATTTTCTTTTTGTCAAGTGTATCATCCATTTGGAATTCTCATAAGTACCATTTAATGATCAACAATGTTTAAGTGATCCGCGTTGACCAAAGGTGTTGTAGATCCATTAAAGGATTGGTAGAACCAAAGCCTCCACATAATGAATCTCAATGGTATTAGATCAAAGAGATCAAATTAACATACTTGAGCTTGCAATCATAAGTTCGGCCCACGAATGATCATTTATTCGAATCGGGACAAAATTTAGCGCTATGTTAAGCAATCGTAAGTGGACTTATATAGAAGTCGTACCTATTTTGAGGTCGGTCAATATCAATTTATGCATCATTTGTTTTGAGACATGATATAGAGATCATTCTCCAATAACACCTAGTGCAATAAGGAAGGATGATATAAAGAGGGATGGGAAAAATGAATAAACCACTTTTGAATAAAAAATTTAATCAAACTATTATTAAAATCATTCCTCATTTTGGTGGAGTTGAACTCAACACCCAATATCCAATGATGTTAATAAAGTCATAATCAAAAAAATCAACTCAAGACAGCCAGAAAATAATCACAAAATAATATTATATTTAATATATACATTAAAAGGGTTTAAAAAATGTTTAAAAATCAAAATAGAGGAGAAAAATGTCAACTATGTTCAAATTAATCAAGAAAGAAAAAGTAAAGCCATAGAAAAATCAGAAATGGATCCAAATATTTTTATAAAATTTTTGGAAATTTTTAAAAGTCAGAAACTATTTTTAAACTATTTAAAATTGCTCAAACAAACAGAAAATAGGTCAAAAATAGTAAACCTCAATATAAAATTCCATAAAATTTTCAGAAAGTCAAAAATATGCAAAATAATATTTATGAATTTTTTCAGAATTAAAAAATGTCAAAAAGTATTTTTTAAGTAATTAAAAGAAAGCAAATAATTCAAAAAATACCAAAAATATCAAATTTCAAAATAAAAATGTGAAAAATAGTCATGAGATCAGAAATAATTCAAAATATTTTTGGGAATTTTTTCATAATTTTTGGTTAAAAAAATAAAAGAGTTATGAATTTTTGAAAATTTAATCAATAAAAATATAAAATCATAAAATAAAATAAAACCAAAAAGATGTGGACCATCAGATCATAGTCAAAACGCATTAGTAAGCTGATCCAGTGGACCAGACGCGTTGTGCTTGATATGGACCTTAGTGAGATATGCATATGATCAGAAAAAGGGCAACCAATGAAATTAAAACATTTGGCACGCTATCATTGGCCGAGACGAGACATGTCATCGTCTTCAACCTCCAGACACCATGCCATGGGGATTTTGTGAGATCCTTCAAAATGGAAAAATTAGGATCCCAGGCTAGTATCAGTGAACTCGTCTCTTCAAGACGATTCTAACACTACCATCGCGCCAAATTTATATAAAGTATGGAGAGAGATATGAATAAAAAACCGAGAAAATAGCGAGCACCTTCAATTTGAGATTTCTCTCTCAAATCTCAATGGATTTAAAAATTGTAAGCAGCATAGGAATCAGGAGAAGGAGTAGAATAAATTAGTGCTTGAGTTGGATCCAAATGGTGGAGAATTCTATATTTTCGAAGTTCAAGAAAGAAGCTCTGAAAGTGGACTTCTGTAGCTTGAATTATGGCTCGTTTTGATTGGTTTAAGTGCTGGAGAGTTTATTTGATGCTTAAGGATGATGAATGCGCAAAGAATTTTGGAAAAGGGAGCTTAAATCTCAGAAACTGAATTAAAAAAAGTGGGTTTGTGTGAAGTTTTAGCAGGGTGTTTTTGGCTCTCAAATCTTGAAGAAATGAATGGGGGATGACCCGTTATTTATAGGGAAGTGAATGGGAATGAAAATTGGAAGAAACAAGGAAATTTGGAGGGAAATTGAGTGAAGGTCGAGAACGAGTGAAGTGTGACTTCATTTCCATCAAAACTCAACCAAATCTTGCGTTTTGGGGTGCTAATCACTTCTGGGAAGTTTGCTAATCAAGTTTAAATCAAAAATGTGCATAAATCTTGTGTTTAGAAGTTACATTATAGATTTCAAAATTATGATTTTATGGAAAATTCAGTTTCAAGTTACCAAATTCAAATCCATGGCATTTCCAACTCAAGGGGTCTTAGGGCATGATTCTTGATGCTTTAGAAAGATGAGGTTACAAGCTTTGCAATGTAAAAAGAATGGAGTTAAATGGATATTTGAGATGAAAGTTTCATTGAGTCAAAGTTGAAGAAAAAGGGTTGACTTTCCATACTTAGAAATATTTCAAATTCTTCTTCAAAAATGACCAATAATCTTTTACATCCAAACATGGTCTTCCACTTAGAATTTTCTCTTGACCAAAATATATGGAACGAAGTAGATCTCTTGAATGACATTCTGAAACTTGAACCACACAAAATCTCAAAAAATTGAGCAAGTTTAGACTTGTTGAAGTTAGCCAAAAATCATGAAATGACCTATAATCTTTTGCATATTTAAGGCAACTTCCATCCATTTTCCAACTTTGCATATAAAAGAAGGAATAAAGTTCACATATTCAAGATCATTTTGGAAAAATAATGGACTCAATGTGATGAAAATATACCAAGTTATGATCATTTGAAGTTACTTATGTAAAATTGTGGATTCATCTGGAGGACTTGTAATCTTTCTTCTTCACCAAGTTTCTTCCACATGAAAAATCTTTGGAACTTTTGAAGTGATTTGTTGATAACCCTTTGAAGAGAAGGGTGTATTTGGAATCTCTCAAAAATACAAAAATGTGAGCAAGATATGCTCCTTTGAAGTTCAAAACCCTAGCTTCTAGATCAAGAGAATGCCTTGAGGAACTTTGACAAGTTTGAACAAACTTCTTGTACCAATATTCTTGCTTTGTGAATATAAGTTGTTAAGGATGATAATGAGAACTCATAGCCACCAAAACCACTTCCATATCTTGAAATTTGAGAGAAATATGCTCTTGTGACAAATAGGAACAAAGCCTTGTCCAAACATAACAACTTTTCCAATCAACCCCTTGTACTTTTGAGTCAAATCTAATAACCTTGAAATGTGATGAATCAAAGAAATCTTGCCATGCCAATTCTTCCAAAACCACTCCAATGGTGAGGTTTGAACTTCGCAAGCTTTTACTGGCTAGGGCATGGAAATAGACTCATGAACCCATGGAGTAACTTGTTAAATCTCATTGCCCTTACCTACATGGATAACAAGCAAGACAAGCCAACATTGTAGTTTATTAGTTAAGTGAAGAAATAAAAACAATATTCATGATCACAAAAGGAACATAAGTCAAGGTGCTTGGTAATCCCTCAAAAGGAGAAAAACTCAAAGTAGGGAGGGGAACCAAGAATCCTAGTGTGATCTTGTTGTGAATAAATCAACATGGTATGATGAAGGGATCTTAGGGGGAAAAGTTAGGGTACAACAGATACAACAGACAAATTCTCAGCATACAGAACTTTCTCGATCAAAATTATATGCTCATCCACCAGGCGATGAACGCCTTCCTTCAGTAACCCGCAGGCATTGAATTGGACTACACAACAATAACATTCTTTAACACAGCCCGAAAATAAACCGACTTGTAATAGATTATTTTTTATTGTTGAGAGAGGAGTAACCACATCACTTACAGAGGTAACATACAAAACATCTTCAATATCATTTATGCCTTTATCATGCTTCAACATAGGTGCAATAATCATGTTTTGAGTCTCCGGAGGGTCGAACTCAATTTCTTTATTATCAATCATGTCCTGAATTTTGCTTTTCAGGGCCCAACAATTGTTGGTGTCATTCTCAGGATTGTTAGAATGATAGGCACACCTCGCATTTGGATTGTACTTGGGAGAGGATGTGTTGGGATTCTGAGGAAGATCCCGCAGTGAAATGAGTTCATCCATTAACAAATGTTGCAATGCTTGAGATAAAGGCATGCCAATCTTGGTAAACTACCTTAATAGAGCGCCTAGACTTTGTCAGTTGTTCTGCTGTTGTGGTTGAACAGGCGCCGGATTAGAAATCAACACCGCTTCCACAGACTGATGGCAGTCATTTTTACTGCAGATCTTCTGGCCACAGACAACATTTTCTTCTTTTTTACCATCGAATGGCTTCTTCACAGCATTAGAAGACGTATCCATTGGAATATTCCCACTCTTAATTCCACTTTCCACTCTTTCCCCAGACAGAATCAGCTCCGTAAAACTAGACGACGAGCTTCCAATCAATAGATTAAATAATGGGCCTGTCAAAGTTCCCATGAAGATATCCACCAATTCCCGATCAGTCAAAGGAGGTTAAACCCTTCTAGCTAAATCCTTCCATTTTTGTGCATATACATTGAACCCTTCAATCGTGCCCATGGACATGTTTTTTAGTTGCACTCGAGTCGGTGCAAGGTCAACATTATATTGATACTTCTTGTAGAAAGCAGCAGGCAAGTCTTCCCATATATGGATGTTGGTTCCTTCCAGCTCATAGAACCATTTAGGTTGAGTGCCAGCCAAACTTTCTTGAAATAAATGGACCCATAATTTCCGGTCAACAGTATGAGGTTGGATCTTTCGAACATACGACCTCAAATGGAGTTTGGGGCAAGAGATCCCATCATATTTAGTAAAGATGGGACCTTGAAATTGTGAGGGATGACCACCCCCAAGATCCGAACTAGTTTTCCAAAATCCAATCTAGACACCTCTAGATTTCCATAGCTTTGAGACGGTCTTCCAATTGCTTGTACTTGTCATCTGCAGGAAGATACTGTTCATCAGAGTAGTCTTCATCTTCAGAAACCTGATTATTTCTACCTTCAAGCTTGATGCTTATACCATCCTCTTCTTGGTTGTCATCTTCCTTAGAGGAAATGTAGTTCACTTGAACTGGTTGAGCAGGACCCTTGAACCTTCTCCCCATATTGAGGATAACAACCATCTTTTTAGTCTTCTTTTTCTTGGAGACGAGCGCCATCAGATCTTTCTGTCCCTGTGCCAGATTCAGAAGAGTCTCTTGAAATTGTGCATGTTGAGCTTGGAGGTCCTTAATAGTTTGTTTGAGTGCCATCTTATACTGAAATAAATAGTAAGCAGATGAGAAAACCTGTATGAAAAACATGTTATGTAATGATGCATGATATGTAAATGCAATGTTTTAAAGGACCTTATGAGATTTAAATTTGCTAACCAAGAGGAAACAAAAACAAAGATTTTATTAGTGAGTTCAAATTACAATTGCCTTTTAGGCTTACAAGGAAAACAATAGGGTCTCAAAGAGACAACAATGTAAACTCCTAAAACCTAAGACTCAAGTCTCCCACAAATGCTTCCTCTTTGTGTTGATGTATGCATTAAGACTCCGCTCTTTGTGAAGTTGCTTTGTGAACTCCAACACTTTCTTTTCACTTGCATAGAATTGAGTCTCAAAGGTGTCCCGTTCCTCCTTGAGTTAAATCCAGGACTTCTGTAATTCTTCAAGGTCAGTGGGCATATCTGGATGGAGGATGGTGCGAGAAAAGTCTCCTTCAACAACAGGCTCCATGATTTTCGGTAGAACAACTGGATATGGCATCATGAGGTTTTAAGCGTGAACTTGTACCTGTTTGAGATAGGGCTCCAGATGGATGGAGTTCTTCTGACCTAAAGGCTTACTATCAATCTTGCTTACCATTCCCCAAGCATGTATAAACCTTCAACTAAGGTTCTACGGTCAGTTTGTTCTTTATGACACCATGCAGCAGCCCAACATTCTCCTTGACTTAAATCAAGGGACACATGCACCAACCAATGTGTCGCACTAACCTAGCCATCACTTTAACCATATCGATATACGCCGTACAAATTTCACGATCTATTGCTACTTACCTACAATGCCCCAGATCCAAGTATAGGATCTATACAAGAAATAAACCCAAGCATATCCTGAAATATAAGGAATACAAGGCAAACAAGTAAAGCAATAAAGGTGATCTAGCTCTTAAGGTAACCCCACTTTTAGATTTCCCCAGTAGAGTCGCCAGTTCTGTAATACGGTGGGAGAACTGAATTTTGGTTTTGTTTTTATTGCAAATGTTGCAGAAAGCAAGAGTCGCCACCGACTTTTCTTTTATCTAATAAAGGAAAAGGTGAAAAGAACAGGAAATACCTTTGAGAATTTTTCTGAGTAAGGGGGTAGGTTATGAAAAGGGAAGGTGTTAGCACCCTTTTTATCCATAGTTATCTACGGGCTCTTAATCACTAGCTCACTTTTGAAAATGCATTGTGAATGTGTAATTTTGAAAATATTCTGAAAATGCCTAAGTTCGGAAAATTTGTAATGGTTCTCGTATCGTTGAGAATGCATACAAAGTGTTTGTTTTAAAAATATTTTAGAAAAGAAGTGTTTTATGTGAAAAATTCTTTTGTTTGTGAGAAAGCGACTACGAGCTATCTACCTACTCAAAAGTCTTTCGTTCTTTTCCTCCTCATTTAGATAGTGTTATCCTATCATTGGTTAGTAGGAAGCCTTATCGTTGGATGTTTGAGGGACAGGCGCGGGTCATCGTCCAACCATAAAGGCAACTTGTAGGGCGCTTTAGTAATTTGTCGTAAGGGACTAAGATCGTTTACCGAAGCAGCATCGAAGGGTCATCGACGGACTACGATCTTTTAACCGAGGGTCTTTGCTAAAGCGTCCCACATTTGAGGGACATGACTATTTTCCGAAGGCAACAAGTGGGGTTACCCTATAGCAGCGTGTGTGAATCGTGTTTTGGTTCTAGTTAATTTGTCTTGGATTTATAGTTATCTAGCGTTTACTTTTAGTCTTTGTCATACAATCCTATTAAACTAGCAGTAATAAGGAAAGCAGTAAATTGCGGAAAAATAAATCTATACTATTATAGAGCTTCAGGGAAGGGGGTTACAAACCATAAAAAGTGGGGAAAGAAACAGTAAACCCTAGTTTTAAACTATTACAACTCTTAAGTGTTACATAATTATGAAAATAATAATGCGACAAGAAATAAGCGCGCAGAGATTGTGAAAAAGGGAAAGATATTGTTTTTTGTTGTTTTTATGAAAAAGAAATATTTTTGATTAATTCTAAAAATCTATTTAATTTTACTTAATTAATTAAAAAGAATTTGAATAATTTAAGCCTAGAAAACCTAGTTAATTAAATTAATAATTAAAATATATCATTTTATTTAATGAAATTAATTAATAAAACAATTAATAACATTAAATGAAATTTCATCAATTTGATTATTTATTTTATAAAATATTTTTGTGTTTTTATTTTGATAAAAAAGAAAATAATAGAAATAAAATAAAGAAAACCAAAAGAAATAAATGGGCCTGAAATAGTAAAAATGGGGGTGTAAGATGTAATTTGAATCCAAAGCCCAATAAGCTCTAGCGCCTGATCCTGTGTGGGAAGCCCTTGAGGGTGCTGTGTGAAAATCCGATCTGGACTCTTGGATCTGGATCTGATGGTGATGATATGGGGAGGTACATAAGGTGCACGCTAGCTGTTTTCTACCAGATCTGCAAGAGAAAAGTGTGACAAAATAACATGTCAGGGGGCAGGGATCGAACCATGACCTAGCGCACTAAGGTTTTATAAATCAAACATAAATAATTAAATATGTAAAACAATTTTAAGGGTCAGAGAAGCGCCTGAGCCCTATCTCCGATCATCTTCTCCGGCGAACCAAAATCTCAAAACCTGCGAAAACGTCCGGATTAAAACCAGAAAAACATGTTACCCCCCTAATTCAGGAATTACGAATCTAATGGTGTGTTTATCTTGACCTAAAACAAGCTGCAAATAGAGTTACAATAAAAATGCAAAAAACATGGTTAAAAATGGTAGGTAGCCATGTTCAAATCTAAGCTCGCATGTGAAGGTTCTATCATGTTCTAAACAATCATACGGAAAGATTTAGATGGTTAGAAATGCTTAACGATGGATGAAATTAAAAAACGAAAAACAAAAAAGTATGGCAATCAGAGATGATGAAGATGGTTGTTTCAAGCGTGGGAGACCATCAGAAATGGCCCTGACTTACTCTACTAATCCTCAGGAAGTAAATAGAGCACTTATTTTTATTGGGAGTAGCTGGATTATGCACTACAGGTTTGTACTTTTCGTGAAATTTTTGTGAATTTTATGTTCTTTGGAGGCGGCTTGCACGTGTATTCTTGTGATCTGATGCTTGCACTTATATAAAGGAAGTAAATCAGGGTGAATAAGTATGGAAGGAACAAATGTATTCATGGCTTATGAGACAAGAATCCCAACATATTAAAAAACTTACATTCTTGAAATATTCCTTGCCTTCTTGAGTCCTACAATGTTTTGGCATGTTATGCTGAGTTGTTTTGGGCCTTAAGAAACCCATCACGTGCTTTGTCCAATGGTTTTCCATTTTATTGATTTATTTTGTGTTTATTTGAATAAAAACAAAATAAATATAAATAAAATAATAATAAAACATACGGCAAGATATAAGTGAGCTTAGGAGGTTTCCTTATGGTCATGGACATGTTTGAATTCCAAAAGTTAGGCCCAATAGTTCAAAATTTCAAGTTTGCTTACTTTGCACTTTATGCATTTCCTCAAAATTTCCCAACTATTATTGGTCATAAATATCTCAATTTTCATCTTTTTAAGGTGATCTCTGACTTTTTGGAAAGCTAAAGATGTCCTCTACAATTTCTCTTTTTATCATTTTTGCATTTGGAGACTTTATCTTGATGTAAGTTGCCTTGACAAAAAGTGTCTTTTTGTTGACTTTGACATGAAATGTATTAGCTCATATCTTTCAAATGAAGCACTTTTTGTAATTGAGAAAATATACAAAGTTGTAGAGAATTTAAAATCTTTCAAAATAGTCTTTGGTTGGGGAAAAGTTGATGAAGCATGTGAAAGTTATGATTGGTCAAAGTTCACTTGACTTCTCCTAAAGAAACCCCTAGTTTGACAACTTTTGACTTTTGATGATTTGAGGACTTTCCTTGAGGAATCATGATCAACTCTTGAGCAAATGATGAATATCTCTTCAAAATGTTGATGTTGACAAAAAATCTTGAGGTTTGAATGTATGTTGACTATAGTTGACTTTTTATCCAATACAGTTGACTTTCAATCATTTGAGCCATTGACTGAGAAATCTTGTGATGCAAGACTTGAAACTTGACATGAGCACTTATGAAGAACCATGAAAACCATTTGAGACTTTTTAAAACCAATTTTCCTTAAGAAACCGAAAACCCTAGTTGTAGACCCTTTTCTTAGGAGGAGACTTGGCTAGTCAACCCTTGAGTAGCCTTGAGTACTTGAGACCCTTGTGAGCATGTCTTGAAGAAAAATGAGAGGAAAATTTTTGGATTACAACAGTGGGGCATTGATAAGATTTAAGAGATTAAGCATACTACTTCTAATGGGCATCATTTCATATTTTCGCTATTGATTACTTCACGAAGTGGGTAGAAGCAACCTCGTTTGCTTCTGTTACCAAGAATGTTATGGCTCGGTTCATTAAGTATAACCTTATCTAACGGTATGGCATCCTTGAAAGGATCATCATGGAAAATGGTACCAATCTTAATAATACTATAATCATAGAACTCTGCACGCGGTTCAAGATTAAGCATCACAATTCTTCTTTGTATCGGCCGAAGCTGAATGGCGCAGTGAAAGCCGCCACCAAGAATATTAAGAAGATATTGTAGAAGATGACAGTGACATACAAATATTGGCATGAGATGCTACCATTTTCACTTCATGGTTATCATACTTCAGTATGTACATCAACTTGGGCGACCCCGTTCTCTCTAGTCTACAGTATGGAGGTTGTCTTACCTGTTGAAGTCTAGATTCCTTCCCTTAGGATTACGAAAGATGCCGATTTAGATGAAGACGAATGGATCCAGACTCGACTTGACCACATTTAATTGATGAAAAAAGGCTTGCGGTTGTTTGTCATGATCAGATATATCAGAAATGCATGATTAAGGCTTTAAACAAGAAAGTCAGACATCAGGTGTACCAAGCGGGTGATTCGGTAATAAAGTGCATCATCTTACCACAAGGTGATCCCAGAGGCAAATGGACTCCCACATACGAAGGGCAATTTATGATCAAAAATATATTTTTTGGTTGTGCTATGATACTTACCACCATAGACGGTGAATGTTTTAACCCAAAATTTTCCCTCCCATTTTCTTCAAGACACCTCCTCATGCTCCTAGGGTTTTCAATTGCTCAAGGATACTCAATGTTTGATAAGACAAATTCTCCTGCTAAGTAGATGACCTATAACTAGAGTTTCACTTTTCTCAACGAAATTTGAGCTTATAAGGCATCAAGTGGATTTCATGGTTCCTCATAAGTCTCAAGGAATGTGCATGCCAAATTTAAAACCTTGCATTACAAGTTTGCTCAGTCAATTGCTCAGATGACTTAAAATCAACTATAATGGGTAAAAAGTCAATTATGGTCAACATACAGTCAAAATTTAAGATTTTTGGTCAACATCAACATTTTGAAGTCTCATTCATCATTTGATCAAGGGTTTGTCATGATTCATCAAGAAAACTCAAAGATTCATCAAAAGTCAAAAGTTGCTAAATTAGGGTTTTATTAAGGAGAAGTCAATTGAACTTTGACCAAGCACAACTTTTACATGCTTCATCATATTTTTCTCAACCAAAGCTCATTTTGAAGGAAATTAAATTCTATACATCTTTGTCTCTCTAAGCTCAAATCCAAAAAATGTTTCATTGGAGAGATATGGGCCAAAACATTATAGGTCATTTCAAAAGTCAACAAAAAGACACTTTTTGTCAAAGGAAACTTACATCAAGATAAAGTCTTCAAATGATAAAAATCATCAACATAGAGATTAAAGATGACATGTTGAGATTTCCAAAAATTCTAAGATCACCTTCACATGATATAAATTGAGAGAGTTATGATTGGTGCAAGTTGGGCAATTTTGAAAAAATGCATGAAACACAAATTGATCAAACTTGAGTTTTTGGGCTAATGGGCTTATGTTTCAAGGTCCAAACATGTTTTGTAACTTATAGTGAACCTATGAACTTATTCATACACCCCTTGGATTTTTATTCTTTTTATTTTTTTATTTTTTTATTTATTTAAAGTCAAAATAAATTAAATAAATAAGAGGCTTTCATACAAAGGTCCAAGCCCAATATTTTTGACCTAATTCAGGCTTTATATATTGTTCACTCAGACAAGAGAAAAGGACAAGAAAACCTTGTACAAGAACACCATTACGAAATTCCAAAATTTATCAAAAACTAGGGAAAATCGAAGCCATATCTTCAAGCCTCCCTCAAGGCCAAATATTTGTTCCAATCGATTCTGGAAGCAGTGTAGGGTAAGAATGGATCAGTCTTGATGATCCAAAGGGCTTGAAACACATTGCTAAGCATCGTCATTTTCCATTATTGCATGAAATTCATACTTTTGTTTTCTTTGTGTTTTGATGCATACTAATCTTACTAATGTTTTTCTGAGGTATAACAATGCAGGATTGACCCATCACATGGCCCCCATGGCAATCGAACCACATTTGGCCATGTTTGAATTATTTCATACTATTTACATCATATCTCTTTATACAATAGGAATAAACCTAAACTAAGGATTCCATTGAATTCTCAGGTCCCAAATTAGGGGGGGTGGGTACCACTAAGTCACTAAAGATTGCTATTTTGCAGGAACGAAGAACGCGCTCGCTGGAGAAGACGACCAGAGCTAGGGCTTCGGCGTTTCTCCGGCCCAATAATTAAGTTTATTAAGTATTTAATTGTTTTTACTTATGTATCGGATGACTCAACCACCCCAATGGCAAGCGCGTGCATGATAAGGACTTACTCTACCAGGGTGTGGGTTCGATCCCTGCCTTTTAGTGTTTTGAATTTTTTTTCATATTTTCTCAATTTTTGCAAGTTCAATAGAAGTTGAGATGATTCCAATCTACTAACACCAATGCATGGTTGGCTTAGGGGAAAGTTTTACATTGCAGGAGGCTAAGGGCATGGGTTTAACACCCACCCATAACATTTTTCCATTATTTTCTATTAGTAACCTTGTTTTTGTCATTTTCCCCTAAACCCTATTATTTGGCAAGCTTCACCTTTTAATTGATCTAAAAAAACCCTTATTTTGTAAACCCTAATCAATTAGTTTTAGGTTTAATAAACTTTTTTATCAACTAATTAATTAACCCTTTTTTAATTAATTTTAAAATTAGTTAGATTTTTAGGTTTTTATCATAAATCATTTTTTTCATAACAAAATCACCAAAAAAACATTTTATTTTTCACCTTTTCTTTTTCTTATTTTAATTTCATAGATCAAGTTGTAAAGGCTTCACGAATGTAATCTTTATCTCCCGCGTTCTTCTTTCATTATTATGTAATTGCCTCTAGTATGTAATAGTTGTAGTTTTTGTTTTCCGCACCTATATTATGTATCTTCCCCAAAGCTTTGTAATAGCCTATGTTTTCATTTATGCATTCATCTGCTGCTACTATATTTACTATTACTTCATAGTAATTAGGGTTTGCATAGAAAGAGAAAAACCAAACGCTAGAAAACCTAATCTCAAGACAAATAACTGAAAACAACACACTTGAACCTTTAGGATAACCTCTCTCAGTTGCCTTCGGAATAAACGATCATGTCCCTTTATAAGTGGGGATGCTTTAGAAAAATCCCTCAATAAAAGATCATAGTCCCTCAATGACCCTTCGACGTTGCCTTTCGAAAAAGGATCCAGTCCCTTACTAAATTGCTAGAGCATCCTTACAAGTTTACTTTGATGAATGTACGATGACCCTTTGCCTATCCATTCACATCCAATTGTTAGGGCTTCCTACTAACTAATGGTACGGATAGCACTATCTAAAGGAGGAAGGATAAGTACAAAGACAACCTTGAGTGGGTAGAAAGTTTAATCGCTTGCTCACAAACTTTTCAAAATAAAACATTTCACACAACACTTTCAATAAATATTTTCAAATACTTTGTATACACTCTTGAGGACCGATACAAGAGTTATTACAAAGTTTCGCTTTACACTAGAAAATTTTCAAAATATTTTCAAATCACACACAGAAAGCAAATTTCAAAAGTGAGCTGAAAATTAAGATTCTTTAGATAACTACGAATGAAAAAGGGTGTTAACACCTCCCCTTTTCATAACCTGCCCCCCGAACTCAAAATCTTGAAGGTCTTTCCTGTTCTTTTCACCCTTTCCTTATTAGATAAAATAAAATTCGTTGGCGACTCTTGATGTCTAAAACATTTGTGATAAAACACAAAAACAAGTCAGTTCTCTGACCGTGTTACAATGATGATTTTCTGCATCCTTTGAATACGGAAATAGTCAAAAAATACTACGCATAAAAGAGACTCGTTAGGTTGATAGGCCTAGGCAAAAATAAGGGCATCCCGGAGAACCAAAAGGGTTCGAGCAAAAATTAGGGATATATATATATATATATATATATATATATATATATATATATATATATATATATATATATATATATATATATATATATATATATATATATACACACATAAAAATAGTACATCCGGAAAGTCGAAAACCTGAAAAGGCGGCTTGGGCAAAAAAGGATATCCTGATGGACTGAAAACTCGAAAGGGCGGTCTAGGAAAAAGTTAAGGATTAAAGCGTACTACTATGTCCCTTTGGATCACCCATCTACTTACAACCAGCTTTATTACTAGCATCATCTTCAAACGGTACAGATCAATTTAATCATCCTCTTCCAATAGCAAGTGATGAGATACTTGAAGACATAGGGCAAATAATAAAGTTGAAACTCGATGGGATCATTTCCACATAGATGTTTTTCTTTGTTTATAACTTTGTACCCCTTGTTTTAATTTTTACAATGATTTCTTCTTACTAGGATTTATGTCTTCTTGTATAAAACTGCATGCTTATAGGTAAACTTTCAGAATTAATGCAGTTAAAACCATTTCAAAATTTAAAATTGTTTTCACTTTCTCTATTTTGTTTGCAAAAACGTCCAATGATTACATTGAATGAGCATGTGTATTTTACCCCAAAATTTGCCCTCTCATTTTCAAATTAAATTATTTCAAGAGGTCTCCTCATCTTCCTAGGGTTCTCAATTGCTCAAGATTACTCAAGGAATTGATCAGACATGTTTTCTCCTAAGAAATTAGCCTACAAATAAGGTTTTGCTTTTCTCAAAGGAAATTTGACTTCTAATGCCTCAAATGGTTTTTATGACTCCTCATATGCTTCAAAGAATGCTCATACCAAGTTTCATGCCTTGCATCACAGGTTTGCTCAATCAACTGCTCAGATGATGGAAAATAAACTATATAGGGTAAAAAGTCAATTATGGATAACATATAGTCAACATCAAGATTTTAAAGTCACATTCATCATTTGATAAAGGGTTGATCATGATTACATAGGAAAAACCCTCAAATCATCAAAAGTCAAAAGTTGCCAAATTAGGGTTTCCTTAGGAGAAGTCAACTGAACTTTGACCAAGCATAAATTTTACATGCTTCATCATTTTGTCCCCAACCAAAGCTCATTTTGAAGGAAATTCAATTCTCTACAACTTTTTCTCTTTAAGCTCAAGTCTAAAAATGCTTCATTTGAGAGATATGGGCCAATACATTATAGGTCATTTCAAAAGTCAACAAAAGACACTTTTTGTCAAGGCAACTTACATCAAGATAAATCTTAAAAAGCAAAAATGATCAACATAGAAATTGTATAGGACATCTTGAGCTTTCCAAAAAGTAAAAGATCACTTTCAAATGATGAAATTTGAGAGAGTTATGATTGGTGCAAGTTGAGCAAATTTTGAGAAATGCATGAAACTTACATTGACCAATTTTGAAATTGTGGACTAATGAATGGACTTAATTTTTTAGGTTCATGCATGTTTATGACATGTTAGATGACCTATAAATCATTTGATACATGGCCATGTTTTTTTATTATTATTATTTAATTTATTTTAATTATATGCAAATATTATTAAAATAAATCAAATAAAATAATAAACTAATGGGAAAAGACACATGGGCTTGGCATTGGATCAACTTGAGGCCCAAGGAAAGCATAGCAAACATGCCAAAACCGTGTCACACACTTATGAAAGCTTAGTCTATTGGTTTTTGAAAGATTTTAATGTGTTTTTCTTACAATTAATTGTGACATAATGATACAAGATTCTTGCCTTGTTTTGATCCATTTCATTCCTCTATAAATACATGCAACACTCAAGTGCAAAGGATATACAAGCTGCATCCAAAAACAAACTAAAACTCTCCAAAAATAGTTCAAAACTAGGCCAGAAGCAAGCCCCTATTTTCAGTCCTCCTCAAGCAAAACCAAACCTCACATCATGTTACTTAGGGTCCCAGGGTTCCATTTCACACTTCATTTGAGTCCATAGCACCTCAGGACACTTCCATCATCATCACAAGTTGGTAAGTTGGTAAGTTTCAGATCTTTATTTTCATGTGGTTTCAATTGATGTTGGCATGTTAGATCTTTTCATGTGCATCATTAGAATGTGATTAACATGATGTATGTGAGGTTCTACGCAAGAATTAGAAAATGCCATCGTTAGGGTGTGAAGCTCCGGCTTTATCATATATCTCTTTATATGCCATTTCAATTTAAACGGACACCACCATGGGATTCACCATACCTGAATTAGATGGATAGGACCTTCTTTTTGTATTATTTTGTTGTATTTTGCAGAATCAAAAATCCCCTCGTCGGAGAAGAAGGTGCAAACCATCAGGCCTGGTGGTTTGACTGGCCTGACTCAGGTTAAGGGCTGGTGTGGCTGAAAGGCTGTTTCTGATTTGCCCATTTGAAAAAATAGGGTCCCACCCCAACACATGTGTTTTCATTCTTTTTTTAATATTTTTAAAATTCAATTAATATTATATTAATTTGTTTGTGTTTTATGTCCGGATGAGAGTGTAGCACCGCTCGTCAAGGCGAAAATTTACAACATGGAGGCATGGGTTTGATCCCTACATTTGTAATATTTTTTCCACTTTCCCAAATTAACGCAGGATTCATATAAATTGATTGGCTTCTACTTTCAAACACAATTGAGCGCCTAGCGCAGTGGCAGGGTGTTACTTGTTCAGATCAGGGGCGTGGGTTCAAGACCCACCACATGCATATTATTTTTTTCTCAATTAATTTCTTAACTTTCTTCTTTCTTAACTAATTTTCTTTTAATTATTTTTAATTGTTTTTAATATCATAAAAAATCATAAAATATCATTAAAAATTAGATTTAAGATTTTTTTAATTAATTAATTTAATATTTGATCAACAAAAAGTGTTTTAATTAAATTAAATTTGTTTTTTATTTCACAATTCATTTGTAAATTATTTAGAATTAGGGTTAATTATTAATTCACATTTTAAGAGTATTTTCCCAACAATAAAACATCAAAATTATTATTTTTCTACACTTAGAATCTTAGGTGTATTAAAACATTTTTCTAACATTTATTTTTCTTTGTCATTTAAATTTATAGAAATAAATGTATAGGTCGCACGAGTGTTTTTGTAATAGCTTAGTTTATTTTCTCGCATTTTTCCTATCATGAAATTGCTCACGAGAAGTAATAGTCTAGGTTTACTTTCCCGTACTTTTACTTTCCGCACCTATGTATGTATGTATGTATGTGTATGTGTGTGTGTATATATATATATATATATATATATATATATATATATATATATATATATATATATATATATATATATATATATATATATATATATATATATATATATATATATATATATATATATATATATATATATATATATATATATATATATATATATATATATATATATATATATATATATATATATATATATATATATATATATATATATATATATATATATATAACTGTATAGTAACTAAGCATGTATGGCATGATCTAAAACCAAAATGTAGAAAACCCTAAACAAAGATAAACATACATGAATTGGATCACTAGCCTCTCTCTTTGTTTCCTTCCAAAAATAATGGTCATATCCCTCAAACGTAGGGATACCATTAGCAAAAAACTTCGGTTAAAATCATCATAAAGATCATAGTCCCGCGATGTCCCTCGAAGTTACCTACGAGAAATGATCTTGTCCCTTGATGTTGCCTATGAATATATGATGGCAGTCCCATTCGAATTGCTAAAGCGTCTATATATTTTTCCTTCAATGACCATAACAATGACCATACGCTTGTCCTTTCACATCCAATGGATGGGGCTACCTACCAACTAATGGTATGGATAGCACCATCCCTAACGGAGAAGGAAAAGGATAACGAAAGACCTTTCAGTGGGTAAGATACCCTTAATTGCTTGTTCACAAACTAAAATAATTTTCACACCTCACACTTTCAAAACAACCACTTTCCAACGCTTTATAAACACTCTTGAAGACTGAAATAAGGGTTATTATAAAGCATACTGCCTTACACTGGCATTGTCAAAACATTTTCAAATAAATCACACACAAAGAAAATTAAAGTGATATAAGAAATTAAGAGCCCGTAGATAACCACGAATGAAAAGGGTGCTAATACCTTCCCTTTTCATAACCTACCCCCTAAGCTCAAAATCTCAAAGGTCTTTCCTGTTCTTTTCACCCTTTCCTTATTGGATAAAATAAAAGTCGGTGGCGACTCTTGCTATCCGCAACATTTGCAATAAATTGCAAAACCAAAAGTCAGTTCTCCCACCGTATTATAGAACTAGCGACTCTACTGGGGATGACTAAAAGAGGGGTTACCTTAGAGCTTAGGATCACTTTAAATGCTTTCCTTATTTACTTTAAATGCTTTACATTCAGGGTTTCTTGGGTTTATTTCTTGCAAAGATCCTATAACCAGATCTAAGGACATTTTAGGTAAGTAGCAATAAATTATGGAAACTATACAGCATAAACTGATATAGTTGAAGTGATGTCTACGTTAGTGTTACACTCTGGCTTGTACTAATGTTCCTTGAGTTAGTCGGTGATATGAGACTCCTAGAACCCAGTTACTATTCTTAGGACAGGTTGAGCCAACTAAACTTCAAGAGGAAGAGTTCTCTAAGTTACTTAGGGTGCCCATACTGGATCAGATACCCTTCACTAGTTAAGAGAATGATTCAAGACCTGAAGATATTGTCACAGCCTTGCACCTAAACCATCTAACATTGCATCTAATCAGGAAACCATGTGTGGGGTTAAAGATCCCCTTCCAAAATTTCTGATGGAGAAAGCTCAGTTGCTTCTAGATGTCATGAGTTTTCATGCTTTCGAAGATATTTTGGCTTTACTAATCTATGGTTTGATACTATTCCCCAATCCGGAACAACTTATATATGTAAATGCCATCAAGATATTCCTCACTCATAATCCTGTGCCTACTTTGTTCGGAGATATTATGTATTCTCTTTACACTCGTACCATGAGGAAGCGAGAAACTCTCATGTGTTGTATACCTTTGCTATCTAGGTGGTTTATTTCGCACCTTCCCTTCTCGATAATGAAGAATGAACAAGGTTTGAGGTGGTCTCAAAGGATAATGTCATCTCTCATTCAGACATTTATTGGTGCTCCTGGTCCCAGGAAGACATCATTATTATTGACCGTTGTAGAGAGTTCCCTAATGTGCCACTCCTGGGCATAAGGGGGGCATTACTTACAACCTTTATCTAGCTTTACGTCAGTTTGGTTATGCTCGAAGAGACGGTCCTCATGATATGCTTATCTGGGGTGTTGTATTCGACTATGACAACGATCTTCAAGGATACCGATAAAGATTTATTTGTGCTTGGGTATGGTCAATAAGATTCATAGCAAGATTATGGGGCATAAGAACTCCATCCCTCTGGAGCCGTATCTCAAATAGGTATGAGCTCATGCTCAAAACCTTATGATTCCATATCCTGCTATCCTACCCGTAATCATGGAGCCTATTATCGAAGGATACGTTTCTTACACCATCCTTCACCAGACATGCCTACTGACCTTGAAGAAATGCAGAAGTCTTGGATTCAACTCATGGAAAAACGGGACACCTTTGAGACTCAATTCTATGCAAGTGAGAAGAAAGTGTTGGAGCTGATGAGGCAACTTCACGAGGAGCGGAGGCTTAACACATATGTCAACTCAAAGAAGAGGCGTCCATGAGAAACTTAAAGCTTTAGGAGTTTTTAATTTATTTCTTTGAAATCTTTTGTATTCACATGAACTTACTAATAAAAATCTTATTTCTGTTTCTTTTTGGTTAACAAATTTAAATCTCATAAGATCCTTGAAAACATTGCATTTACATATCATGCATTTCATACATAAAAGGTTTTCCTCACTGACAGGTTTTATCATCTTCTTACTATTTATTTCTGTAAAAGATGGCTCTCGAACAAATTGTGAAAGAACTTCAAGCTCAGAACGCTAAAGTTTAGCAAATGTTCTTGAATCTAGCCAAGGGGAAGGAAGAGCTGAAGGCCCTCATCACTAAAGAGAGGGAGGAGAAAATCAAGAAACCAGATGGAATCCTTGTTGTACCCCAAAATTTTCCCTCTCATTTTACTCAACACATTCCCATTGAGGTACTCAACTTGCTCAAGGATGCCCAAGAGTTGACCAGACAAACTCTCTCCTAAGGCAATGTACCTCAAACTAGGGTTTCTATTTTTATAAGATGTGTGAACTCCAAAAGTCCCAAATGCTTTCCATGGTCCCAATATGTTCACAAGGCCATCCATGTCAAGTTTCAGGCCTTGCATAAGAATTTTGCTCAGTCAATTGCCCAGATGGCTGAAAATCAACTATACTAGGTCAAAAGTCAATTGTGGCCCACATACAGTCAAACTTCAAGATTTTTGGTCAAAATCAACATTTTGAAGAGATATCCATCATTTTATCAAGGGTTGATCATGATTCCCCAAGGAATTCCCCAAATTCATCAAAACCCAAAAGTTGCTAAATTAGGGTTTCAAAGGAAAAGTCAACCAAACTTTGACCAGGCATAACTTCTTCATACTTTATCATAAATTTTCCATCCAACGCTCATTTTTAAGAGGATATAATTCCCTACAATTCATCCTCAGCCCACAAGTTCAAAATATGCACTCATCAAAAGATATGAATTATTATAGGTCCTTTTGAAAAGTCAACAAAAACACCTTTTGGATCGAAGCTTCTTACATGAACATGGAATACCCAATTCAGATGAAACCAAAAGGGTTGTTTAGGGGACATCCTAAGATTTCTAAAAAGTCCAAGAGCACCTATCTATAGTTAAAATTGGAGGACATATGTCTTGTCAAAGTTGACCATTTTTGTAAAATTGCCAAAAGTCAAATATGCTCAAAAGTGCATTTTTTGTCAAATGGGCCTAACTTTTCATGCTTGCATCTTGCTTGTGACATGGTCCACGACCCAAATCAGCATCCACACTTTATTTGCTTATTTATTTATTTTATTTTCATTTTTTATTATTTAAAATTCAAATTAAATCAAATAAATGGCAAAAAATACAAAATATTAAATTTGATTTGATTTTTTTTGTAGGAATCAAATCAAATAAACCTAGCATGACCAAATAAAATCTTGCAAAGCAAATTGAATCAAAATTGGCATGATCATGCTTGTTTTGGAAAGGTATAATACAAGAGCAAAATCAAATCAAATTTTCATGATTCACAAAGATTTAAATTGTTTTTGTTGACCTAATATGCTCTAGTATATATGCTGAACATAACCAATGCGCAAGGACAAGGATTGCAGGTCGTGAAGGCATAAAACAAAACTCAAAAATTTGCAAGAAAGTGGTGGATCATTCTTGGACCTAGAGGGTGATTCAAGCTATTCTAAGACTACCAATAGACTCCTGGACATCTCCAGAACGTGTCTCAATCAATTGCAAGCATTTTCACATCCAAAATCGCGATTTACAGACCTACGGTTTGCACCTCCAAACATGATTTTGATTTTACAATTTACGCATAATTAGTCATTACTAAACATATCATTGTGTTTGTACTAACATTTGGAATGTTTTGGTTTACATGATTTTGCGTTTTGATGACTGTATGCATATGTGCCATGGCTAGGGTTTTCATGGCCGTTTTAGGGCTTCTTGATACAGGGAAAATTAGGGAAAAAGAAGGATGCCATCATACTCGAGAGATCAAAATGAGTTGACTGGTATATTTGGAATTAATTTATCTTGCTTGTTTGAGATTTTTGAAAGATGAAGGGTTATAGCTACAAAGGCAGGCCGTAGGTAAAGGTATCACACCTAAAACGACGGATCTGTGAGGAAGACGATGGCGTGTCCCATCCTGATTGGGCAATTCAAATTTTGCGCGTTTATTTACCACACTGACTCATATTTTATTATATTATTGTTGCTTCAATATTATAACAACTAAGCATTACAACCCAATTAGTTAAGCACGCGTATGTTGAGTGGGAGGACCTGGGTTCGATCCCATGTCCCAGTATTTTGCTATTTTTACAATGTTTAATTGCAGATTCTATACTCCATGCTTCCAAGCATCCACTATGCACTCCAACCATCCAGTCGTTTGATGCATCCCTAATCCAAATCCAGCACTCCATCAAAGAAGGGCCATGGTACACCATCAGAAAGGGGTAGCATTGGATCTCACGCGTAGACTCGACTGACCATTCTTTTGGGCCTAAACAAATTCAACATACACCCCCCTGATTGCTTCTAACAGACCCATCTCTTTTCCTTTTTTTAGTTTATTTTAATTCTTATTTTAATTATTTACTAATTATTTTTTTTACAAAAAAATACAAAATTATTATTTTTTATTAAATCAAAAATCACAAAAAACATCAAAAATCATAATTTTCCTAAAAATATTTATTTCCATAATTAATTAGTTTAATTCAATTTAGGGTAATTTAATTGTTTTTCCATAATTTAAATCAATTAGAATTAGGGTTTAATTTGTACATAACCTAATTAATTTTTTCTCAAAAATAACTTAAATCTTTTTTTTCAATTAGATTTTTAGGTTTGCTAATTATTCTCGCATTTAACTCGCCCCACACATTTTTTATTTCCTTTTTATTATTATTGTAACTGCTCTGAGTTTGTAATAGTAATTAGGGTTTCAATTTCGCATTTTTATTTTCAGTCCAAAATAATTATGCATCTGAAAAAGCCTTGTAATAGCTAGGACTTTTAACTTTCTTGCTATAATTTCTGCAAACTATAAACTGCCTAGATGTATGTTAATAGGATTGTATGGGAAGACAAACTGAAAATTAAAATAGTAGAAATCCCTAATTGTGCAAAGATGATTAACTGAAAAATTACTCTCGCACATGCTCACTCCTAGGGTTTACTCCACTTTGGTTGCCTTGGTAAA
The DNA here is from genome assembly GCA_948472305.1 of Vicia faba. Taxonomy (NCBI): domain Eukaryota; kingdom Viridiplantae; phylum Streptophyta; class Magnoliopsida; order Fabales; family Fabaceae; genus Vicia; species Vicia faba. The sequence goes on along the minus strand of OX451735.1, from coordinate 1,494,022,539 downwards.
CGGTCATGAAGTATAGGGTTTGTTAGTGGTTGTCCTCTAGCCCTGAAAGATCTAAAATGACCCATTCGAATGTTGCCTAGGAAAAAGATCTTTTAGGCTTTAGGATGATTACTAATATTTCCTAGCATTGCTTTTGTGATCGTACTTGTCCCTTCGAATGTCCCTAAAAACTCCAACGATGATGCTACCTATTTCTCAATAATGGGATTGCATTGTCTAAAAGGAAAACAAACAGAATTTTTTCGATTAGGTAGAAAACTCTTAAGTACTTGCTCAAATAAACAAAACTTTTTCACACCAACACTTTTCAAACAAAGATTCCAAAAACAACTTCATAAGACTTTTGAGGACAGAAACAAGGGTTAAAACGAAGTAAAACAAAGCTTTTCAAAGCAAGCATACACAAGCAATTTTCAAAATGAGCAAGTACCTAAGAGCCCATGGAAAACCATGGATAGAAAGGGTGCTAACATATTCCCTTTCTATAATCTAACCCCCGTACTCAGAAACATCTTGAAAAAGGTTTTTTCTCTTCTTTTTCCTTTTCCTGATTGGATAAAATAAAAGTCGATGGCGACTCTTGCTTACCGCGACATTTTGTGAACAAAAAACGCAAACCAGCATTAACAGTCGGTTTTGCCACCGTATCATAGAATTGGCGACTCTGCTGGGGAATAAAATATAAAGTGGGGTAAACCTTAGGATCTAGGTCATATTTAATTGCTTTCTCTTGATTGTCTTGATTGCTTTATATTTATGGGAACTGTTTGGATTATTTGATCCTACACCCGAATCGGGGAAACACCTTTTAGGTAAGTATCAATAAACTGTGAGGGAGCTGTGTTGGGGTATGCCGACATGGTTGAAGCAGTAGCTACATTGATGTAGCATTTTGGTTGGTACCCGTAACCCTTGAGTCAATCAGGGAGATGTACGGGGCCGCCGCATGGTGTCATAAAGCATCAACTGACCTTAGAACCTTTAATTGCACAACTTGGCCAGTAGGACGTAGCGAGATGGCCGGCTTTGGTGAATGCCCAAGGTCGGCAGTTATTCGATGCTACACTCATTGAGGTTTGACTCTTGAGTTTTGTTTGGTTATGAGTCAATCGCCGATTGAACGAAGCTGAGGGAAAGATCAGTGATATTGAGATCCCTTAGAACCCGGTTACTATTTATAGGACAGGTTGAACCAATCCAACTTCAAGAGGGTATGACCTTAAAACTCATGCAGGCCTTAAACCTAAGGACTTGGTGTGATTTTTCTGTGTTTGCTATACCTGTGATTTATCATGACATCATAAACATCATACCATAGCATATCATACTAATTGTTTCAAGGGTTTCTAGGGCTCATCTTTGCTCTGTTTTGTAGGATATGGCATCCGCCCGTAGGAACAGTATACAAATCAACCTTGTGAAAGTGTCTCTCCAACTAAACGACCTGGAATTAAGGTTTCTTGAAAGTTCTCATTTCACTAAAAAGCATGGTCAGTTGCTCAACTTGGTTACTGCAAAACTTGATGAAGAATTATTAAAAGTGTTGTTTCAGTTCTTTGATCCTAAGCACCATTGTTTCACCTTCCAGGATCACCAGCTAGTACCTACTATGGAGGAATTTTCTCAATTGTTGGAGGTACCTATTCTTGACCAGTTACCTTTCAACGGTACAGAAGAACATCCAAAGCCTGAAGAGATTTCTAGAGCTCTGTCCTTACAATGGTCTGACATAGTGATAAATTGGGAGACTAGAGGGAGTGTTCAAGGAATTCCGGTTAAATTTCTGTTCGAGAAGGCTTATTATTTTTGGGATACCCTGGATCTACAAGCTTTTGAAGAGGTGCTGGCACTTCTCGTTTACGGGACGATACTTTTACCTAATGCGGATCAACTCGTAGATGTGAACACTATTAAGGTTTTTCTGTCTCATAATCCGGTACCTACGTTACTCGGGGATATTCTACACTCTCTGTATACTCGCACTATAAAAAGAAGAGGGACCCTCCAGTCTTGCACTCCTCTATTGGCTAGGTTGTTTATTTCACACTTACCCAGATCTACTTTGAAGAATGAACAGGGTAAAAGATGGTCATATCGACTGATGTCCCTTACGCATTCATACATCCATTGGTGTTCACGATTCTCGGAAGATGTTACTATCATCGATCGCTATGGTGAATTCCCTAATGTCCCTCTCTTAGGCATTAGGGGAGGAATCACTTATAACCCTTTCTTAGCATTACGACAGTTTGGTTATGCGAGAAGGGATGGTCCTTATGATACACTTATTCAAGGAATCGCCTTCAACAATGAGAATGATGTTCAGGGTTACCGCAAAAGGTTCATACGAGCTTGGAGTATGGTACATAGGATTGACAGCAAGACACTGGGGCATAAGAATTCCATATCTCTCGAGCCTTATCTCCAATGGGTACGAGCCCGCGCTCAAACTCTTATGATGCCTTATCCTGCTATCCTACCTATGATTATGAAACCAGTTTCCGAGGGAGACACTCCTCATCTTATTCTTCATCCAGACATGCCAATTGATCACGAAGAGTTACAAAAGTCTTGGGTTCATCTTAAAGAGGAGCGGGATACGTTTGAAGCCTAATTTTACGCCAGCGAGAAGAAGGTCTTGGAACTCACTAGGCTACTTCATGAAGAGAGGAATATCAACGCCTACATCGCGCCAAGGAGGATGCGCTCATGGGAAACCTAGTCTTCTTTTTGTTTTATTTTGCTTAATTGTACTCTCAAATTACATTCTTTGTAACAATTCAAGTTTACTAATACAATCCGCGTTTGTTCCTTTTTGTTTAATAAAATTTGAGCCTTTAAGAACCCTTGAAAACATTGCATACATATCATACATATCATTGCATAACAAGATTCATAACAGGTTTCTCATCTCCGCTGTTTATTTCAGCAATGGCTCTTGAACAAACTTTGAAAGATCTTCATACTCAGAAAATGTAGTTCCAGCAAATGATTGTGGCTCTGGCCAAAGGACATGAAGAGATTAAGGCTCTGATTGTTAAGAAGAACACTAAGAAGACTAAGAGGACAGCTGATGTGGCACATATAAGCAGAAGGTTCAGAGGGCCGCCAAGACGGGATGTTGATTTAGCTTCTTCATCTAAAGAGGGAAAGAATCAAGAGGGTGGAGACACAGAAGAGGACCCTAGTCCTAAAGAGTCTGACAATGAAACTGATTATAATGAGGAGCAGTACCCTCTGGTTAATGAAAAGTATAAGCGGTTAGGAGAGCGTCTGAGTGCTATGGAAATCCAGAAGGTTCCTGGGCTGGATTTTGAAGAGTTGGGCCTGGTCTCCGGGGTTGTCATCCCCCCAAAATTCAAGGCACCTGTATTTGCTAAGTATGATGGGGTCTCTTGTCCCAAAATGTATCTTCGTTCCTATGTGAGGAAGATACAGCCTCATACTGCTGACAAAGACTTGTGGGTTCACTTCTTCCAAGACAGTTTGTCTGGAACACAATTGGATTGGTTCTATCAGCTGGAAAGAGCCAATGTTCGTAACTTGGAAGACCTTGCTGCTGCATTTTATAAGTAATATCAGTATAATGCAGACCTTGTTCCCACCCGTACACAACTCCAAAATTTGTCTATAAGTTCGAACGAGGGTTTCAAGGATTATGCTCAGAAGTGGAGAGATTTGGCTGGAAGAGTTCAACCTCCCTTGGATGACAGGGAGCTCGTGGATATGTTTCTGGGAACTTTGACTAGGCCATTCTTCAACCATCTGATGGGAAGTTCATCGGCGGGTTTTACTGAACTGATCTTGACAAGAGAAAGAGTGGAAGCTGGAATTCAATGTGGAAAAATTTAGAAGGATGCCGCTTCTAGTGCTGCAAGGAAGCCGTTTGCAGGTAAAAAGGAAGTCAGTGTCGTCTATAACCAAAAGAATCAGAGTCGAATCGAGCGTCATCCGGCCGTAGGGGCTTTTATGATTCCCAAACCCGCACCTTCTCAGCAAAGAAACAATCAGCCAAGAGCAGAAAGACCAGCTAGACAGTTCACTCAGATCAACATGACACTGTCTCAGGTTTACCTCAGTTGCTGAAGTCCAATCTGGTTACCCTGAGGGAAGCTCCAAAGAATAAGAACACCACCTCTCCCTACTATAAACTGAATGCTCTCTGTGCTTACCATTCGGAAAGTCCAGGCCATGATACCAATGATTGTTAGGCTTTGAAGAACAAAGTATAGGATCTGATTGATGCTAAGGAGATTGAATTTGGTCCCCCGGAGACTCCCAATGTTATCAATGCTCCTATGTCAAAACATGGTCGGGGTGTTAATGTCGTTGGAGAATATGTGTTTGTGACTTTTGTGGGAGAATTGATGACCTCACTCATGATTATCAAGGGGAATTTGATGAAGGCTGGTTTATTTCTGGGTTGTAGTGAAGGTTTCCACTTTTGTTCATTCCTACCGACTGGTTGCCCTTTGTTGAAGGTAGGTGTTCAGCGCCTGATGGATGACAAAGAGATTATGTTTGAGAAGACTCCTATTCCGACTATTTCTTGTGAAGATATTTTTATCATAACCATTTCCGCCAATCCTCCCAGGGCCTCTGCTAAGAGACCCATCAGGATTACATCAATTCCGAAGGTGACTCCGTTGATCATAACCATTCCTGGACTAATCCCATACTCCTCGGACAAAGATGTTCCTTGGAACTATGGGGCCGACGTCTATTACCACGGCGTAAAGCAGGACATGCTAGCCATTGAAGATAAGATTGCTGAAAATGGTGATTCCGACATCGTCAATATTACTGGGACCAGTAAAATAACAAGAAGTGGAAGAGTGTTCTCCCCTGAGATTTCTCCCCCGAAGAATGTTACCAGACCTGTGATCATTCCTGTTGTGGTTCCACCCAAGACTACTACTGCAATTCCAGTAATCTCTCCTATTGACCCTCCCATCACCGAGTCGGCCAAGACTCGAGGCAAAGACATACTGATTGAGCTTGCCCTGACAAAGGCTAATTCAGTAACCATACCAGAAGCTTCCAAGAAAGAAATGGAAGAAATTTTGAAGATAATAAAGAAGAGCGACTACAATATGGTCGAGCAGCTGGGGCCGACCCCATCCAAAATTTCTATCTTGGCTTTGTTGTTGTGTTCCGAGGCCCATGCGGAGGCTTTGGTTAAGTTTCTAAAGATGACTCACGTACCACAAGAGACATCTGCTGATTAGTTTGAAGATTGTATGGCTAGTCTGACTGCTGATAATGGTTTGGGTTTCTCTGATGCGGATCTGACACCAAAGGGGAGGAAACATAATGATGCTCCTCATGTTTCCGTTGAATGCAGGGACATGACTATAGCCCATGTTTTGGTAGATACTGGCTCCTCATTGAATGTTCTACCTAAAAAATCTCTGGACAGATTGGACTGCGAAGGCTTGACCTTGAAGCCTAGCAATATAATAGTGAGAGCTTTCGATGGTTCGAAGAGGATGGTGCACGGGGAAGTGGATGTCCCTATCAAAGTTGGTTCCCAGACCTTCGACTCCACTTTCTATGTGATGGATATCAAACCATCATATTCTTGCTTGTTGGGACGCCCTTGGATACATGGGGTTGGGGATGTTACTTCTACCCTCCACCAAATGTTGAAGTACCCAGTAAGAGGAAATATTGTCACTGTGCATGGTGAAGAGGAGTACATGATCAGTCACTTGAACTCCTTCTGGTACGTAGAGATGGATGGCGAGTTCATCGAGACTCCTTGCCAGAACTTTGAAGAGGTACCTCAGATTATGGCTACAGCAGAAACTACCGACAGTCCTCCAAAGGTCACCAAATCTCCCTCGAAGATGGCTTCTCTCAAGGATGCACGAGCAGTGGTTGAAGAAGGTGGGTCTACCATTTGGGTCAGCTCCCGGTTATTCATTACAAGTCTGACAAATTTGGTTTGGGCTTCACTATAGGTGCTCAAAGGGCTGTTCGTCGTGCTCGGGCTGGAGGACCTTCCCCACGCATCAACAATCCTGGGGTCAATGTGCTTGAAGACAGTGACGGTGATTCCGACATTGACAGCTGGATCTTCCCGACTACCAACAGCAGACTCAGTAACTGGACTACCAAGGACTTTGTACCGATTACTTTTGTTTAGGAGTAATTGTCTTTCTGATTTTTCGGATATGTAATTTAAAAACAATATAAACTCTATAGCCATGTGTCTTACCCGGGGCACAATGGTTTTATTTGTGAGGGTTATCATGTTTCATTTTCATATGACATTAATAAAGCATTGGATGTTTGCATACAAATTTTTCACTCTTTGTCTTTCCTTTCTTTTATTCTGTCTATACAGCTATGCTCTTACACACACTCACGTATCCAAATGCAGATCCATATCCACTTTGGATCCCATTGATAACAGTTCTGCTACTGCTCATTATGACTTCGGAAATCCGATCAACCAAGCCGAAGACGAAGGTGAGGAAGATTGTGAGGTACCCAGGGAACTTTATAGACTATTACAACAGGAAGAAAGGGCCATACAGCCTCATGAAGAGCCGATTGAGACAGTGAACTTGGGTAAAGAGGAAGATAGGAAAGAGGTTAAGATAGGTACAAATTTGGAGCTTAGTGTCAAACAACGGTTGGTACAGATGTTGCATGAGTATGTTGAAATCTTCGCGTGGTCATATGAAGACATGTCGGAACTAGACACTGATATAGTGGTTCATCGTCTGCCAACTAAAGAAGACTGCCCTCCGGTAAAGCAAAAGGCCCGTCGTATGCGCCCTGAGATGTCAGAGAAGATCAAAGCAGAGGTTATGAAGCAGTTCAACGTAGGGTTCTTAGCTGTCTCCTCTTATCTGCAGTGGGTTGCTAATGTGGTTCCAGTACCTAAGAAAGATGGTAAAGTATGAATGTGTATGGATTACAGAGACCTGGATAGGGAAAGCCCCAAGGATGACTTCCCACTTCCCCACATCCATGTTCTGGTTGACAACACCGCACAACACAAATTCTTTTCCTTCATGGACGGTTTCTCTGGCTACAATCAGATCAAGATGGCACCTGAAGACATGGAGAAGACAACCTTTGTTACATAGTGGGGCAATTTCTACTATAACGTGATATCGTTTGGGTTGAAGAATGCTGGGGAAACTTATCAGCAAGCTATGGTAGCTCTGTTCCATGACATGATTCACCATGAAATAGAGTTTTACGTCGATGACATGATATCCAGGTCTCAAACTGAGGAAGAACATCTTGATCATCTACAAAATTTATTTGATAGGTTGAAGACGTACAAGCTGAGGTTAAATCTGAACAAGTGCACCTTCAGCGTAAGGTCTGGTAAGCTTCTGGGATTCATCGTCAGTGACAAAGGTATTCAAGCAGACCCTGCAAAGGTGAAGGCCATACAAGAAATGCCAGCTCCCCATACTGAGAAGGAAGTTAGAGGTTTCTTGGGATGCCTAAAATACATTTCCAGATTCATTTCACATCTGACTGCTACTTGTGAGCCAATCTTCAAGCTTATGAAGAATGATCAAGTGGTAAAGTGGAATGATGAGTGCCAAGTCGCCTTTGACATAATCAAGCAATACCTCTAACAACCTCCTATTCTGATGCCTCTCACTGAAGGAGGACCTTTGATAATGTACTTAACAGTGCTAGATAATTCAATGGGGTGTGTGTTGGGGAAGCATGATGAGTCTGGTCGAAAAGAGCACGCAATATACTACCTTAGCAAAAAGTTTACCGACTGTGAAACACGATACTCACTGCTCGAGAAAACTTGATGCGCTTTGGCATGGGCTTCTCTCCGACTGAGACAATATATGTTGACCCACACTACTTTTTTGATAACTAAGATGGATCTGATCAAGTACATTTTCGAGAAGCCCGCTCTCTCCGGAAGAATAGCAAGATGGCAAATGATCTTGACCGAGTACGACATCTAATACACAACCCAAAAACCAATCAAGGGAAGTGTGTTAGCTGATCATTTGGCGCATCAGGCCGTGGATGACTACAAGTCCATGAATTTCGAGTTCCCGGATGAGAACATCATGTTGATAACCGACTGTGAAGAACCTGGACCGGATGAAGGACCTGAGGAAGGATCCCGATGGTCTATGTATTTTGATGGAGCCTCAAACGCACTGGGTAACGGGATTGGCGCTGTAATCATATCTCCCGGGGGATGTAATACTCTGTTCATTGCCCGATTATGTTTCAACTGTACCAACAACATGGCAGAGTAGGAAGCGTGTATCATGGGTCTTAGAGTTGCCATTGACCTAAGGATCAAGTTCTTGAGTGTATTCAGGGATTCCACTTTGGTGATAAGTCAGATCAAAGGCGAGTGGGGTATGAAGCACCGAAACCTTATCCCTTACAAAGAACATGTACTGACACTGCTGCCGCATTTTGAAGAGATCACCTTTGAACATTTCCCACGAGAAGAGAATCAGTTAGCGAACGCGCTAGCTACTATGTCGCCGATATTCAAGGTCAGGTGGGACAATGAAGCTCCCCAAATCACCATTGAGAGATTGGATGAACCGGCATACTACTGTGAGATTGATACTGAGGAGGTAGCCGACAAACCTTGGTTTCATGAGGTGAAAAGGTATCTCGAGGCTCAAGAATACCCCGAGGGGGCATCTATCAATGACAAGAAATTTATGAGAAGGTTTGCTGCAAAGTTCTTCCTCGGTAATGGAATCCTCTATAAGCGCAATCATGACTCTACCTTACTACGGTGTGTAGACAAGAGCGAAGCAGAGAGGATCATGGAAGACCTACACGAAGGTACCTTTGGCACTCATTCCAGTGGACATACCATGGCAAAGAAGATCCTACGGGTAGGATACTACTGATCCACTATGGAAGCTGACTGTTATCAGCATTCTCGAACCTGTCACAAGTGCCAAATCTATGCTGATAAAGTGCATGAACCTCCAGTTCCCTTGAACGTCTTAACAACTCCCTGGCCCTTTGCAATGTAGGGAATTGACATGATCGGCGAGATCAGACCTACCGCATCCAACGGGCATCGCTTCATCCTAGTGGCCTTTGACTACTTCACGAAGTGGGTTGAGGCTGCCTCCCTTGCTACGCTTACCAAGAATGTGGTGGCACGGCTTATCAAGCATAACCTGGTTTGTTGTTATGGTATCCCTGAGAGAATCATCATGGACAATGGAACTAATCTCAACAACTCGATGATCACTGAACTCTGTAAACAATTCAAGATTAAGCATCACAACTCTTCTCCTTACCGGCCGAAGATGAATGGGGTTGTCGAAGTTGCTAATAAGAATATTAAAAAGATCATACAGAAGATGATGGTGACATACAAAGACTAGCACGAGATGTAATCATTTTCTCTTCACGGGTACCGTACTTCAGCACGTACATCGACAGGGGCAACACCATATTCTTTGGTATATGGCATGGAGGTTGTCCTACCCATGGAGGTCCAGATCCCTTCACTACGGATTAAGAAGGATGCGGGTTTGAGTGAAGACGATTGGGTCCAGACTCGACTTGATCAATTGAACTTAATCGACGAGAAAAGACTTACTGCTGTCTACCATGGTAAAATAAATCAGAAACGGATGATCAAGGCCTTCAACAAGAAAGTCAGATAACAAGTGTATCAAGTAGGGGATCTAGTAATCAAGCGCATCATACTTCCGCAAGGTGATCCCAGGGGAAAATGGACTCCCACCTATGAAGGACCATTTATATTCAAGAACATATTTTTCGGTGGAGCCATGATTCTGACCACCATGGATGGTGATGACCTTCCACACCCTGTCAATGCGGACATAGTGATAAGATACTACGCATAAAAAAGACCCGCTAGGTTGACATACCTAGGCAAAAATAAGGGCATCCCGGCGAACCAAAAGGGTTCGGGAAAAAATTAGGGATAAAAATGAAAAAATCTGTACACCCAGCAAGTCGAAAACCTGAAAAGGCAGTTAGGGAAAAAAGGGTATCCCGGTGGACTGAAAACCCGAAAGGGTGGTCCAGGAAAAAATTAGGGATTAAAGTGTATCACTATGTCCCATTGGATCACCTTGCAATCAGACCTCAATAATCAGATATCAAGCTCAAACGGTACCGATCAATCCAGTCAGCTTCGGACAAGTAGCAAAGTGATGAGATGCTCGAAGACATAGGGGCAATAGAAGAATTCAAACCCAATGGGATCACTACACATAGCTGTTTTCTTTTTGTACATAATTTCTATAATAATTTCCATTTTTACAGCGGCATTCTCTTACTAGAGCGTCAACCTCCTTGTAAAAAATGCCTATTATAGGCAAATTTCAAATCAATACAAAGCGTCTTTTGAGTACAAAACTCTGTGTTTGTTTTTTCCATTTTCTGTTTTGTTTTGCAAAAAAACGTCCAATGTTTTATTCTTGACATATGCATTTGAATATGATTACTGTTCACAAATATCTGCATATAAAACAGAAAGACAGTTACTAAGAACTCAAAGAAACTGGTACAAAACCTAAATATCGATAGTTACCCCGTCCATCACGGTACAAGGGGCAGAGACAATTGGAAGCAAAGTCCTATCACATACAAGCCAGTGATATTTATATTCCCCACAGAGCCGAGACAACCAAGGTCCGACCTCTGTATCCCCAAGCGGGAATTCTTTCCCCAGTAGGTTCCTTCAGAAAGCCGATGTCTGCATTCCCCAACCGAGCTTTATAATCATAAATGGTTTATAAAGTTTTCTCCCGAGCAGAGTTTATTTCTCTGACAGCGGAAGCTCAATCTCCAACAAAGCTCTTCTCTCCAGCAATGGAAGTTCATCCCCATCTGAGTTTATTTCTCCAAATCAGCAGATCTTCCAACAGAGTATCTCCCTTCCCCACAGAGTCATTCCCCGGTAGGATTATTCTCAGACGGTGTTTCTCCCGGTAGAATATTCTCAAGCAGAATGGATGTAAATCTCCAGCTAATCATCTTTGGTCACTATCCCCAGCAGAAACAAAGAACTCAACTCCTTATACTCTCCAGCAGCAGTCCAGGATTTATTTTCCCCAGCTAGAGAATATCACAATAGCATTGCATATCCATACATCATGGCATGTGCATACATATTATACAGCACAATCTCATTTATTTTGAGAACATCATTACTCAATACATTTCATACATCATGACATTGCATACGACTAACTCTTTACCTTTAAGGGAAAAGATGCAAACAAATTCTCACAAGTTCTCTCTGATTCAGTCAAATCGACACCAAGGTTTCTATTCCAGTTGAAGATATTCCAACACTTTTCAAGATTTTCTCTGGTTCAGTCAAACCGACAACAAGGTTTCTATTCCAGTTGAAGATATTCCAACACTTTTCAATATTTTCTCTGGTTTAGTCAAACCGACACTAAAGTTTCTATTCTAGTTGAAGATGTTCTAAGACTTTCGACTGGGTCAGCCGAATCGCCGCTAAGATTCCCCTGATTTCTATGCCAGACAAAGTAAATATGAGACCTCTCCCGGGTTTAGTCAAATCGATACTAATATTTCTCTCCCAGTTGAAGACAACTCGAGACCTTTCCCTGGTTCAATCAAATTGATACTAAGACTTTTATTCCAGTTAAAAAAGCTATGAAGCCCATAACCCGACCGGATAATAGTCAACCAACAATACATCATACTGTGAAACCCAGAGAACGACCGGATAACAGTACAAAATACTATGAAGCCTGGAGTTAACCAGATATTGGTATATCTCAAATTCAAGCTATGAAGCCCGGAAATCGATCGAATAATATCTTAATTTATCCAAATTACTAAAGCCTGGGACACGACCGGATAACAGTACAAAATACTATGAAGCCTGGAATCAACCAGATAGTGGTATATCTCAAATTCAAGCTATGAAGCCCGGAAATCAACCGGATAATATCTTAATTCCCCAAATTACTCAAGCCTGGAGCACGACCAGATAACGGTATAAGACGCTGTGAAGTCTGGATCACGACCAGATAGTGGCAAGAGACATTGTGAAACCTGGAGTACGACCAGATAACAATATGAGGTACTGCGAAGCTTGGAATTCGACCAGATAGCAGTTTACTCGGCCAATTACTATGAAGCCTGGAAACGGTCGGATATTAGTATGCCTTAAATTCAATTTGAAACTCGGATGCGACCACATAACCACTTAATTCCTTCTGAAGCCTGGAACACGACCAGATAAGAATTGAGAAGTTGCAAAGCCTGGAGCACGACCAGATAGCCGGTGTAATCTCATTTCCCTAGTAAGTCACTGTAAAACCTGGAGCATGACCAGATAGCAGTTAATCTTATTATCCTCAGCAAATCAATGTAAAGCCTGGAGCACGACCAGATAGCAGTTCACTTTCACCTCCTCGACTAAGAGATGATTCCCCAGTAGAGTAACGGACAACTGAAGTTCCCAACATTCCATTTCTCCCAAGACAAAGGCCAACATTCCTTAGCAGATTCCTCCACAACGAGAGGAACATGAATTCTCATCAAAGGAATATCTCGGGAAATCAACATCCTCTAGATGGCATCTTTAAGCCCATCTCCGACGATTCTCTGTCATATCCTCTAGATGGCATCTTTAAGCCCATCTCCGATGATTCCCCATCATATCTTTCGGATGGCATCTGTAAGCCCATTCCCGATACTACCTACACAGTACAGCACCATCTCAGACGAGTGCAAATTTCTGGGCACTCTAGTGTTCAATCATCTTCCACCTTCAGATTACGAAAGGCAGAAAGCCAATCTACATCATCAGGTTTAAGAAGATTGAACAGGGGAAGATGTTGTACCCCAAAATTTTCCCTCCCATTTTACTCAACACATGCCCATTGAGGTCCTCAACTTGCTCAAGGATGCCCAAGAGTTAACCAGACAAACTCTCTCCTAAGGCAATGTACCTCAAACTAGGGTTTCCATTTTTATCAAGATGTGTGAACTCCAAAGGTCCCAAATGCTTTCCATGGTCCCAATATGTTCTCAAGACCATCCATGTCAAGTTTCAGGCCTTGCACAAGAAGTTTGCTCAGTCAATTGCCCAGATGCTTGAAAATCAACTATACTAGGTCAAAAGTCAATTGTGGCCCACGTACAGTCAAACTTCAATATTTTTGGTCAACATAAAAATTTTGAAGATATAGCCATCATTTGATGAAGGGTTGATCATGATTCCTCAAGGAATGCCCCAAATTCATCAAAACCCAAAAGTTGCTAAATTAGGGTTTCATAGGAAAAGTCAACCAAACTTTGACCATGCATAACTTCTTCATACTTTATCAGAAATTTTCCATCCAAGGCTCATTTTGAATAGGATGAAATTCCCTACAATTCAACTTCATCCCACAAGTTCAAAATATGCACTCATCAAAAGATATGAATTTCTACATTATATGTCCTTTTGAAAAGTCAACAAAAACACCTTTTGGGTCAAAGCTTCTTACATGAATATGGAAGCCCCAATTGAGATTAAACCAAAAGGGTTGTTTATGGGACTTCATAAGCTTTCTAAAAAGTCAAAGAACACCTCTCTAGGGTTAAAATTGGAGGAGATATGCCTTGTCAAAGTTGACCATTTTTGCAAAATTGCCAAAAGTCAAATGTGCTCAAAAGTGCATTTTTTGTCAAATGGGCATAACTTTTCATGCTTGCATCTTGCTTGTGACATGGTCCACGACCCAAATCAGAATCCACACTTTATTTGCTTATTTATTTATTTTATTTTGATTTTTTATTATTTAAAATTCAAATTAAATCAAATAAATGGCAAAAAATAGAAAAGATTGAATTTGATTTGATTTTTTTGTAGGAATCAAATCAAATGAACCTAGAATGACCAAATAAAATCGTGCAAAGAAAATTGAATCAAAAATGGCATGATTATGCTTGTTTTGGAAAGATATAATACAAGAGCAAAATCAAATCAAATTTTCATGATTCACAAAGATTTAAATTGTTTTTGTTGACCTAATATGCTCTAGTATATATGTTGAACATAACCAATGTGCAAGGACAGGGATTGCAGGTCGTGAAGGCATCAAACAAAACTAAAAAATTTGCAAGAAAGTGGTGGATCGTTCTTGGACCTAGAGGGTGATTCAAGCTATTCTAAGACTACCAATAGACTCCTGGACATCTCCAGAATGTGTCTCAATAAATTGAAAGCATTTTCACGTCCATAATTGCGAGTTACAGACCTACGGTTTGCACCTCCAAACTTGATTTTGATTTTACAATTTACGCATAATTAATCATTACTAAATATAACATTATGTTTGTACTAATATTTGGAATGTTTTGGCTTATATGATTTTGCGTTTTGATGACTGTATGCATATGTGCCATGGCTAGGGTTTTCATGGTCGTTTTAGGGCTTCTTGATACAGGGAAAATTATGGCAAAAGAAGGACATCGTATTCTGAGATCAAAACGAGTTGATTGGTATATTTAGAATTAATTTATCTTTCTTGTTTTAGATTTTTGAAAGAAGCAGGGTTATAGCTACAGAGGCATGCCGTAGGTAAAGGTATCACACCTAAAACGACGGATCTGTGAGGAAGACGATGGCGTGTCCCAGCCTGATTGGGCAATTCAAATTTCGCGCGTTTATTTACCACACTAATTCATATTTTATTATATTATTGTTGCTTCAATATTATAACAACTAAGCATTACAGCCCAGTTGGTTAAGCACGCGTATGTTGAGTGGGAGGACCTGGGTTCGATCCCAGGTCCCAATATTTTTCTATTTTCACAATGTTTAATTGGAGATTCTATACTCCATGCTTCCAAGCGTCCACTATGCACTCCAACCATCCAGCCGTTTGATGCATCCCTAATCCAAATCCATCGCTTCATCAAAGAAGGGCCATGGTACACCATCAGAAAGGGGCAACATTGGATCTCACGCGTAGACTGGGCTGACCATTCTTTTGGGCCTAAACAAATTCAACATACACCCCACTGATTGCTTCTAACAGGCCCATCTCTTTTCCTTTTTTATTTTATTTTAATTCTTATTTTAATTATTTACTAATTATTTTCTTTACAAAAATAATACAAAATCATTTTTTTATTAAATCAAAAATCACAAAAAACATCAAAAATCATATTTTTTTCTAAAAATATTATATTTCCTTAATTAATTAGTTTAATTCAATTCAGAGTAATTTAATTATTTTTTCCATAATTTAAATCAATTAGAATTAGGATTTAATTTGTACATAACCTAATTAATTTTTTCTCAAAAATGACCTAAATCTTTTTTTTCAATTAGATTTTTAGGTTTGCTAATTATTCTCGCATTTAACTCGCCGCACGCTTTTTTTTATTTCCTTTTTATTATTATTGTAACTGCTTCGAGTTTGTAATAGTAATTAGGGTTTCAATTTGCATTTTTATTTTCAATCCAAAATAATTATGTATCTGCAAAAGCCTTGTAATAGCTAGGACTTTTAACTTTCTTTCTTTAGTTTCCGCAAACTATAAACTGCCTAGATGTATGTAATAGGATTGTATGGGAAGACAAACAGAAAATTAAAACAGTAGAAAACCCTAATTGTGCAAAGATGATTAACTGAAAAATTACACTCACACATGCTCACTCCTAGGGTTTACTCCACTCCGGTTGCCTTTGGTAAACGGTCATGAAGTATAGGGTTTGTTAGTGGTTGTCCTCTAGCCTCGAAAGATCTAAAATGACCCATTCGGATATTGCCTCGGAAAAAGATCTTTAAGGCTTTAGGATGATTACTAATATTTCCTAGCATTGCTTTTATGGTCGTACTTGTCCCTTCGAATGTTCCTAAAAACTCCAACGATGATGCTACCTATTTCTCAATAATGGGATAGCATTGTCTAAAAGGAAAATGAACAGAATTTTTTTCGATTAGGTAGAAAACTCTTAAGTACTTGCTCAAACAAAAAAAAAACTTTTTCACACCAACACTTTTCAAACAAAGTTTCCAAAAACAACTTCATAACACTCTTGAGGACAGAAACAAGGGTTAAAACAAAGTAAAACAAAGCTTTTCAAAGCAAGCACACACAAGCCATTTTCAAAATGAGCAAGTACCTAAGAGCCCATGGAAAACCATGGATAGAAAGGGTGCTAACACCTTCCCTTTCTATAATCTACCCCCCGTACTCAGAAACATCTTGAAAAAGGTTTTTTCTGTTCTTTTTCCTTTTCCTGATTGGATAAAATAAAAGTCATAGGCGACTCTTGCTTACCGCGATATTTTGCGAACAAAAAACGCAAACCAGTATTAACAGTCGGTTCTGCCACCGTATCACAATCCTCAACATGGGTAGGAGGCTGAAAGGTTCGGCCAAGCGAGCTTTGGAGTTTGAAGAAGAAAATGATGACCAAGAGGAAGATGATAAAAGTATGAAGCCTGAGAAGAATAAAAAACAGGGTTCTGATGAAGAAGAAGCAGACTATTCAGATGAATAATATCCTCTGGCTAACGACAAATACAAACAACTGGAAGATCATCTAAATGCCATGGAGATCTAGAGAGTTCTTGGGTTGGATTTTAAAGAGTTGGGTCTTATCTAGGGGGTTGTTATCCTTCATAAGTTCAAGGTCCCCGTCTTTGCCAAATATGATAGTGTGTCTTGTCCTAAGCTTCACCTGCGGTCTTATGTCCGAAAAATCCAACCTCATACTGCTGATAGAAATTTATGGGTGCATTTCTTTCAATAAATCTTATTGGGGACGCAATTAGAATGGTTCTATCAACAGGAAGAGCCAACATTCGCACTTGGGAAGACTTGGTTGCTGCCTTATACAAACAATACCAATACAATGCTGACCTTGCACCAACTCACGTGCAATTACAAAGTATGACTATGGGCTCGAACGAAGGCTTCAAGGAGTATTCCCAAAAGTGGAGAGATCTAGCTGGAAGAGTGCAACGTCCTTTATCTGATTGGGAGATGGTTGATATGTTCATGGGAACTCTTATAGGGCCTTTCTTTACTCATCTAATCGGAAGCTCTTCAGTGGGATTCATCGAGCGGATATTAACTGGAGAACGAGTTGAAAGTGGAATCAGAAGTGGGAAAATTCAAGTGGTTGCGACTTTAAATACTATGAAAAAGCCTTTCAACAAGAAGAAAGAGGCTAATGTTGTGTGCGGCCAGAAGGGTCGTGGTAAAAGGGGACCGTCATCAAGTTGTGTCAGCGGTAATGATTTCCAATCCTGCACCAACGCAATAATAGAATAATCAGTACACACAAGATGCACCCAGGAGACAATTTACTAAGATTATTATGCCATTGTCTCACGCATTGCAGCATCTATTGAAGGCAAAAATGATTACACTAAGGGATCCTCCTCAGGTTCCGAACACTTCCTCTCCCAAGTACAATCATAATTCTAGATGTTCTTATCATTCTAACATTCTCGGGCATGACACGAACAATTGTTGGACCCTGAAGAATAAAATCCATGATATGATTGATGCAAAAGAGATTGAATTTGATCCTCTCGAGACCCCTAATGTGATCACTGCACCTATGCCCAGTCATATTAAAGGTGTTAATGCTATTGACGATGTTTCTTATGTCTCTACCATAAGTGACTTAACCACTCCCTTGATGATCATTAAAAAGAATTTGTTGCAAGCCGGTTTATTTTCGGGTTTCCTTGAAAGTTGTTATCAGTGTGCATCCCAATCTAATGGCTTTATGTGGCTGAAGAAGGGTATTCAGCATTGGATTGATAGTGTCAAATTTTGTTTGATAAGACTCCATTCGTGAAGAGTTTGCATGAAAGTATGTCTCAAGAGCTGAGACTTAAAGATGTTTTTATAATCACAATTTCCAATACTCATGTAAGGATCACCTCTAAAGGTCCTGTAAAGATTACTGTCGAGCCTAGGGTGGCTCCCCTGATTATTACTGCATCGGGGTCGGTCCCATATTCCTTTGATAAAGTTGTTTCCTAGAATTATGGAGCCGAAATATATTACCATGGTGTTAAGCAAGAACCATGGATTTTCGAAGATGAAGACACTGAAGTTACTAACCTCAATGTTGAAAATATTGTTGGGAATAGTAAAGTTACCAGAACGGGAAGGGTCTTCTCTCCAGAGATCTCTCCTCCAAATACTACCACTACACCAGTTCATATCCTGGCTATTGAGTCGACTACTGACACTCGAGGAAAAGAGAAGATGGTTGAGCCTGCCCAGAAGGATGCACCATCAAAAGATGTTACTGTTGAAGATACTTCCAAACAAGAGATGGAGGAAATACTGAAAATCGTCTGCAAAAGTGACTACAATATTGTTGAACAGTTGGGGAAGATGCCTTCCAAGATATCCATGTTATCTCTATTATTATGCTTTGAAGCCCATGCTCGAGCTTTGGTAAAATTTCTGAAGACTGCTCATGTAACACAAGAGACCTCCGCTGATCAGTTTCATAATCGTGTTGCAAGCCTAACAACTGATAATGGATTAGGCTTTTCTGATTCTGACTTAACTCCTGCAAGAAAGAATCATAACAAGGCCCTACATGTCTCTATTGAGTGTAGAGGCACTACCTTGGTGCATATGTTGGTTGATACAGGTTCCTTATTAAATGTATTACCAAAAGGTGCTCTAGATAGCCTTGACTGTGAAGGGGTTGTGATGAAACCCAGTGATATCATGGCAAGAACATTTGATGGGTGAAGGAGAATAGTACATGGAGAGGCTGATATTATGATCAAAGTGGGATCCCAGGTCTTCGAATCCACCTTCTATATGATGGATATTTTCCCGGCATATTCATGTTTGTTGGGATGCCCTTGGATTCATGGAGAAGGAGTTGTTACTTCTACCTTGCATAAAAAATTAAAGTATCCTGTGAAAGGGAAAATTTTTATAGTTTGTGGAGAAGAAGAGTATATAGTGAGCCATTTGAATTCATTTAAATATGTTGAGATAGATGGTGAATTCATTGAGACTCCCTGCCGGACCTTTGAAGTAATTCCTCCAACAATTGACGTTGATAAAGCTACTCCTGCTACTCCTAAGATTACCAAGGATCCACTAAGAATAGCTTCTCTGAAAGATGTTAGGGCTATGGTAGAAGAAGGTGGTTGCACTATTTGGGGTCAACTTCCTGACATTCCTTAAAAGTCCAACAAATTTGGTTTGGGTTTCACCTTAGAGGCTCAGAAGGAAGTTCATCGTGCTCGTGTTGGGAGACCACCTTTCCGTATCAACAATAATGAAGTCAATGCTATAGAATACACTGATAGTGACTGTGATTTGGACAGCTGGATCTTCCCTACTACTAGCAGTGGACTCAATAACTGGAAGGCTAAAGACTCTAAACCAATCTCCTTTAGTCAGGAGTAATTGCCATTTCCTGTTTTATTGCTTTCATGTTTTTGGGATATGTAATTTTAAACAATAACTTTAAGCCTTGTGCCTTGCTCGGGGCACAATAGTCCACTTGTTAAGGTTGTTATCCTTCTCCCGCATATGCTCATTTAAAAAATCATTGGATGTTTTGCATTCAAATTTTGCGCTCTCTTTCTTTTCATTACTTTGTTGCTTTCAATACAGCTATGTGTTTCTTAAACACACCCACACAATAAATTTCAGATCCACACCCACTTTGGATCCTATTGATAACAATTATGTTATTGCTAATTATTACTTCAAAAATATGATCTACCAAGCCGAGGACAAAGGTAAGAAAGATTGTGAAGTACCGTGAGAGCTTGCTAGACTATTACAGCAAGAAGAAAGAGCAATACAACCGCATGAAGAGCCAGTCGAGGTGGTGAACATGGGTACTGAAAAGGATAAATAAGAATTCAAGATAGGTGTCAGTGTAGAAGACAACGTCAAACAGAGATTAATCCAGATGTTGCATGATATGTTGAGATCTTCGCTTCATCGTACAAAGACATTCTAGGGTTTGATACTGACATCGTGGTTCACCGTCTGCCAATGAATGAAGGTTGCTCTCCTATAAAGTAGGAAATTTCATCGCATGCCACCAGAGATGTCTGAAAAGATCAAGGCCGAGGTTATGAAGCAATTTAACACGTGTTTCTTAGATGTTACATCCTTTCCTCATTGGGTTGCAAATGTGGTGCCAGTACCTAAGAAGGATGGAAAAGTGCATATGTGTGTAGACTACAGGGATTTGAACAGGGCAAACCCCAAGGATGACTTTCTGCTACCACATATTGATGTGTTGGTTGACAACACCACTCAACATAAAGTATTTTCTTTCATGGAAGGCTTTTTAGGATATAATCAGATCAAGATGGCACCTGAAGACATGGAGAATACTACTTTTGTTACATAGTGGGGTACTTTCTATTACAAGGTTATGCCTTTTGGGTTGAAGAACTTCGATGCAACATATCAGTGTGCTATGGTAGCTTTGTTCCATGATATGATTCATCACGAGATAGAGGTCTACATTGATGATATGATATCCAGGTCTCAAACTGAAGAAGAACGTCTCAACCACTTGCACAAGCTATTTTAGAGGTTAAATAAATATAAGTTGAGACTAAATCCAAACAAGTTCACCTTCGGGGTGAGATCCGGTAAGCTCCTGGGTTTTGTCGTCAGTGGTAAAGGTATTTAAGTCGATCTCGCTAAAGTCAAAGATATCCAAGAAATGCCAGCTCCACGTACTGAGAAGGTAGTTAGAGGTTTCTTGGGACGATTGAACTATATTGCCCAATTTATTTCCAGTCTGACTGCTACTTGTAAGCCAATCTTCAAGTTACTAAATAAAGATCAAGTAGTGAAATGGAATGACAAATGCCAACTAGCTTTTGACATAATCAAAGAGTACCTCTAAGAACCTCTTATTCTGATGCCACCAGTTGAAGGAAGACTTCTGATCATGTATTTAACAGTGTTACAGAACTCAATGGGGTGTGTACTAGGGTAACATGACTATTCTGGTCGAAAAGAGCATGCGATATACTACCTTAGAAAAAATTTTACTGACTTTGAAACAAGATACTCACTGCTCGAGAAAACTTGTTGTGCTTTGACATGGGCTTCTCTCCAACTAAGACAATATATGTTGACTCATACCACTTTGTTGATCTCTAAAAGGGATCAAATTAAATACATATTTGAGAAGCCCGCTCTCTCCGGGAGAATAGCCAGATGGCAAATGGTCTTAACAGAATACGACATTCAATACACCACTCAGAAAGAAATCAAAGGAAGTGTGTTGGCAGACCATTTGGCTCATCATTCCGTAGACAACTACCAGTCTATGAATTTTGAGTTCCTGGACGAGAATATTATGTTGGTTACTGATTATGAAGAACTTGGACCGTATGAAGGACCTGAGCCAGGATCATGATGGACTATGGTTTTCGATGGAGCTTCTAATTCACTTGGTAATGGAATTGGTGTTGTGATCATCTCCCCCAAGGGTTGCCATATACCCTTCACCGCTAGACTATGTTTTGACTGTACCAGCAACATGGCCGAATACGAAGCGTGCATCATGGGTATCAAAGCCTCCATTGATATGAGAATTAAATTTTTGAATGTATATGGGGACTCAGCCCTAGTGATCAGTCAAATAAAAGGGTATTGGGAAACTAAGCACCCAAACCTTATTATAAAGAGAATGTATTGGCACTGATCCCGTATTTCAAAGAAATTGCCTTTAAACACATTCCACGAGAAGAGAATCAGTTGACAGATGCATTAGCTACCATTTCATCTATGTTCAAAGTCATATGGGGCAACGAGGCTCCTCAGATTACTATTGAAAGACTACACAAACCGGTATACTGCTACGAGGTTAATACTAAGGAAGCAGAAGAAAAGCCTTGGTTATATGAAGTGAAAAAGTACCTCGAGGGTCAAGAGTATCTTGAGGGGGGGTCAATCAATGACAAGAAGTTTCTAAGGAGATTCTCTGCAAAGTTCTTCCTAAGTAATGGAATCCTATACAAGCGCAATCATGATTCAACTTTGCTTCTTTATACGAATAAGAAGGAAGCTAAGGAAATCATGGAAGATATGCACGAATGTGTTTTTGGTACTCACTCTAGTGGACATACAATGGCCAAAAATATTCTGAGAGTGGGTGTAATGGTTTTGTGTTTGTTATACTGGTTTTGCATTTGTATTCGCAAATGTTGTGGTAAGAAAGAGTCACCACAGACTTTTCTTTTACCCAACAAAGGAAAGGGTGAAAAAAACAGAAAAAGACCTTTCGAGAGTTTTCTGAGTAAGGGGGTAGATTATGGAAAGGGAAGGTGTTATCACCCTTTCCATCCGTAGTTATCTACGGGCTCTTAGATTCTTAGCTCATTTTGAAATACCTTATGCTTTGTGCGTTTTGAAAAGTATTTTTGAAAGCGCCTTAGTACGGCGAACTTCGTAATGTTTCTCGGAATAGTAGAGAACGTATACAAAGTGTTTGAAAATGATTTTGAAAGAGATTTTGTGTAAGTGTAAAAATTGTTTGAGCATTGCATCTAGGAACTATCTACTTTTACTTGAAAGGGTTATTCTTTTCCTTTTTTCCTTTAGACGGTGCTATCCTGCTGTTAGTGAGTAGGTAGCCCTAGTCATTGGATATTTGAGGGGCATTTAAAGGGACGTTTATACATTTACAAAGGAAAATGGGCAAGAAACTTTAGTAACTACCCTAGAGTTTTTAAGATCACACTGAGGCAACATCGAGAGGGTCATCGAGGGACTTATGATCTTTAAACCGGAGGGCTGCCACTAAAATCTCTCATCTTTCGAGAGTTGTGACTGTTTCTCCGAAGGCAATCGAAGTGGGATACCCTAGAGGTGCACATGTTCAATTGTGTTATATTCAGCTATTACAAGGCTTCAGGGAGGGGGATTAATTACATATCCAAAACTTTGGGGGGAAATGAAGAAGTAAATGTAAAGTCTTAATTATGAT
This sequence comes from Vicia faba, assembly GCA_948472305.1. Classification (NCBI taxonomy): domain Eukaryota; kingdom Viridiplantae; phylum Streptophyta; class Magnoliopsida; order Fabales; family Fabaceae; genus Vicia; species Vicia faba. The sequence goes on along the minus strand of OX451735.1, from coordinate 1,493,999,573 downwards.
ATTACATCCAGTAGGCAGTTACAATAGTATGAAACATAGAATGCGAAAGATAATAACACGCGAGAATCGAAAGGACGTCTAAAAAATCCTAAGAGAAAATCTTTTGTTTGTTTTTTGTTTTAATTTATGAAAATGGTTTAAGTTTAAAAATAATTGATCTAAATCTATATTTAAAGAGAAAAAAATGTTAATTATTAAAGAAATATGAAATTTAAAGAAAATATATTAATTCTATGTTTTTTTGGTATTTTTGTTATGAAAAGAAAAATGAATTAAAATGAAATTAAACCTAAGTTCTATTAATTTTAATTTAAAAAAATGTTAAAGTGATTAGTTAATTAATTTACCAAAATTAAAATTTAATTAAGAAAAATCCTAAATCTATTTTTATGTGGATTTTATATTTGTTTATTGATTAAAATAAAAAAAGGAATTAAAAGAAATAAATAAAATTAACATAACAAGAAAATAAAGATGGGCCTAGTAGCAAAAGTAAACAGGGGGTGCAATCTTCAGAAATTTCTAGGCCCGAATCTTTGAAAGTTCCATGCCCTAACCGTCGTGTTTTCAGATTCTTACATGGAATCTCTGATTCAACCATCCAGAATTGTTCTATATAAACTCAAACAAACTTTAGCATGCCATGAAATGTGATTAAAATTAGAGATTAGAAGTTTAATATTTTACCAAACCGGTGTTGTAAATGGGGGGTGTTATGCGTGTGATGGACTGCTCTTGGGCCTTGTAAGACTCCTGGGGACTTCAGGAGGATGGTTTGAGGCTTGGTGTCAATCGAGAGAGACCGGCACCTTGATATATGACTTACACCAATTTTTTGATTTTTGGAGAGATTTTTGAAGAGCTTTTGGAGAGCTTTTTGAAGAGGAATTTTGTGCTCCCTTTGGCTTGTAATGTTATGTATTTATAGAGGGAAGATAGGAGTGAACAAACATGGTAAAGAATCAATATATTCATGGTCTTGGATACAAGGATAAAACACATTGAAAAATGTACATATTTGTGATATCTTTGCCTATTTGGTCACTTGAATGAACCTTGTCCCTTTGGATGTATCTTGCATGAAAATATGGGTCTTCTAATAGATCAAATAAAACCCAAATGTCATGGTCCATTATTCTTTGTATTTTATTTGATTTAATTCATATTTAAATGAATAAAAATTCAAATAAATAAAAAAATGCATGGATAGATTTAGAGGTCATTGGACACATTATGAACATATTTGAACTCCAAAAATTTAGGCCCAATAACTTAAAATCACAAATTTGCTCAATTGAGATTTCATGCATTTCCTTTGAAAATTTCCCAACTTGTGCAATCTATAAGTTGCTCAATTTGTATCCAATGAAGATGCTCTTGGACTTTTTCGAAATCCCAATATGTCCTCTAAAATCTCTCTTTTAATCAACTTTGCATTTGAAAATTTTATCTTGATGTAAATGATCTTGGAAAAAAGTTTCTTTTGTTGACTTTCTGAAAATGACTTGTAATGTATGATCTTGTATCTTTCAAATGGTGAATTTCTTGATCTTGAGGATAAAAGAGAAGTTGTATGGAATTGTATTCTATTAAAAATGAGCTTTGGTTCTGGTAAAATGGATGAAGTATGTGAAAGTTATGCCTGGTCAAAGTTCAGTTGACTTTCTCTAGGAAACCCTAATTTTGCACTTTTGGATTCTTGATGATTTAAGAGCATTCCTTGGTAAATCATGGTCAACCCTTGATCAAATGATGAATATCACTTCAAAATGTTGATGTTGACCAAAAATATTGAAGTTTGACTGTATATTGGTCACGGTTGACTTTTGACCTAGTATTGTTGATTTCCAAGCATTTGAGCAATTGACTGAGCAAGCTTGTAGTGCAAGGCATGAAATTTGGCATGGACATTCTTGAATACATATTAGGGATCATGGAAATCATTTGGATCCTTTTAAAACCAAACATCTTGGTGAAAAGTGAAACCCTAGTTGGAGGTTCATTGCTTAGGAGGAGAATTTGTCTGATTAATTCTTTGGTCAACCTTGAGCAATTGAAGACCTCAATGAACATGTCTTGAGTAAAAATTGGAGGGAAACTTTTGGGGTACAATCTCTTCCCCTGTTCAATCTTCTTAAACTTGAGGATTTAGATTGGCTTGTCTTCCTTTCGTGATCTAAAGGTGGAAGATGATTGAATACTAGAGTGCCCAGAAATTTGCACTCGCATGAAGTAACATCGTTGGTTGATGATATAGGGAATGGGCTAACAATTTCCATTTGGAGAAGTGATGGACAGTCGTCGGAGATGGGCTTATAGATGCCATCTAAAGCAACTGTTGATAGGAGTATCAAAATGAACCAGCGTCTAGTTTTATCTGAATGAAATGCTGGAAAGAGCACGTGTCAAGCCGCGTCCAGAAATGTATTAGAAGGAAACTGTTAAGGCTTCTTCAGGATGAGCCTGTGTTAGACTACTCCTGGAAATGTCTTAGTAGGAACTTGTGTAAGATTTATTCGAGATGAGCCCGTAATATTTATCTTGAAATGTATTAGAAGGAGCTTGGGTAGGGCTGCTTCAGGATGAGCCCGTGAGAAGCTTCATCTGGAAATATTAGAAGGAACCCGTGTAAGACTTCTTCAGGATGAGCCCGTGTTAAACTTCATCTGGAAATATATTAGAAGGAGCATGGGTATTGTTGCTTCAGGATGATCCCGTGTGAAGCTTCATCTGGAAATATTAGAAGGAACCCGTGTAAGATTGCTTCAGGATGAACCCGTGTTAAACTTCATCTGGAAATGTATTAGAAGGAGTCGGGTAGGGTTGCTTTAGGATGAGCCCGTGTGAAACTTCATCTGGAAATATTAGAAGGAACCCGTGTAAGATTGCTTCAGGATGAGCCCGTGTGAAGCTTCATCTGGAAATATTAGAAGGAACCCGTGTAAGATTGCTTCAGATGAGCCCGTGTGAAGCTATATCTGGAAATATATTAGAAGGAACCTGTGTAAGATTGCTTCGTCTGGTCATGTAGATAGTCTCCCCGTCCTGTTTCGAGAATTGATCTTCGTCAACTGTTGTTGTACCCCAAAATTTTCCCTCCCATATTCTTCAAAGTTTTGACAAGCATCATCTAAATTTGCTCAAGTCTACTCAAGGGTTGCACAGTCAACCATCCTCCTAAGCCAGTCAAAATTAGGGTTTTGGTTCCTTCAAGGAAGTTGAGGTTTTCAAGGGTCCAATCAATTCCCATATGCCTATATACATTGTCAAGCATCTACATGCCAAGTTTCAAGACTCATAGCATCAAGTTGCACAGTCAAAAGCCCTAGTTGCTCCACAACCAACTATAGGGGTAAAATGGCCATTTGGCAGTCAAAAGTCAAAATTTTTGGTCAACATCTTATTTTGAAGCCACAATCATCATTTGATCAAGTCTTGATCATGATTCCACAAGAATGGCTCAAAAATCATCAAGATGCAAAAGTTTCCATTTTTGGACAGCTGAAAAGTCAACTGTAACTTGACCAAGGCATAACTTTTTCATGGTTCATCAGAAAAATCCCATCCAATGCTCATTTTGAAGGGGGTGACATTTCCTACAACTCATCTTCACATTCCAAGTCCAAGAAATGCTCTCACAAAGAGTTATCAATTTCAACATTATAGGTCATTTTCAAAAGTCAACAAAAAGGAATTTTAAGTCAAAGACCATAACTTGAGATTGGTAAATCAAAATGACATGGGACCAAAGGCATTGGTTAGAGGTCTTCAAGACCTTTCCAAAATGTCCAAGAACATGTTCATATGTTCCAAATTGAGCAAGATATGCATTGGAGAAGTTGGGAAATTTTTGTAAAAAGGCAAAAGTCAACTATCCTTAAAACTTCAATTTTTGACAAAAGGGCCCACTTTCTTCCACTTGATTCAGCCTTGTCATGCCACCCACGTGTCCCATGATTAATTTCAAGACCAAACATTTATTTTTCCATTTTATTTAATTTTTATTGATTTAATTCATTTTAAATCCATAATAATTCAAATAAAATCTAAAATTAATGGAAGGGCATCTTTTTTGATTTGGACAACTTTCATATACCAGATGCCAACTCACAAATTTGTGCTAGGCTATTTTGTGCACAAAATATTGGTTTTTGCTCTAAGTATGGAAAGCTTTCAATGGTGGTTAAGAAGAATCTCAAAACATCAATACAATGGATCCCAAGCTTAGCTGCTGACCTAAATTCATTCACATATACATATGCAAGGAGGCCAGACCTAATTCACGTGCAAAAAGCTGCTGCAAACCCTTATGCCATATTGAAAAAAAGTCAAGAAAACTCAAAACTGTTTTCTCACTTCCAGGGCCTTTCAAAGCGATTTAAGGATTCAAACACGTTACTAGACCTCTCAGAAACCTTTTGGAATCAAAACCACGTGCTAAGGCCTAAGAAATTGTTCTACACGAACTCACGGTTTGCATATTTTTTTTACAATCGTAATTCATAATTCATGCATCATTGATATGATTTCTTGATTGTTTTATGTTGTTAGAGCCCACAGGAAACTAATGGCGTGGTTCAATTGGATTATGGTGTCCTGAATCAAAAGATACCATTGTCAAAATCTAGGGTTTCCAAGCTGCAAATTTGGGGCTTTGCTGTATCAGAAAAATTAGACCTTGAGACGCCCATGGTTGAAACCGGCTTGACGAGACGAACACACTCAGACCCTCGCAAACAATTTATATAGAGCATAGCTCTATTCGCTATTTTTTGTCGTTCCATTTTGTGGGGGTTAAAAACCCCTGCTATCTAATTGTCTTTTTTACAGGTGAATGGAGACGATGATGACGTGGTGATGTATGGCTGGATAGTTCAAAAAAGGCGCGCGCTTTTTGAGTGTACAACATGTTCATTAATTTTCTAATATAATATTTTCTCTTTGTTATACTAATGACTAAAAGCAGGTGGTTGGGTTGGTGGAAAGCGTGTGTAGCAACCATTGGGACCTGGGTTCGAATCTCAGGTCCCCCAAAATAGTTCTATTATTTTTCATAACATCTTCATATGCAGCGCTTCCCAGTGAGGTCCATCATGCACCTTGCTCATCCAGCGTGCCAAGTGTTTTCAACAGACATCCAAAGGCCATGAGAGGAGGAATACCATGTTCTTCAGTCAAAGCACGTACAGGCAATTCCCAAAGTCAACCAAGGCTTAAGCTTATTGGGCTTGAAATCTGCTAACAAAACCTCCTTTGGGCCCAACACCCCCTGGTTTTGTTACTCTTTTTATTTTCCTTTTTTTTATATAATTTCTTTTTATTAATTATTAGTATTATTATTATTAATTCATAAATTAATTTTTTTTCATAATAAATTCAGATATTATAAAAATTGTAAATATTTTTATTAATTATTAATTTCACTTTATTAATTATTTTTGTAAATAAAATACTAACAAATTAATTAGTTTAATTAGTTAATTTTAACCTTTTTTACAATAAATAAAAACAATTTAGACTTAGGCTTTTCTTTTGACATTTTTAATTCCTTTTATTTTATTTTCATTAAAACATAAAAAACACAAAAATATTTTTCTTTTAATTAAATTATTTAATTAGTAATTAGGCTTAATTTCATTTAATTACAAAAAAAAAGAAGGACAATTCAATTCTTTCTCAAAAAAGGGTCAAAACCCTAGGACGTTCCCGATTCAATCTTTCGCGCGTATTTATTTTAATTCATTATTTTGTATCTGCTCAGGAAATGTAATAATTAATTAGGATCTTTTACCGCTTCCTTTACTTTCTCGCACTTATTTTCCAAACGGGTTAATGTTTTTGGCGATGTATAGACCCGCGCCTTGTAATAGCTAGAATTTATCTTTCCGCAATTTATTTTCCGCACTCCTAACTGTTAAAAAATGCATGAAAGACTTGTATGACGAATAAAATCAATCTTTAGCTCACAAATAACATGTACAAGATAAACATTAACATGAAACAACACACATGCACATGCCACTCCTAGGGTACGCCTCACTGGTTGCCTCGAACGTGGTCATCAAGTATAGGGTGTTTTAGAGGTCGCCCTCTTGTCTAAAGATCCTTTTGCCTCGAAACGGTTGCCTCGAATAAAAAATGATCTAGGACATTAGGGTTACTTCTAAGGTGTCCTACTATTGCTTCGGTGACCATGTTGTCCCTTATAATCGAATTGACCCGAATACCTCCGACGATGGTGCTACCTACCTCTCAATGGTGGGATGGAACTATCTAAAGGACTCTTACACAGCCTAATTCCTTAGAGTAGGTAGATCTCATGGGTACTTGCTCTTTTCAAAACAAACAAAAACAACTTTTCACACCTACACTTTCTAAAAGTTTTTCAAACAAATGTTTCATACACTCTTGAGGACAGATACAAGAGTTACTTAGAAATCTTTCAAACGAAACTTTTTTTTTAAAAATCCACACACACTTGAAAAGCAAACAAATTTTTGAAAACATAAGAGCAAGTACCTAAGAGCCCGTGGATAACCACGGATAGAAAGGGTGCTAACACCTTCCCTTTCTATAAATCTACCTCCCGAACCGAGAGATATCTCAAATAAGGAATTTTGTTGTGCTTTTGTCCTTTCCATGTTGGAGAACATAAAAGACGGTGACGACTCTTGCTTACCGCGACATTTCGCGAACCAGCTTAAAAAACAGTCAGTTCTATTTCCACCGATCACAGAACTGGCGACTCTGCTGGGGACAAATAAAAGTGAGGTGTACCTTAGGATTAGACCACTCTTATGTTTTCAATTGCTTGCTTTGACTGCTTTAAATATTGTGGGCCTGTTTTGGGAGTTTCATAGATCCTAACCTGGATCTGGGGGATACCTTTTAGAAAGTAGCAACAAACTGTGAGGGAACTGTGCGGGGTATACCGACACGGTTGAAGCAGTTTTCTACGTTGATGTGGCACTTTGGTGAGTACCGGTAACCCTTGAGTCAAGTCAAGGAGAGTACGGGGCCGCCGCGTGGTGTTGTGAAGCATCAACTGACCTTAGGAACCTTACTTGACCATCCTGGCCTCTTTAGGGGTAGTGAGATGACCGACTTTGGTGCAGTCCGAAGTTGGTAGATACTCGATACTACACTCATTGAGGGTTGTTTTCTTGGAATATTTTGATCGCCAGTTCAGTGGCTAAATCAAAACAATGAACACAGAAAACAACCCAATGATATTGAGATCCTTAGAACCTGGTTACTTTTGATAGGATAGGTTTTGAGCCCACCAACTTCAAGAGGGTAATACCCCAAACTTCATGCTGGCCTAAACTCTAAGGGTTGTCTTGTGTGACTTATGTGCCTTATCATGTTTTCCTTTGTGAATACTTGTGGTGTGTCTTATCATAACATCATACAGCATCATATGCATCCACTAACCACTTCAAGGGTTCAAATCTTCATCTTTGTTCTTGTTTTGTAGGACATGGAAACTATCCGCAGAAAGACAATTCAGATCAACCTTGTAAGGGTCCCTCCTCAGCTTAAGGAGCTCACATCCAGGATTCCCGAGAACTCTTCCTTCAGTGAAAGGCATGGTAGACTCATCAGCTTGGTCAATACTAACATTGAAGAGGATATGATAAAGGTTCTCTTCATGTTCTTTGACCCTTTGCACCACTGTTTTACTTTCCCGGATTATCAATTGGTGCCTACGTTGGAAGAGTTTTCTCAGATTCTGAAGGTTCCCATTCTTAGTCAACTACCCTACAACGGTACAGAAAGGGAACCAAAACTTGAAGAGGTTGCTAAAGCATTACACCTACAGCCATCTGACATCAAGGGGAATTGGGAAACCATAAGTGGTATCAAAGGATTCTTAGCAAAGTTCCTGTTTGAGAAGGCCCAAGAATGTTGGAGTTCCCTTGACCTACAAGCTTTTGAAGAAGTTGTGACACTCCTTGTCTATGGGTTGGTATTGTTCCCGAATCCAGATCAGCTTATAGATATCAATGCTGTCAAGATCTTCATGTCCAGGAAACCTGTAGCTACGTTGCTTGGGGACATCCTCCACTCATGTTACACTCGAACCATGAGAAAAAGAGGTGTTCTCATGTGCTGCACTCCTCTCCTGGCAAGGTGGTTTATTTCGCACCTTCCACAATCAGTTTTGAAGAACGAGCGGGGTTTGAGATGGTCACAACGATTGATGACTCTTACACATGCTGATATACATTGGTGTTCTCGGTCCAGAGAAAATGTCACTATCATTGATCGTTGTGGAGAGTTTCCTAATGTTCATTTACTTGGAATTAGAGGGGGCATTACTTACAACCCGTGTCTGGCTTTGAGACAGTTTGGTTATGCTAGGAGGGATGGCCCTCATGACATGTTGATTCCTGACATAGTTTTTGACTTCGACAATGATGCACAAGGACTTCGCCAAAGATTCATCAGAGCTTAGAGGATGCCCAACAGGGTAGATAGTAAGACATTGGGGCACAAGAAATCCATTTCCCTGGAGCCTTATCTCAAGGGGGTACGAGCCCGCTCCCAGAAGCTGGTGATGCCATATCCTCATGTTCTTCCCGTAATCAAAGAGCCTGTTTTGGAAGGAGAGGTGCCCTACACCATTAAACATCCTGACATGCCAAACATCTTGGGAAGAAATGCAAAAAAGCTAGATCCAACTCAAGGAAGAACGGAATTCTCTTGAAACCAGTCTACATGCCAGTGAGAAGAAGGTCTTGGAGCTCACCCGCCTACTGCACGAGGAAAAAACTCTCAACACTTACATAGCTCCAAAGAGGATGCGCAGTGTCTTTTGGGATTAAGTTTTATAATGTTTTGCCCATGAGGCCCTAATGTACTGAACAGATTATTTCTTAATATAACGTGTGTTCCTTTTTGTCTACAACAAATTTGAACTTTCGAACCCTTGAATGCATTGTATAAATAGCATATCATGCATCATGTGCATAACAGGTACCCTTTTTCTACAGGTTGCTTAATCTTCTTCATTGTTTATTTCAGCACTCAATCATCATGAATCCTGAACCAACTACGGAACAAGCTATCAAGGCCCTCCAGGCCCAGAACGCCCATTTTCAAGAGCTGGTCATGAGCTTAGCCCAAGGACAACAAGAGTTGAAGGCTTTGCTCCTGAAGAAGAAGAAGAAGAAGAGGATTGTGTTGTTCAACACTGGACGCAGACTCGGGAATACACTGCAGAATGAAGCTGAGCTGACTACTCCATCTGTTGGGGAAGGCAGTCACCAGGAGGGAAGGGTTCCTAGTCCCGTGGTCTCTGACACCGAGACAGACTTCAATGATGAACAGCACCCTCCTGTTGAGGACAAGTACAAACAGCTGGAGGACCGGTTAAATGCTATGGAGATCCAACGCGTGCCTGGGTTGGATTTTGGAGATCTAGGTTTATCTTCTGGGGTGGTGATCCCACATAAGTTCAAGGCACCTGCCTTTGTGAAGTACGACGAGGCTTCCTGTCCTAAACTGCACCTCCGTTCTTATGTAAGGAAGATCCAGCCTTACACTGCAGGCAAGAACTTATGGATCCATTTCTTCCAGGAGAGTCTTTCAGGGACTCAACTCGAATGGTTCTATTAGCTGGATGGAACCAATATTCGTAACTGGGAGGACTTGGCTACTGCTTTTTATAAGCAGTATCAGTACAATTCCGACCTCGCTCCTACGCGTACCCAAATCCAGGGTATGTCGCTAGGAACGGGTGAAGGTTTTAAGGAGTACGCGCAGAAGTGGAGAGACCTGGCTGGCAAGGTGCAGCCACCATTGACGGATCGTGAACTCGTGGACATGTTCTTGGGGACCCTGTCTGGTCCATTCTTTAATCACCTGATTGGTAATTCCTCTGTTGGGTTTATAGACCTGATCCTGACTGGTGAGAGGATCGAAGCTGGTATCAAATTGGGGAAGATACAGAAAGGTGCCTCCTCGAGTATTGAAAAGAAGCCCTTCAAGAAGGAAGCTAGTGCTGTTTGTGGTCCCAGGAGACAGAACAAACCGGAACACCGCCAAGCTGTCAACGCAGTGGTAATTTCAAAACCTGCTGCTGCTCCTCAGCAATACAACCAGCCAAGGGGTGAGAGACCCAAAAGGCAGTACACTCGGCTCAGCATGACTCTCTCTCAGATATTTCCGCAATTGCTGTCAACCAATCTGGTAACTGTCAAGGAAGCTCCAAAGGTTGTAAACACAACATCTCCGAAGTACAATCCCAACGCCCACTGTGCTTATCACTCTGACAGCCCGGGGCATTCTACTGATGATTGTTGGGCTCTGAGGAATAAGGTTCAGGACCTTATTGATGCTAAAGAAATACAGTTCGAGGCACCCGAAAGGCCCAATGTTGTGACTGCTCCCATGCCCCAGCATGGAGTGAATGTTGTGGAAGAAGACCGGTATGTAGCCTCTGTGGATGAGATTGTTACTCTGTTATTGACCGTCAAAAGGAACCTGTTGCTAGCCGGTTTATTTCTAGGATGTAGTAAAGGTTGCCTTCTATGTTCTGTTTCACCCGCTGGTTGTCCTTTGCTGAAGTCAGGCATCCAAAACCTGATGGATAGCAAAGAAATCTTGTTCAAGAAGATTGTTGTCCCTGCTGTCCGTACCGAAGAAGTTTCTATTATCACTATTTTCAACAACCCTCCTAAGGCTCCCTCAAAGAAGCCTGTCCAAATCATGTCCACACAGAAGATTGCTCCCATCATCATTATTGTTCCGGGGCCCATCCCCTATGAATCTGACAAAGCTGTCCCATGGCACTATGGGGTAGATGTTTATGTGCTCGGAGTAAAACAAGTGTTTGATACTAGTACCGGCGTCAGTAACATCACCGGGCCTGCCAAGGTTACTCGTAGTGGTAGGCTGTTCTCACCTGATATTGCGCCACCAGCTATTCAAAGACCTCTTGTCATCACACCTGCCAGTGTGCCTGTTTCCCCTCCTGATCAGGTTTCTACCCCTACTGCCGAGTCATCCGACGCTCGGGGCAAAGGGACTGCTACTGATGTGCCTTCCCAGATGGAGGCACCGAAGACCGTCAATGTTGAAGCTTCCAAGCAAGAGATGGAAGAGATTCTTAAAATTATCAAGAAGAGTGATTTCAATGTGGTTGAGCAGGTTGGGCATACCCCCTCTAAAATCTCTATGCTATCATTGTTGTTGTGTTCATAGGCCCATGCCAAGGCTCTGATCTCCTTCCTGAAGACGGCCCATGTGCCACAAGAAACGTCTGCTGATCAATTTACTGATTGTGTGGCTAACTTGACTGCTGATAATGGGTTGGGTTTCTCTGACGCCGATTTGACTGCCAAGGGAAAGAACCATAACGATGCCCTGCATGTCTCCATTGAATGCAGGGGCACTACTATTGCCCATGTGTTGGTAGACACCGGTTCTTCGTTGAACGTATTACCCAAGAAGGCCCTAGACAGGTTGGATTGTGAGGGTTTAGAGCTCAAGCCGAGTAACATTGTTGTTCGGGCCTTTGACGGGTCGAAGAGGATGGTACATGGTGAAGTTGACATTCCAATCAGAGTTGGCTCTCAGGTCTTTGATTCAACTTTCTATGTGATGGACATTCGTCCATCCTATTCTTGTTTGCTGTGTCGCCCATGGATCCACAAGGCTGGAGCTGTGACCTCCACCTTACATCAGAAGCTTAAGTACCTGGTCAGAGGGAAGATCGTAACAGTTCAAGGGGAGGAAGAATACATGGTCAGCCACCTCAACTCGTTCAGGTACGTAGAAATGGATGGGGAGTTCATTGAGACCCCCTTTCAACACTTTGAAGAAGTGGCTCAGACATTGGCAGCAGCAGAAACTTTGATTGAAGAGGGTTCTCCTTTGAAGATGGCTTCCTTCAAGGATGCCCGGGCTGTGATTGAGAAGGGTGAGTGCGCAAACTGGGGCCGACTTCCTGATTTCACTCCAAAGACTGACAAATATGGCTTGGGTTTCACTGCAGAAGCTCAGAGGGCTGTTTTCAAGGCAAGGATTGGAAGACCTCCTGTATTTATCACCAACCCGGGAGTAAATGCTATTGAGGACGAAGCGGAAGAATCTGAGTTCGACAGCTGGATCTACCCAACGACCGACGGTGGACCAAGCAACTGGACAGCGAAAGACTTTACACCTATTACTTTTGTCACTCAGTAATGAACTCCTTTGTTTTAAATTTGTAACGAACAATAATTTGAAACTCTATGGCCCGGTGTCTTACCCGGGGCACCATGGCTTCATTTGTGAGGGCTTGTTATTTGTCACTTTCATATATCATGAATAAAAGCATTGGACGTTTTTCACATTTCAAATCTTGCGCTCCCTTTCTTTCTTTATATATTGCAAAACAGCTATATTTACACACACTTACCTATACAGGTTCCAATCCACTCTAGATCTCACTAGTAACGACTCTGCTACTGCCAGTTATGACTTCGAAAATCCGATCAACTTAGCCGAAGACGAAGGTGAAGATGATTGCGAAGTGCCTGGTGAGCTTGCAAGACTGCTACTCCAGGAAGAGAGGGCCATTCAGCCATATGAAGAGCCAGTGGAAACGGTAAATCTGGGTACTGAGACAGACAGAAAGGAAGTCAAGATTGGTGCCAATCTGGAGCTCAGTGTGAAACAACGGTTGATTCAGATGTTGCATGATTATGTGGAAATCTTTGCTTGGTCTTACGAAGACATGCCTGGGTTGGACACCGACATTGTAGTTCATCATTTGCCTACCAAGGAAGAATGCCCTCCGGTAAAACAGAAGGTCCACCGTATGCGCCCAGAGATGTCCGAGAAAATCAAAGCTGAGGTTATGAAACAATTTGACGCCGGTTTTCTTGCAGTAACTTCTTACCCTCAGTGGGTTACCAACGTGGTTCCAGTACCAAAGAAAGATGGTAAGGTCCGAATGTGTGTTGATTACAGGGACTTGAATAGGGCGAGCCCTAATGATGATTTCCCTCTACCTCACATCGAAGTTCTAGTGGACAACACCGCTCAGCATAAGGTATTCTCCTTCATGGATGGGTTCTCAGGTTATAATCAAATCAAGATGGCTCCTGAAGACATGGAGAAGACCACTTTTGTTACTCAGTGGGGCACCTTTTGCTACAAGGTCATGCCTTTTGGGTTGAAGAATGCTGGGGCAACCTACCAATGTGCCATGGTCGCTTTATTTCATGACATGATCCATCATGAGATTGAAGTATACGTCGACGATATGATTGCAAGGTCCCAAACTGAGGAGGAACACCTTGACCATCTGCAGAAGCTGTTTGACCGTCTGAAGTTATACAAGCTGAGGTTGAACCCAAACAAGTGCACCTTTGGGGTAAGATCTGGAAAATTGCTAGGCTTCGTCGTGAGCGACAAAGGTATTCAAGTGGACCCTGCCAAGGTGAAAGCCATACAAGAGATGCCAGCTCCCAAGACAGAAAAAGAAGTCAGAGGATTTCTAGGACGACTGAACTACATTGCCCGATTCATCTCACATCTAACTGCTACCTGTGAACCAATCTTCAAGCTACTGAAGAAAGATCAAGTAGTACGTTGGAACGATGAATGTCAGGCCGCTTTCGAAAGAATCAAAGTGTATCTCCAAGAACCACCCATTCTTATGCCACCGGTTGAAGGGAGACCTCTAATCTTATACTTGACAGTACTTGACAGCTCAATGGGGTGTGTGCTGGGGCAGCATGACGAGTCTGGCCAAAAAGAGCACGCTATTTATTACCTTACCAAAAAGTTTACCGACTGTGAGACCCGATACTCACTGCTCGAGAAAACCTGTTGCGCTTTGGTATGGGCTGCTCGCCGGCTGAGACAGTATATGTTGACTCACACTACTCTGTTGATTTCAAAAATGGATCCAATCAAGTACATATTCGAAAATCCTGCCTTGTCCGGAAGAATAGCAAGATGGAAAATGATCTTGACAGAATACGACATCCAGTACACGACTCAAAAAGCAATCAAGGGAAGTGTATTGGCAGACCATTTGGCACACCAGGCAGTGGACGATTACCAATCTATGAACTTTGAATTTCCAGATGAGGATATCATGGTAGTGACTGATTGTGAAGTACCTGGACCGGATGAAGGACCTGAGGAAGGATCCCGATGGTCTATGCACTTTGACGGAGCCTCAAACGCTTTGGGTAATGGCATCGGCGCTGTGATCATATCCCCCAAAGGCACTCATACTCCACTCACTGCCCGGCTATGTTTCAACTGCACCAACAACATGGCGGAGTATGAAGCATGTATCATGGGTCTTCAAGCTGCAATTGACTTAAGGATCAAGTTTCTGAGTGTCTTCGGAGATTCCGCTCTCGTGATCAATCAGATCAAAGGCGAGTGGGATACGAAACATCCAAATCTTATTCCTTATAAAGAGTATGTGTTGACGTTGATTCCCTACTTCGAGGAGATAACTTTTGAACACTTCCTAAGAGAGGAGAATCAGTTGGCGGACGCACTGGCTACGATGTCTTCTATGTTCAAAGTCAAATGGGACAACGAGGCTCCCCGGATCATTATCTGGAAACTGGATGAACCTGCATATTGCTGTGATCTTGAGGCTGAAGAGGTAACTGAAAAACCTTGGTATCATGAAGTGAAAAGGTACTTAGAAGCTCAAGAATACCCCGAAGGCGCATCTGTTAACGACTAGAAGTTTCTGAGAAGGTTCGCAGCAAAGTTCTTCCTCAGCAATGGCATTCTGTACAAGCGAAACCATGATTCAACCTTACTGCGTTGTGTGGATAAGACGGAAGCAGAAAAGATCATGGTAGAGCTACATGAAGGTACCTTCGGAACACATTCCAGTGGACATACCATGGAAAAGAAAATCCTTCGGGCAGGGTATTTCTGGTCCACAATGGAAGCTGATTGTTACCAACATTCTTGGACATGTCACAAATGCCAGATCTATGCTGATAAGGTGCACATTCCTCCGGTTCCTCTGAATGTCTTGACAGCACCTTGGCCTTTTTCAATGTGGGGCATTGATATGATCGGCGAGATCACACCTACGGCATCCAACGGGCATCGCTTCATCCTGGTAGCGATTGATTACTTCACGAAGTGGGTTGAAGCAGCTTCCTATGCTACGGTAACCAAGAACTTCGTGGCGCGGTTCATTCGGCACAACCTGATCTGTCGATACGGGGTACCTGAGAGGATCATTACAGATAATGGTACCAATCTTAACAACAAGATGATCACTGAGCTCTGCGATCAATTCAAGATACAACACCACAACTCTTCTCCTTACCGGCCGCAGATGAATGGGGCTGTCGAAGCGGCAAATAAGAATATAAAGAAAATTGTACAGAAGATGACAGTGACCTACAAAGATTGGCACGAGATGCTACCGTTTGCTCTTCACGGGTACCGTACCTCAGCACGGACGTCAACAGGGGCAACTCCCTTTTCTTTGGTCTATGGCATGGAGGCAGTCTTGCCTATTGAAGTCCAGATACCCTCGCTCCGGATAATAAAGGATGCAGGTCTGAGCGAAGATGACTGGATCCAGACCCGGCTTGATCAATTAAACCTAATTGACGAAAAGAGACTCACTGCTATTTGTCATGGTCAAACGTATCAAAAACGGATGATCAGGGCATTTAACAAGAAAGTCAGACGACAAGAGTATCAAGTTGGAGACCTGGTAATCAAGCGCATCATTCTTCCCCAAAGTGATCCCAGGGGCAAATGGACCCCTACGTACGAAGGGCCATTTGTGGTTAAACATATCTTCTCAGTAGGAGCTATGATTCTAACCACCATGGATGGTGACGACCTTCCTCACCCCGCCAATGCAGACATAGTAAAAAGATACTACGCATGAATAAAAGACCCGCTAGGTTGACACACCTAGGCAAAAATAAGGGCTTCCCGGCGAACCAAAAGAGTTTGGGAAAAAATAAGGGATGAAATGAAAAAAATCTGTACACCCGGCAAGTCAAAAACCTAAAAAGGCGGCTTGGGCAAAAATGGGTATCCCGGTGGACTGAAAACCCGAAAGGGCGGTCCAGGCAAAAGTCAGGGATAAGCGTAATACTATGTCTCATTGGATCACCTTGCATCCAGAATTCGGTATCAACTATCAGGTTCGAACGGCATCGATCAATCAGCTTCATCTTCAACCGAGCAGCAAAGTGATGAGACGCTTGAAGACATAAAGGCAATAGCAGAGTTGGAACCCAGTGGGATTTTTGCACATAGCTGTTTTGTTTTTCTTTTCACAAAATTGTATAAACTCTATTTTTTTCGATGGTGTTCTCTTACTAGGACGTCAGCCTCTTGTACATAAACGCCTATTTACAGGCAGATTCAAAATCAATACAAATCCACTTTTCCAGACAAATTGCCAATTGTTTTTCCTTTTTCTATTTTGTCTTGCGAAGAACGTCCAATGTTCATTTTGATATATGCATTTGACATT
Organism: Vicia faba; assembly: GCA_948472305.1. Classification (NCBI taxonomy): domain Eukaryota; kingdom Viridiplantae; phylum Streptophyta; class Magnoliopsida; order Fabales; family Fabaceae; genus Vicia; species Vicia faba. Next base: position 1,493,983,090 of record OX451735.1, on the reverse strand, counting down.
AATTGCTGATCATAAATATTTGCATACGAAACAAAGGACTAATTACAGGTGACATCAGAAACAGGGGCAATAATGAGTCGTCTAAGCAATCTAGTTGCTCTGTCCACCAAGGTACTAAGGTAGGTTCGGCTGAAGAACGCAACCAGGATACCTCCACTCCCCGCAGAGTAAGACAAGACTCAGCAATACTCTCTCCCCGAGCAGAGTTGGTCTCCCATCAACCCTAACAAGGCACAGTATCTCCAGCAAGTCAGCAACACTCTCCCCAAGCAGAGTTAGGTTACTGTCAGCCTTAAGGAAGTTGGGTATCCCCAGAAAATCTCAATATTCCCCAGTGGAGTATACAGATGTTCCTAAGCAAGCATCCCCGACAGTCTTAATATAAGATTGTTCCCCGACGGAACACCAGACATCCCAGTGGAGCCACTTCCCCAGTGCAGTCCAAAAGTTTCCCTAGGAGAGTTGTATCAATCTCCCCAGTAGATTCTGGAAGCTTATCCCCAGTAGATTCTGGAAGCTTATCCCCAGTAGATTCTGGAAGCTTATCCCCTACAGAGCACGAACGCGTCTCCCAGGCTTTATTCAAAGGTTATTCCCCACCAGGGTATAACTGGGTTATCCTCAGCTAATTGTCACGGAAAGATCGTCCTCGGCGAAGTTCTTCCTACCCCCAGCGGAGTTCCTCAAATTCTCCAACATAACTTATCAACGGAATCCCCAGCGGAGTTCTCATCAAAACCTCAACGAAGTATCTCTTCCCACAGAGTAATTCCCCGTAGAGTAATCTCTTCGCCAAGTTTATTCCCCAACGGAGTCATCTTCTCTTACCGCTTTATTCTTGCAACCATCATCCCCAGCGGAAATGAAGAACTTCACTCTTCAACATCAGCCCAGAATTCAACTTCCCGGCATTCGTCAAGGATTTATTTTCCTAGACGAAAATACATTCATAAACATTACATTATCATACACCATGACGCATGCATATACGCATCATATCACACAATGTCATTTATTTTTGAGAACATCATGACATCATGCATTTCATACATCATGACATTGCATACAACTGATGTTTTGCCTTTTCAGGAAAAAGGTCAATCCAAAGGTGATTACTATCAACTGTCGCAATTCCAGATTCGATTTCTGTATCTATCCAGGGCATATCTGTGAGTAACTGATTGTAGATTCGACACCTGTATCTAGCCAGGGCATATCTGCATGAAGAGTTTAGAGATTCGATACCTGTATCCAGCCAGGGCATATCTGTAGACGACCAATTCCAGATTCGATTCCTGTATCTAGCCAGGGCATATCTGTGAGTAACTGATTGTAGATTCGATACCTGTATCCAGCCAGGGCATGTCTGCATAAAGAGTTTAGAGATTCGATACCTGTATCCAGCCAGGGCATATCTGTAGACGACAAATTCCAGATTCGATACCTGTATCTAGCCAGGGCATATCTGTGAGTAATTGATTGTAGATTCGACACCTGTATCTAGCTAGGGCATGTCTGCATGAAGAGTTTAGAGATTCGATTCCTGTATCCAGCCAGGGCACGTCTGTAAGCAACCTTTTGAAGTTCGGGATTCGATTCCTGTATCTAGCCAGGGCACATCTGTGAGCAACTGATTGTAGATTCGACACCTGTATCTAGCCAGGGCATGTCTGCATGAAGATTTTAGAGATTTGATTCCTGTATCCAGCCAGGGCACGTCTGTAAGCAACCTTTTGAAGTTCCGGATTCGATTCCTGTATCTAGCTAGGGCACATCTGTGAGCAACTGATTATAGATTTGACACCTGTATCCAGCCAGGACATATCTGCATGAAGAGTTTGAAGATCAACACCTGTAACAGGCCAGGAAACCATCTTCCTTTCTCAAGTACGCAAGTTCTCGCTAAGGAATCTCTTACGCGATCGACACCCCAGATGGCATCTATAAGCCCATCCTCATACCCATCATATCTCCAAATGGCATCTATAAGCCCATTCCCGACAAGGTTCTGTCACGTCTCCAGATGGCATCTATAAGCCCATCCTCTTATCCACCATCTCTCCAAATGACATCTATAAGCCCATTCCCGCCATCACCTTGCTGACATTCTACTATGCGAGTGCAAATTTCTGGGCACTCTAGTGTTCAATCATCTTCCACCCTCGGATAACGAAAGGCACACAAGCCAATCTACATCCTCAGGTCTAAGAAGATTGAACAGGGGCAACTGTTTTACCCCAAAATTTGCCCTCCCATATTCTTCAAAGTTTTGACAAGCATCATCTCAATTTGCTCAAGTCTACTCAAGGGTTGCACAGTCAACCATCCTCCTAAGCCAGTCAAAATTTGGGTTTTGGTTCCTTCAAGGAAGTTGAGGTTTTCAAGGGTCCAATCAAGTCCCATATGCCTATATACATTGTCAAGCATCTACATGCCAAGTTTCAAGACTCATAGCATCAAGTTGCACAGTCAAAAGCCCTAGTTGCTCCACAACCAACTGCAGGGGTAAAATGGTCATTTGGTAGTCAAAAGTCAAAAATTTTGGTCAACATCTTATTTTGAAGCCACAATCATCATTTGATCAAGTCTTGATCATGATTCCACAAGAATGGCTCAAAAATCATCAAGATGCAAAAGTTTCCATTTTTGGACAGTTGAAAAGTCAACTGTAACTTGACCAAGGCATAACTTTTTCAAGGTTCATTAGAAAAATCCCATCCAATGCTCATTTTGAAGGGGATGAAATTTCCTACAACTCATCTTCACATTCCAAGTCCAAGATATGCTCTCACAAAAAGTTATCAATTTCAACATTATAGGTCATTTTCAAAAGTCAACAAAAAGGCATTTTAAGTCAAAGACCATAACTTGAGATTGGTAAATCAAAATGACATGGGACCAAATGCATTGGTTAGAGGACTTCATGACCTTTCCAAAATGTCCAAGAACATGTTCATATAATCAAAATTGAACAAGATATGCATTGGAGAAGTTGGGAAATTTTTGTGAAATGGCAAAAGTCAACTATCCTTAAAACTTCAATTTTTGACAAAAGGGCCCACTTTCTTCCACTTGATTCAGCCTTGTCATGCCACCCAAGTGTCCCATGATTAATTTCAAGACCAAACATTTATTTTTCCATTTTATTTAATTTTTATTGATTTAATTCATTTTAAATCCATAATAATTCAAATAAAATCTAAAATTAATGGAAGGGCATCTTTTTTGATTTGGACAACTTTGATATACCAGATGCCAACTCACAAATTCGTGCTAGGATATTTTGTGCATAAAATCATGGTTTTTGCTCTAAGTATGGAAAGCTTTCAATGGTGGTTAAGAAGAATCTCAAAACATCAATACAATGGATCCCAAGCTTAGCTGCTGACCTAAATTCATTCACATATACATATGCAAGGAGGCCAGACCTAATTCACGTGCAAAAATCTGCTGCAAACCCTTATGCCATATTGAAAAAAAGTCAAGAAAACTCAAAACTGTTTTCTCACTTCCAGGGCCTTTCAAAGCGATTTAAGGATTCAAACACGTTACTGGACCTCTCAGAAACCTTTTGGAATCAAAACCATGTGCTAAGGCCTAAGAAATCGTTCTACACGAACTCACGGTTTGCATATTTTTTTTACAATCGTAATTCATAATTCATGCATCATTGATATGATTTCTTGGTTGTTTTATGTTGTTAGATCCCACAGGAAACTAATGGCGTGGTTCAATTGGATTATGGTGTCCTGAATCAAAAGATACCATTGTCAAAATCTAGGGTTTCCAAGCTGCAAATTTGGGGCTTTGCTGTATCAGAAAAATTAGACCTTGAGACGCCCATGGTTGAAACTGGCTTGACGAGACGAACACACTCAGACCCTCGCAAACAATTTATATAGAGCATAGCTCTATTCGCTATTTTTTGCCGTTCCATTTTATGGGGGTTAAAAACCCCCGCTATCTAATTGTCTTTTTTACAGGTGAATGGAGACGATGATGACGTGGTGATGTATGGCTGGATAGTTCAAAAAAGGCGCGCGCTTTTTGAGTGTACAACATGTTCATTAATTTTCCAATATAATATTTTCTCTTTGTTATACTAATGACTAAAAGCAGGTGGTTGGGTTGGTGGAAAGCGTGTGCAGCAACCATTGGGACCTGGGTTCGAATCCCAGGTCCCCCAAAATAGTTCTATTATTTTTCATAACATCTTCATATGCAGCGCTTCCCAGTGACGTCCATCATGCACCTTGCTCATCCAGCGTGCCAAGTGTTTTCAACAGCCATCCAAAGGCCATGAGAGGAGGAATACCATGTTCTTCAGTTAAAGCACGTACAAGCAATTCCCAAAGTCAACCAAGGCTTAAGCTTATTGGGCTTGAAATCTGCTAACAAAACCTCCTTTGGGCCCAACACCCCCTGGTTTTGTTACTCTTTTTATTTTCCTTTTTTTTTTATATAATTTCTTTTTATTAATTACTAGTATTATTATTATTATTAATTCATAAATTAATTGTTTTTAATAATAAATTCAGATATTATAAAAATTGTAAATATTTTTATTAATTATTAATTTCACTTTATTAATTATTTTGGTAAATAAAATACTAACAAATTAATTAGTTTAATTAGTTAATTTTAACCTTTTTTACAATAAATAAAAACAATTTAGACTTAGGCTTTTCTTTTGACATTTTTAATTCCTTTTATTTTATTTTCATTAAAACATAAAAAACACAAAAATATTTTTCTTTTAATTAAATTAATTAATTAGTAATTAGGCTTAATTTCATTTAATTACAAAAAAAAAGAAGGACAATTCAATTCTTTCTCAAAAAAGGGTCAAAACCCTAGGACGTTCCCGATACAATCTTTCGCGCGTATTTATTTTAATTCATTATTTTGTATCTGCTCAGGAAATGTAATAATTAATTAGGATCTTTTACCGCTTCCTTTACTTTCTCGCACTTATTTTCCAAACGGGTTAATGTTTTTGGCGATGTATAGACCCGCGCCTTGTAATAGCTAGAATTTATCTTTCCGCAATTTATTTTCCGCACTCCTAACTGTTAAAAAATGCATGAAAGACTTGTATGACGAATAAAATCAATCCGTAGCTCACAGATAACATGTACAAGATAAACATTAACATGAAACAACACACATGCACATGCCACTCCTAGGGTACGCCTCACTGGTTGCCTCGAACGTGGTCATCAAGTATAGGGTGTTTTAGAGGTCGTCCTCTTGTCTAAAGATCCTGTTGCCTCGAAACGGTTGCCTCGGATAAAAAAGGATCTAGGACATTAGGGTTACTTCTAAGGTGTCCTACTATTTCTTCGGTGACCACATTGTCCCTTATAATCGAATTGACCCGAATACCTCCGACGATGGTGCTACCTACCTCTCAATGGTGGGATGGCACTATCTAAAGGACTCTTACACAGCCTAATTCCTTGGAGTAGGTAGATCTCATGGGTACTTGCTCTTTTCAAAACAAACAAAAATAACTTTTCACACCTACACTTTCTAAAAGTTTTTCAAACAAATTTTTCATACACTCTTGAGGACAGATACAAGAGTTACTTAGAAATCATTCAAACGAAACTTTTTTTTTTTAAAATCCACACACACTTGAAAAGCAAACAAATTTTTGAAAACATAAGAGCAAGTACCTAAGAGCCCGTGGATAACCACGGATAGAAAGGGTGCTAACACCTTCCCTTTCTATAAATCTACCTCCCGAACCGAGAGATATCTCAAATAAGGAATTTTGCTGTGCTTTTGTCCTTTCCATGTTGGAGAAAATAAAAGACGGTGGCGACTCTTGCTTACCGCGACATTTCGCGAACCAGCTTAAAAAACAGTCAGTTCTATTTCCACCGATCACAGCTGTTCATAGATAGTAGCCCTGTCTGGTTTCAGGAATTAATCTGGAACTGTTTTTGTTGGTTATTGAGATAGTTGCCCTGTCTTGTTTCTGGAGTTAATCTATAACCTGGTCTTGAAGATAGTCACCCCGTCTTGTTTCGGGAATTGAGTCCATAATCAGTTGTTTACAGATAGTTGCCCTGTCTGGCTTCAGGAATTAATCTAGAACTAATTTTGTTGGTTATTGAGATAGTTGTTGTGTCTTGTTTCAGGAATTAATCTCTAACCTAGTCTTATAGATAATTGCCCTGTCTTGTTTCGGGAATTGATCCACAGTCAGTTGTTCACATATAGTTTTCATGTCTTGTTTCAGGAATTAATCTAGAACCAGCTTTTGTTGGTCGTTGAGATAGTTTCCCTGTCTGGTTTCAGGAATTACTCTCTAACCTGGTCTTGTAGATAGTCGTCCCGTCTTGTTTTGGGAATTGAACCATAGTCGGTTGTTCACATATAGCTGCCTTGTCTGGTTTCAGGAATTAATCTGGAACTTGCTTTTGTTGGTCGTTGAGATAGTTGCCCTATCTGGTTTCAAGAATTACTCTCTAACCTGGTCTTGTAGATAGTCGCCCCATCTTGTTTCGGGAATTTATTTACAATCAGTTGTTCACAATAGTTGCCCTGTCTGGTTTCAAGAATTAATCTGGAACTTACTATTTCTGGTTGTTGACATAGTTTCCATGTCTAGTTTCAGGAATTAATCTCTAACCTAGTCTTGTAGATAGTCGCCCCGTCTTGTTTCGGGAATTGATCTACAATCAGTTGTTCACAGATAGTTACCCTGTCTGGTTTCAAGAATTAATTTGGAACTTGCTCTTTCTGGTTGTTGAGATAGTTGCCCTGTCTGGTTTCAGGAATTAATCTCTAACCTGGTCTTGTAGATAGTCGCCCTGTCTTGTTTCGGGAATTGATCTACAATAAAATTTTCACAGATAGTTGCCTTGTCTGGTTTCAGGAATTAATCTGGAACTTACTCTTTCTGGTTGTTGACATAGTTGCCATGTCTAGTTTCAGGAATTAATCTCTAACCTAGTCTTGTAGAAGTGTAGCGGTAGAAATGTTCAAGACTAAGCCATTGGATTGACTAGACTTTATACAAATCAAAATAAAAATCTCCACCGTGCTTTATTGTTTCCAAAGGAATGGGAAAAGAGAGAATAACCCAAAAAAAGTGGGAAAGATTCAAGGTAAGGGGGTTGGTTATGCAAAGGGAAGGTATTAGCACCCTAAACATCTATGGTGCTCTGCAGGAACCTCTTTGAAAATCTGTATATTTTGGCTATAAAAATGTGTTATATATAAAATGGATGGTGGAGGTGAGAAAAGAAATATATTTTTTTAATGATTTTTGCATGTGTCGTGGTTGCGAACCTTTAGTGCCTACGTACCACCTTTCGTGCAATAGGGGATCAGGGTACACGTAGTTCCTCTTTCTTTTTAAAAAAAAATTGAAACACAAGTGTGTTGGTTAATTTTATGAGATAAGACATCATCGTCATTGTCCGTGTGGAAAACATACTTACTACCCACAATCATGAGAAAGGAGAATTTGCATCATCTCAAAGTGGAGGATAATGGCTTGGATTTTAAAATCAACAATGCCTCACTCAACACCTAAGTGGAAAATATCTCACTTCACTACATATTGTAGAAGTATAGTTGTTTGCATCACTACAAGGATTTCCAAGAGCCTACCCTTTTAAGAAAAGTTTAAAGATAAAAGCCAAAGTGGCAAAATGGTTTGAAATGAGATTGATTGACTTTTAGTCTTCTCACAAAAAGTGTCAAAGTATTATTAAATTGATTGAAGTTTATTGATGAAAATGTTTTGAAAATGCATGGACCTAAGTCCAAGTTTATTATGAAAGTGTTTCAAGTTTAGAAACAAGAAGAGTTTAAAAAGGAGGGAGAATATTTTTGAAATTAAAGAAGACGGGAGGAGTAGAAGAGGCTATCCTAAAGCATAAGGTAAAAGCTAAGGATAAGGACCATCTAACCAACAAGAAGCCAAAACTTGACATCATGAGCCAAGATAGGATTCCCATTCTTTAGATTGAAACCAAGCAAGGAAAGATACTAGACCTCTTCAAATGTATTAAGTCTTCACAAAAATTGGGCAGAGTAACGACTGTATACGGGTGAATTCCAGATTATAAACAAAGGATGTAATCAAAAAAACCTGCACACAAAAACAAACAAGCAACCCAATATCTTGAGGTAAACCTCAAGAGCTCCAGACAAAATAAACAGATAATATCACAAGGTCTCCAAGATATGCCAAGGTTTCTAATTCTAAGTCCCAGAAAAAGTCCCAAGCTCCATAATACCAAGGATAGTAACCAAATAGTCCAAGTACCATTAAGAGTTTTTTAGGGTTTATGTTGATTATTAAGTATCTTAGGAAAAAAAAAGAAAAATCTCAAGTGAGCAAAGTAAAAATGACAAGAAAATAAATGCTCAAATGAGCAAAGATGAAAATGGCATGAAATGAAAAATGCTAAAAAATAAATAGTACATAAAGCATAAAAGAATAAAAGCATAAAATAAACAAGTCAATAATTAGTGGTTAGTAGAATGACCATCTTGAATCTTACATTTGGAACTCATTAGAGGATTGGTAGAACCAAAGCCTCCGCACAACAAGTTGCATTTGCTTTTTGTCAAGTATATCATCCATTTGGAATTCTCATAAGTACCATTTAATGATCAACGATATTTAAGTGATCCGCGTTGACCAAAGGTGTTGTACATCCATTAGAGGATTGGTAGAACCAAAGCCTCCACACAATGAATCTCAAGGTTATTGGATCAAAGAGATCAAATTAACATACTTGAGTTTACAATCATAAGTTTGGGCCACAAATGATCATTTATTCGAGTCGGGACAAAATTTAGCGCTATGTTAAGAAATCATAAGTGGACTTATATAGAAGTCGCACCTATTTTGAGGCCGGTCAATAGCAATCTATGCACCACTTGTTTTGAGACATGATATAGAGATCATGCTCCAACAACATTTAGTGCAATGAGAAGGGGATGAGATGAAGAAGAGTTAGGTTAAAAGGAGAAACCACATTTGAATTAATATTTAATCAAACTATTATTAAAATCATTCATCCATTTTTTGTGGAGTTAAACTCAACACCACGAATCCAATGATGTTAATAAATCCATGATCAAAAAATCAACCCAAGACAGCCAGAAAATAATCACTAAATAATAATATAATTAATATATACATTGAAAGGTTTAAAAATATTTAAAAAATGGTAAATAATGAGGAAAATATCAATTATGCTCAAATTAATCAAGAAATGAAAAATAAGACCATAGAAAAATCAGAAAAGAGGCCAAGTAATTTTATAAAATTTTTGGTAATTTTTAAAAGTCAGAAACTATTTTTAAAAATTAAAATAAATGGGTAAAATAAACAAAAATATTAAAAAATAGTATAGTCAGAAACAAAAATAAAATAAGGTCACCAATATTTGTCACAATATCATTGAATCATTCCATAATTTTTTCAGAATTTAAAAATGTATAAAAGTATTTTTAAACATTTTAAACAAATCAAATAAGTGTAAAATTTATAAAAAATACCAAAACACAAAATTAAATTGTGAAAAAATAAAAATCAAAAACAGAATAATCAAAAATATTTTTAATAATTTTTTCAGATTTTTTGGACTTCAAATGAATTTTCTATGATTTTTTGAAATTTAAAACAATTAAAATATAAAAATCAAAAAAAGAAAATAAAAGCAAAAGATGTGGACCATTGGATGAGAGTCAAAACACGTTAGTAATCAAATCCAAGGGATCTGGCACGTTGTGCATATCATGGTCATTAATGAATAATGTACAAAATTAATAATAAATCAGATTTTTGAAAAACACAAATGGCACGCCATCATGGGTTGGAAGATGACACGTAGGTCATCTTCAACCTCCAGCCAATGTGATTTGCAGGTCTCTCAAACTATAAAATCAGAAGCTCAGAAGCTCTTCAACCTTCAGCCAACGATTCTTGAATGTAATTATATGGTTAGCTTCAGGGAAGATCAAGGAAGGTGAATTGAGGGAAAAATGGATTGAAAAAGGCTTGAGAATAGATTTCGAAGTTGTTAAATTCTGGGTTGTGAAGCAAGTTTGGCAGGGTGATTCTAGCTATCTAAGCTTGGGAAATTGAATGGGGGATGAACCTCTATTTATAGGGAAGTAAATGGGATCAAAAGGAATAGCAAATGACGCGTTTTGGAGGGAATTCGTGTGGGTTTGCATCATGAAGAAAGTGTGACTCAAACTTGATCAAAACTCAGCCAAATCGTGCGTTTCATGATGCTAATCACTTCTGGCAAGTTGCTAAACATGATTAGAAACAAAAACGCGTGGAAATCTTGTGATTTGAAGCCAAAACAAAGATTTCAAAATCCTGACTTTGTGTAAAATTCAGTTTCAAACTACCCAATTCAAATCCATTGCATTTCCACCTCAAGGGGTCTTAGGGTATAATTATTGATGCTTTGGGAAGATGATGTTACAAGCTTTGTAATGGTAAAAGAATGGAATCAAATGGATGCTTGAGCTTAAAATTACATGGAGTCAAAGTTGAAGAAAAAGAGTTGACTTTCCATACTTAGAAATATTTCAAATTCTTCTTCAAAAATGACCTATAATCTTTTGTATCCAAACATGGACTTCCACTTAGAATTAGCTCTTGACCAAAAAAGATGGAATGAAATAGATCTCTTGAATGACATTTTTCAATTTGACCCACTCAAAATCTCCAAAAATTGAGCAAGTTATGACTTATTGAAGTTGGCCAAAAATCATGAAATGACCTATAATCTTTTGCATCCTTAAGGAAGCTTCCATCCATTTTCTTACTTTGAACATAAAAGAAGGCATGAAGTACACATCCTTAAAATCATCATGAACAATTAATGGGCTCAAGGTGATAAAAATTTACCAAGTTATGATCATTTGAAGTCACATATGGAAAATTGGGGATTCATCTGGGTGACTTGTAATCTTTCTTCTTCACAAAGTTCCTTCCATATGAAAACTCCTTAGAACTTTTGAAGTGATTTGTTGGTAACCCTTTGAAGAGAAATATGTCTTTGGAATCACTCAAAAATAACAAAAGATGAGCAAGATATGCTCCTTTGAAGTTCAAAACCCTAGCCTTTAGATCAAGAGAATGCTTTGAGGAAATTTTCCAAGTTTGAACAAGCTTTTTGTGCCAATATTCTTCCTTTGTGAGTAGAAGTTGTTGAGGATGATGATGAGGACTCATAGCCACCAAAACCACTTCCATATCTTGAAATTAGAGAGAAATATGCTCTTGTGACCAATAGGAACAAGACCTTGTCCAATCATGACAACTTCTTCCCTTAACCCTTTGTACCTTTGAAACAATTTTGATAACTTTGAAATATGTTGAACCAAAATGAGCTTTGTCATGCCATTTCTTCCAAAATCACTCCAATAGTGAAGTTTGAATTTCTCAAGCTATTGACTAGGGCATGGAAATAAACTCATGAACCCATTAAGCAACTTGTTAAACCTTATTGCCTTTACCTACATTATTAACAAGTAAGACAAACCAATATTGCATTTTATTAATTAGAGAGAAAATCAAAGCAAAATATCCATGATCACAAAATAAAACAAGTCAAGGTGCTTGGTAACTCCTCAAAAGAGCAAGGCTAAAGATAGGGTGAAGAACCCAAAGCCCTAATGTGATCTTGTTGTGATTGAAACAATATGGTATGATGCAGGAATCTTAGGAGCAAAAATTGGGGTACAACAGCTGCCCTTATTTAAGTTTCTTCTATCCGGAGATACAAAGGTTAAATATCTTCGTGTCGACGTGATCGAAGATACTTAAATATAAAACAAACCCTATTTTTGGCCTTAAGATGCCATGCAAATGCTTGTGCATATGAATGCATATGAACAGAACCAAAGAGACGCAAAGTAACATTGGGGATGCAACAAAAATGAAGAAACAAAGGAGCAACCCCACTAGGAAAATAAATCACTGGTGAATCACAATAACAGAATCAGAGAGGAAGATAACACGCATCGACGTTCACTGCCGATGTGATACCAATGTTCACTGAAGGTAGAAATAGAAAATATATCATATCACCGCCGTTCACTGAAGATGAACTATCAACGTTCACTGAAGATAGAAAAAAGATAACAAACACCAACGTTCATTGCCGATGTCCTACCAACGTTCACTGAAGGTAGAAAGAGAAAATATATCATATCACCGCCGTTCACTGACGATGAACTATCAACGTTCACTGAAGATATAAAAAAGATAACAAACACTGACGTTCACTGCCGATGTCCTACCAACGTTCACTGAAGGTAGAAAGAGAAAATATATCATATCATCGTCGTTCACTGATGATGAACTATCAACATTCACTGAAGATAGCAAAAAGATAACAAACACCGACATTCAATGCCGATGTCCTACCAACGTTCACTAAAGGTAGAAAGAGAAAATATATCATATCACCGCCGTTCACTGACGATGAACTATCAACGTTCACTGAAGATAGCAAAAAGATAACAAACACCGACGTTCACTGCCGATGTCCTACCAACATTCACTAAGGTAGAAAGGGAAAATATATCATATCACCACCGTTCACTGACGATGAACTATCGATGTTCACTGAAGATAGCAAAAAGATAACAAACACCTACATTCACTTTCAATGTCCTACCAACGTTCACTGAAGGTAGAAAGAGAAAATATATCATATCATCGTCATTCACTGACGGTGAACTATCAACGTTCACTGAAGATAGCAAAAAGATAACAAACACCGACATTCACTGCCGATGTCCTACCAACGTTCACTGAAGGTAGAAAGAGAAAATATATCAAGTTATCCCAAAATTTTGGCGTTTTACCTAGAACGGGTCTCAACCTCTTCTTTAACCAAGGAAATCTGCCTGGAAAAGGTCAAACATAAGTTTTCTCAATTAACAAGACCTGTTACTCATTGTCATGGGGAATTGCAAAGAGAAATGACTTTCTAGGGATAGAAATATGACTTCTTGGGGAAATGCCACGATGTTCCTGCTGAGGAGATAAAGTCTTCCCGTGCAAAATAAATGCACAAACCAAAACTCAAAGTTCTAAAAAATCCAAAGTAAATAATATTGTCATGCAACCACAAATCCAATTCAGAAATAAACTGGAGCAAGAAGGCCAATGAAGATACATCCTTTGAGAAATAAACTCAATAGGGAAAACCAAATTCAACTAAGCAAAGAGCGTTGCAGGAAGGTCAGAACACAATGTCAATGAACGATGGTTTTTAGCCATGCATGATGTATGTATGAATGTATGAGTAATATCGTGCATATGCTGGTAAAAGGATACATAATCAGTACAAACAAACCAAATTGCCTCAGGTATTAACAACATTGGGCTAAACTTCAACCAGAAAGATCAATCTAAGAAAGGTAAAAGCAACTGCGGAAACCAAACCTATTTCCTTCCTTAACTTCACTGAGGAGGAACATAATCCGGATGTAGCCAAATCAAATAGATACTGGGATAGAACATCCTTCTTCCGGTTTTATCAGAGAAGCAGTTTTCCAAAAGCAACATGCCTACTGGAGATTGCAAGACCAACCTTAAATAAAGCATACTGACACCGACACAACCAAACCTCACTAGGGGATTCAAGCCTACCTCCCTGGAGAAAAAACTGCGGATTGAAAATTTTCATCACGAATACTCATTCCAACAAGAGATGCCCTGGGATAACCTTCCCGGGAAATCAAGAAGTCAACACTAATGCCAATACTGCAAAAGGAGCGACGTTTCAGCACACCAAGGGAATAAAACCTTTCACATATGAGGGAAGACTTCGCTGGGGAATCTGGGACGGGGCTTCTGACCATGCAAACCCAAAATCAAAAAGTGAAACAAGTCTTGACTGGGGATAATGGGATCACAAACCCAATATTGTACCTTGCACCCACTGATATCGTCTTTAACTATCTGAGAAACACACAAAGATTGCGCACATACCAGCAAAATGACCTGAGAAAACCTTCATGAAGGGAGTACATCTTCTTAAAACAACTGGAGTTTGTTCGTTCTTGGGATCACCATTCTTGTTGTCATTGTTTCATCACAAATCCCAAAGTAAATTGAATTGTAAAGATCTCTTTTTTTTTAAAAAGTCAATTTTTCTTTTTTAATCTTTTTTCTTTAACAGTTATTATCAGTAATAAATGGAGTCTTTGCAAGCTAAAAAAAATAAGAACACAAAGAATTGGGCAAAAGCTTGAATTTCATTAGTAGAATGGTAGTCTGCGAATGGCGAGAGTCCATGGATGATTACAAAGTTTGGGAAATGGTAATACATAATGGAAAAGATACATTGAGATACAATGACCACTATTCCCCCAAACGACTTTTTAAATCCTGAGCAGTAGCTTTTGTTGAAGTATGGTGAGGATCCGAGAAGATTGTTGCTTCAACGATCAAGTCTTGTCTGACGTAGTTACTTGCCATGAAAATCCCAAACTTTTGCCTAAGCTTCCCCTGCGGGTTTTCAACTTAGCGGGAAATTTATTCTGTTTATGTCTCTAATTTTTGCCTAGACCGCCCTTTCGGGTTTTTGGCCTACCGAGATGCTTCTTTTTTTCCTAAGCCGCCCTTTCGGGTTTTCAACTTAGCGAGTAGTTCTTTTATTTCTTTAGGCGAATTATTTCTTGACTGCGTCAGCATTCATGGGACATGGGAACTCCTCGCCATCCATAGTTTCAAGAATTAATGCACCACCAGAGAAGGCTTTCTTGACAACATACGGGCCTTCAAAATTGGGAGTCCACTTGCCCCTAGAATCGGTGTTGAAAGACATGATCTTCTTGAGCACGAGGTCACCTTCTCTGAATTCACGAGGTTTGACCTTTTTATCAAATGCTTTCTTCATTCTTCTCAGATATAACTGCCCATGACATAAAGCTGTCATTCTCTTCTCTTCAATCAAATTCAATTGGTCAAACATGTTCTTGACCTATTCAGCCTCTGTCAATTTGGTTTCCATTATTACATATAACGAGGGAATCTCTACTTCGACAGGGAGTACCGCTTCCATTCCATACAATAGGGAGAACGGGGTCGCTCCTATTGAAGTACGAACAGATGTTCGATATCCATGTAGAGCAAAAGGGAGAATTTCATGCCAATCCTTATAAGTGACAACCATTTTCTAGATAATTCTCTTAATATGATTATTAGCAGCTTCGACAGCCCCATTCATCTTTGGCCTTTATGGAGATGAATTGTGATGGACAATCTTGAATTCTTCACAGAGTTCTGTCATCACCTTGTTGTTCAAATTTGAGCCATTGTCAGTGATGATTCTGCTCGGCACACCATACCGGCATAAAAGATTATTTTTGATGAAACACACAACCACCTGTTTGGTAACATTGGCATATGAAGCAGCCTCTACCCATTTGGTAAAGTAGTCAATTGCTACCAAGATGAAACGATGTCCATTCGAAGCTTTGGGTTCTATCATCCAGATCATGTCAATACCCCACATAGAGAAATGCCATGGGGAGGAAATCACATTGAGAAGTGTCGGAGGCACATGGATCTTATCTACATAAATCTGGCATTTATGGCACTTCTTTGCAAATTTGTAACAGTCAGATTCCATTGTCAACCAATAATATCCTGCCCTTAGCACCTTTTTAGCCATCGAATGTCCATTAGCATAAGTTCCAAATGAACCTTCATGAATCTCATGCATCAACATGTCCGCTTCGTGTCTATCCACGCATCTGAGCAGGACCATGTCATAATTTCTCTTGTATAACACATTTTCACTGAGGAAGAAACTGCCTGCCAATCTTCTCAGTTTCTTTCTATCTTTCTTCGATGCACCAATTGGGTATTCCTAAGTCTGAAGAAAATGCTTGATATCATAATACCAAGGTTTTTCATCTGCTACCTCCTCTTTCGCAAACATATGAGCGGGCCTATCTAGTCGTCGAATTGTAATTTAGGGTATACCATTCCAAGTATTCACTTGGTACATGGAAGCCAGAGTTTCCAGAGCATCCGCCATTTGATTTTCATCTCTAGGAATGTGATGGAATTCAAATTTATTGAAGAAGGGTAGTAATCTTCTAGCATAATCTTTGTAAGGGATCAAGCCAGGGTGATGAGTGTCCCATTCTCCTTTAATCTGATTTATTATCAAAGCTGAATCTCCATACACATCTAGAATTTTGATTCTGAGATCAATAGCTTCCTCAAGATCCATGATGCAAGACTCATATTCTCCTATATTATTAGTGCAATCAAATGTTAACCTTGCGGAAAAAGGAATATGTGATCCGTGAGGAGTAACAATCACAACACCAATTCCTTTACCATAAGCATTCATAGCTCCATCAAATATCATACCCCAACGAGATTCAGGGTCGGGGCCCTCCTCAGGCAATGGTTCATCACAATCTTTCACTTTCAGGATCATCACATCCTCATCGGGGAATTCATACTCTGCAGAATGATGATTCTCCACCGGCTGGTGAGCAAGGTAATCTGCCAACACACTACTTTTAATAGCCTTTTGAGTGCGGTATTCGATATCATATTCAGATAACAACATCTTCCAGTGGGAAATTCTCCCAGTAAGAGCAGGCTTTTCAAAAATATACTTGATTGGATCCATTTTGGAGATCAACCAAGTGGTATGATTCAACATATATTGCCGTAAACGCTTTGCCGCCCAGGCCAAAGCACAACATGTCTTTTCTAGCAAGGAATACCGTGACTCACAATCAGTGAACTTTTTGATGAGATAATAAACGGCGAACTCCTTCTTTCATGTTTCATCTTGTTGTCCCAGAATACAACCCATGGATTTATCTAACACTGTTAGATATATAATCAACAGTCTTCCTTCTACGGGAGGGAGAAAAATAGGAGGTTCAAGCAGATATTCTTTAATACTCTCAAATTCCCTTTGGCAGTCATCTGTCCACACACAATCTTAACCTTTCTTTAACAACTTAAATATCGGTTTACATGTTGCAGTCATGTGGGAAATAAATCTGGAAATATAATTCAGACGCCCGAGGAAGCCTCTGACTTGCTTTTCAGTTCTTGGTGCTGGAATTTCTTGAATTGCTTTGACTTTATCAGGGTCAACTTTAATTCCTTTTTGGCTAACATTAAAACCCAACAATTTCCCAGATCTAACACTGAAGGTGCATTTTTTTGGATTTAAGCTGAGACGATACTTCCTCAAACGCTGAAACAACTTCAACAAATCTTCTATATGCCCTTCTTCAGTTTGGGATTTGGAAATCATATCATCAACATATACTTTGATTTCTTTATGCATCAAATCATGGAATAGGGTTGTCATAGCCCTCTGGTACGTTGCACCAGCGTTCTTCAACCCGAAGGGCATCACTCTGTAACAGAATGTTCCCCAGGGTGTGATAAACGTTGTTTTTTCCATGTCCTATGCAGCCATTCTTATTTAATTATACCCAGAAAATCTGTCCATGAACAAGAATACTTTGAATTTTGTTGTGCTGTCCACTAACATGTCAATGTGAGGCAATGGAAAATCATCTTTTGGACTAGCTTTATTTAGATCTTTGTAATCTACGCACATGCGGACATTTCCATCTTTTTTCAGTACTGGGACAATATTGGAAATCCATTGAGGATACACTGACGTTACAAGAAAATCAGTATTAATCTGCTTTAGGACCTCCTCTTTGATCTTTACTGCCATATCCGTGTGGGTTCTTCTCAACTTTTGTTTAACTGGAAGACATTCTGGCTTCAACGGTAAATGATGCTCGACAATGTCTGTATCTAGACCAGGCATATCTTGATAAGACCAAGCAAAAATATCCACATACTTTTTCAACAACTCAATCAACCCGCTCTTTACATCAGGATGCAACGATGCTCCAATCTTGACTTCCTTCGGATCTTCTTCTGAACCCTAATTAATCACTTCCAAAGGCTCCTTATATGGCTGAATGGTATTTTCCTCGTGCTCAAGCAACCGTGATACCTATTCTGGAATCTCATCATAATCTTCTTCTTCAGCCCCAAACACAGGACAATCAAAGTTGGGAGAGGGTGCAGGGTCATTGTATTCAACGGGTTTTTTAATTAATCTGCACATGTGATTTATGATTGCTTTTAGAAACTGACACATATAACAAGTGATCATGCAGATTAATTTTCAATTATTATTTATTTTGAAAGGTTTTTTTTATTTTTTTATTACCATTTCCCAAGAATAAAAAGCAGAAAATAAAAGACATAAGTTTGGAAGCAAAGACAACTTTTATTAATGATCTTAAAATTATAGCAAACAGATAAGCCCTGCAACATTAATACTTCCACCTTGGGCAGAGTGAAAGATTTTCAAAAGAAAGAAACATATTAACAAAACAAATTACTTTGAAACATGTATGCAAGAAGGAACATCAATGGTGACCCAGTTATGAACTCGGACTCCATGCGTGACATAATTCGGTACTTCCTGCTCTGCTTCATCCTCTTCAACAGCATTAATTCCAGAACCAATTGGATGGAGGTAGCCTCCTCTGCGGAAAACATCATGACAACTGTTCATATAAGACTTTGACTTTCAAATTTTAGCCTTTGTCATTCCTCGAAAAGAAACCCAAACCAGCTCTATTTTTATTCACAGGTGGATCCACAAGTCGTCCCCAAACTGCATTATGACCATTGCGCACAACCTGCTGCACATCCTTCAGGGAAACCACCGAATTCTCATTCCTCCTTATGTTGTCAATGAATAGGGATTTGAACTGGGTTCCAACAGTAGCCTCATTCGCTTATACAATACTGAAAGAGGATAGATGGGATATCAACAACGCCTGCTCCCCATTTATGATCACTACCTTCCCTTCATGCACGGACTTTAGCTTCTGATGCAGAGTTAAAGTGACAGCCACTGGTTCGTGTATCCATGGCCGTCCTAACAAACAACTATATGCGGGAATAATGTCCATGACCTGGAAGGTTTTCAAGAACAAATATGGTCATATATGGATGGGCAAGTCCACTTCACCGATGACAGATTTCCTCGACCCATCAAAAGCCTTCACAATGATGCCACTCGGGCGCATAGGTGTTCCCTAATACTTTAACTTCATGAGGGTACTCCTCGGACAAACATTCAACGCGGATCCGTTATCAATTAGCACATTGGATAGCGAGTCATTCTTGCAGTTCATAGATATGTGGAGGGCCAGGTTGTGGTTCCTCCCTTCATCTGGTAACTCATCATCGCAGAAACTCAAGTTGCTACATGACGTAATGTTTCCAATTACACTGCTGAATTGATCTAATGGCATGTCACTCTCCACAAAATCTTGGTCTAGTACTCTCATCAGTGATTCTCTATGAGCAGAGGAATTCATTAATAAAGCTAGGATGGATATCTTTGAAGGAGTCTGCAATAGCTGATCTACAATTCTATAGTCGCTCATCTTAATTATCTTCAAGATATCATCCACTTCTTACTCTAATGTGGCTCCGTTAGTCTCTCTTGTAGCCTTTTTAGGCTCATCGTTCTCAGCAATTTTATTTCCAGCGCAAACATATGACCACTACGGGTCACCCTGCTATTATTAACTATATTTCCAACATCTGGCATTGGCTGGATGGGAACTTCCACCCCATATTCTAAGATTGTAGCATTGTATTTGTAAGGCACAGCCTTATCTGATTTATAGGGAACAGGACCTGGCAGACTAATTACCAATGGGGTAACAGCTGGTTTGCTATGGTACTCCACCTCAAGATGAGAGGGTGCACCAAAATAAGGTACAATGACGTTTACCCCTTCCTCAAGACAATCATCCATCAAAAGGTCATTTCTGGAAAACAAATCTTCATCTGAAGAGAAATACTCATCCGCGAAGGCATACTCTTCCTCTGACTCTTCTTCCATCAAACAAACTTCAACCATATCAATATCGTGATAATCATCTCTCTGACCTGTGATCTTGATAGTTCCATTTTCTAACAGCAATTGAACACCCTCTCTCACAATAGAACATCCTCGGGGGTCTCGACAGCAAACTATGCAAGATCCGTATTGGTGTTCCACCTGACCAGCAGTACGGCAGAAGGTAGCATGCAACTGCACGAGATCCTCATTCAAATACTCTACGTCAAAAATTCTGAATTCACCAGGACATCCAGAAACCATATTCACTTCCTCTTCATGTTCTGCCCTAGGCTTGATTATATGGATTAAACCTTCATCCATCATCTCCTGTAAATCAGCCTTTATCTTCTTGCAACCTTGTATATCTGTTTTGCAAACAGCACAACCGGCATGGTCATGCGTATAATAACTAAATTCACAGAGGTCTGCATGCATCTTCACTAAATCTCCTCTAACTAAATTAATGTCAAAAATCCGAAAGTCGCCTGGACAACCGGCCACCATATTTACAGCATTCACCCCACCGTGTTTAGGTAGAGGATTGTCTTTCACATTAGGTCCCATGTCTTTGAAATATAGAATTCCAGACTTCACCAACCTTTGCACTTCAGTCCTCAAAGGATAACAATTTTCAACACTATTCCCTGGTGCTCCCTGATGAAAGGCACACGTCTGGTCTACTCTGTAATACCAAGGCAATGGTGATGGTACGGTGGGAGGTGGTCGTGTCTGGACCAACTTCTTCTGAATCAATGCTAGTAGTAGCTCTGCATAGCTCATGGGAGTAGGTCATAGTTCTCCCTTCTCTGAATATTCCATTGGTTCCCCTGCTGGGACTGTCTTTGATAAGCAACGGTAGTCAGAGCGGCATTCATAACAGGAGTAACTGAAGCAACTTGCTGGTGACGCTGATAATTCCTTCTAGGAGCGTTCACTCTCCTCTCTTGTATGAAGGCATTATTAACCCCATCTTTCTTCTTTGTAAACCCATAAGCTGGCTTTTTCACACCTTCGGATCCTTCACCCTTTATCAAACGGCCTTCTCTTACTGCCTCTTCTAGGCAGACACCCATTCCTACCATCTCTGTAAAATCACTTGGGGCACTTGCTACCATTCTTTCGTAGTAGAAAGCGCCCAGGGTCTTTAGAAAAATTTTAGTCATTTCCTTCTCCTCCATGGGAGGAATCACTTGTGCCACTTCGCGCCATCTCTATGCATACTCTTTGAACGATTCTCTGTCTTTTTGGACCATGGCCCTAAGCTGGTCACGGTCGGGCGCCATGTCCACATCATTAAAAGTATGGATGTTGGTGCTGTCTAAACTCATGTACCATTTCAATGCTGCGCCGGTCAGACTATCCTGGAAAAAGTGAATCAGCAGACACTGATCATCGGTGTGGGTAGACATTCTCCTCACGTACATCACCAAGTGAGCACGAGGTCAAGTGTTACCCTTGTACTTCTCAAACTCCGGGACCTTGAACTTAGCAGGAACTTTAACATTTGGGACCAAACACAGCTCATTCACATTCTGCCCAAATATCTCTTTTCCCCTAAGAGCCTTCATCTCTCTTTGCATTCTATCAAACTGCTCTTGGAAATCATCCATTCTGTCATAAAGACCCAAGTCTTCACTCGGCGGAGGAAAAGGACGACACACATCTTCATTAACAAACGGAACCAAATTCACCGAAGGAGGTGCAACAGGAGCAGTATGCATCACATGAGGTGCTGGAGTAACGATAGTTTGAACCACTGGAGCATCTTGGGGGCCCAAATTGAAACCTACAAGTGCAAAATTCTCTGTTATTCCCCACGGATAACCCTGAGGCATACGGTTTTGAACAACAGCCAGAGTAGCGGATGCAGGAATAGTAGGAACTTCAGCATTTTCCCTTGTTGGTTGAGGTTGAACACTCGGTGGCTGATTCTGAGCAACAACCAGAGCTTCCATTAGAGTAGTCAAGTTGGCCAAGCCAGCCTTCAAAGAAGAAACTTCTTCGCGTAGCTCACGATTCTCCTGTTCCAAGTTGTCCATCTTCTTTTTGAAATTAGCCCGAGTGTTGTAGTGATGAGTCAACTTGCTGAATGAAGTAAAAAGCTGGGTAAGGCACCTGGATATGCATAATAAATGCAAGAAAAATATGTGCAATATGATGCATGATATGCAATGCATATGATTATTTTTTACTTTATCATTTAATATTTCAAGGGATTTAACGTTTATAGACTTATCGCAAACATCAAAGTAATAACGCATTTAAAATACTGAATTTTTTTTATTATAATAACTTCAAAATGGATTACAAGTTTCAATGATCCCAAGTACAAGATGAAAATACAATCTAAAAATCCTGAGAAAAAGAACTAATAGAGATCAATCTGTACGCTGGAGCTTCTATGTGAGCCTGGAAATCTGAGCCCTCAACCTCTAGTTTTCTTCCACATGTTTGATGGCAACCTCCTTCCAATCATCTGGATCAGGAAGTGAGTAATCAGCAACTATTTGAGGCTCAGGAGAAAATAAATCCCCTTGCCTCTCCATAGACTCCACCGCTCGACTCTCAAGGATCTCGATCAAATCGTCTTTCTCCTTCAAGTCTGCTCTGTAGGAACTCTCTAAAGTATGGAACTTGTTCTTCCAAGCATCCCTTTCCTGTTGCATCTTGACCAAAGCAAGTTGCAGCTCTTCTAGATCATCTAATAAGGGAGGAGTGGTCTTCACAAACAAATTGGGAATGGGTTTCTCCCGAGTATACGACATCTTCAACTGAATAGCTCTCGATCAGACCCACTGAAGATATGGCTCCAAAGAAAAAACACCCCTAGGTCCCAAATCCTTCCTACTCTTCTTATGAATGTGACGTCAGGCCTTCTCAATCTGCTCCCTAGCTTCCCTATGGTCTTCTCCTTCCTTCAGAAAGAAACTACTCAAATGAATAATGTTTGGTTTATCCCTCATCGGATAACCAAGCTACCGCCGTGCAACAACATGGTTATAGTTAATTCCTCCTTTTGTACCAATAAGAGGTACATTGGGGAAACTACCACAAATGTCAATAATCTTTATATCCTGATAGGCTAGATGATACCAATCAATATCCGAGTGAGTAAGTGACATGATCTTATGAACCCAACGGGGTTCCTTCTTGACATCCCAAAAAGCATCAGACTGCGGCATATGAGAGATGAACCACCGGTACAACAGAGGCATGCAACAGATAATCATTCCCCCGTGATAGGTACTCCAAAGATGAACATAGTAATAAGCATCACCCAACAGTATAGGAACCGGGTTTCCAATCATGAAAATCTTGATAGTGTTAATATCGACAAACTTGTCCACATTAGGAAATAAGAATAATCCATAAGCAAGTAAAGCAAAGATGGCCTCAAAAGCAATCGTACTCTTCATCCTGGCAAAGTAACGAGCTTTCTCTAATAAGAATTTAGCTGGTAATCCTATAATCCCTCCTTTGGTAGTCATATGGGCTTCCACCTCAGACTTCCCCAGATGAATCAAAGCAGCTATCTCATGTGGTTTTGGCTCACCCTCCAAACCAGTAAAAGGAACACGATCGGTAACAGGTAAATCCAATAGATAGGAATACTCCTCCAATGTAGGCATCAACTGATAATCGGGAAAAGTAAAGCAGTGATACATTGGATCATAGAACTGGACCAAGGTTGAGAGAATACCCTCCTTCATCTTCAGCTTCATGAGTGGAATAATGGATCCATACTTCTTCCGAAAGTCTGCAGAACACTCGATCTCTGGAATTAGACTGATCAACTCATCTATCTTGGGATCCTTGAAACTGTATTTCCCGGTCTTTCTCTTTCCAGAATCCATGGTTAACAGTACCTGAGATATTCACAAATAGTCAACCTTGAAATCCCTTGAAATATTGTTTTCTTCAAAAGATGCTTATGAGTGCATGGATCATGATGCAACAATCACACACAAGATTACACATATAGGGTTCATAGGTTCAACGTCACGAGCATGAGGTCGAAGGTACTACCCATAAGGTGTTGGTCTAAAAGTTATCACCTGCCGAACAAGGTTCTAGAGGTTCCCAGAGTCTACGTCCTTCCTTTGGATATTACCAACTTCCCGATTAACTCGGTAATTAGTAATATTCTCAAGAAAGACTCGTCCGAGCGTAGTATCACGTGACAACTATTTCCAGATTACTCCGTCATAGCTTCCGCAGTACACCTAAAAGGCCAAGATGGGTTTGGTATTCTACGGTCCTCAGTCTCAGCAGGCTTCCAGGTCGAAAGCAGTACGCTTCCTGATTACTCGGTAAACAACACTACAGTCAAAGGGGCCTCCACTGAGTGGGGGGTCTCATGCCTCCTTTTCTGGGATTACTCCCTCAAATTTAACATGACTATACCGCCCGTCCTATCTTAAAGTTTTCCCAAGTCCGGGTATAGGACTTATGAGTAATCACCAAGCACCCTGAAGACCAGGAAAATCCAAACAAACATATATACAAAATATAACACATAAACAACAATAACACATATACAGATAATAAAAAAAGATAGGCTCAACCCACTTAGGGATGGACCAGCAAGAGGTCAATCTGTCCCCAGTGAAGTCGCCATTTTTTTACAGCGGTAGAAATGTTCAAGACTAAGCCATTGGATTGACTAGACTTTATACAACTCAAAATCAAAATCGCCACTGCGCTTTATTGTTTCCAAAGGAATGGGAAAAGAGAGAATAACCCAAAAAAAAGAAGGGGGAAAGATTCAAGGTAAGGGGGTTGGTTATGCAAAGGGAAGATATTAGCACCCTAAACATCTACAGTACTCCGCAGGAACTTCTTCGAAAAATCTGTATATTTTGACTATAAAAATGTGTTATATATAAAATGGATGGTGGAGGTGAGAAAAGAAATATATTTTTTTTTATGATTTTTGCACCCTCCGCGTTTGCGAATCTTTAGTGCCTACGTATCACCTTTCATGCAATAGGGGATCAGGGTACACGTAGTTCCTCTTTTTTTAAAAAAAAAATTGAAACACAAGTGTGTTGGTTAATTTTATGAGATAAGACATCATCGTCATTGTCCGTGTGGAAAACATACTTACTACCCACAATCATGAGAAAGGAGAATTTGCATCATCTCAAAGTGGAGGATAATGGCTTGGATTTTAAAATCAACAATGCCTTACTCAACACCCAAGTGGAAAATATCTGAATTCACTACATATTGTAGAAGTTTAGTTGTTTACATCACTACAAGGATTGACAAGAGCCTAACCTTTTAAGAAAAGTTTAAAGATAAAAGCAAAAGTGGCAAAACGGTTTGAAATGAGATTGATTTACTTTTAGTCTTCTCACAAAAAGTGTCAAAGTATTATTAAATTAATTGAAGTTTATTGATGAAAATGTTTTGAAAATGCATGGACCTAGGTCCAAGTTTATTATGAAAGTGTTTCAAGTTTAGAAACAAGAAGAATTTAAAAAGGAGGGAGAAGATTTTTGAAATTAAAGAAGATGGGAGGAGTAGAAGAGGCTATCCTAAAGCATAAGGTAAAAGCTAAGGATAAGGACCATCTAACCAACAAGAATCCAAAACTTGACATTATGAGCCAAGATAGAATTCCCATTCTTTGGATTGAAATCAAGCAAGCAAAGATACTAGACCTCTTCAAATGTATTAAGTCTTCACAAAAATTGGACAGAGTAACGACTGTATACGGGTGAATTCCAGATTACAAACAAAGGATGTAATCACAAAAACCTGCACATAAAAACAAACAAGCAACCCAGTGTCTTGAGGTAAACCTCAAGAGCTCCAGAAAAAATAAACAGATAAGATCACAAGGTCTCCAAGATAGGCCAAGGTTTTTAATCCTAAGTCTAAGAAAAAGTCCCATGCTCCATAATGCCAAGGATAGTAACCAAATAGTTCGAGTACCATTAAGAGTTTTTTAGGGTTTATGTTGATTATTAAGTATCTTAGGAAAAGAAAAGAAAAATCTCAAGTGAGCAAAGTAAAAATGACAAGAAAATAAATGCTCAAATGAGCAAAGATGAAAATGGCATGAAATGAAAAATGCTAAAAAATAAATAGTACATAAAGCATAAAAGAATAAAAGCATAAAATAAACAAGTCAATAATTAGTGGTTAGTTGGATGACCATATTGAAACTTTCATTTGGAACTCATTAGAGGATTGGTAGAACCAAAGCCTCCACACAACAAGTTGAATTTGCTTTTTGTCAATTATATCATCCATTTGGAATTCTCATAAGTACCATTTAATGATCAACGATGTTTAAGTGATCCGCGTTGACCAAAGGTGTTGTAGATCCATTAGAGGATTGGTAGAACCAAAGCCTCCACACAATGAATCTCAAGGTTATTGGATCAAAGAGATCAAATTAACATACTTGGGCTTACAATCATAAGTTTGGTCCACGAATGATCATTTATTCGAGTCGGGACAAAATTTAGCGCTATATTAAGCAATCGTAAGTGGACTTATATAGAAGTCGCACCTATTTTGAGGCCGGTCAATAGCAATCTATGCACCATTTGTTTTGAGACATGATATAGAGATCATGCTCCAACAACATTTAGTGCAATGAGAAGGGGATAAGATGAAGAGGAATTAGGGTAAAAAGAGAAACCACATTTGAATTAATATTTAATCAAACTATTATTAAAATCATTCATCCATTTTTTGTGGAGTTAAACTCAACACCATGGATCCAATGATGTTAATAAAGCCATGATCAAAAAATCAACCCAAGACAGCAAAAAAATAATCACTAAATAGTAATATAATTAATATATACATTAAAAGGTTTAAAAATGTTTAAAAATGGAAAATAATGAGGAAAATATCAGTTATGCTCAAATTAATCAAGAAATGAAAAATAAGACCATAGAAAAATCAGAAAAGAGGCCAAGTAATTTTATAAAATTTTTGGTAATTTTTAAAAGTCAGAAACTATTTTTAAAAATTAAAATAAATGGGTAAAATAAACAAAAATAGTAAAAAATAGTAAAGTCAGAAACAAAAATAAAATAAGGTCATCAATATTTGTCACAATATCATTGGATCATTCCGTAATTTTTTCAGAATTTAAAAATGTATAAAAGTATTTTTAAACATTTTAAATAAATCAAATAAGTGTAAAATTTATAAAAAACACTAAAACACAAAATGAAATTGTGAAAAAATAAAAATCAAAAAGAGAATAATAAAAAAAAAATCATAATTTTTTTAGATTTTTTGGACTAAAAATGAATTTTCTATGGTTTTTTGAAATTTAAAACAATTAAAATATAAAAATCAGAAAAAGAAAATAAAATTAAAAGATGTGGACCATTGGATGAGAGTCAAAACGCGTTAGTAATCAAATCCATGGGATCTAGCGCGCTGTGCATATCATGGTCATTAATGAATAATGTACATAATCAATAATAAATCAGATTTTTGAAAAACACAAATGGCACGCCATCATTGGTTGAAAGATGACACGTAGCTCATCTTCAACCTTCAGCCAACATGATTTGCAGGTCCCCAAACTGTAAAATTAGAAGCTCAGACCTATGCCAATCGCTTCGTCTCTTCAAGACGAAAACAACCACACCCTCGCGCCAAATTTATATAAATTGTAGCTCAAGCAATTTGGAAGGAAAGTTTTGAAAAGGGATTTGAAAATTCATGGTCAAAACATGCTCCCAGTGAAGTGTAAGTGTTGTGACTAGAACCAGGTCAATGAGTGAAACACAATGATATTAGAGTTTTGAAGGATTGATGAAGGAATCTACCTATTGAAGTTGAGTTGCAGAGCTCTAAAACTGGACTTCTATGGAGTAGTATATGGCACGATTCTTGAATGTAATTATATGGTTAGCTTCAGGGAAGATCAAGGAAGGTGAATTGAGGGAAAATGGATTGAAAAAGGCTTGAGAATAGATTTTGAACTTGCTGAATTTTGGATTGTGAAGCAACTTTGGCAGGGTGATTCTGGCTATCTAAGCTTTGGAAATTGAATGGGGGATGACCCTCTATTTATAGGGAAGCAAATGGGATCAAAAGGAATAGCAAATGATGCGTTTTGGAGGGAATTCGTGTGGGTTTGCATCATGAAGAAAGTGTGACTCAAACTTGATCAAAACTCAGCCAAATCGTGCGTTCCATGATGCTAATCACTTCTAGCAAGTTGCTAAACATGATTAGAAACAAAAACGCATGGAAATCTTGTGATTAGAAGCCAAAAAAAATATTTCAAAATCCTGACTTTGTGCAAAATTCAGTTTCAAACTACCCAATTCAAATCCATGGCATTTCCACCTCAAGGGGTCTTAGGGCATAATTATTGATGATTTGGGAAGATGAGGTTACAATCTTTGCAATGGTAAAAGAATGGAATCAAATGGATGCTTGAGCTGAAAGTTACATGGAGTCAAAGTTGAAGAAAAAGAGTTGACTTTCCATACTTAGAAATATTTCAAATTCTTCTTCAAAAATGACCTATAATCGTTTGTATCCAAACATGGCCTTCCACTTAGAATTTTCTCTTGACCAAAAAAGATGGAATGAAGTAGATCTCTAGAATAACATTTTGAAATTTGAACCACTCAAAATCTCCAAAAATTGAGCAAGTTATGACTTGTTGAAGTTGGCCAAAAATCATGAAATGACCTATAATCTTTTGCATCCTTAAGGCAACTTCCATCTATCTTCTTACTTTGCACATAAAAGAAGGCATAAATTACACATCCTTATGATCATCATGAAAAACTAATGGGCTCAAGGTGATAAAAATTGACCAAGTTATGACAATTTGAAGTCACATATGGAAAATTGGGGATTCATCTGGGTGACTTGTAATCTTTCTTCTTCACCAAGTTCCTTCCATATGAAAACTCCTTGGAACTTTTGAAGTGATTTGTTGGTAACCCTTTGAAGATAAATATGTCTTTGGAATAACTCAAAAATACCAAAAGATGGGCAAGATATGCTCCTTTGAAGTTCAAAACCCTATCCTCTAGATCAAGAGAATGCTTTGAGGATATTTTCCAAGTTTGAACAAGATTTTTGTGCCAATATTCTTCCTTTGTGAATAGAAGTTGTTGAGGGTGATGATGAGGACTCATAGCCACCCAAACCACTTCCATATATTGAAATTAGAGAGAAATATGCTCTTGTGACCAATAGGAACAAGACCTTGTCCAATCATGACAACTTTTTCCCTTAACCCTGTGTACCTTTGAATCAATTTTGATATCTTTGAAATATGTTGAACCAAAATGAGCCTTGTCATGCCATTTCTTTCAAAATCACTCCAATAGTGAAGTTTTAATTTCTCAATCTATTGACTAGGGCATGGAAATAAACTCATGAACCCATGAAGCAACTTGCTAAACCTCATTGCCTTTACCTACATTATTAACAAGTAAGACAAACCAATATTGCGTTTTATTAATTAGAGAGAAAATCAAAGCAAAATATCCATGATCACAAAAGAAAACAAGTCAAGGTGCTTGGTAACTCCTCAAAAGAACAAGGCTAAATATAGGGAGAAGAACCAAAAGCCCTAATGTAATGTTGTTGTGATTGAAACAATATGGTATGATGCGGGAATCTTAGGAGCAAAAATTGGGGTACAATAGATAGTCGCCCCGTCTTGTTTCGGGAATCGATCTACAATCAGTTGTTCACATATAGTTATCATGTCTTGTTTCAGGAATTAATTTGGAACTATTGAAAATTAATGATGATATTTGTCTGCTTGCAAATTTTCCTGAAAAGGTAAAGAATTAGATGTATGCAATATCGTGATGCATGAAATGCATTGGGTAATGATGTTCTCAAAATAAATGAGACTACAATATATGAATTTGTACTGCATATGCTATGATATTTGTAAAATCATGTATGAATGAAATATGTGAACGTATCAGTTGTTCTATTGCAGTGTTGTTGAACTAGGTAAAATAAATCCCTATTTGTTGTTGGGGAGGAAGAATGTAAGTCTTCAAATTTTGTTGAAGTTAAAATTTTTGGGAGATGGATTTCTGTTATTAGAGAAATAAAATTCACTGGGGAAAGAAAAACTCTCTAAATTGCTTGGGGATTTTTATGAAGCCCTGTTGGGGAACCCAAGAAGTTTATGAACCATGCTGAGGAATTCTTCAAGATGTTAGGGAAATGATTGAAACTCTTGATCTTGTTTAAGAAATGCCGGCATATCTGAAATCATTTAGTCTATACGCTGAAGAATGGAGGTGACCTATGGGAGGATTCCCCTATTTCTATGCCTACTGGAGAACGTATCTTTACTAATGACGAACTCTGTAGGGATAGTCTCCTGGGGGTGGTTACTCTGTGGGGATTTTGTGGATAGCTTGAATGTTATCCCAACTACTAGAGTCTTGAGTAAATTTTTATCAGGGTGATAAGCCTTCTATTGATGGACAAGTGACAAGATGATGGGACATAGTTGTACGCTTTAATCCCTAACTTTTTCATGGACTATCCTTTCAGATTTTCAGTCCACCGGGATACCCTTTTTTGCCCAAACCGCGTTTTCAGGTTTTCGACTTGTCGGGTGTACAGTTTTATTTATATATTCATAATTTTTTCCCGAACTCCTTTGGTTCGCTGGGGTGCCCTTATTTTTGCCTAGACTAGTCAACATAACGGATCTTTTATTCACGCGTAGTATTTTCCGACTATGTCCACGTTCATAGGGTGCGGAAAATTGTCATTGCCCATAGTAGTAAGTGTTGCAGCACTTCCAGAAAAAAAATTTCTTGATCGCACGTGGCCCTTCCTGTTCAATTCTCCAAGTGATTCAGATGGAGGTCTACCTATGGCTATTCGGCGCTTTTGAGGGATTCCTTGAATCTTGACTCGACTGCCCCCCCCCCAGATCAGTTTAGACACCATGTCATGCCCCTTTATTATGAAAGGCCTGTTACTGGAAATGTTTTTCCATTTGAGGTGATTATGTTCATTGAGAGGATTTCCGTTCATTAAATATCCATCGTGAGAATTTCTATGCTGTCGAACAATTAGTCATATGCAAACAATGGCATTTAAAAATGCAAAGCTTATGTTTGTCTTGTTTGAAAATTCATTTTAAGTAAACAAACCGAATTTCATAAGAATATGAATTCACCTCAGGATTTATAGTAAACCTTACAGGAGTCAGGATACCTTTTTGTAACATTATGCTTTCAAACTAACTCATGCTTCAGTTAGGACTTTAAGGGTTGTAGTGTGGTCTGGTTCATGGTTTAAGAAACAAAGGATAAAGGCTCAAACTTTATTTGTACCCACCCGTTCTTCGTGATGTTCTTAAGCCCTATACTCAGTTAATTGTGCATCTAAATTCCAATAGAATCTGGAACCTTGGCCCTGATATTCCTATGATGGTTCGTGTGATGCAGTAGGAGAACTGACTTGAGGTTTTGCGTTTGTGTTTGCAAATGTTTCGGTTTAGCAAGAGTCGCCACCGACTTTTATTTTATCCAAAAGTAAAGGTAAAAAAGCACAGGAAAGACCTTTGAGATTGTTTTTGAGTTCGGGGGGTAGATTATGAAAAGGGAAGGTGCTAGCACCCTTTTCATCCATGGTTTTCCATGGGCTCTTAGTTACTTGTTTTAGATCACTTGCTTTTGCTTTTCAATTGTTTGAAATGGTGCTTTATGTGGTTTTGAAAGTATTTTGAAAAGAGGCCTTTGTTTAGGCAATATTTGTAATGATTCTTGTTTGTAAGAATGTATACAAAGATGTTTGTCTTTTGAAAAATGTTTCAATGTTTTGAAATTTTGTTTGGAAATGTTTTGAAATGTGTGTGTTTGTTTGAAAATAGCAAGGATGGTTTGCAAGTGTGATCAAGTAACTAGAAGCTTATCTACCTACTCAAAAGTCATTCCTACACATTTTTATTCCTTTGATGTTGTTGATTTACCATTGCATTTGGTAAACAACCATACCTTTGGATGTTAAACGGGACGGGCGTGGGTCATCGTATGACCATGATAGCAATAGTGCCAAGTATCTTAGCAAGTTTTAGGGACCAATATCATCTTTGTTTAGGCAACCAAGATATCGTCATTGAGGGACTACGATCTTTTTTCTATTGTTTTGCCAAGATACCTAGCATGCATACCATGGCCATGTTTTAAGGCAACAAAGTGGATGAAAGCCTAGGGGTGTTGTGTGCAATGTGTTGTCATTTTTCATACATTTTTGTCTTGTATTTAGGTCATGCTATTTGTTTGATTTTTGGTCTTTGCATACAAAACCCTAGTTTACTATCATGGTATATGAAAGCAATAAAATGCGTAAAGTAAATCTAGACTATTAGAACAATATTATGGGGAGAGGGATACAAGTTTTGAATGGGGGATATTGCTCAAAATAAAACCCTAAAACTATTACAACCCAGTTGAATTTATACAATAAATAAATGAACAATTATTTAAATGTACAATAAAATGTAAATATGCAAAAAAAAAATGTTTTGAATTAATTTTATGTATGTATTTAAATTTATTTAAGTCTTAGAAATAAGAAAATAAAAATGATTATTTTTGAAAGGGTGAAAACCCTAATTTTTTGTTTTAAAAGAAAATATTGTTTTCTAATTATTTATTTGTCCATTTTTGTTTAAGAAAAATAATAATAATAATATATACAAAATGTTAAAAAATTGAATATTGTATGAAAATATTATTTTAAGTGTACAAATAATAAAAATAAAAATATACGATATTTTTATATTATTTACAAGTTTATTTAAGAAAATAAATTCTATTTAACCTAATAAACTATTTTTATGTCATAAAAATAATAAAAAAATAATAAAATAAAAATACAAAAAATTAGGAAAATATTTTTGGGATTTTTAATGTTCAGAGAAAAAAATAATAAAGTCAGAAATATAAATTATGCAAGAAAATATAAAAAATAAAAAGAAATGCAAATGGGGGTGCAGAAGTAAAATGGGGGGTGCAAAAAGTAGAAACAGCAAGCCCAAGCCCAAGCTCACTTCATCCCTGACCTCCAGACCACAAACATGTGTGTTGTACTTCAAATCCTGTTCTTGCTATTCTTTGCATAAAATCAAAAAATTATAACATGAAAAATGTAGCTCAAGAACTCACGATTCCAATGATATAAAGAACATGACCTAACTCTAAAAGACCAAGGATAATTTTAATGGCCCTAAATTTTGACCTAGTTTTTTCAGCAACTTCAACAATCAAATACTCTTAGCTCAGTTAATATAAATGGAAACTATGCATATGTACAACTCAAGCACGTTAAGGACTACATTTTTGCTTCACAAACCTAAGCTTAATGATGCCTAAATAGAGAGATAGAAACTTGACAAATACCTTGTTCAGTTGAGTTTGGCTAAGGCAATGTGGGAACTTTGAGTGATGCCTGAAGGTCGTGTGCGCTTGCTTGAAGTTCCCTCAAGCTATCCCAATGCTCAGCTGGTCTTGTAGATGCCTGAATCTTCCTATAGAAGTCAACCTGCAAACTTGCCAAGTGAAAATGGTGAAGTGTGAAAATGAGCTCACAGTTGCTGGACAGGGGCCTGGATAGTTCAGGTGTGTTGTATGGAATGTGTTTGAAGTGATTCTAAGCAAAACGCACGAGGCAAAATGGAAATGGCTAAGGTTCTGCAGAAGGTGCCCTGTTTTTGGCAGAAATGGTGTTTTTTGTGTTTTAGGGTGTTTGAGAGGTTGGCAATTCGTGTATTCTGCGTGTTACAAAATTCTTAACCTGTTTGAAATGATACAAAGCCTTGGTTTTATCAGATACACAAGCTTGCTTGACTTTTGCAAGTTTGCTTGCTTTTGAAGAAAAGGTGAGATGACAATGCCCAAAGCCTGTACAGGCCTGCTTTCTAGCTGCATATAGTTGGTAAACTTTGCCTGATAACTGTGGATCTTGTTTGCAAAAAGAGGTTAGGTCCATGGCTCAAGATAATTAAAGTTTTAAAAGCAAGCTTTATGAAAATGGTATTATGCACTTTATGCCAAAAATGGATTAATTCATTGTGCAGAGATTCAAAGTTCAGAATAAGACCTTTATCTAATGTGTTTGCATTTAATTAATGAGTTTATAAAGGATTAGGACCTGTAAAAACAAGTACAAGCATGTTTGAAACTGATTTGCGACTTGTACCAATGTGAAAAATGCCTTGGACAAAAGTGATAAATTTCCATTTTCATTTCTTCGATTCTCCCTAACCACAAATGATCTTTGAGAGTTCTTGGACATTATGGAAAGCTTGTAACATGCTCTACAATCAATATTTGAAATGCATTTTGAGATTCCTCTTGGAACTAGGTGAAAAATTGCCATGAAGTTAGGTCAAAAATCTGCCTAAACTAGGGCAAAATTTCACTAAGTTAAAAAGTTTATGGACCCTTATTCACAAAATCATAACTTGAGATCCAAGCATCTTTTGGGAAAACTTTTTGATTAAAAGTTTTAGATTTTGTGGAGGAATACAACTTTCATGTTGGAAGTTTTCTTTGAATCCAATTGCATCATGGTGAAAAGTTGGGAAAAGTTGGGAAAAGTTGGGGAAAAATAAGAAATTTTCATAACTTTGAAAAATTCTAAGTTATAAAAAATTTCAAATTAAAACCCTAATTTTCAAAAATAGGTTTCTTGGTCAACAAGTTTCACATTTTGACATATCTTGATGAATTATGACCCTTGGCACTTGATTTTGACCAAAAAGTCAAAGTTTGACTTTTCAGTGTACAGTTGATTTTTGATCAGTTGATTGGAAAATTCATCTGTCAATCCAATGCACTTGAGATCTTTTAAACTTTGTGATTAGGTAAAGATGATTCCATTGAGTCCTTGAAATCATGCTTGAACCCAATTGGTCATTGGCTAGGTTAAAAATCAGAAATTGCCCTTCTACAGTCAAAACCCTAATTTTTACCATTTTACCCTTTTGATGATCTGATCAAATTTCTTGAGGAGTTATGGTCGAAACTTGATCAAATGGTTCATATGAGTCTATAATGTTGATGTGGAATTTATGAGGTTTGACTGTAAATTGGCCACAATTGACTTTTTCCCCAATATAGTTGATTTTTAGGTCAACTGTCCAATTGACTGCGCAAAAATGTGATTCAAGGATTGAAACTTGGTATGAGCAATCTTAGAGGTCCAACATGAAGTATGAAAGTCACATGAGGCATTGGAAGTCCAAAAATTCCTGTGCAAACTCAAACCCTAATTTCAATTTATCAGTGCAAGGAGATGTCTTGAGCTGAGCAAACCCTAATCTGGTCTTGAGTCCAAGAAGTCTTGTGAGGAGAATCTTGATAAAATGAGAGGGCAAATTTTGGGGTACAACAGCTGCCCCTGTTCAATCTTCTTGAACCTGAAGAGTTAGATTGGCGAATTTTTCCGTTCGTGACTCGAAGGTAAAAGATGATTGGACACTAGAGTGCCCGTAAATTTGCACTCGATGAAGTGTAGTTGAGGGAATGAGCTTAAAGATGCCATTTGGTGAGGTGATAGAATCTTGTCAGAGATGGGCTTGTAGATGCCATCCAAGAATGCTTGTTGTAAATCAGGAGAATGAACATCAGAATGGTATCCGTATCTGGAACGTATCTGAGTTGTATCTGGAGATTGAATTTGAATGAGCAAAGGAATAGCAGCCGTGTCTGGAGCATATCCGAGTTGTATCTGTATTTGAATTTGAATGAATAACAGAATGACTTTCGTGTTTGGAGTGTATCTGTATTGTATCTGAGTCTGAAATCTGAATAGGCGATAGAATGGCATCCGTGTCTGGAGCGTCTCTGGGCTGGAGAAAAAGTCAGAATAAGTGACAGAATGGAAACCATGTTTGGCGCGTATCTGGATTGTATCTGTACTCGAAATTTGAATAAGTGGCAGAATGGAAACCGTGGCGGAGCGTATCTGAACTGTATCATGAGGTTGAGGTCTGAATGAGTAACAAAATGACTTCCGTGTCTGGAGTGTATCCGTACTGTATCTTGACTTTGAATTCTGAATGAGTAATAGAATGACTTCCGTGTCTGGAGTGTATCCGTACTGTATCTGAATAAGAGATATGAATGAGTAACAGAATGACTTCCATGTCTGGAGTGTATCTGTACTGTATCTGAATAAGAGATCTGAATGAGTAACAAAATGACTTCCGTGTATGGAGTGTATCTGTATTGTATCTAAAATCTTTGAATATTTGTTAAAGATAGCTATTATTCTTATCCTGAAAAGGGTAAAATGTTAGCTGAAACACAAAGTTATGTTGCATGAAATATATGATGCAATAAAATGTGTTTTATCAATGTTTATGATATATGAGTGTAATGTATGCGCATGTAAGCTGATTTGCTGTATTGCTGAGGAAAATAAATCCTTGACAGCTGGGGATGACAAAACCCTTGACTGCTGCCGGGGAAGATAAATCCTTGATTGTTGAGGATGAGAAATCCTTTGACTGCTGGTGGATTAAGAAAAATCCCAACTTCTCTGGGGATGTAGGGATCCTTCATGTCCTTGAATTTGGAGGATGATAAACATCTGTTGTGAGAGTAGTGCCAAATGTTGCTTGAGAAACCTGCTTGGGGAATCCCGAGAACTTTGATGATTATGGCTAGGGATTACACAATGGGAATCCTTACTCGGCTGGGGAATAGGAAAAACTCTGATGGTTTCTACAAGGAACTAAGAATGAAAATCTTCATTCTGTTGAGGAGTAATGAAAACTTTGGCGACTTCACTGGGGAATGATGAAGACTCTGTGGGGAATAGGTATCCTGCTGGGGAGATCAGGAGTTTGTGTTGTATGCCAATCTAGTGGGGAATTATTCGAAGTTGTCGTCTGGTTAGTTGTCAGGCTTCAAAGAAACTTGTTGGGAAATTATCAGGTCTTAAGATAACTCGCAGGGGAATTTGAGGAAACTGGAGGATTTCCACTGGGGTTTAAACGTTGAAGTTTTTTAACTCCACTGAGGATCTGTAGTTCAAAGTTTTGGCTCCGCTGGGGATTGGGAGTTTGAAATTTTAACTCTGATGGGGATTTTGGAATTTAGCTCCGCTGTGGATCTAGATGATGTACTGTAGGGATTGCCCCTGGAGTAGCCTAAAGACGTTTTCCTATTCTTTCAACCTGTCAGTAATTAATCTTTTCCAAATCGTTTATTTGTAAACAGTGATTATATTCAGATGCATATGCTCATTAATAAATCATTGGGCGTTTTCAAATAAAACACAAGTGTAAAAAGGAAAAGACAAATAGTTTTATGCACTTTGAAGTATCTTTGTATTAACTTTGTGTAAGTATTTTGTACAAAGGAGACAGACATCCTAGTAAGAGAACGTTGTCATAAAAATGAGAAAAATTTATACAAAGAAAGATGGCTATGTGTAAAAATTCCATGGGGTTCCCATTCTGCTATAGCCTTCGTAACTCTGAATATCTTGTCCATTCGTTGCTTCGTCCGAAGATGATTGAGTTGATCAGAAGCCTGGAACTTGTCTATGAAGAGATTGTCCTTAAAGTGATCCGACGAGACATAGTCATACGCTTTAATTCCCTAACTTCTGCCTGGACCGCCCTTTTGGGTTATCGATCCACCGGGAAACCCTTTTTTGCCCAAGTCGCCCTTTTGGGTTATCGATCCACCGGGAAACCCTTTTTTGCCCAAGTCGCCCTTTTGGGTATTCAACTTGCCGGGTGTACAGATTTTTTCTTTTATCCCTAACTTTTTCCTGAACTGCCCTTTCGGGTTTTCGATTCACCGGGATGCCCTTTTTTGCCTAGGTGCGTCAACCTATCGGGTCATTTATGCGTAGTATCTTTTGACTATGTCTGGGTCCGCATGGTGCGGCAGGTCATCACCGTCCATGGTGGTTAAGATCATTGCCCCACCAGAAAAGATATTTTTGATTACAAATGGTCCTTCATAAGTAGGAGTCCATTTGCCCCTGGGATCACTTTGCGGCAAGATGATCCGCTTGATTACCAGATCCCCGACTTGATATACTTGTCGTCTGACTTTCTTGTTGAAAGCCTTGATCATCCGTTTTTGATACGTCTGACCATGACAAACAACAGTAAGTCTCTTCTCATCAATTAAGTTCAATTGATCAAGTCGGGTTTGGATCCAATCGTCTTCACTCAAACCAGCATCCTTCATGATTCTCAAGGAGGGAATCTGAACCTCGATAGGCAAAACAACTTCCATGCCATAAACCAAAGAGTATGGTGTTGCCCCAGTTGATGTACGCGTCGTGGTACGGTACCCGTGAAGAGCGAACGGTAACATTTCATGCCAGTCCTTGTAGGTTACTGTCATCTTTTGTATGATCTTCTTGATATTTTTATTCGCAGCTTCGACAGCACTGTTCATCTTTGGCCGATAGGGAGATGAATTGTGATGTTGAATCTGGATCTTCTCGCACAAGGCGGTGATCATAGTGTTGTTAAGGTTTGTACCGTTGTCAGTGATGATCCTTTCGGGGATACCGTATCGGCAAATGAGGTTCTGTTTGATGAAGCGGGCAACAACATTCTTTGTGACAGATGCGAAGGAAGCTGCTTCGACCCACTTGGTGAAGTAATCAATGGCCACTAGAATAAAGCGGTGTACATTGGATGTTGTAGGCTTGATTTCTCCAATCATGTCGATTCCCCACATAACGAATGGCCAAGGAGCTGTTAAGACATTGAGAGGAACTGGAGGTATATGTACCTTGTCCATATAGATTTGACATTTGTGACAAGTCCTGGAATGTTGATAGCAGTCAGCTTCCATGGTAGACCAGTAATAGCCTGCCCGTAGGATCTTCTTAGCCATCGTATGCCCGCTAGAGTGAGTGCCAAAGGTACCATTGTGCAGTTCAGCCATGATCTGTTCAGCTTCAATGTTGTCCACACAACGGAGCAGAATGCAATCATGATTTTGCTTGTACATGATACCATTGCTCAGGAAGAACTTGGAAGAGAATCTCCTTAATAACTTTTTGTAGTTGACTGAAGCTCCTTCAGGATATTCTTGAGCCTCGAGATACCTTTTGACTTCATGAAACCAAGGTCGGTCCACTACTTCTTTGGTATTAATCTCGTGACAATGTGCAGGTTCGTCCATCCGTTCAATGGTGGTTTGGGGAGCCTCATTATCCCAGTTAAGTTTAAACATGGATGACATTGTAGTTAGAGCATCTGCTAGCTGATTTTCTTCTCGCAGGAAGTGCTCAAAGGTAATCTGCTCGAAATGTGGTAACAATGTCAAGACATGTTCTTTGTAAGGGATGAGATTGGGATGCTTAGTGTCCCACTCTCCTTTGATATGACTGATGACCAAAGTTGAGTCTCCAAACACAAACAAAGATTTGATTCCCAAGTCTATGGCAGCCTTGAGTCCAAAGATGCAAGCTTCATACTCTGCCATGTTGTTAGTACAGTTAAAGCAGAGTATGGCGGTGAAAGGTGTATGGAAACCTTCTGGGGAGATGAGTACCACGCTGATACCGTTGCCAAGCACATTGGAGGCACCATCAAAGTACAGGGTCCATCGGGATCCTTGTTCAGGTCCGTCATATGGTCTGAAATCTTTAACATTGTCCAACGTCATAATGTCTTCGTCAGGGAAGTCAAACTTCATGGATTGGTAATCTTCGACAGCTTGATGAGCCAGATGGTCAGCTAACATACTCCCCTTTATAGCTTTTTGGGTCGTGTACTGTATGTCGTACTCTGAGGATCATCTGCCATCTAGCTATCCTTCCAGACAAAGCAGGCTTTTCATAAATGTATTTTATCGGATCCATCTTAGATATCAGCAAAGTGGTATGAGTCAACATATACTGCCTTAGCCGGTGAGCAGCCCATACCAAAGCGCAACAAGTTTTCTCGAGCAGTGAATATCTTGTTTCACAGTTGGTAAACTTTTTGCTAAGGTAATAAATGGCATGCTCTTTTCGGCTAGACTCGTCATGTTGGCCCAGTACGCACCCCATTGAATTCTCTAATACGGTCAGATATATGATTAGCGGTCTTCCTTCAACGGGTGGCATCAAGATAGGAGGTTCTAGCAAATACTCCTTGATTTTATCGAAAGCAATTTGACAGTCATCATTCCATTTAACTACCTGATCTTTCTTCAACAGCTTGAAGATTGGTTCACAGGTAGATGTTAGGTGAGAAATGAACCTAGCAATGTAGTTTAGGCGTCCCAAGAAACCCCTGACCTCCTTCTCAGTGCGAGGAGCAGGCATTTCTTGTATAACTTTGACTTTGGCAGGATCAACCTCGATGCCTTTGTTGCTGACAACGAAACCCAAGAGTTTACCGGACCGGACCCTGAAAGTACACTTGTTAGGGTTTAATCTGAGCTTGTACTCCTTCAACCTGACAAGTAGCTTTTGCAGATGGTCGAGGTGTTCTTCTTTTGTTTGTGATCGGGCTATCATGTCATCTACGTAGACCTCTATCTCATGATGTATCATATCATGAAACAAAGCTACCATGGTGCATTGATAGGTTTCCCCGGCATTCTTCAGTCCGAATGGAATCACTTTGTAGCAGAACATACCCCACTGTGTGACAAAATTAGTTTTCTCCATGTCCTCAGGGGCCATTTTGATCTGGTTATAGCCTGAGAATCCGTCCATGAAAGAAAACACTTTGTGCTAAGCTGTATTGTTAACCAGGATATCAATGTGTGGAAGTGGAAAGTCATCTTTAGGGATGGCCCTGTTTAAGTCTCTATAATCCACGCACATTCTCACTTTACCGTCCTTCTTAGGCAAGGGTACAATGTTAGCAACCCATTGTGGATAGGAAGTAACAGCAAGAAATCCAGCATTGAACTACTTCATAACTTCTGCTTTAATATTTTATGACATGTCGGGCCTCATGCGGCAGACTTTTTGTTTGACTGGTGGACAGTCTTCTCTTGTGGGAAGATGATGAACCACAATATCTGTATCGAGTCCCGGCATGTCTTCGTATGACCAGGCGTATATCTCATCATATTCATGCAACAGCTAAATTAAGCGCTCTTTGAAACTTGGCTCTAGGTTGGCACCCACTCTGACTTCTTTTATGTCTTCCTCAGTACCCAAGTTGATGGTCTCTAAAAGCTCCTCATGAGGCAGAATTGATCTTTCTTCCTGTTGTAACAGTTTAGCCAATTCTCCCGGCACCTCACAATCTTCCTCACCTTCGTATTCGGCATGGTAGACCAGATCTTCAGAGTCACTAAAGGCCATAGCAGAATTGTTACCCATGGAGTCCGGAATGGAAGGGTACCTGCATTTGTGAGTGTAGGTGTGTGTAAGGGATAGCCATCTTTAAACAAATAAAATGTAAAAAGAAAGACAATGAACACAAAAGTTTATATGTGAAAACGTCCATGATTCATTAAAATGGCATATAAAGATGAAAAATCAAACCCTTACAAATGGACCTATGTGCCTCGGGTAAGGCACAAGGTTAAAAGTGTATGAATTGTTCGAGAATTATTACAAACCAACAGAAATGTTTGAAAGATAAATTACTGATTTATGAAAGTAATCGGAACAAATTCTTTTGCTTCCCAGTTGCACAGTCCTCCGTCAACAGTAGGGAAAATCCAGTCTTCCAAGTTTCTCTCCTCTTCACTATCCTCCAAAGAATTGACTCCATGATGGGTGATCTTCACTGGTGGCCCTCCAGCATGGGTGCGGCGTACAGCCTTTTGAGCAGAAGAAGTGAACCCCAAGCTGAATTTATCTGATTTGTAAGGAAAGTCTGGAAGCTGCCCCCAGATTGTGCTTCCTCCTTCTTCAATCACATCCTTTGCATCTTTGAGAGAAGACATCTGAGGCGGAGGTCTGGTAGTCATGGGTACAGAAGACACTGTCTTGGTTTCCGCAATCTCCTGAGCTACCTCTTCAAAATTCTGAAAAGGGGTTTTGATGAATTCGCCATCCAATTCTACATAGCGGAAAGAATTTAGATGGCTTATCATGTATTCCTCTTCGCCGTGAACAGTTATGATTT
This sequence comes from Vicia faba, assembly GCA_948472305.1. Taxonomy (NCBI): domain Eukaryota; kingdom Viridiplantae; phylum Streptophyta; class Magnoliopsida; order Fabales; family Fabaceae; genus Vicia; species Vicia faba. The sequence continues at coordinate 1,493,941,090 of OX451735.1, read as the reverse complement.
TCCCCTGGACAGGGTACTTGAGCATTTGATGCAGAGTAGAAGTGATGGCTCCAGCATTGTGAATCCAGGGTCTTCCCAACAAGCAAGAATAGGAAGGACGAATGTCTATCACATAGAATGTGGAGTTGAAGGTTTCAGTTCCCACTTTAATCGGGATGTCCACCTCCCCGTGGACCATCCTTTTAGAACCATCAAAGGCTCTGACAATTATATTGCTGGGCTTCAAGGTTAAACCTTCACAATCCAGTCTATCCAAGGCTTTCTTTGGCAAGACGTTCAAGGATGAACCAGTGTCTACCAGTACGTGGGCTAGGGCAGTCCCTATGCATTCCACCGAGACATGCAAAGCGTCATTATGTTTTCTCCCTTTGGATGTTAAATCAGCATCGGAGAATCCTAGACCATTGTCAGCTATTAAACTAGCTACACAATCCTGGAACTGATCTGCGGAGGTTTCCTGTGGCACGTGGGCTGTCTTCAAGAATCTTATCAAAGCTTTAGCATGAGCTTCTGAACAAAGCAGCAGGGCCAACATAGAGATCTTTGAGGGCGTTTTCCCCAATTGTTCCACAACATCATAATCGCTTTTCTTGATTATTTTCAAGATCTCTTCCATTTCTTTTTGAGAGATCTCGGGGATGACCAATGGTTGAGCCCTCATCCTGACGGGCTCTTCTTGGATCCCTTTCCCTCTATCATTAGCAGCAGTAGAGGGGATAACCACAGGAGTTATAACTTCTTCAATAATTAGGGTTCTCGCAGATATATTTACCGGTGCAGGGGTAACCTTAGGAGCGGCTGAGGGTCTAAAGGTTTCCTTTGGAGGGGAAATCTCTGGAGAAAAAATTCTTCCATTGCGGATGATTTTGCTCGTTCCAGCAATGTTTCCAATGTCGGAAGTCTCTTCATCAGAACTTTCTTCAGTTGATTCAATTTGTTTACTACTGTGGTAGTAGATTTCTCCACCATAGTTCCACGGTATGATCTGTCGGACTTGTACGGGACGGGCCCGGGAATGGTTATCTTTAAAGGTACAGTCTTCGGAGCGGATGTAATCTTAACAGGTCTTTTGGAGACCTTGGAAAGATTGGCAGATATGGTTATTATTGAAACATCATTGACAAGAGTCGGTGTAACATGAGTCTTTTCAAAAAGGATTTCTTGGTTATCCATTAGGCGTTGGATGCCTAACTTCAACAATGGGCAGTCGGTTGGTAAGGATGAACAAAGGCAGCAATCTTCTTTATAACCTGGGAAAATCCCAGCCTTCAGAAAATTCAAATTGATTATCGGTAGCGGAGTTATCAAATCATCAACAGTAGCAACAAACAGATCCTATTCAACAGCATGTGCATTATGGCCATGCTTTGGCATTGGAGCAAAGACTACATTCGGCTTTTCAGGGGCGTCGAATTCAACTTCTTTAGCATCTATCAAATCCTGAATCTTATTCTTGAGGGCCCAACAATTGTTGGTGTCGTGCCCCAGGTTGTCTGAATGATAAGCACACTTGGCGTTCGAATGGTAGTACGGAGAAGCAGTATTCGGGTTCTCTGGGGCTTCTTTCAAACTTGCAAGTTCAAGAGATGGGGTAGAACTTGAGCAGGAGTCATGTTTATCCGGGTGAATTTCCATACAGGCCTTTCCACCCTTGTTTGGTTGGTTCTGGGTTGATTGTTTCTAGGCTGATCAGCTGTAGACTTCTGAATCATTATGGCCCCCACCGCTGGCCGGCGCTCAACTCTTCCTTGACCTCATTGGGAGTATATAGCTGATACTTCCTTCTTTGCCGGAAAAGTCTTTTTGATGGCAGCGGAAGCAGATGCATCTTTTTGAATTTTCCCGCTTTTTATGCCGGCTTCAACTCTCTCACCAGTTAGAATCAACTCAGTGAACCCCGCAGAGGAGCTTCCAATCAAATGATTAAAGAAAGGCCCCGACATAGTTACCAAGAACATGTCTACTAGCTCTCTCTAAGATAGAGGTGGTTGTACTCGTCCTGCCAAGTCTCTCCATTTCTGGGCATACTCTTTGAAACCTTCATTTGAGACCATGCCCATACTCTGTAATTGAGTACGTGTTGGTGCTAAGTCTGCATTGTATTGATATTGTTTATAGAAAGCGACCGCCAAATCTTCCCAATTATGCACATCAGACCTCTCCAACTGGTAAAACCAATCCAGCTGCGTCCCCGACAAACTGTCCTGGAAAAAGTGGACCCACAGGTCTTTGTCAGAAGAATGTGGTTGAATTTTCCTGACTAAGATCGCAGGTGCATCTTTGGGAAAGACAACCCATCATACTTAGCAAATAAAGGTACTTTAAAATTGAGAGGGATTACAATTCCAGATACCAACCCTAACTCTTCAAAGTCCAGCCCAGGAACTCTCTACACTTCCATAGCAGCTAGACGTTCTTCCAGGTTCTTGTATTTTTCATCTGCAGGAGGGTATTGCTGTTCAGAATAGTCCCCATCCTCTTCTTCCTCTGCTTCAGAATCTGAGGGCACGACAATCTCTTTACCCTTTCTCTCCCCTTCCTCAGAGGTTGATGGAAAATCTAGGACCTTTCTGGTTTGACCTTCAAACCTTCTGCCCATGGTAGCCACACCAGCTCTCTTCTTCTTCTTTTTCTCTTTTTCCTTCTCTAGTAGAGTCTTGAGCTCCTCCTGCCCCTTGGCCAAGGTCAAGAGTAGCTGTTGGAATTGTGAATTATGCGCTTGTAAGTCTTTGACCGTTTGTTCAATATCCATCTTGCTGAAATAAATAGCAGAGAGATGAGGAAACTTGGTGTGAAGACCTGTTTATGCATATGATGAATGATATGTATTCATGTAATGCTTTCAAGGATTCATAAATTCAAATTTGTTTTAAACAAAAAATAAACACACGTCACATTAATAAGATAGAATTGTTAGTACATCAATGCCCCATGGGAAAAATAATACAAAATTCTAAAGTAAAAAGACGTTGTGCATCCTCTTTGGTGCAATGTAGGTGTTGAGATTATGCTCTTCGTGAAGTTGACGAGTGAGTTCTAAAACCTTATTCTTGCTGGCGTAGAATTGGGCTTCAAAAGTATCACATTCTCCCTTGAGCTGTATCCAACTCCTTTGTAAATCTTCGAGTGATGTTGGCATGTTAGGATGTAGGAGGGTGTATGGAACCTCTCCTTCCATAACAGGCTCTATAATCACAAGGAGAATGTATGGGTAAGGCATCATAAGACTTTGGGCGCGGGTTCGTACCCACTTGAAGTAAGGCTCAAGAGGGATGGAATTCTTGTGTCCCAAGGTCTTATTGTCTACCTTGTTTGGCATCCTCCAAGCTCGGATGAATTTTTGTCGAAGTCCTTGATCGTTGTTGTCGAAGTCAAAAACCAAGTCTGGAATCAGCATATCATGTGGGCCATCCCTTCGGGCATACCCAAACTGTCTCAGAGCCAAGCAAGGGTTGTAGGTGATGCCTCCCCTAATGCCAAGTAGAGGGACATTAGGGAATTCCCCACAACGTTTAATGATGATGACATTTTCTCTGGATCGAGAACACCAATGAACATATGAATGTGAAAGAGTCATCAATCGTTGTGACCACCTCAAACCTTGATCATTCTTCAAGACTGATTGGGAAAGATGATAAATAAACCGTCTTGCCAGTAGAGGAGTGCAACACATGAGAACACCTCTTTTCCTCATTGTTCGAGTGTGAAAAGAGTGGAGGATATCCCCAAGCAATGTAGGCACCGGGTTGCGAGCCATGAAGATTTTGACAACACTCACATCTATAAGTTGGTCAGGATTGGGGAACAAGACCATCCCATAGATGAGAAGAGCTACAATCTCCTCAAAAGCTTGTAAGTCCAAGGAATTCCAGCAGCTTTGGGCCTTCTCAAACAGAAACTTTGACAAGAAGCCTTTGACACCACTTCTGGTTTCCTAATGGGTTGTGACATAAGATAATTGAAAGTGTAAGGCTTGAGCAATCTCTTCTGGCTTTGGATCTCTTTCCGTATCGTTGAAGGGTAGTTGATTGAGAATAGGAATCCTCAAGAGTTGAGAAAAATTACTCCAAAGTAGGCACAAGTTGGTAGTCAGGAAATGTAAAGCAGTGATGCAAAGGGTCAAAGAACTAGAAAAGAACTTTCAGCGTATCCTCCTCAGTGTTGGCAGTAACTAAGTTGAGAAGACGACCATGCCTCTCGGTGAATGGAGAATTCTCAGGAATCCTTGAAGCTAGCTCCTTGAGTTGAGGAGGAATTCTTACAAGGTTAACTTGAATAGTTTTCCTGCGAAGTGAATCCAAAATCCTCGAAATGGTTAGTGGATGCATATGATGCTTCATGATGTCCATGATGTTATGCACAAGTATATATGTACAAACAAATCACATAAGTTCCTAGTTTAGGCTTGCATGGGGTTTCATAGGTAAGTACCCTCTTGAAGTTTAGTTGGCTCAACCTGTTCTAGAAATAGTAACCGGGTTCTAAGGAGCTCAATATCACTGGATTGTTTTCTGTGTTCATTTTTTCAGTTTAGCCACTTTACTGGCGACCAAAATATTCTAAGAAAACAACCCTCAATGAGTGTAGTATCGAGTATATACCAACTTCGGACTGCACCAAAGCCGGTCATCTCACTACATCCTAAAAGGCCAAGTTGGTCAAGTAAAGGTTCTAAAAGTCCATTAGTGCTTCATGACATCACTCAGCGGCCCCGTATTCTCTTTGATTGACTCAAAGGCTACCGGTACCCACAAATATGTCGCACTAATATAACTATTGCTTATACCATGTCGGTATACCCCGCACAGTTTCCACAACGTATTGCTATTTACCTATGAATGTTTCCCAAATCCAGGTAGAAGATTCAAACCCAAACAATAGAACCAAAGTGTAAAGCATACAAGTCAAACAAGATATACATGTAATAATGATCTAAAACCCTAAGGTAACCCCACTTTTAGATTTTTCCCCAGCAGAGTCGCAAGTTCTGTGATACGGTGGGAGAACTGACTTGAGGTTTTGCGTTTGTGTTTGCAAATGTTGTGGTTTAGCAAGAGTCTCCACCAACTTTAATTTTATCCAAAAGGAAAGGTAAAAAAGCACAAGAAAGACCTTTGAGATTGTTTTTGAGTTCGGGGGTAGATTATGAAAAGGGAAGGTGCTAGCACCCTTTTCATCCATGGTTTTCCATGGGCTCTTAGTTACTTGTTTTAGATCACTTTCTTTTGCTTTTCAATTGTTTGAAATGGTGCTTTGTGTGGTTTTTAAAGTATTTTGAAAAGAGGCCTTTGTTTAGGCAATCTTTGTAATGATTCTTGTTTGTAAGAATGTATACAAAGATGTTTGTCTTTGAAAAATGTTTCAATGTTTTGAAAGTTTGTTTGGAAATGTTTTGAAATGTGTGTGTTTGTTTGAAAATAGCAAGGATGGTTTGCAAGTGTGATCAAGTAACTAGAAGCTTATCTACCTACTCAAAAGTCATTCCTACACATTTTTATTCCTTTGATGTTGTTGATTTACCATTGCATTTGGTAAACAACCCTATCTTTGGATGTTAAACGGGATGGGCGTGGGTCATCGTATGACCATGATAGCAATAGTGCCAAGTATCTTAGCAAGTTTTAGGGACCAAGATCATCTTTGTTTAGGCAACCAAGATAGCGTCATTGAGGGACTATGATCTTTTTGTATTGTTTTGCCAAGATACCTAGCATGCATACCATGGCCATGTTTTAAGGCAACAAAGTGGATGAAACCCTAGGGGTGTTGTGTGAAATGTGTTGTCATTTTTCATACATTTTTGTTTTGTATTTTAGGTCATGCTATTTTTTTGATTTTTGGTCTTTGCATACAAAACTCTAGTTTACTATCATGGTATATGAAAGCAATAAAATGCGTAAAGTAAATATAGACTATTACAACAATATTATGGGGAGAGGGATACAAGTTTTGAATGGGGGATATTGCTCAAAATAAAACCCTAAAACTATTATAACCCAATTGAATTTATACAATAAATAAATGAACAATTATTTAAATGTACAATAAAATGTAAATATGCAAAAAAAATGTTTTGTATTAATTTTATGTATGTATTTAAATTTATTTAAGTCTTAGAAATAAGAAAATAAAAATGATTATTTTTGAAAGGGTGAAAACCCTAATTTTTTGTTTTAAAAGAAAATATTGTTTTCTAATTATTTATTTGTCCATTTTTGTTCAAGAAAAATAATAATAATAATATATACAAAATGTTAAAAAATTGAATATTGTATGAAAATATTATTTTAAGTGTACAAATAATAAAAATAAAAATATATGATATTTTTATATTATTTACAAGTTTATTTAAGAAAATAAATTCTATTTAACCTAATAAACTATTTTTATGTCATAAAAATAATAAAAAATAATAAAATAAAAATACAAAAAATTAGGAAAATATTTTTGGGATTTTTAATGTTCAGAGAAAAAAATAATAAAGTCAGAAAATATAAATTATGCAAGAAAATATAAAAAATAAAAAGAAATGCAAAGGGGGGTGCAGAAGTAAAATGGGGGGTGCAAAAAGTAGAAACAGCAAGCCCAAGCCCAAGCTCACTTCATCCCTGACCTCCAGACCACAAACGCGTGCGCTGTACTTCAAATTCTGTTCTTGCTATTCTTTGCATAAAATCAAAAAATTATAACATGAAAAATGTAGCTCATGAACTCACGATTCCAATGATATAAAGAACATGACCTAACTCTAAAAGACCAAGGAGAATTTTAATGGCCCTAAATTTTGACCTAGTTTTTTTAGCAACTTCAACAATCAAATACTCTTAACTCAGTTAATATAAATGGAAACTATGCATATGTACAGCTCAAGCACGTTAAGGACTACATTTTTGCTTCACAAACCTAAGCTTAATGATGCCTAAATACAGAGATAGAAACTTGGCAAATACCTTGTTCAGTTGAGTTTGGCTAAGGAAATGTGGGAACTTTGAGTGATGCCTGAAGGTCGTGTGAGCTTGCTTGAAGTTCCCTCAAGCTATCTCAATGCTCAGCTGGTCTTGTAGATGCCTGAATCTTCCTATAGAAGTCAACCTGCAAACTTGCCAAGGGAAAATGGTGAAGTGTGAAAATGAGCTCACAGTTGCTGGACAGGGGCCTGGATAGTTCAAGTGTGTTGTATGGAATGTGTTTGAAGTGATTCCAAGCAAAACGCACGAGGCAAAATGGTGTTTTTTCTTTTTTAGGGTGTTTGAGAGGTTGGCAATTCGTGTATTCTACTTGTTACAAAATTCTGAACCTGTTTGAAATGATACAAAGCCTTGGTTTTTCAGATACACAAGCTTGCTTGAATTTTGCAAGTTTGCTTGCTTTTGAAGAAAATGTGAGATGACAATGCCAAAAGCCTGTACAGGCCTGCTTTCTAGATGCATATAGTTGGTAAACTTTTCCTGATAACTGTGGATCTTGTTTGCAAAAAGAGATTAGGTCCATGGCTCAAGATAAACAAAGTTGTAAAAGCAAGCTTAATGAAAATGGTATTATGCACTTTATGCCAAAAATGGATTAATTCATTGTGCAGAGCTTCAAAGTTCAGAATAAGACCTTTATCTAATGTGTTTGCATTTAATTAATGAGTTTATAAAGGATTAGGACCTGTAAAAACAAGTACAATCATGTTTGAAACTGATTTGCAACTTGTACCAATGTGAAAAATGCCTTGGACAAAAGTGATAAATTTCCATTTTCATTTCTTCGATTCTCCCTAACCATAAATGATCTTTGAGAGTTCTTGGACATTTTGGAAATATTGTAACATGCTTTACAATCAATATTTGAAATGCATTTTGAGATTCCTCTTGGAAATAGGTGAAAAATTGCCATGAAGTTAGGTCAAAAATCTACCTAAACTAGGGCAAAATTTCACTAAGTTAAAAAGTTTATGGACCCTTATTCACAAAATCATAACTTGAGATCCAAGCATCTTTTGGGAAAACTTTTTGATTAAAAGTTGTAGATTTTGTGGAGGAATACAACTTTCATGTTGGAATTTTTCTTTGAATCCAATTGCATCATGGTGAAAAAGTTGGGAAAACTTGGGAAAAAATAAGAAATTTTCATAACTTTGAAAAATTCTAAGTTATGAAAAATTTCAAATTAAAACTCTAATTTTCAAAATTAGATTTCTTGGTCAAAAAGTTTCACATTTTAACATATCTTTATGAATTATGACCCTTGGCACTTGATTTTGACCAAAAAGTCAAAGTTTGTCTTTTTAGTGTACAGTTGATTTTTGATCAGTTGACTGGAAAATTCACCTGTCAATCCAATGCACTTGAGATCTTTTGAACTTTGTGATTAGGTAAAGATGATGCCATTGAGTCATTGAAATCATGCTTGAACCCAATTGGTCATTGGCTAGGTTAAAAATCAGAAATTGCCCCTTCTACAAACAAAACCCTAATTTTGACCATTTTACCCTTTTGATGATCTGATCAAATTTCTTGAGGAGTTGTGGTCCAAACTTGATCAAATGGTTCATATGAGTCTATAATGTTGATGTGGATCAAAAATTATGAGGTTTGACTGTAAATTGGCCTCAGTTGACTTTTTCCCCAATACAGTTGATCTTTAGGTCAACTGTCCAATTGACTGGGCAAAAATGTGATTCAAGGCTTGAAACTTGGTATGAGCAATCTTAGAGGTCCAACATGAAGTATGAAAGTCACATGAGGCATTGGAAGTCCAAAAATCCCTGTGCAAACTCAAACCCTAATTTCAAGTTATCAGTGTAAGGAGGTGTCTTGAGCTGAGCAAACTCTAATCTGGTCTTGAGTCCAAGAAGTCTTGTGAGGAGAATCTTGATAAAATGAGAAGGCAAATTTTGGGGTACAACAGTTCGGATACTGAAAGTTTATTTGAGAAGGAAGTCATTTTTTTGTAATATTTTTTTGTTGGCGATTCATAGCGACCTCTTTTTGTATTTTATTATCCCTACATTTTTTCCCGAACTATTTCTTTTATGATTACAGTCACCGGGATGCCCCAGTTTTTTCTTAAGTCTCCTTCATAGGTTTTGACTTAGAGGGCTTTTATTTTGAGAGATAATGACTAACTCTTTTAATGATTATGTGGAACCATCAGAATATTTTGTTTTGGAATGATACCTCTGACACTACTTGTCGTGTACGAGGCGAAAGCTTGTGATTGAATGCACCATTGAATTAACTGAGAAACTACCCTGCCCCAGGTTATGATTAAGGGTTTCAATTTGCGTGAGAAAGAAAACTCCTACTTCTTAGGCTCAAAGGGGTTGACTAGGAATTATCTTCCTTATAACTCCACTGTTTAGGATTTGAAACAACTCATGTACATCGTCAGCAAGGTTTGTTCAAAAGCATATTGTAGAGATTATGGTATCTTTTTCGTCATCCTCCCACTAAAGGCTTACAACTTTTAACGAGAGTTGAATATCACAAAAAGGAAGTAAAAACATAGTTTCAGTATAGTGAAAACGAATGGATTAATTCAAGACAAACATATGCAATGCATTAATGGAATAAAAAAGTTTGACATAAATAAGTGTTTGAACAAATCAAAAGAAATTACAATTTGAAAATTCAAATGAAATAAATGCTCTCAATCTTGGCCATGATTTGGCATGGGAGCAGTGATCACATTGGGCCCCCAGGAGGGTCAGAATCAATCTCCTTAGTATCAATCATATCTTGAATCTCGTTATTCGGAGACCAGCAGTCGTCAGTGTTGTGCCCCAGACTTTTCGAATGATAAGCGCACCTCACATTAGGATTGTACTTCAGAGAGAAAGTGTTGGGATTTGTAGGAGGATCGCGCGGAGAGATAAGTTCATCTTTCAGCAAGTGTTGCACTGCCTGAGATAAAGGTGTATTAATCTTAGTAAACTACCTTTCCTGAAACTTTGTCCTACGCCTATTGCCCCGTCGTTGTTGGACCGATGCAAGATTAGAAGTTAACACCGCCCCCCACAGATTGGTTGAGATCACTTTTATTACGATCCTTCTGGTCGTACACAGTATTGGACTACTTTTTTCCGTTGTATGATCTCTTTTGAGTACTTGAAGATTCAGTCCCCTGAATTTCACCGCTCCTGAGTTTATTTTCAACACATTCCTGCATGATCATGTCACTCGACTTCCTATCTGCCAAGAGAGGTTGATCATTGATTAAACCCCAATTTCCAGCAGTTTTCCCCAGACATTCATATTTGTCTTGATGAAGCTTGCTTAGGAGAATTCTCAACTCTTCTTGTCCTCGAGCTAAATTTTGGATAAGAACCATCTGACTACTCATTTGGATTCTCATCCTTTCCATCTTAGCTTGCAGTTGTTCCAACTAGTCATCTTTGTTGTATTCAGGATCTTTCTCGGCCATATCCCTATCGAGGAGTGCTTTCAATTCTTCTTGCCTCTTGGATAGATTTATGAGGATTTCCTTGAACTGTGCAACTTGAGTTTGGAGTTCTCTGTTGTTCTGTTCGAGAGCCATTTTCCTTGCTGAAATAAACAGAGAGAAAATGAGAAACCTGTATTGGAAAGCCTGTTATGTAATAACATGCATGCAATGTTTTCAAGGTTCTCGTGGGGTAAACACAAGAAACTGTAAGAATTCGACTGCAGCTTTGATTGAAGAACTTCGTCTAATTAAATGTCCTTCTATGAGAATCAAGCTCACCATGTCGAGTGGGTCATAGCTTCTGACTCAAGTTATCGTGTTTTGGTCTTTTGACGGCATTGGCTAGAGGAAAATAAATCCCCTTGCCCCTTGCTAGACTTCTGATTCATCATAACTTGCATCACAGGCCCTAGAGATCCTTAAAATGGTTAAGGAAATAATGTCAGGATATGTATGTTATGCAACAAGCAAAATTGTAAGTTGATGAAGACAAGTGAGTCTTACAAGAAGTCCAGATTATTGGATAATGATTGCAAGGAGTTCAAGTTGTTAGATAATGAAAGCAAAAAAGTCACACAAGTAGCCTTAGGTTCAGGCTTGCATGGAATTTGTAGGTAAGTACCCTCTTGAATTTTAGTTTGTTCAAGCTGTCTTAGAAAAGTAACTGGGTTCTAAGGAGTCTCAATATCACTGATCTTTCTTTATCAGGCATTGTTTCAGCTTAGGCAATCTTTTCTCGTGGCCGAAATATCCCGAATGTCTGATCTCAATGAGTGTAGCCTAGAGTATCAACCAATCCTCAGCTTTATACCGAGGTCAGATATCTCACTACTTTCTAATGGCCAAGTTTGTTCAACTAAGGTTCTAAGATTCGTTAGTGCTTTATGACACCACACAGCGGCCATGTATTCTCCACGATTTAACACAAGGGATACAGGTACCAACAAATGTGTCACACTAATGCAGCCATATCTTCAACCATATCGGTTTATGTCGTACAGTCTCCACGATCTATTGCTGCTTACATAAAAGGTTCCCCAGATTCGGGCGTAGGATCATTTAGTAACAAGCCAAATAAGCCCTCAAAAGTAAAGCATACAAAACACATAATTTACAATAAAAAATGAAATAAACTCTAAGGTAAACCACTTTATAAGTCATCCCCAGCAGAGTCGCCAGTTCTGTAATATGGTGGCAGAACCGACTGTTATACTGGTTTTGCATTTGTATTCGCAAATATTGTTGTAAGCAAGAGTCGCCACCGAATTTTCTTTTATCCAACAAAGGAAAGGGTGAAAATAACATAAAAAGACCTTTCGAGAGTTTTCTGAGTAATGGGGTAGATTATGGAAAGGGAAGGTGTTAGCACCATTTCCATCCATAGTTATCTACGGGCTCTTAGATGCTTAGCTCATTTTGAAATACCTTGTGCTTTGTGCGTGTTAAAAAGAATTTTTGAAAGCGCCTTAGTGCAGCGAACTTTGTAATGTTTCTCGGAATAGTAGATAACGTATAAAAAGTGTTTGAAAATGATTTTGAAAGAGGTTTCGTGTAAGTGTAAAAATTGTTTCAACATAGCATCTAGGAACTATCTACTTTTACTCGAAAGGGTTGTTATTTTCCTTTAGACAGTGTTATCCTGCTATTAGTGAGTAGGTAGCCCTAGTCGTTGGATGTTTGAGGGACATTCAAAGGGATGCTTATATAGTCAAAAAGGCAACTGGGCAACAAACTTTAGTAACTACCCTAGAGTTTTTAAGATCATACCGCGGAAACATCGAAAGGGTCATCGAGGGACTTATGATCTTTAAACCGGAGGGCAGCCACTAAAATATCTCACGTTTCGAGAGTTGTGATTGTTTCTCCGAAGGAAACCGAAGTGGGATACCCTAGAGGTGCGCATGTGCAATTGTGTTATATTCAGTTATTTATCTTGTGTTAGGTTTGCTAGCATTTGTTTGTTATTCTTGTCATACAATCCTATTAGTTATACATCTAACAGTTAATAGTTTACAGTAATTAAAACTGAGGAAAGATAAATCCTAAACTGTTACAAGGCTTAGGGGAGGGGGATTAATTACATATCCAAAACTTTGGGGGGAAATAAAGCAGTAAATGTAAAGTCTTAATTATGCTATTACATCCAGTAGGCAGTTACAATAGTACGAAAAATAGAATGCGAAAGATAATAACACGCGTGAATTGAAAGGACGTCTAAAAAATCCTAAGAGAAAATGTTTTGTTTGTTTTTTGTTTTAATATATGAAAATGTTTTATGTTAAAAAATAATTGATCTAGATCTGTATTTAAAGATAAAAAAGTTAATTATTAAAGAAACGTGAAATTTAAAGAAACATGAAATTTAAAGAAAAGGAAATAATTGTATGTTTTTTTTGTATTTTTGTTATGAAAAGGAAAATGAATTAAAATGAAATTAAACCTAAGTTCTATTAATTTTAATTTTAAAAAAATGTTAAAGTGGTTAGTTAATTAATATACCAAAATTAAAATTTAATTAAGAAAAATCATAAATCTACTTTTATGTGATTTTTATATTTGTTTATTGATTAAAATAAAAAAAGGAATTAAAATAAATAAATAAAATGAACAAAACAAGAAAATAAAGATGGCCTAGTAGAAAAATTAAATAGGGGGTGAAATCATCAAAAATCCCTAGGCCCGAATCTTTGAAGGCTTCATGCTCTAACCATGGTGTTTTCAGATTCTTGCGTGGAACCTCTGATTCAACCATCTGTAACTGTTCTATATAAACTCAAACAAACGTTAGCGTGCCATGAAATGTGACTAAAATTAGAGATTTGAAGTTTACAATTTTACCAAACTGGTGTTGTCAAATGGGGGCGTGTTAGGCGTGTGATGGACTGCTCTTGGGCCTTGTAAGACACTTGGGGACTTCAGGAGGATGGTTTGAGGCTTGGTGTCAATTGAGAGAGACCGGAACCTTGATATATGACTTGCACCAATTCTTTGATTTTTGGAGAGCTTTTTGAAGAGCTTTTGGAGAGATTTTTGGAGAGGAATTTTGTGCTCCCTTTGGGTTGTAATGTTATGTATTTATAAAGGAAAGATAGGAGTGAACAAACATGGTAAAGAATCAATGCATTCATGGCCTTGGAGACAAGGATAAAACACATTTAAAAATGTCCATATTTGTGATATATTTGCCTCTTTGGTCACTTGCATGAACCTGGTCCCTTTGGATGTATCTTGCACGAAAATATGGGTATTCTAATAGATCAAATCAAACCCAAATGTCATGGCCCATTATTCTTTGTATTTTATTTGATTTAATTCATATTTAAATGAATAAAAATTCAAATAAATAAATAAAAAATGCATGGATAGATTTAAAGGTCCTTGGACACACTATGAACATATTTGAAATCCAAAAAATTTAGGCCCAATAACTTAAAATCAAAAATTTACTCAATTGAGATTTCATACATTTCCTTTGAAAATTGCCCAACTTGTGCAATCCATAACTTGCTCAATTTTTATCCAATGAAGATAATCTTGGACTTTTTGGAAAGCCCAAGATGTCCACTACAATCTCCCATTTAAACAACTTTGCATTTGAAAATTTATCTTGATGTAAATGGTCTTGGCAAAAAGTGTCTTTTGTTGACTTTCTGAAAATGACTTGTATTGTATGAGCTTGTATCTTTCAAATGGTACATTTTTTTAGCTTCAGGATAAAAGAGAAGTTGTATGGAATTGGATTCTCTTCAAAATGAATTTTGGTTTGGGAAAAATGGATGAAGTATGTGAAAGTTATGCCTGGTCAAAGTTCAGTTGACTTTCTCTAGGAAACCCTAATTTTGCACTTTTGGATTCTTGATGATTTGAGAGAATTCCTTGTGGAATCGTGATTAACCATTGATCAAATGATGAAGATCACTTAAAAATGTTGATGTTGACCAAAAATCTTGAAGTTTGACTGTATATTGGTCACAGTTGACTTTTGACCTGGTATAGTTGACTTCCAAGCATTTGAGTAATTAACTGAGCAAGCTTGTTGTGAAAAGCATGAAATTTGGCATGTACAATATTGAAAACATATTAGGGACTTGGTGGAAAGTTAAACCCTAGTTGGAGGTTCATTGCTTAGGAGGAGAATCTGTCTATTCAATTTTTTGGTCAACCTTGAGAAATTGAGGATCTCAATGAGCATGTCTTGAGTAAAAATGGGAGGGTAAATTTTAGGGTAAAAAAGCGGGTTACTATTGGTTCACCATGGAAACTTACTGCCACCACCATTCTAGAACTTCTCATAAATGCCAGGTTTATGCTGATAAGGTGCATGTGCCTCAAGTTCCATTAAATGTCTTGACTGCTCCTCGACCGTTTGCAATGTGGGGCATTGATATGATTGGAGAAATAAAGCCTATTGCTTCCAATGGGCATTATTTCGTCCTAGTTGCCATTGATTATTTCATGAAGTGGGTTGAAGTAATCTTGTTTGCCTCTGTTACTAAGAATATGGTTTCCCGGTTCATTAAGCATAATCTTATATGTCGATATGGCATCCCCGAAAGGATTATCACAGATAATAGTACTAATCTCAACAACACTATGATCATGGAACTCTGCATGCAGTTCAAGATCAAGCACCACAATTCTTCTCTGTATTTACCGAACATGAATGGGGCAGTTGAAGCCGCCAATAAGAATATTAAGAAGATTGTGCAGAAAATGGTTGTGACCTACAAAGACTGGCATGAGATGTTACCATTTGCTCTTCATGGCTATCGCACTTCAGTACGCACGTCAATTGGGGAAACCCCATTCTCTCTAGTCTATGGTATGGAAGATGTCTTACCTGTTGAAGTCCAGATCCCTTTTCTAAGGATTATGAAAGATGAAGATTTGGACGAAGACCAGTGGATTCAGACTAGGTTGGACCAGATAAATCTAATTGATGAGAAATGACTTACGGTTGTTTGTCATAGGCATATGTATCATAAGCATATGATCAAAGCCTTTAATAAGAAAGTAAAACATCGGGATTATCAGGTTGGTGACTTGGTAATAAAACGTATCATTATTCCATGGATGGTGAAGATTTTCTGCACCCTGTAAACATGGACATAGTCAAAAAATACTATGCATGAAAACGACCTGCTAGGTTGATTGTCCTGGAAAAAATAAGGGCATCCCAATGAACCAAAAGGGTTCGGGAAAAAATTAGGGATATATATATGTAAATATTGTACACCCGGCAAGTCGAAAACCTGAAAAGGCGGCTTGGGCAAAAAAGGGTATCCCGATGGTCTAAAAACCCGAAAGGGCGGTCAAGAAAAAAGATAGGGATTAAGGCTTATGGCTATGTCCCGTTGGATCATCTACCTACAGTAAGCTTTGTTACCAAATGTCAAAGTTCAAATGGTACAGATCAATTCAGTCAACTTCTTCTGATAGTGAGGGATGAGATACTCGAAGACATAGGGGAAGTAGCAGAATTGAAACTTGATGGGAATATTTCCACATAGTTGTTTTTGTTATTTTACATTGTATTCTTTTCAGTTTTCGACGACTTCCTCTTACCAAGATTTTTGTCTCTTTGTACAAAACTGCCTGTTTATAGGCAAACTTTTAATACAAATATAATTCAAAATTCAAATTTATTTTTACTTTCTCTCTTTTGTTTGCAAAAATGTCCAAAGACTAAACTGAATGAACATATGCATATGAATATGATTACCTTAACAAATATATGCATAAAAACAGGAATAAGTATTTACTAAAGACTCTAGGAGTTAGGATAAGGTTTAAGTCATCCATAAACATTCGCAGATCAATCCACACAGAGCTACCTCCACAAGATCATCTTCAACAGAGATATACTCCCAGCAAGCCTAAATATAGATCGAAACTGGAACATCTTCCAGCAGTTCACTTCCATATCCCCGATGGACAGCTTGACATGACCATATTCCCTAAGAGGTTCCTTAGAAGATAGGAAGATCTAATCATTTCCCCAGTATGCGGTGAAAACTTCCTTAACACAGCCTATGAAATACTAATCCCGGGAAGAAATTATTTCATTAACATGGTTTATAGGAATTTCATTCCCTAGTGGAGTTTATTTCTCCAACACCATGGAATCCTCTCCTTCCCTCCAGTAGAGTATGACGAAAGTTGTTATCCCCAGAGAAATTGTTACAATGCCTAAAACTTGGTCTAATAACATCCATCTCTCTTTTCTCCGTCAGGATATGTAAAAAATCAATTCCTTCAACAAACAACGAGCAACCGACTCTATTTGATTATCATGAAGCAGAAGTCGAAGATCCCTAGTGAAGTATCCTTAAACAGAAGACAAAAATCTCCAGAAAAATTATTCCCAAAATAAATTGATGAATCACTTTCTTCATCTCCAGTGATAGTCAAGGATTTATTGTCCCCAGCAAGACATCGTTATAAGAAGCTACCAATGCTCTCCAACGACATATCGCACCCATACATCATTTACAATATCATGACATATACAATCAAAACGCATGCAACATTCTCTTTTATCTTGACAACATCATTACGTAATGCATACATTATGACATTTCATAAAGCTAACTTTGTCTTCTCAGGTTAAATCTGCAAACAGACAAATATTATCAACAATTTACAAACAGGATGAAGATCAATTTCAGAAACTGGAAGGGGGACTATCCACATAACTAGCATTTTCATAAAACCAGACGTAGATTCCTTTTGATATTCTTTTGGACAAATTCGGGCGTAGACTCATTCTAGTATATCATTCAGATAAAACCAGGCGTAGATTTGCTTCTGATACTCTTTTGGAAAAAAATTCAGGCGTAGACTCCTTCCAATATCTCTTCTAGACAAAGTTGGGCATAGACTCATTCTAGTATATCATTCAAATAAAATCAGGCATAGATTTCCTTCTGATACTC
Source organism: Vicia faba (assembly GCA_948472305.1). NCBI lineage: Eukaryota > Viridiplantae > Streptophyta > Magnoliopsida > Fabales > Fabaceae > Vicia > Vicia faba. The sequence goes on along the minus strand of OX451735.1, from coordinate 1,493,923,724 downwards.
TTTTGGAAAAAAGTCAGGCGTAGACTCCTTCCAATATCTCTTCTAGGAAAAGTCGGGCATAGACTCATTCTAGTATATCATTCATATAAAATCAGGCGTATATTTCCTTCGGATACTCATTTAGGAAAAAAGTCAGGTGTAGACTCATTCCAAATGAATTTGCTAGAAAAAGTCGGGCGTAGACTCATTCTAGTATATCATTCAGATAAAATTAAGCGTAGATTTCCTTCTGATACTCTTTTGGAAAAAAGTAAGGTGTAGACTGCTTCCAATATCTCTTCTAGACAGAGTTGGTCATAGACTCATTCTAGTATATCATTCAGATAAAATCAGGCGTAGATTTCCTTCTGATACTCTTTTGGAAAAAAGTCAAGCGTAGACTCCTTCCAATATCTCTTCTAGACAAAGTTGAGCATAGACTCATTCTAGTATATCATTCAGATAAAATTAGGCGTAGATTTCCTTCAGATACTCTTTTGGGAAAAAAGTCAGGTGTAGACTCATTCCAAATGCATCTGCTAGAAAAAGTCAGGCATAGACATCTTCTAGTACATCATTCAGATGAAGTCAGACGTAGATTTTATTTTGATACTCTTTTGAAAAAAATTCAGGCGTAAACTCCTTACAATACCTCTTCTAGATGAAGTTGGGCGTAGACATCTTCTAGTATATCACTCAGATGAAATCAAGCATAGATGCCTTATGAAACTCTTTTGGACAAAGTCTGGCGTAGACTCATTCCAAATACATCTTCTAGACAAAGTCAAACATAGACTCATTCTGGTATATCATTCATACAAAGTCAGGCGTAGACTCATTCTGATATTCCTATCAATAGTTACTCTAGATGGAATCTATAAACCCATTTTTGACAACATCCTGTCACTCTCCAAATGGTATCTTTAAGCCCATTCCTGATACAATCAACCAACAGTGTTACTTCGTGCACATGCGAGTGAAAATTTATGGGCACTTAAGTGTTCAATCCTCTTTCACCTTCAGACCATGAATGGTGAGTATGCCAATCTGTTGTACCCCAAAATTTGCCCTCTCTTTTCCACAAGAAATCACAGCTTCGAGCTTTTCCGGATTTTTCAGATTGGCTTAAGAACCGGTCAAACAGACTTTTCTCATCAGTCGGACAAAATTAAGGTTTCCATTAACTTTTGAATCAGTTCAAGCAGGTTGCTAGGGTTTGTTTGAGTTTGGCTCAGGGTTTGATCAAGCAGACGCTTCTTTGACATTAAATCAAGAATTAGGGTTTGCACGCGCAGTTTCAGAAGAATTTGAATCCACAATGTTTTAATTGGTTGTTACACTGCTTTGACACCTGCTCAAGATTTCAGTTTGGTTCTCAATAAACCTGAACCTCTGGTTTAGAAGCTGAGGCTTCTGGTTGAAAATTTGCAGTGTTTGGTTTAATTAGTAAAAGAAAAGGCATATGGATGTTTGTTTGATTTGACTGTGCAATGCTTATGGCTAATTGGAACGTCGGGTTTATTATTGAATAATGCAAAGTTGCAAGACTACGGTGTTTATTAATTATTTATTCTAAGTTAGAATAGTTGGGATTTACTTCCAGTTATTTTAATTCAAGAAACTTAAATAATTAAATAAACAGTGGATTAAAAGAGATTAACTGTATAATGTTTTTGGTTATTCGGAACGTCGGACGTTTATTGATTATTTATAATTTCTACGTTAGAATTATTGGATAATTTCCAATTATTATAATTCAAGAAATTTAAGTAATTAAATAAATAAATGCAGAAGAATTAAAAGAATTATCTGACAAAAGACTTTTACTTATTTTTAATTGTTTGTTACAAATATTATTTGAACACTGTAAATTTATTTACAGTTGTTTACATTAATATTATTACAATAATTAAAATGAAATAAAACTATATCCTAAATGTCTTGAAATCTTCATCTTCTACTGCTGCTCCCCGTTGCTCAACTGATTTTTATCTGCAAAAGACAAGAGAAAGAAGTCAACACAGATAAATTAAAAGAAAAAAGCATTTTTAGACAGTTAATCATAAAAACTCATCATTAAAGATTTTGGCCGGGATCAGTTTATTCGTCCTCTCTGCAAATCGCAAGAAGATGTTTCTTCTTGGTTCACAAAGAGGAAAGCAATGTTTTACAAGCATATGAATTATTTTGCAAAATGCACAAAGCTGCATAAATCCAAAAGTGCAAAGTGTCAACAAATTCAAGCAAACTGCATATGCCAAACAATTACAAAGTTTAAACTGAAAAGCAAGCTGCCCACGTCCAAAATGCCAACTAAACTGCCAAAATTATCAAAGAGGCAAATTAAGTCACAAATACAAAGTTGTCAACAAAACAATGTCAACTAAGCAAAACTGTCAAAAGCGGTCAACAAGCACAAAAACAAGGCAGAAAAACAGGAAGTATGCAGAAGAAAGACAAATGCAAGCAAGCTTGTGAAAAATGCATCTTTATTCATCATTTTCCAGGCCAAAATCTTTTCGGAAAAAAAAGAAGACATTATAAGCAAATATGTGCTTTCTGTGGAGAGAGAAAAAGAGGAAAAGTAGCAGGCTTACAGTTATCCAGGCAAGCCTAAAGATAAATATAACAAAATCAGAATACTGTCAGAGGGGGGGGGGGCAGAATACACACAGGAAAAGATATCACAAAGAACTGTAAACCTCAAGCCTTGCAACCTGCTCAAGCATTGGCATTCAAACCAAAGCTTACTTAAAAGACAAGCCTTGAAGCCTGTATCAAAGGGAGCTGCCTGAATAATACCAAAAGGAGAAGCCAAAAGCAAAAACAACAAACTCAAAAACTTGTTAAAAACAAACAGCTTGCTTCAAGCCTGATAGAGCATAAATCTCAAACAAAAATTCCAAACTGTCTCAGGCCTGCATAACACAAACGAGCCAAAATCCTGAAAACCTGTCCAAACTACTCAAGGCCTCATGTTTGCCTAAACAGTAACACAAAGCTTGCCTCCCAAACTCTATCAACACAAGCCTGAATTCTAAACTTCAAACCTGTAACCAAGCCAATAAGCCTGTAATCCACAAACAGAAAAGCCTAAACAATAAGCTTGAAACCTGTTACAATCTAACAAACTTGTGTTCAAAGCAAGCTAGATTCTAACCCATCCAAAACTCAGCATCAAACATCATGAAGCAACAACATCAAAGTCATTCTCATAAATAATCATCATTGAAATAAAATATCCAAACAATACCAACTGAAGCAAAATGTCTCAGAGCTATCATCATTGATAAGAAGGAAGAGAAAAAAGTCAAACGCAACACTGAAGCATCTCAGATTCAAACAACATCATCATTGAAACACAAATCAAGTATCTCAGAGCAAGCAATCAAAAGAAGAAGAGAGAACTAAAGGCTAGCATTTTCATATTTTACAGCATCATCACTAAACGAGGGGATAAAGATACAAAAGTACCAGATTTCCAACAAAGCTCATCAGCACCATACTCCCTCGCCTCCGGCTGCCTATGACGCCTCCCGTCCACCCTCCGTCTCCTCTCCCAAAGCCAAACCCCAAGGTATTATTCCCTCCTTCCTTTTCATGCAACCTCATATCATAAAAACAAGTAAATAACAACAGAAGAAGTCAATAACATATAAGAGACAAGAATCCAAAGCCCTAAAATACGAAGACGAAAACATAAAAAGAGATCGTTACCTTTTTCTGTCGCCGCTTGAACAAACATGGAGAGAGGGAAGATGGATGGTGGTGTCTGGTAGCTGAGGTGAAGAGAGGAAGTCAGAATCCATGGTTCGAGCAAGGAAGAGAGACGAAGAAGACGATGAAGGGAACGGCGCCGCTCTAAGCCTCTGCAAACCCTTTCTGAATAAAACTTCTCAAACCCTAAACAAAGTTTGTCAAAGGCATTCTGGGCCTGTCCCTTGCGCGCACTAAGCCCAGTCTCAATTTTTGGCACCTGACGCGTTACACCCCCCCCCCTCTCTGATTCCCTTTGCAAATCTGTTTGGGCCCAGCTTTCCCCTTAAGCCCATTTATTGTTTTTTCTTATAACTAATACCTTTTTTATTTTCTTCTTATATAATATAACTTATTTTGTAAATAAAAACAATACATTAACCCTTTTATACAAAATTTTCTTAATTGCTTCTTTTTATTTTATTACATTTGAAAAATACATAAATATTAGATTTAATTAGGTTAATAGATTTTTTGTCTTAAAACTCTTTTTTAATAAATCTTTTCTTGTACATAAAAACATTAACTAAACATGTAAATATTAGATTTATTAGGTTAATAGATTTTTATCTTAAAACTCTTTTTAATAAATCCTTTTTATATAAATTTCTAAAAAACATTAACAAAAGCAATAGATTTTTTTAAGTTAAAATTTTCTTTTCACTAAAAATTTTGTTTATATATAATTAACAAAAACATAAATAAATAATAATAATACTTAGCAATTGCATTAGGTTAACATTTTTACTCACTTGTAAATAATCATGTGCATCTTACATACTTTTATTTCTCTTTGATTCTTATACTTTGCTATATTTTAAATTGAGAATGCGATTCGATTTGGTTGTAAATGATATTTGGATATTACTATTCCGACAAGTCTCATCCCCCATTTGTAAATATTTGTATCCCCATCCCCGTAATCCTGTTGTAATAATTTAGGGCTTTAAATTTCCACATTTAAAAGCTTTCAAATTATGCCATGATAAACCTAGGGTTTGTATGTAAATAAATTCAACCGCTAGATAACCTAATACAAGACAAATGCGTGACAATCAATACACAATTCACACTTGCACCCCTAGGGTAATCCCGCTTGTTGCCTTCAAGAATGGGCCATGTTTGCATGTTGAGTTTCTTTGGCAAAACAAAATAAATCAAATGATCATAGTCCCTCGATGACGCTTTCGAAGTTGCCTAAACAAAATGATCATAGTCCCTTAAAGGAAAATTGCCAAAGACACTTGGCACTATTGCATTCATGGTCTAAACGATGACCCGCGCCCGTCCCGTTAACATCCTAACACAAGATTGTCCACCAAATACAATGGTGGAACAATGCTGTTAAAAGGGTTAAAACATGAGAAAAATCTTTGAGTAAATTTAGGGGTAGACAACTCTTAGTTACTTGATCAAACTTGCAAAACACACTTGCCTACTTTCAAAACACACTCCACAACACAACTCTCAAAAACAACTTTCAAAAACTTTGAAACATCTTTTCAAAAAGACGCACACCTTTGTAAAACATTCGAGTAAAGAATTGTTACAACGGTTGCCTAGACAAGGCATCTTTTTCAAAACATTTTCAAAACCACACACACAAAGCACCATTTCAAACAATTGAAAATCAAGGCAAGTGATCTAAAACAAGTAACTAAGAGCCCATGGATAGCCATGGATGAAAAGGGTGCTAGCACCTTCCCTTTTCATAATCTACCCCCCGAACCCACGAAAACATCTCAAAGGTTTTTCCTGTGCTTTTTAACCTTTCCTTTAGGATAAAATAAAAAGTCGGTGGCGACTCTTGCTAAACCGAACAAGTGCGAATACAAACGCAAAACCTCAAGTCAGTTCTCCCACCGTATCACACAATCTAACCCTCTATGTTTAAGAAGATTGAACAGGGGAAGCTGTTGTACCCCAAAATTTTCCCTCTCTTTTTCAAATTAAATTATTTCAAGAGGCCTCTTCATCTTCCTAGGGTTCTCAATTGCTCAAGATTACTCAAGGAATTGATCAGACAAGTCTTCTGTTAAGCAATTAGCCTACAACTAGGATTTTTCTTTTCACAAAAGAAATTATACTTTTAATGCCTCAAATTGTTTTCATGACTCCTCATATGCTTCAAAGAATGCTCATACCAAGTTTCATGCCTTGCATCACATGTTTGCTCAGTAAATTGCTCAGATGCTGGAAAATCAACTGTATAGGGTAAAAAGTCAAGTGTGGCCAACATACAGTCAACATCAAGATTTTAACGTCACATTCATTATTTGATCAAGGTTTGATCATGATTCCTCAAGAAAAAACCCTCAAGTGATCAAAAGTCAAAAGTTGCCAAAATAGGGTTTCCTTGGAAGAAGTCAATTGAACTTTGACCAAGCATAACTTTCACATGATTCATCAGTTTGTCCCCAACAAAATTGTATCTTGAAGAAAATTCAATTCTCTACAACTTGGTCTCTCTAAGATCAAGTTCACAAATGCTTCATTCGAGAGATATGGGCCAATACATTATAGGTCATTTCAAAAGTTAACAAAAAGACACTTTTTTCAAGGCAACTTACATCAAGATAAAGTCTTCAAAAGCAAAAATGATCAACATAGAGATTTTATAGGACATCTTGAGCTTTCCAAAAAGTTAAAGATCGCCTTCAAATTATGAAATTTGAGAGACTTATGATTAGTTCAAGTTGAGCAAATTTTGAGAAATGCATGAAACTTACATTGACCAATTTAGAAATTGTGGACTAATGGACTTAATTGTTTAAGTTCAACATGTTTATGACATGTTAGAGGACCTATAAATAATTTGATACATGACCATGTTTTTTTTATTATTATTTAATTTATTTTAATTTTATGCAAATATTATTAAAATAAATTAAATAAAATAATAAAGTAATGGGCAAGGACGCATGGGCTTGGCATTGCATCATCTTGAGGCCCAAGAACACATAGCAAACATGTCAAAACCGTGTGGCACACATGGAATCTTAGTCTCTTGGTTTTGGAAAGATTTCAATGTGTTTTTTACAATGATTTGTGACATAATGATACACAATCCTTGCCTTGTTTTGTTCAATTTCATTCCTCTTTAAATACATGCAACACTTAAGTGCAAAGGATATACAAGTTGTATCCAAAAATAAACTAAAACTCTCCAAAAAAAATTCGAAACTAGGGCAGAAGTAAACCCCCATTTTCAGTCCTCCTCACGCAAAACCAAACCTCACATCAGCTTACTAAGGGTCCCAGGGTTCCATTCCACCCTTCATTCGAGTCCATAGCACCTTGGAACACTTCCATCATCATCACTGGTTGGTAAGTTGGTAAGTTTTAGATCTTTATTTTCATGTTGTTTCAATTGATGTTGGCATGTTAGATCTTATCATATGCATCATTAGAATGTGATTAACGTGTTGTATGTGAGGTTCTACACAGGAATTAGAAAATTCCATTGTTAGGGCCTGAAGCTTCGGCTTCATCGTACCTCTCTTTACAGGAAATTTCAGTTTAAACGGACACCACCATGGGATTCGCCATACCTGAGTTAGGTGGATAAGACCTTCTTTTTGTATTATTTTATTGTATTTCACAGGATAAAAAATCCCCTCGTCGGAGAACAAGGTGGAAACCACCAGGCCTGGGGGTTTGACAGGCCTAACTCAGGTCAAGGGCTGGCGTGGCTGAAAGGCTGTTTCTAATTCTCCCATTTGAAAAAACAGGGTCCCACCCCAGCGCGCGTGTTTTCATTTCTTTTTTTTTATATTTTAAAATTCAATTGATATTATATTGATTTCTTTGTGTTTTATGTCTGGATGAGAGCGTAGCACCGCTGGTCAAGGCGAAGGTTTGAAAATGTGCGGGCATGGGTTCTGTGATCGGTGGAAATAGAACTGACTATTTTGAAATGCTGGTTCGCGAAATGTCGCGGTAAGCAAGAGTCACCATCATCTTTTATGTTCTCCAACAAGGAAAGGACAAAAGCACAGCAAAATTCCTTTTCGAGATGTCTCTCAGTTCGGGAGGTAGATTTATAGAAAGGGAAGGTATTAGCACCCTTTCTATCCATGGTTATCCATGGACTCTTAGGTACTTGCTCTTATGTTTTCAAAAGATGTTTGCTTTTCAAATGTGAGTGGGTTTGAAAAAAGTTTCGTTTGAAAGATTTCTAAGTGACTCTTGTATCTGTCCTTAAGAGTGTATGAAAAATTTGTTTGAAAACTTTTGAAAGTGTCAGTGTGAAAAGATTGTTTTGTTTGTTTTTTAGAGAGCAAGTACCCATGAGTCATCTACCTACCCTAAGGAATTAGGTTGTGTAAGAGTCCTTTAGATAGTGCCATCCCACCATTGAGAGGTAGGTAGCACCACCGTTGGAGGTGTTCGGGTCAATTCGATTGAGGGACAAGGTGGTCACCGAAGCAATAGCAGGACACCTTAGAAGTAACCCTAATGTCCTAGATCCTTTTATCCGAGGCAACCGTTTCGAGGCGACTGGATCTTTAGACAGGAGGGCGACCCCTAAGACACCCTATACTTGATGACCACGTTCGAGGCAACGAGTGAGGCGTACCCTAGAATTGGCATGTGCTTGTGTGTTCAATTCAGTTTATGTTTATCTTTGATCATGCGATTGTGAGCTACGAGTTGTTTTTAATTTGTCATTCAGTCTTTCATGCTTATTAGCAGTTAGGAGTGCAGAAAATTAAAGTGCAGTAATGTAAAGCTACGCTATTACAAGGCGCAGGTCTATACATCGCCAAAAAACAAAGACCCGTTTTGATAAAGTGCGGAAAGTAAAGAAAGCGGTAAACCTAATTACTATTACATTCTTGGAAGCAGTTACATAATAATCAAATAAATAATAACGCGCGAATGGAAAGGAAATCAGGACATCCTAGGGTTTTGACCCTTTTGAGAAAATATGAGTTTTTGGTCCTTTGCATATGATTAAAATTAACCCTAGTTTACTAATTAATTATAATTAAAAAGAAAAATGTTTTTACGTTTTTAATGTTTTAATGAAAATAAAAAGGAATTAAAATTAAAAGTTTAAGAAAAGACCCTAGTTCTAAGTTTATTTTAGTTATTTAAAGAAAAGTCCAAGTTAACCTAATTTACTAAATTAATTAATTTATATTTTTATGTATAAAAATAATAATAATTAATAAATGATAATAACAAGAAAATATGAATGTAAATTGTCAAAACCCTAATTCTACATGATTTTATTTATTGAGAAAAAGATTAAGATTAAACCTAAATTAAACTAAGTTAATTGTTAGTATTTATTTACAAAAATAATTATTAATAGTAAAAAATAATAAACAATAAAAATATTTATAATTTTGATTTCTGAATTTATTATGAAAATTAATTTTCTGGTGAATTAATAATAACAATTATAACAATTAGAGGAATTAAAAGAAAAGAAAATAAAAAAAAGCAAACCAGGGGGGGTATGTTAGCCCATGTGGGAGGTTTTTTTGTTGAATCTGGCCCATTAACACAAAAAGCCACGTTGACTTTCTTTGATTGTCCAGAGCACGCTTGACCTGGAATATGGTACTCCTCTTCCCATGGCCTTTGGATGGCTGATTGGGACACCTGGCACGCTGGATGAGTGAGGTTCATGGTGGAATATTGGACAGGCGCTGCATTGGAACGCATTAGAAAAAAGGTTAACAATTATATGGGGGACCTGGGAATCGAACCCAGGTCCCAGTGCTGAACGAGCACGTCAACAACCACTCCACCATCGCGTTGTCTTTCTAAACATAATAACCAACAAAAAATATATGATAACTATGCTGGAACTCAAAAAACGCGCGCCAAGTTTGAATCTCCCAATCACGTGCTTCCACATATCATCTTCCTCGCTTGGCCTGTAATAAAAATAAACAAATAGCGGGGGTTTTAAACCCCCACAAACTACAAGTGTCAAAAATAACGATTAGGGCTACAGGCAATATAAAAAGGGCGCAATGATTGGGTTGAATTCGTCTGGCCTTGACGAATTCAACCATGTACGTTTCATGGTCCAATTTTTCAGTATGTAAAAGACCCTAAAATCCAAGCTTCGAAACCCTAATGTTCTTCAATGGTGGTTTTCGATTCAGAGCACTACAATCAAATTGAATTATGCCAACAACTTCAGGAGGTTCCTATTAACACAAATCAACCCAAAAAATAGATTAACAACGCATGAATAATGATATGCAATTTTGGAAGATAAGCCAAACCGTGGGACTTGTTGTGAGCGATTCCTGGCGTGTTAGGGCTTGTTCTTGATGGCAACAGGTTCCTGGCAATGTCAGTAACGTGATGGAAACAAGAAAAGGGCTTGAATTATGCTGCAAGTGAGAATTCAGTTTCACACTTTTTCTTGATTTTTTTGGAATTTGATTCTATGGTTTCACAGCAGCTTGCACATTTTTATGAATAGGGTTAGGTTTCTTGCATATATGGGAAGGGAATTAGGTCAACTTTAGGCCCAAAAATCCATTGCATTCAAGTTTCATTATGTGATTGCTAATCAAATCTTTTCCAACCTTTTTCTTTGATAAAACCTTGCCAATCATGGAGATTTTTCTGTCCTTGATATGTACACGAATTTACAGCTTGCCCTGATTACATTTGCTTCATAAAAAGATTTGACAACCATGTTTTGATATTTTCCTATAATTAAATTAATTAAATGAATTATTAATCAATTAAAAATCCAAATAATTAATAAAAATAAGAAAATGATTCCAATTAATCTTAATGGGTCGTGCATAAGCCTTGGGTAAAGATTCAAGAAAGAATTTGAGGCCCATTAGAAAAAATGAAGTGTTTTAGGCAAAGTTGACTTTTGCAAATTCTCAAAAATTTCCCAACTTCTCCAATGGATATCTTGCTCAATTTTGAAGCTATGAACATGTTCTTGGACATTTTGGAAAGGTCTTGAAGTCCTCTAACCAATGACTTTGGTACCATGTCATTTTGATTCACCAATATCAAGTTATGGTCTTTGACTTAAAGTGCCTTTTTGTTGACTTTTGAAATTGACCTATAATGTAGAAATTGATAACTTTTCGTGAGAGCATTTCTTGGACTTGGAATGTGAAGATGAGTTGTAGGAAATGTCATCCCCTTCAAAATGAGCATTGGATGGGATTTTTCTGATGAACCATGAAAAAGTTATGCCTTGGTCAAGTTACAGTTGACTTTTTCAACTGTCCAAAAATAGAAACTTTTGCATCTTGATGATTTTTGAGACATGCTTGTGGAATCATGATCAAGACTTGATCAAATGATGATTGTGGCTTCAAAATAAGATGTTGACCAAAAATTTTGACTTTTGACTGCCAAATGACCATTTTGGCCCTGCAATTGACTGTGAAGTAATTAGGACTTTTGACTGTGCAATTTGATGCTGTAAGCCTTGAAGTTTGACATGTAGATGCTTGACAATGTATATAGGCATATGGGACTTGATTGGACCCTTGAAAACCTCAGCTTCCTTGCAAGAACCAAACCCCTAATTTTGAATGTGTTAGGAGGCAATTGGACTGTGCAACCCTCTGAGAGATCTTGAACCATTTGAAGATTGATCTTGACAAATCTTGAAGAATATGGGAGGGAAAATTTTGGGGTGCAACAGTTGCCCCTATTCAATCTTCTTAGACCTGAGGATGTAGATTGGCTTGCGTGCCTTTCGTGATCCGAAGGTGGAAGATGATTGAACACTAAAGTGCCCAGAAATTTGCACTCACCTAGTAGACTATCAGCAGCGTGATGGCGGGAATGGGCTTACAGATGCCATTTGGAGAGATGATGGATGGGAGGATGGGCTTATAGATGCCATCTATGTGTCGATCGCGTAAGAGATTCCTTAGCGAGAACTTGTGTAACTGAGAAAGAAAGATAATTACCTGGCCTGTTGCAGGGGTTGGTCTTCAAACTCTTTATGTAGATATGCCCTGGCTGGATACAGGTATCGAATCTACCAACAATCACTCACAGATATGCCCTGGCTAGATACATGAATCGAATCTTCAAACTCTTCAGACATGCCCTGGCTGGATACAGGAATCGAATCTGGAATTAGTCGTCAACAGATATGCCCTGGCTGGATACAGGAATCGAATCTTCAAACTCTTCAGACGTGCCCTAGCTGGATACAGGAATCGAATCTGGAATTAGTCGTCAACAGATATGCCCTGGCTGGATACAGGAATCGAATCTTCAAACTCTTCAGACCTGCCCTGGCTGGATACAGGAATCGAATCTGGAATTCTTCGTCTACAGATATGCCCTGGCTAGATACAGGTATCGAATCTGGAACTCAAAAAGGTTGGTGAGTTGTCTCTACTATCAAGTTATCTCAGAAAACCTTTAGGGATTGATTTAACTGAACCAAGGGGGGTATTGTCTTCTCTGACGAGTTGTCTCTTTTAACGGGTTGTCTTCATGGACGGGTGGTCTTTAACGACGAGTGTCTATAACGACGAGTGTCTATAACGACGAGTGTCTATAACGACGAGTGTCTATAACGACGAGTGTCTATAACGACGAGTGTCTATAACGACGAGTGTCTATAACAACGAGTGTCTATAACGAAGAGTGTCTATAACGAAGAGTGTCTATAACGACGAGTGTCTATAACGACGAGTGTCTATAACGACGAGTGTCTATAACGACGAGTGTCTATAACGACGAGTGTCTATAACGATGAGTGTCTATAACGACGAGTGTCTATAACGACGAGTGTCTATAACGACGAGTGTCTATAACGACGAGTGTCTATAACGACGAGTGTCTATAACGACGAGTGTCTATAACGAAGAGTGTCTATAACGACGAGTGTCTATAACGACGAGTGTCTATAACGACGAGTGTCTATAACGACGAGTGTCTATAACGACGAGTGTCTATAACGACGAGTGTCTATAACGACGAGTGTCTATAACGACGAGTGTCTATAACGACGAGTGTCTATAACGACGAGTGTCTATAACAACGAGTGTCTATAATGACGAGTGTCTATAACGACGAGTGTCTATAACGATGAGTGTCTATAACGACGAGTGTCTATAACGACGAGTGTCTATAATGATGAGTGGAATTAATTTCAACTGGACTTGTCTTCTTTTGACTGAATTTTTCTTCTTTGACTAGATCGGTCTCTTTTGACTGTATTTGTCTACTTTGACATAGCTGATCATTTAACTGTATCCTTCCTGAAAGGTAAAGGTCAGTCATATGCAATGCATGATATGGATCAAGCGATGATGTTCTCAATATAAATGAGATTATATGATATGATGCGTATATGCATGTATCATGATGTATGAAGATGTGATGTTTATGAATGTATCTTCGTCTGGGGAAGTAAATCCTTGACGCATGCCAGGAAGTTGAATCCTGGGCTGACGTTGAAGAGTAGAGTTCTTCGTTTCCGCTGAGGATGATGATTGCAAGAATAAACCGGTAGGAGAAGATGACTCCGTTGGGGAATAAACTTGCTGGAGAGATTACTCTGCGGGGAATTACTCTGTGGGAAGAGAGGTACTTCGCTGAGATGTTGATGATAACTCCGCTGGGGGATAGGAAGAACTTCGCCGAGGACGATCTTTCCGTGGTAATTAGATGAGGATAACCTAGTTATAAGCTCTGGTGGGGAATGACCTTTGAATATGGTCGGGGAGAGATATGTACTCTGCAGGGGACAAGCTTCCAGAATCTACTGGGGAGATGGTTCAACTCTCCTGGGGAAACTTTGGACTACATTGGGGAAATGGCTCCGCTGGGGTGTCTGTATTCCGCCGGGGAACAATCTTATATTTCGTTGAGGAATATTAAGACTGCCGGGGATGCTTGCTGAGGAACATTTGTATACTTGGCTGGGGAATGTTGAGATCTTCTGGGAATACCCAACTTCCTTAAGGCTGATAGTAGACTAACTCTGCTTGGGGAGAGTATCGCTGACTTTCTGAAGATACTGTGCCTTTTTGGGGCTGATGGGAGACCAACTCTGCTAAGGGGAGAGTATGGATGAATCTTGCCTTACCCTGCGGGGAGTGAAGGTATCTTGGTCATATTCCTCAGCTGAGTCTACCTTGTACCTTGGTGGACAGAGCATTTTGTACAGTTCGGACAAATCTTATTGCCCCAGTTTCTGCGGGAGAAGAAGGCCTGTGAGGTGCTTGATTACTGCCGATTGACAAATCTTCTTTTGATAGGCAAGTGACGAGATGACGGAACATAGTCGTACGCTTTTGATCCCTAACTTTTGCCTGGACCGCCCTTTCGGGTTTTCAGTCCATCGGGATACCATTTTTTGCCAGAGCCGCCTTTTCATATTTTCGACTTGCCGAGTGTACAGATTTTTTCATTTTTCATCCCTTATTTTTGCCCGAACCTTTTTGGTTCGCCGGGAAGCCCTTATTTTTGCCTAGGTGTGTCAACCTAGCGGGTCTTTCATTGTGCGTAGTATTTTTTTCCGACTATGTCCACGCTCTCAGAATGCAGGGAGTTGTCACTGTCAGTAGTGCAGTGTTACCATACCACCAGAATATCTTCGTTTGATCGTCCAATGCCCCAAGTGATCCAGATGGAGACTTGCCCCAGGCTGGTTGGCCTTTTGAGAGATTCTCCGAATCTTGACTTAACTGCCCCAGATGATGGACAATGATCATGCCATGCCCCTTGATTGGAGGTGCTTTTGTTCATTAGACATTCGTCGTGCGAATTTCTCTGCTGTTCGAACAAATAATCATATGCAAGCAATGTTATATTAAAAATGCAAAGCTTATGTCTGTCTTGAAGTTTTTGAAAATGCATTTTTTTCATAAAAACAAGTGAATTTTTTTGTAAACTGTGATGTCAACTCGTTATTTTATCGCAAGCCTTAAAGAGTCAGGATACCTCTCGTAACAGTATGCCTTCGAACTAACCCATGTTTCAGCTAGGACTTTTAAGGGTTGTAGCGTGGCCTCGTTCACGGTTTAAGAAACAAAGGATAAAGGCTCAAATTTATTTGTACCCACCCATTCTTCGTGATATTCTTCAACCCTAACCTCAGTTAATCGTGCGTCAGACCTTGTTTGAGTCTTTGCTTTGATATTCCAGTGATGGTTCGGATGTTGACAATTTATTTTGAATAGGAAGTCTTTTTTTTTGTTGAGGGTTTGTAGGACCTCTTTCTTTTTAATTTCGTTATCCCTGTTTTTTGCCTGAATTGTTCCTTTTTGTGATTACAGTCAGCGGGATGCCCCAGTTTTGTAAGTCTCCTTCATAGGTTTTGACTTATTGGGCTTTTATTTCTGAGAGATAATGAATGCCTGTCGTTATGATTATTCGGAACCATCACGGTCTTTTTTTTCGGAAGGACTCCTTTGTTGCTATTCGTTGTGCACCTGGATCAACTGAGAAAACTACCCTGCCCCAGGTTATGATTAAGGGTTTTAATTTTCGAAAAGAAAAACTCCAACTTCTTTGGCTCAAAGGGGTTGACGAGGGATTATCTTCCTTATAACTCCACTGTTTAGGATTTGAAACAATGTCTGTACTTCATCAGCGGGGTCTTGTTCAAAAGCATATTGTAAAGATGGCGGTATCGTTTTCGTCATCCTCCCTCAAAAGGCTTAGAATTATTAATCGAGAGCTTGAACATCACAAAAAATGAAAGCAGTTTGAATATAGCGAATACGAAATAATTACTTCAAAACAGACATGTGTAATGCATTAATGAAATAACAACGTTTGACATGAATAGAATGTTTGAACAATCAAAGAAAAATACAACTTGAACATTCGAATGAACAAAAAAAATTTTCCAATCCTAGCCATGTTTTGGCAAGGGAGCAGTGATCACATTGGGAGTCTATGGAGAGTTGAACTGGACTTCCTTTGCGTCGATCAGATCTTGAACCTTGTTTTTCAAAGTCCAACAATCATCTGTAGCATGCCCCGGGCTGTCAGAATGATAAGCGCAGCGAACGTTGGGGTTATACCTTGAAGGTGTCCTGTTGGGATTCTTTGGAGGGTCCCTTAGAGTTACCAACTTGGTCTCCAGCAACTGTGGCAATATCTGGGACAAGGTCATGCCGAGGGGAGTGAATTGCCTTTTAGGTCTCTCTTCCTTTTGTTGATTGTGACGCTGAGGAGCACCGGCCGGTTTTGCAATAACTACCGCGTTGACATCTTGGCGGTGTTCAGACCTATTATGCCCTCTTGAACCATAGACAGCACTCGATTCTCTCTTGGATGGTTTCTTCTCAGTGTTCGAGGAGTCACCATTCTGTATTTTCCCAGACTTGATACCAGCTTCTATCCTATCACCAGTTAAGATCAGATATGTAAACCCAGCAGAAGAATTCCCAATCAGATGGTTGAAGAATGGACCAGACAGGGTCCCCAAGAACATGTCAACGAGCTCACGGTCAGTCAGAGGTGGTCGCACCCTTCCAGCAAGGTCTCTCCACTTTTGCGCATACTCTTTGAATCCTTCACCCGTCCCTAGTGACATACCCTGGAGTTGGGTACGCGTAGGAGCGAGGTCGGAATTATATTGGTATTATTTGTAAAAGGCAGCAGCAAGGTCCTCCCAGTTGCGGATACTGGCTTCATCCAGTTGATAGAACCACTCGAGTTGAGTCCCTGACAGACTATCCTGAAAGAAGTGAATCCACAAATTCTTGTCAGCCGTGTAGGGCTGGATCCTCCTTATGTATGACCTGAGATGCAGCTTAGGACAGGAAGCCCCGTCATATTTTGCAAAAGCAGGTGCCTTGAACTTGTGTGGGATCACTACCCCAGAAGACAGACCTAGATCTTCGAAGTCCAGGCCGGGCACTTTTTGTATCTCCATAGCACTTAACCGGTCTTCGAGCTGTTTGTACTTGTCCTCAGAAGGAGAGTACTGTTCATCATTGAAATCCGTCTCGTTGTCGGAGACCACTGGACTAGGAACCTCTTTCTCTTGGGGACTGTCTTTTCCAACAGATGGGGTAGTCAGCTCAACCTAATTTTGTGATCCCTTCCCAGATCTGTGTCTAGGATTGAACAAAACAGTCCTCTTCTTCTTCTTCTTCTGTATCAGAGTCTTCAACTCATGTTGACCCTGGGCTAGGCTCATCACCAACTCTTGGAACTGGGCATTCTGGGCCTGGAGGGCCTTGATAGCTTGTTCATTGGATGATTCAGGATTCATGATGATTGCTGAAATAAACAATGAAGATGATAAGTGACATGTAAAAAGGGTACCTGTAATGCAATGATGTGTATGTATGCATGTAATGTTTCCAAGGATCTCGCGGGGTAAACAAGAAAATTATTAGAATTTGAATTTGTAGCTTGATTGAAGGAACTACATATTGTTGAGAGTCCTTCTTCAAGAGTCAAGGCTCACCATATCGAGTGGGTCATAGCCCCTGACAACCTTGGCTAGACGAAAATAAATCCCCTTTGCCCCTTGCTGGACAGTTGGTTCATCATGACCTGCATCACAAGCCCTTGAGATCCTTGAAATGGGTTAGTCTTTATGCAGGATGCATGCAATGGTATGATGTTATGCTATGCGTGGAGTGATGTAAGTAAATCCTGTTATAAGCTCAGATTAAGGACTGTAAACAAAACCTGCAAGGAACTCATGTTGTCAGATAACAAGAATGTGCAAGTAGTTCAAGTTTGAAGGCACACAAGTCACACAAGACAGCCCTTAGAGTTTAGGCCAGCATGAAGTTTAGGTACTACCCTCTTGAAGTTGGTTGGCTCAAAACCTGTCCTATCAAAAGTAACCGGGTTCTAAGGATCTCAATATCATTAGGTTGTTTTCTATGTTCATTGTTTTGATTTAGCCACTGAACTGGCGATCAAAATATTCCAAGAAAACAACCCTCAATGAGTGTAGTATCGAGTATCAACTAACTTCGGACTGCACCAAAGTCGGTCATCTCACTACCCTAAAGAGGCCAGGATGGTCAAGTAAGGTTCCTAAGGTCAGTTGATGCTTCACGACACCACGCGGCGGCCCCGTACTCTCCTTGACTTGACTCAAGGGTTACCGGTACTCACCAAAGTGCCACATCAACGTAGCAACTGCTTCAACCGTGTCGGTATACCCCGCACAGTTCCCTCACAGTTTGTTGCTACCTAAAAGGTATCCCCCAGATCCGAGTTAGGATCAATAGAACTCCCAAAACAGGCCCACAATATTAAAGCAATCAAAACAGGCAATTGAAAACATAAGTATGATCTATCCTAAGGTATACCTCACTTTAAGTATCCCCAGCAGAGTCGCCAGTTCTGTGATCGGTGGAAATAGAACTGACTGTTTTGAAATGCTGTTTCACGAAATGTCGCGGTAAGCAAGAGTCGCCACCGTCTTTTATGTTCTCCAACAAGGAAAGGACAAAAGCACAGCAAAATTCCTTTTCGAGATGTCTCTCGTTTCGGGAGGTAGATTTATAGAAAGGGAAGGTATTAGCACCCTTTCTATCCATGGTTATCCATGGGATCTTAGGTACTTGCTCTTATGTTTTCAAAAGATGTTTGCTTTTCAAATGTGAGTGGGTTTGAAAAAAGTTTCGTTTGAAAGATTTCTAAGTGACTCTTGTATCTGTCCTCAAGAGTGTATGAAAAATTTGTTTGAAAACTTTTGAAAGTGTCAGTGTGAAAAGATTGTTTTGTTTGTTTTTTAGAGAGCAAGTACCCATGAGTCATCTACCTACCCTAAGGAATTAGGCTGTGTAAGAGTCTTTTAGATAGTGCCATCCCACCATTGAGAGGTAGGTAGCACCACCGTTAAAGGTGTTCGGGTCAATTTCGATTGAGGGACAGGGTGGTCACCGAAGCAATAGCAGGACACCTTAGAAGTAACCCTAATGTCCTAGATCCTTTTATCTGAGGCGATTGGATCTTTAGACAGGAGGGCGACCTCTAAGACACCCTATACTTGATGACACGTTCGAGGCAACGAGTGAGGCGTACCCTAGAAGTGGCATGTGCTTGTGTGTTCAATTCAGTTTATGTTTATCTTTGATCATGCGATTGTGAGCTACGAGTTGTTTTTAATTTGTCATTCAGTCTTTCATGCTTATTAGCAGTTAGGAGTGCGGAAAATTAAATTGCGGTAATGTAAAGCTACGCTATTACAAGGCGCGGGTCTATACATCGCCAAAAAACAAAGACCCGTTTTGATAAAGTGCGGAAAGTAAAGAAAGCGGTAAACCTAATTACTATTACATTCTTGGAAGCAGTTACATAATATTCAAATAAATAATAACGCGCGAATGGAAAGGAAATCAGGACATCCTAGGGTTTTGACCCTTTTGAGAAAATATGAGTTTTTGGTCCTTTGCATATGATTAAAATTAACCCTAGTTTACTAATTAATTATAATTAAAAAGAAAAACGTTTTTACGTTTTTAATGTTTTAATGAAAATAAAAAGGAATTAAAATTAAAAGTTTAAGAAAAGACCCTAGTTCTAAGTTTATTTTAGTTATTTAAAGAAAAGTCCAAGTTAACCTAATTTACTAAATTAATTAATTTATATTTTTATGTACAAAAATAATAATAATTAATAAATGATAATAACAAGAAAATATGAATGTAAATTGTCAAAACCCTAATTCTACATGATTTTATTTATTGCGAAAAAGATTAAGATTAAACCTAAATTAAACTAAGTTAATTGTTAGTATTTATTTACAAAAATAATTATTAATAGTAAAAAATAATAAACAATAAAAATATTTATAATTTTGATTTCTGAATTTATTATGAAAATTAATTTGCTGGTGAATTAATAATAACAATTATAACAATTAGAGGAATTAAAAGAAAAGAAAATAAAAAAAAGCAAACCAGGGGGGGTATGTTGGCCCATGTGGGAGGTTTTTTTGTTGAATCTGGCCCATTAACACAAAAAGCCACGTTGACTTTCTTTGATTGTCCAGAGCACGCTTGACCTGGAATATGGTACTCCTCTTACCATGGCCTTTGGATGGCTGATTGGGGACACCTGGCACGCTGGATGAGTGAGGTTCATGGTGGAATATTGGACAGGCACTGCATTGGAACGCATTAGAAAAAAGGTTAACAATTATATGGGGGACCTGGGAATCGAACCCAGGTACCAGTGCTGAACGAGCACGTCACCAACCACTCCACCATCGCGTTGTCTTTCTAAACATAATAACCAACAAAAAATATATGATAACTATGCTGTAACTCAAAAAACACGCGCCAAGTTTGAATCTCCCAATCATGTGCTTCCACATATCATCTTCCTCGCTTGGCCTGTAATAAAAATAAACAAATAGCGGGGGTTTTAAACCCCCACAAACTGCAAGTGTCAAAAATAACGAATAGGGCTACAGGCAATATAAAAAGGGCGCAATGATTGGGTTGAATTCGTCTGGCCTTGACGAATTCAGCCATGTACGTGTCATGGTCCAATTTTTTAGTATGTAAAAAACCCTAAAATCCAAGCTTCGAAACCCTAATGTTCTTCAATGGTGGTTTTCGATTCAGAGCACTACAATCAAATTGAATTATGCCAACAGCTTCAGGAGGTTCCTATTAACACAAATCAACCCAAAAAATAGATTAACAACGCATGAATAATGATATGCAATTTTGGAAGATAAGCCAAACCGTGGGACTTGTTGTGAGCGATTCCTGGCGTGTTAGGGCTTGTTCTTGATGGCAACAGGTTCCTGGCAATGTCAGTAATGTGATGGAAACAAGAAACTGGCTTGAATTATGCTGCAAGTGAGAATTCAGTTTCACACTTTTTCTTGATTTTTTTGGAATTTGATTCTATGGTTTCACAGCAGCTTGCACGTTTTTATGAATAGGGTTAGGTTTCTTGCATATATGGGAAGGGAATTAGGTCAACTTTAGGCCCAAACATCCATTGCATTCAAGTTTCATTATGTGATTTCCAATCAAATCTTTTCCAACCTTTTTCTTTGATAAAAACCTTGCCAATCATGGAGATTTTGCTGTCCTTGATATGTACACGAATTGCCAGCTTGCCCTGATCACATTTGCTTCATAAAAAGATTTGACAACCATGTTTTGATATTTTCCTATAATTAAATTAATTAAATGAATTATTAATCAATTAAAATCCAAATAATTAATAAAAATAAGAAAATAATTCCAATTAATCTTAATGGGTCATGCATAAGCCTTGGGTAAAGATTCAAGAAAGAATTTGAGGCCCATTAGCAAAAATGAAGTGTTTTAGGCAAAGTTGACTTTTGCAAATTCCCAAAAATTTCCCAACTTCTCCAATGCATATCTTGCTCAATTTTGAAGCTATGAACATGTTCTTGGACATTTTGGAAAGTTCTTGAAGTCCTCTAACCAATGACTTTGGTCCCATGTCATTTTGAATCACCAATCTCAAGTTATGGTCTTTGACTTAAAGTGCCTTTTTGTTGACTTTGAAATTGACCTATAATGTAGAAATTGAAAACTTTTTGTGAGAGCATTTCTTGAACTTGGAATGTGAAGATGAGTTGTATGAAATGTCATCCCCTTCAAAATGAGCATTGGATGGGATTTTTCTGATGAACCATGAAAAGGTTTATGCCTTGGTCAAGTTACAGTTGACTTTTTCAGCTATCCAAAAATAGAAACTTTTGCATCTTGATGATTTTTGAGTCATGCTTGTGGAATCATGATCAAGACTTGATCAAATGATGATTGTGGCTTCAAAATAAGATGTTGACCAAAAAAATTGACTTTTGACTGCCAAATGACCATTTTGCCCCTGCAATTGACTGTGAAGTAATTAGGACTTTTGACTGTGCAATTTGATGTTGTGAGCCTTGAAGTTTGACATGTAGATGCTTGACAATGTATATAGGCATATGGGACTTGATTGGACCCTTGAAAACCTCAGCTTCCTTGCAAGAACCAAAACCCTAATTTTGACTGTGTTAGGAGGCAATTGGACTGTGCAACCCTCTGAGAGATCTTGAACCATTTGAAGATTGATCTTAACAAATCTTGAAGAATATGGGAGGGCAAATTTTGGGGTGCAACAGGTTCGACCCTACATTTGCAATATTTTTTCCATTTTCTCAAATTAATGCAGGATTCATATAAATTGACTAGCTTCTACTTTCAAACACAATTGAGCGCTTGGCGCAGTGGTAGGGGGTTACGTTGTTCAGGTCAGGGGGCATGGGTTCAAGACCTAGCATATGTATATTATTTTTTTTCTCAATTAATTTCTTAACTTTCTTC